>JANTQE010000006.1:630316-1247977 GCA_032988195.1 Arachnomyces sp. PD_36 | reverse complement strand
GGGGGGGGCGCGCGGGGGGCGGGGTGGGGGGTGGGAGGGGGGGGGGCGGGGGGGGGACGTTGGGGGGGGGGGGGGGGGGTGTGGGGGGGGGGGGTTCCTAAGCCGCAATCTTTGCTAATAGGAGTGATGTTTGTGTGAACGAGGCACATATGTATTGTATGTTTTCTCTCCGGCAGATGAGATCTGGATGAGAACCAGATCATCCAGAGCTGATTCGTTTCGGATTAATCTTGAAGTATATGTACAGACTGTACATATTTCAAGGTTACAAAAGGCTTTCAAGGCTGAAATAAATCATCTCAAAGAAAGCTGTTGAAGTGACATTCGAGACAAAAGCGATTAAATTCAATGTTGAGCGTGTCAGGCGTGGGAGGTGGAGTGTATGGGAAGGGGTATTGAGGAGTGGAAGCTGTTTTCTGCTGACTAAGCAGCATCATTCTATTTTTGAAATGAAGGCTACAAACTCATTCATTCACATCACCATAGCTTCTACGTATATTGATGATGTTTCCTTTATTATTGATTTTTTTGGAAAAGCTTAAACTTGGAAAAGAATTCGTTATGGTCATGGTCCTAATCTGATCTATTCTCATGGAATCTCATCTACGCAAAAATTCTTAATTTGGAGTCTACGCTCCCTGTAGCGACGATGCACCGGATTTGTACATCGGGAGTAGTCGTCGTCGTCGTCCCACCACCACCTCCAAGCCCATTACTATTACTTTCTTCGCCCTTCCCATCGGCAACAGCGCCAGCGGAGGCATCCTTAATAATCCCCGGCGCCCACCGCAAACACGTAACAAACCGCTCATGCGCATCGCTGAGTATCTTAACGCATTTCCCCTCCTGACTCAGATCCCAGCATCGAAGCGTCTTATCATCGGATACGGAAAGCAAGTATTTCCCTCCGGGGTGAAATACCACGGCTCGGACCCAGTTGTCGTGGCCTCGCAGTGTCATAAGGCAAGTCCCGCGCGCATCCCAGAGTCTGATCGTTTTGTCGCGGGAGCCGCTCGCCATGAATTCTGCGGTGCTACTTGCAGGTGGAGGTTTCTTCATGCCGCTCAGGGGTGCGAGGTATTGGTATGATGTAGGTGGAGCAATGGCGCAGCATTCGTTAAAGTGCTCGTGGCCAACGAGTGTTAGTTTAGTTTCTGGGGTTGATCCGGATATGTCCCATAACCGCACGGTCATGTCGTCTCCAGTCGAAAGGAGGAATCGCCCGTCGAACGTGGGGTAAACATCTCGCACCCAATCAGTATGGGCTTGTAGTGTCTTCATGCAATAACCAGTTGTAGCGTCCCATATCCTTAAAGTCTTATCCCTGCTTGCGCTTACAAGCAAGTTTCCGGAAGAGGTTGCTCCAGGTGGTATGAAACGAACGGCGCTCACACTATGCTCATGCCCGAGCAGTGTTCGTATGTTTTTATATTCATCGGCCGGACCCCACAGCTTGATACTCATATCCGAACTGCAGGAGGCTAGAAGGATCGCACCCCGCGGCCCGCCAAAGTCAACATCCAATACCGCCCTTGTGTGACCTTTGACGGTACGTTCCAGCTCGCCGAGCTCCCAGTCCCATATCTTGATAGTGCAGTCGTCAGAGCCTGAGGCGATGGAGGAGAATATTGGATGAAATGCAACGCTGTTTATGGTGTCTCTATGTGATTCTAGGGAGTGTCGAGCGGATCTGGGGAGCCAGGAAGTAGGGTCTTGATTACGTCTCGAAGCGAGAGTTGCAGGCGTGGCATTGTCTATCTCTGATTGCAACGCGCCATTTTTGGTCTCGAGCTCCATTATCTATGCATGGATCGAGCACAAGTCAATAATGTCCTCTCGCAGCACCGAACGAACTATTTCAAAGACATAGAGCGACCAAAATCTATAAGCGCAAGCGGACGTACCTTTTTCTGTAACCGGACCACGCTTGTCCATTTCTTCTCGAGTAACGTTTCGTATTTCTTGGCTATATCGGGATCGAAAGCATCGTCTCCAAGGTTCAACTCCTTCCTAAGTATACCAGCTGTATCCTCGAAATTGTTTGCCGACAGGTACGCTATTATGGACTTGTGTCTGGGAATACAACATTAGTTTCATTTCTGACCTCAACATCATTCTTCTGTACCAATGTATACACGCACAGCTCTTCCGCCTGCCGGTTCGTCAATAGAAGACTCATGTTATGGATTCCTTTTATGATAGCAGCACACGGCTGCCGCCACGAGATCGCCGCGCCGAGTCAGTTGTTTCATGCAGGTACCGCTGCCCGTAGAAAGGCAGAGCGTTGTGGATGATGCCTAGACGACGGTTGAGATTAGAAGGTGAGGGGAGTGGTGTCAGGTGTGAGGTATTGTTGGCCTAAAGGTCTAAGGTCTGCGTTGAGGAGTAACAGAAAGCTGGGTTCAGAAGCCTGGGATACTTATCGTGATAAGTCCTTTGTGTTGTTCAAGGTATGGATGGGGTGTTCCGTTCCTCTTAGAAGTTTTTCCGATTCCGGAAAACTAAGCTTAAAGAAGTTAGGCCATGCTCGGCTACAAAAACCAATCGACTCCAGCTCGACTTGCGAATGCTTGTGATTCGCCCAGGAAGCGCAAAGAACGTCTGGCGACTCGGATTATTATGCAAGTCGCAAAGACAAAGATATTTAAAGAAAAAACTAATATATGGTCAACGACTCAGTTAACGAAGTGACCACAGTCCCACAAAGCGTGGTAGATAAAGGCAACTACAGTGGCGCCCGAAGTAACGGAAATGATCATAAGCAACAGGTATGATATCTTTTATATATTATAAGTTCAAAGAAACGACAGGAATCGGAATTAACCAAAGAAACCGCTGTGGCTATATATAACGTAATATGGATAAACGAGTGTTCCAACTTAAACGACAGGCCCTCCCGAGAACATGCAGCAACAGAAAACACAACAGACGATAAAACTGAAAACCCAACGACACTTTCCAATCAGTCTCCGCTTACACCCTTCAATGCACAAACTCCCCACATCCTAACCAATATATAACGTAGTAAGCGAGCGTAGTAGTACACCGGAACAAACGGTTTGCCCGTCCCGTCCCTAGCCATGAAATGGATCGAGGCATGAGTACTCCATATATCCGTTCACACAGCCGTATTGAGTACAGCGGGTAAGCTTTCGGCCGGTCCCCCCACACTCATCACAGTTTCTATTGCGATCACTCTTCTTGGCTCCGTTATCGCAATTCCAACCGTTGCATTCCTTCGCGGTAGGGCTGATGTAGTAGCCCCCGTATCGGCCTCCGCATTTGTTGCATTCGGTTCTCCTAACCTTATTGTACTTCGTTTGTCCGCAGTCGGGGCAGTAAGAAGGCATATTTTCTGAATGTAGATGTTATTATGTGGTTGCGACGATTTGATATCAGGGCCCAGAGACTTACCGACAGGTTTTGGAGCTTGGCTGATGATGTCTGACAGGAGTTCGCTGGCGAAGGTGGGTATTTCAAAGGGGAGTATGGCTTTTTGTAGAAACGTTGAAGAGAATAGGGTCTGTAGAGGAATAAGAACAGGCAAAGTCTGAATGCTCTTAAGTAGAAATATCTTTGAGTTGTCTGGTCATGGAAAGAGACGCAAGATAGCAGGAAATCGAGGACTATTTATGTCCAAGTCTCTCGTTCTTGAAATCAGGCTGACACTGATCTTGTCCGCATCCCAGGCTTCATGCTTCGCGGCGTAGGTCACGATCCATCTGATCGAGAGATCGGGCAGGATAGAATAACAGCATGATAGCCAATCGTGGGAAATTTTGGTTTCCGTTGCGAGACCAGCTCTAGAGTTGGGATATCATAAATTTAGAAATTCGCATATAGGCGCCGCGTTGAAACCAACATCAATGAATACGACAGCCTGGCGCCTCGTTGATTGGCATTTGAGTCGGTGATTGATCGCATGACATGAAGAGGGTCTTGCCCCTGACTCCACAAGATATAGCTTCATTCGACGAAGCCCGAGGACCAACGTTGGAAAGGAGCCTTGCCGCAATCAGCTTGGAAACGAAGCCATCCAGGTATAACTTGACTAGACAAACCACAACCCTTCGTTAAGCGCTCATCTAGGAAGCTCGAGGTTATCCTAGAGATGTTGGTGTTTACCCAGGATGGTCAAATATCCGCCGATCTTCATGCGTTCAGCCGACAGAGCCTCACACCTGGCACATGGTAGAATGGGTGCTGTGCCGCAGTAGTATCAAGGAAGTGAGAATCGCCGTTGGTGGTTGGCTTCAGGGTTTCAACGATTCCTCGGGGCAATTCAGCCACGATGCAAGTCGGGAGGGGCGCTAAAATGGGCCAGTTAGAAACCTCGGTGCTGTTGCTGAGTTCATGCACCTCTGGAGTGAAAGCGCTCCGAACTCTTGGCGACAAGGTTACGCCGATCTTGCGATCCACCATGAGATGAGAGTTCTCTCCTCACTGCCTTGTCTTCACTGTGCCGCTTTAGTTTAGGCAACATTGATCCCGTTTCCCCCTATGATTCACTGTGCCGCTCCTAATTTTGAGGTTTTAGCCGTCTCATAGTCGTCCTCCAAAGTCCCCTGCGTCATCCATACAACCTGCCCATCACGCGCCGAACAACCCACTTTTCCATTCCATTCCTTCAACTCCAACAGTTCTGGCGCGTCGCTTTGCATACGTCACCAACACCGGGTTTGTTCATTCAAAAATAGAAATATTCGCGGGTTGCATTGACTGCAAGGCAGAAAACGGTGCGGCGGCACAGCGTCACGAATGATTGCCCATGCATGAGAGTTGAGTGTAGTTCATATCACGCTACCCCAGATGGCAAACCATTCGAGCCGATCTTGAAAACACCAGAGGTTGCTTCCTTGACGGCGAAACTTTGCATTATTGATATCTCGATGCTGGGGATCAATATTTGTCGATGATCGGAGTTGACACACACAATGTGTCCTTCATAAGGGCTGGGAGCGACCGGATATCGAGATGGCCATCCCGATTGAGCAAGAGCTTCCGGGTTAATTTGGTGGAGAGAGTGATATTATGTATACCTATATGTACAATACTACCTGTAAGAGTTGCGAGTATGTATGTAACTTATTATGTAAATGAATAGAAATAGATAGATAGAAGAAATAGAATGATGAACCCCCATACTCATGCCAAGACATATCAAACCCCCTATCTCAGAACGCCGGCATACATACAAATCGGACAAACAAATCCACCCAAGCTCACCACCCAAGCTCACCACCCACCAAAGTCAAAAAAGGGGATTACTTCGAAAGCGCAACCTTCGCCCCATTCCCACTCGCGCAGGTAAGCGTCAAAAGCTCCTTCCACGGCTTTCCGCCGTCTCTGGATTCGATCTTCGTGAACTCCTGCATAAGTCGGATGGTGGTGTAGGATGCTTCTGTTAGGGCGAATTGTTCTACACGAAAGAGGTTAGCACTCTGACTCTGAAACCGGACGCCGTGGACGTGGCGGGGTGGGGGTGTTGCGATCTACTTACGACCCAAACAAATCCTCGGGCCCCCGTTAAACGGTACATACTCCCACCCAGGCCTGAGGTTCGCCCACCGCTCGGGCTTGAACTCCGCTGCGTCGGGCCCATAGAGGTCTTCGCGACGGTGTAGCGTGTAGGAGTGGTATCCGACGATCGTGTCCTTGGGGATGAAGAGTGGGGATTTACCGTCTGGTCCGCCGCCGAGAGGGAGGACAGTGTCACGGATTGCGGTGCGGGAGTTTGCAGGGACCACTGGGAAGAGGCGGAGTGCTGAAGTCGGTGATTAGTAGGTGGTTTGGTTGGGAAAGGGGGGAGGGGGGTAAGTACATTCGTTCAAACAGTAGCGAAGGTATTTCATATCCTTGATTTCTTCAAAAGAGGGTTGCTTTCCGTTCAAAGATTTCACTTCTGCTTGGAGTTTCTCCCATACATCTGGACGCTTGGAGAGGATGAGCCATAGATCGCTTAGTAAACTAGCAGTTGTGTCGCGGCCAGCGAGTAAGATGTTCAATGTCTCGGTACGCAGCATCATTGGGTCCTGCGTATCCTTGGCTAATTCGTAGAGGAAAATATATCGACCATCAGGCTTCTCGTCGGGGTCTCGTCCAGCAGCCTTAGCGGAACGACGGTACTCCAACGCCTTCTGGACGTAGCGGTCCGCGAATTCGTGCACGATCTTTTTATTGTTCTCGTACTTGCGATTTGGGAGCAAGTTCTGGAACCCTAGCCGTGCGTCGTTTCCGATCTTATCTGTGCAGAATTGGAATGCGTCCCCGAAGGGGTCTTGTGGTTTACCGTCCGCCCCCGCTGTGAGTGTGCCTGCGGATTCGCCGAAGAGGAATTCCGTCGCGGAGTCGAGCGTTAGGTGGAAGAAGAGGTCTTGGATGTCGACGGTTGAGCCGTCGGTTGGGATCAATTTGATGAGGTGTCTGATGTGGGTTTCGAAGGTGGAGAGGTTCCCGACTTGTGTTCTGTTGAAGTTGGGGCGGAGGACGGCGCGGGAGTGTTCCCATGCGGGGCCGTCGGTGGTGAAGATCCCCTGGCCGATCACGGGGTTGAAGATCTTCTGTCTCTGGGCGCCGAGGGAGTAATCGGAGAAGTTGAGGGCCAATATCGTTTTGATGTTCTGCGGTTCTGAAGTGACGGTTACTAGGTAGGGTTAGTAAATATCAGAGACTCAATAACGGATATGGGCGTAAATACTCCATCTTCCAAGCATATTCATCTGCAGCGTATTTCCATACTTCTTGAACCTCTCCTGAGAACCTTGAAGAATAGTTCCATTTTTCGACCGCTTCACGATCTCCCTGACAAGGTCGAGACCAAGAATGGGATCCTTGTGCTTGAATACCGGCGCCGGTTTGCAGCCACGTTCGTTAATGATCTTGCGACGGGATACTCCCACGGTCAACTCCCAATGGATGAGGTATAGCAGGTAGAAACCCGCAGCGGAGAGCGCGATCTCCAAAGGAGTCATCGCCAGGATGGTAGACAACATCTTGGGAGGGTGGTCAAGGGTATCGTAGGGGGATAAATTGTTACGGCCGTGAGACTCTGGGTAGGTCAAGTATTTCGAAACGGGGATGAGGAGACCTTTATATCAAAAGCTACGGCCGTGTAAGTGGGGCAAAGCGGCTCATGGATTGCCTTGTAGATCAGAAGTAGCAAACGAAGACAATAAAATAACAAAGAAATATCTCCGATAGAATGTTGTCGGCGATAAACTTAAATATGTCTTTGACTTTGGTTGAGATTGTGAGCTCGCCGAACGAATGCCTCGGGAAAATCCATACAATGACGTTATGGTAGAATCGGAGGCGGTGCTGTTAGGAACCCATCGATCGGATAGTGCTTGCCGTGAGAGTCGCTCGCCGGTTCCTGGAAGGATTATGTGAGGACAAACAGGCATTCCCAGCTCGATTGTTCTAGACAAGCATCTGTATATTAGCTAGGCTATGTATTTGTTTCAAACTGTTTGCCCTACGTAGGCTGAAGGATTTCTTTGTTATCGGTGTATGTCTGAGGGATAGAACACTCCGGATCCATCGCGCGAAAAAAGGAAATGGAAGGATCGCGTTCGCTCTCGGGGAGTATCGAGGGAACCAAATCTCAACCGAGAAAACCAGTTCCTTTCCCCCTTTACCTCATCCAGGGTATCATCCGGAGAGCGCGCGTCTACACATATGCACATGTGGCACGAAAACAGGCCCATCTTGGTGGGTGGACAAGAGGCATATGTGGCACGGGGTCACCGACAGGGTCTGATGTCTGGAAACCAGAGAACCAGGATGACAATAAATCATCTCTTGATAGGGCCATCCTTCGGCATCGAGTGGATTGTTTTAAGACCGCACCCTTGTCTAACACGGGGGATCTTTCCTTGCTAGGGAAGAGGGCAAAGCCAAAGAAGGGGGGAGGAAAGAGCGTCGGTCAGGCCACCAGGCAACTTTCGCGCTCTCCCGGGCTGCGATTGACTGACTGTGACTGAGTTGACTGCGCCAGCATTCGTTGTTTCGTGCATGGGCGCCCTTTGGGTTCATCCGACCCCGACTCGGTTGACTTCTTCCATGCGTCGATGTTTGACTTTGTTTCTCCACAAAAAAGAATGTTTCGATCCGAATGTTCTTTCATGTGGCACAATTAACGTTCACTTCAGATGTGGAGAAAAAAAGAAGGTTAACCGGAGATTGACCAATGAGAGGGGGTTAACTGCTGTTAGTCGGCTATCGGTAATGCCAAGTCCGAGGCTTGATTTTGGTAACGGAACTGTAATATAGCCATCACGTGAGCACTATTTCACTGCAATGTTGTGTATGTCGTTGTATTGTATGATAGGCATAACTATTATGCAAGTCATGTATAAGTCATGTATAACTGGTTCATGTGAAGATCATCTTTCGGGCCGTTGAGAAAAAGAAAGTCTGTTGGAGTTGATGCTCAGAATTCTTGTAAAAGGAGAACGTCGTCCGCTTTTTTGATACACTTTCTTCAAAGAACTGATCTGATCTGATACGTTCAGGCCAAGCTGCTTACATCACATGACCTGGAGAATTGTCCGCGATGTCAGCTTACCTGGCAGCGTCGATTCTTCAGCTGCGAGTTCTTTACGTACGCAAGACAGGGGGGCTAAAGAGCCTCCAACACCGCTCTACCTCGAATAATGACGCCGTCTTTGCCATCTTCGCCAGCTTACCCTGTCACAGAGTCTCATACCCTCAGCAACCACAGTGCAGACTATCAATGAGGTTGCGAGATTACATCGATACAAATGCAGCCGGTTGCTCGCAAGGGAATGGTCAGGACGGATACCTCAGCTTCAGGCTGAGTGAATTCTTTACATTCAAGTGGTTGAAGCCGCCGTCGGCTTTCGGCGGAATATAACTCTCCTTCTCCTGCATTCATGCAAAGTGTATCATGAGGCTCATTCATGATCAGATCCTTATAGCTTTACGCAGACCACTCCGATAGATGACGTGTAAAGTGACGTTGGACTGACAAACGAGGAGTCGAGTATTCACTGTCGGGGGACAAATTAATCCCGTTTCTCTGTCATCGCGGACGATTATATATGCTACATGACCGTCTATTGGGCCAAAGCGGATGTGTCCCATGCCCTTTCGGCACGATTAACCGTCCGTTATAGCCTTTTCCGCGACGTCAGTGTCCCTTAACGTTAGGATGAAAAAAGGTATCTATGCCTTGAGGGGAATATGCCCCGATCGATGCGCTGTGTTGAGGCTGATATTCTGGCCCCAGTGTTCAAATAAAGGTAGACCGATACTTTAGCATCAATTCTATCCCCAGTCTCCTTATATACCAAGCACAAAATGTTTCATTCCTTGCATAGGTCTTCAAGCAGGCCTATCATCCGTTTCTGTAGCTTGACTAGTTCTTCTCTCGAGATTGCTGCGGGTTTACCTGCTATATCTGTGTCGCTAGGTCCCGAGCCGATTAAATCTGGTCTGATGACGAAGAAAGGGGTTCCAAGATGTCGTAGCTCGCTGTCAAGAGCCTTGGCCATTTCAGTAGATGCCTTGTACACTTTCATGTCGTAGTTTCCAACCTCTCTGCTATCATCCTCCGGTGTCTGAATGGGCCGATTGAGTTAGGACAAAGCGAGGGAAGGCAATTGACGAGCAACTGGAGTTAGAGGGATATGCTAGCCCAACGTACCGAAACATCCACATCTTCCACGTTTCCACCAACTGATTTCCTAATCCCATCAAATGACTTGTCAGCCTCTTCTACCAAGAGTTTCTAGCGGTATAAATTGTCTCTTACAAGACCGCATCCAACGTCTTCTTCTTCTCCGCCCTCGCCTTCTGCTTCTCTATTAATGCCTCCCTCCCAGCCCACCATTGTTTCTCATGGTCATTTTGCGTGCGTATCAACCTCCGAATCCTAGCTTGGTGCGCCTCGTTCTGAGCTACTGTCTTCATCACACATTGCAAGGCAGCCGGCCAGGTTGTTATTGTAGAAGGGTCGGGTTGGGGAGCGGTTGTAGGTTTGGGAGGGTAGTGGGTTGTGGGATTATATGAGGTTGTCTCTTGAGAGGGTGGGTGTGGAATGGGGTTTGCGAGGGGAGGTGGTTGTTGGGGTGAGAAAGACGCGGGAGGTTCGTATTCGTCGTCGTCTCTGGGTTGAGTAGCTTCTTCTTGATAGCTGGCGCCATTATTTGGTATTGAGGGAGCAGGTGTAGGAGCGTAGGCAGAGAGTGTTTGGAGAATAGAAGCTAGATCGGGGATTTGATATTCGTTCGATGCCATGGTCGTTCGTTGGGTGAGAAGTGCAAAATTGTGTAACAGGTTTAGTAGGACTATCCCTAGTTATATCCACCGAGAAAGTCAGTCGTGATAAATATCTCAAATTAATTGAAGTTGTTCAAGTGAAGTTAAAGCTTCCAGGAGCTTTGATGTTGATAACCTTGGGAAGCAGCATCCGAACATCACGAGTCTTGGCATTGGTTTGGCTGGATATCGGCGCCACAGCTCCTCTGTCGGAAAAAAATTCCAGATTCACGAACTCGTCGGCTTCACCACCAATGAACCCTCCAAACCAACCATCAATAACCCGACGAACGCCTTAGAGAACTGTATAATCTCACTTGCCATTGCCACGGATTGACCTCTTCTAAAAAAAGCATTGCGTTGAAAAGGGACCTCAGCAGACAGCATTTAATAACGACAACCCCCAAAACCGCGGACAATGTCCCGCTCCGCCGCAGACGCAACCCGCTTCACGGCCACAGGCCCCTACGCCTCCTCCAAATCCTCCTCCCCAGGCTCAAACCTCAAATGGCCCAGCACAAACTCCCAATCATCACCGTCAGCTTCGGCAGGGGCACCACGGACGACGAGCAAGGGACCACCGGGAGAGACACCGAAGCAGAAAGTTGAGCGTCTACGGGCAGAGGCACGGGCAGCGAGGCTTGCGAAGTCTTCGTCGCCTGTTGATCGGTTTTTGAGCAGGGGGCGGGTGTGGGCGGATAGGGCACATAGGATTACGATTTATTCATTGATTGCGGCTTCTGGTATGGATATTGATCAATTGTTTCGTTGAACGTGGTTATCTCAAGAGAGCCGCATATTTTATGCTCAATTGACGGCCATAACCCCTATTTACGCTCCGAAAGCTGACCTTGGAATAACCTAGGCGTCGCCGGAATCTTAACCATCTACTCCATCACCTCCCTAGTGATCTACAACCGTCGACAAAAGACCCTCTGGTTGGACCGCGAGATGCAACGGCTCCTAGACGCCAAAAAGGCCTATGTAGCTGGCAATCCCACAGTCGAACAACTCGAATTACTTGAAAAGGAGAAAGCCGCGGAGGAAGCACACCTGAAGAAGGAGGAATTGAGGAAGCAGACTTACTTTTACAAGGGGAAGCAATTGCTCTTTGGAGACTTGAGTATGGGTGAGGGGAAGGATGGGGAGAAGCCGATAGAGGGTGGGATTCTGGAGGCTGTTAATGCGAAGAGGAGGGAGGATGAGGCGGCTGCGGCTACGGCGACTGAGAGGCAGATATTGGCTCCTTCGACGGAGAGCTTGGGTACGGCGGGTGAAAAGGTGGATCCGGAGGGTAAAAAGAGCTGGTCGAGTTGGATATTGAGACGGTAGGGGAAGAATCACCATTTCCCCTCCGGGTATCCATTCTCCTTTCTTCAATATTTTCCACCTTTTCTGTGCACACACGAAGTCTTCCCTCCTCCCTACTTCGTTTGGATTGGCGAATGATGGGCATATTGTTCTTCTATCTTGCATATGTAATTCTCTCTACGATACTCTCTATATTCTGTAAATATATACTGGCCATTTTCCTTTTCTGTATATCCGAGTGACCATTGATATATGCGGTCTGTTCACCATTCTCCGGGGTATACATGTGCATCTTGTAGCTTATGCACCACCTCAGCGTTCAATCCCCGGTTCGATATGTGCGACACGAACTTTTTGTGTCGAGGTACAGATAAATTAGGTCATAACCTGTGAGGTCTACGGCTGGGGTCAAGAACAGTGGAGGGGCCGCGGCCACACCGAAGGAGGAGAGGAATGCCCATTGCCAATGAGTGGGAGAGAACTCCGTGGGAGCTTCCAGATCTTCTAGATTTGTAATGCCAATGAATCCGCTCTCCGGGAAACGGAGCACATCCATAATGTATCCGTAGAGCAGTATCAGGCTCCGCAAGGCTCTGCAAGGAGAAACGGTTTGCTTCACGGGAGGGCTCTTCTTTTCGACTTGCAAATTTAGCGGCTCCCTCTCAGACTGACGAATAACCAAACCGTCGGTACCAATCCATTGAAAACGGAAGAGTTCCCCGAAAATCCATACGAAAGTTCAAAGTGGGAGAGAACTCGACATGCACAGTCTGGACTCTCAGGCCCAGTGTGGCCATGAAACAGCGCAGGCAGGCGCACTGGAGAGGGGGTGGACGGTGGCCAGCTTCGACATCTCTTCGATGCCGTGTGATTGTGACACGTCCGAAAGGCTGAGATAAAGTTGGGCGGAACATCCCCGCGGAGTTCTGTCGATTGGATACGACATGACTTTCATCCCAACTGTGGGTGACGATACAGATGCATGGCCGTGATACAATGGAATCGCCTTGATTATTGAAGCATCTCGACTCGAAGAGTGTGGTAAAGTTAAAGTGGTGGCTTTGGGAGATATATGGGTTGGTTTTTCAGGGATTGAAAAGGGGTATCAGACCGTACTGGAAATCCCTCTGTGCAATTATCCGCTGAGGATATCTTTGGCTCAACCCTTACTCGGGTTCTCGGCCCAGGCGTTATATTCGCAATTCTTGAATTATTCCATTCGCAATATTATGCAGGCATCGTATCCGACCGCATCTGCGGGCCAGGGACCTTTAGTAGAAAAGAATGACGCCGCAAAATCCTCTTCTAGTGCTCGAGTCTTCGAGAATGGATTGCAGTCATTTCCGGGCACACTGAGCGCAAGGCACAGGAGGTGACAAAGTCAGTAGGCGGACGGATCAGAGACGTTCTTACATACTCTTGTACCGCCCATCAGAAGCCCGAAATCAGGTCATATATTTTGGTGAAAGCCAAGAAGAGCCGGGGAATCCCCACTGATGGACTCCGGGCGTATGGTTATGAGCAGGCGGTGGCGCTAACCCTGCAGTCTGACTGCAGTGATGGGGCATCGGTGAACCCTCACCAGTGACACTGCGCTGGGAGACTGGGGTGATTTCGCTTCATTGTACGCCTGCCCGTTCGACTGTCGTGCTTCGTTCGTACAGTAGTTCTTCACACCTCGTCGACTAGGAGAGAGGGAAGATATTAGCTCATGGGAGTGTGGCCGAGTGGTCTATGGCGTTGCGTTTGGGTTTAAATCAACACCGCAGTTAGAATCTTTCCCCTTTCCGGCGGACGAAGGCCCAAGAGGTCAGAAAATTCCATGCGCACGGTTCGTCTTAACCGGCCGCCGGCAGATCAAATCTCATCATTCTTTGCCTTTCCTTTTTCTTGGTGCTGAAGAAGTTGTGAAAGGCGAAAAAAAACGAACCAACCACTGCGCTGGGAAGCGACCCAAGGACAATTTAAAGGTTGCTGACGGGAGTACTTAAATTCTCACCGTTGCCCTCCAAATTCATCAGCAACATAATACCCATTCTCAGTCCCAGCATATCGGATCAGGAACCACAAGGGACGAGCAGGAAATGGACGAGGGCACACTTTCTTTCACAAGATCCGGGATTTTTCCCTGATGGACGGGTTCGCTGCCGCATATATTAGTTGTCCTACATACTCCTTATCAGGTCCTTTCATGATCAACTCTTCGGACACCCTTATCCACCACCTCAACCAACGTCGAGAGCATTACAACACCATGGACTCTAGATCAGAAACCACACCGCGGGCACCGCCTGCGATTGAAGTTGATGTTAGTTATGTGAGAATCCTATGCATTGAAATTTATCCAAGAAGCGATTTGAAGAAGATCTAACAAGAATCCGCCGCTTTATTTGAAGCCTCATCCAGGAGATGATAAATCCGCCTTTGGAGACGAAAGCTTTGTATCAGGTTTAACGTCAGTAGCTACGACGATTCCAAATTTCATGTATGAGAATGGGAGACGATATCACTCTCTTCCTGGAAAATATGTCAGTCATTTCCTGGCTCCTAAGAAATTCGGCTGTTTCTCGTCCTTTGTGTGCAAACGCTGACGAAACGGATATTCTCCCTTTTTGCCCTAAAGGTCCTTCCCAACGATGAGCGTGAGCAGGTACGTAAGGCTTTCTATTATCTACATTTAAATTTCTTCGATAATAAGGAGTATTGCTATCGGCTAAAAGCTAACAGTTCCAACTAGGAGCGCCTTGATCTCGTGCATTATATCTTCAGGACAACATTAGATGGGGATCTTTGTTACACAAAACTCGAGAACCCTCAGAAAATTCTTGACGTTGGCACGGGGACGGGTATTTGGGCTATTGAGAGTATGACTTTCTCCTCAGCATTAGGTCTATCCCGCTGCTCACAGGACCGTGATAGTTGGGAATGAATACCCATCCGCAGAAGTTATTGGGACAGATTTATCCCCAATTCAACCTGGCTGGTAGGTTTTTCATAACCCAGGGCATTCTATTTGCGTTTGCACCTGCTACCTAAAAAAAACAGCGGCGGGAACACCGCGACTGGGCTCGCTGTCCCTCCCAATGTCCAATTTCAAGTCGACGATGCTACTCATGAGTGGACATTCCCCACCGCCTCATTTGATTTTATACACATTCGAACACTCTATGGCGCCATTAGCGACTGGCCTGCCCTTCTTCGGGAATGTTACAAGTCCGTTGTCCGCCCCGAAATATATCGTTTGGAATCTTGAAGCTAACATTCACCCAAGAGCCCTGAAGCCTGGCGGGCAAGTGGAAATAGCCGAGATGCGGACAAAATTCTTTTGCGACGATGGGAGCTACCCACAAGACTCTGCAATGCAACTTGTCGTTGTAAGTTTGGTTCCCCTTTACCACCCCTCATGCCTCGCTGGCTTTAGAAGGGCCAGAATTGCCGCCCGCTGAAGTCTTCGCTAACCTGTCGACATCTCTTCAGGATGAGATCGACCGCATTTCTCGCAGCGTAGGATTGGAACTCGACGTCTCCCCATTCATCCCCGACTGGCTGAAAGCTGCGGGTTTCAAGGAAGTCGAACAGGCTGCGAGGCCTGTCCCGGTGGGTACCTGGCCGAAAGACAGGAAAATGAAGCAACTCGGCTATTATATGGTTGCTCAAATCATTGAAACAGCGCTGGACAGCTTCACTATTGCGCTATTTACGCGGCACGGGGGCTATACTGAAGAACAGGTACGGGTATTAGGAAATCGGGCGAGGGACGAGATGAAGACTAACAAACTCCATGTTTACACGAAACTGTAAGACCTCCCTCTTATCTATGATCAACAACAAAGCTGACAGGTGGCCGACTAGCGAATACTCCATTGGGAGAAAGCCCTTGAAACCTTGATATCTTATCTCGTATCTTTTGCCCCAATCTCCTTTCTCCCACGAACAGATTTTACGAAGAGCATGATCACCGGCTGGCGTTTTGGGTGGCAATGTCCTCTTTTGGTTTATCTAGATTCTGCGTTTAAGCCCAATGCATATATACCCTCTTTACATTCCCCTTTTTACTGGCTTCGATGGCTCTCCCTTCACGGATGAAATTCTAATATCCAGCCTCATATGACTCAAAAAAAGAATTTGTGAAGAATTTCGCAGGCCCACAACATTCCTGTATGCACATGTCCCCAAAACCATGTCATCTCTATATTTGTCTCCTCTTTTCTCCACTGCGGCAGGCCGTATTCGGCTCAGTACATAACGTAGCGTCCGACGTGGACATTTGAGAAATTGACAGACACCCTGGAAAATATTCATCGACCGGAAGGAGCGAGCCGGAGATCGCACTATCGGTTACTGAGGAGGATCCACGGCCAGCCGAAAGACGAACGCGAGTTATGACGCTCGCTGCAAATCCCATGAATGGCGACATCTCTGAAGAGAAGCATTGTTCTCTTCCTCGGCAATCCAATTCTTTGCCGAATCAATACTCGAGTCAGAGCATACTCTCTACCATTCAACTCCAGCGAATTTCCCACACAAATAACCAAATTCAAAATCACCACCGATGTCGGTCCTAATATCGACCATCTTCATTTATTAATTAATTCCAGAGCCACGGTTTGGGGATCGTCACCCAGCGGACTCGAAAACCCGTGTTCTGGAGAAAAAGACGGCGGGACGGGGAAGGGAAGAACCTTGTTTGTCGGCTTTTGGTCTCCACCGTTTTGGACGATCGTTGGGACAATGTTACATGACTCGTGAGAAGGGTGGGAGATGACTCGTGTTGGATATAATGGAGCTTGAGAACGCGCTTCAAGTTTGAAAGGAGAAATCCTCACAGGCTCGCGAGCCAATCGCTTGCAAAGGCTCACTCTCGTTTGAGAATTCACAAAGACGGGTTGATTGGCTGATTGACTGAACTCGACTCCTGAGCGGAATATATCCCGGCGCATTCAACTCTGTCAGTCTGGCAACTCGGGTCAGGTTCACGATGTTCGCGTTTTCCCTCCATTAATCTCTGTTAATGGAGACTTCTCCTTTTTTCCCCCTATTTTCTCTCCTTCCTGCATGTTTTAAATGGCTTGGACGCATTGAACTATCGATATATAAATTCCGCCTGAACGGAATTCCGGAAAGCACGAGCCAGTAAAACCTGATGTCTAGCAGAGAGTCGCAGAGAGAGTGTTGATTGAAGTCAATTATTCCTCCGAGGCCCCCGGGGAGACCATTCGAATTCTTCCGGCTCGAACAAGACTTGCTTGATGCCAACCCGTTCTCTACGACATACATATGAGAAAAGCCTGGTCGTATCTGGACTCCGACTGTGTAAACAATTGAACCACGACTATTATGGCTTGATCCGGGAATAAGCCAACCACAGGGCGAGCTAGGATGAGACTCTTTAGCACAAGTCCATTTACTCAATTATCGAGATACGGAGCGGTGACGGGTGTCTCCTGCTTTTATCCGGTCGTGCAGCGCCCAGACGAGTATGGTCAGTAACCAGCACATCAGTTCGGAATTCGAGATCCTATATTATCCTATATTATGTATACTGACAAAGCCCTATGCACCCTCGCCGTCGCTCCCAAACAAATTCTCTGTCATTCGCCACCTAAGAAGGGGCTCCACTTTCGGCCCGTCCCGTCGACTAATCCTTCACCAGAAAACCTTGACATTCCTCTTCACCACACAACAAACATCCTGCAACGGTGCATCTCTACCCGGGCTTTAGAGAAGCAATTTCACCCCCCTCATACCCATCTCCTCTAATCTAGCTTCGATGTACCCCACTGCTCCTTCTAGGGTAGCCATACCCCCTGCGCACGCACCACTTTCAAGATGAGCGGCGAGGCCGCTGAGGGTGGAGAAAGACCTCATGACAAACTTTTTACTCGACGATGCCGGGGCGAGTGATATAGGACAGCGATAGATTTTGGGGGAGTGCACCGGTGAATCTATATGCATCTGGAGCGACTTGGCATTGAGAAACGGCGGATTATCTGGAGGACAGTATGGACAGCGAGTTGTCAAAGAAACGAGAGACATCTCGAGGTCCGAGTCCGAATCCGAGTCTTCGACAGGCGTTAACACCACACTCTCATCTGAGTCTGAGGACCAGTTTTCGTTATCGCGAGTCAGATCTTCTATCCCATACTTCAACAAGTTGTCTTTATCGGACTGAGTGATGATACGATCTGTGTCATGAGCCAGGACGATGTCGTCTAGCTTTTCTCGGTTCATGCCGGACAAACAAGATCCACTTTCTAGGTGTTGTAATAATGCCGATGGGCTGGTGAAGCTTGCTGCACAGTTTCTGTCATTCTCGTTGCCGGGGCACTTTATATTGCTGATTGGTCGATGGATCGGGGACTTTTTATGAGCGTTCAACCCCTTCAAGGACTTGAACTTGCGATTGCAATCCGAGCACTCCAGATTCGAGCTTTCGTCGCGCTTAATAACATGAATTTTGTTAGCAAGATGTTGGTTCAGAGACTTCTCGTTGACAAAATGTCGATCGCAATCACAGCAGCGGAATTCGGTGGCGTGTTTCGTCGCACGAATATGGCAATGTAGCGCTCGTGCGCCAGCGAAGCAGCGATGGCAGTCGCTACAGAAGTAGTGGTCACCGAGTTTTTTATGCCTTGCTAGCTCTTCTTGTGTGCTAAACTTCTTGTCGCATTTTGCACAGACCCAGCTATGGTGTTCCAATTTATGTTTATCCAGGTCTTGGGGATATGCGAACGTGAGAGCACAAGGACGGCAGTAGCAGTGTCGCTTTGCTTCTCGATGTTGTTGAAGGGATTCTGCGGTTCCGAATGCCCTGTCGCAAGTCTGGCATCTCGGCATCTTCGAGGGTTTAGAAGATAAAATGTAGCTTCCGTATATGTGTTCGTCTCTATTCTTTATTCTCCGTCGGTTGACAATGTTAATTTCTTCTCGTGCCTCTCGCGATATTTAGAGAGGGGAAGATGATAAAAGAGCTGTCTCGTTTAAAAGTTGAACGGCTCTGGGGCATGACATGTGGAACCGTGTTTGTGACTGATACAGATACATCATGGTGACATATGTAGCAGCTCCCTGTGTCATAGACAGTGGTAGTTCGCATAACCTCATGATATTGAGTTAGTTCTAATATATCTAGCCCCTTCTAGAATAATCCCCACAGGGACGCTGAATACACCGCCGTGCCTTCTTTTCAAAGTACGTCTTTCAATTTGCCGTATTAGCTTGCCAACGCGTTCAGCTCTCTCTCAACATCAATTACGCTCTCATCTTCATGACTAAACTCGGGGTTTCTAGAAAGAAAAATCTCTAGCTCTTTCTTTGCAGCGTCTATATTCTCTTTCGTTCGCTGACAGTGTCTCCGCGCGAACTCCGTATGAACGTCTGGGAAATTATGCGACATCTCAAAGAATGCACGTTGTGTTGAGTTCTTGACGAGATTCGCGACGGGAATTCCACTCTCTTTATTCTGCTTCCCTTCCTTCTCTGCCAGGGTAGCTACTAAATAGTCCTTATCGTGTGTAAAGTCTAGATATTGTAGTTCGGCGGGGAGATCGGGGGGAGCGGCCCCAGGGATATGCTCGATTAGCTTGGGGAAAACTGCCCCCTTTTGAAGAGGCTGTGCAAACATGAGGTTCCAGTCAATCAATCTATTGCCATTATTAGCAAGTCAAAGCTGCTAGTTTGGGGAGTAATTTACCCTATGATATTCCATTCGTCGTCCACAACAATGTTGTCGCTGTGAAGATCTGGATGAATAGCGGCCCAGTAGCTATTCTCATGTTCCGGCATGACGTATTGAGAGACCATGGATCGCTGGATCAGATTATCAATGACCATTGGTGTCTTCTTTTGACGGAGATTACGCCTGATAGGCCTATCTATACTCTCTGTCAACCAGATTGTGGTCGAAACAGGGGTATTCTCAGGTGTGCCAGCAGGTGCTCCTATTCAGGATCAGTTTCGGTGTCCTGCCAATCGGCCAACGTACGGAGGATAGACGGAACATACCATAAAAGCGTATTCCCTTGCCAGCAGCACTGGAACCCAACATCTCCAACATCAAATCCGCAATCTGATTAAGGACATGATGTCTTGCTTCAACAGGGGGGTCGCTCAGGCTCCAAGGCTGCATACAGCGCCCATCAATCCAATCCAGCAGGATATATGCCACTCCCACCTTGTCCTCACCATTTCCCTCTTCACCAACGTCAACGTACCCGTGAACCCTTGGAGCAGGAATTCCAGGATGCCATTTTTCAAGAAATTGAAGAGGCTGTACCATGATCTCATAGAATGGCCACTCTTGGTCGGAAGGGATCTTTGCAGCCCAGGTCTTGCCTTCATGCGGAAAGCAGATTTTTAGAATGATTTGATCAGAGCGCTGGATGGGGTCGTCGACGAAGTTGCAAGGGGATCCATTTGCCAGAGCAGACGCTTTCTTCAACAAGGCGCTCCTGTTAACTTTATCGAGGAGATTAATTTTGGGACCCATGATGAACTGGTTGGGATGAAAATCTTCCAAGAATTAGAATTTAGGTAGGTACTTTTCCAGATGTGGTAGAAGAACGAAGCCAGGGAGTAAATCTTCACTTCAAATTGGTGGGAGTAGGGAGGAAGAGGCTTCATCTAAAATTTGCGCTGCGCTCACAAAAACAGAGTTGGGTGTCGACTGAGCCGATATTTTACCTTCCATTGATGTAGCCTTAAATACGCGACAATGCGGGGTGGGAGCTTCCTGGTGGAGGTAAGTTTTGTTTACAGGACTGGAGGATCATTGTCGCCGCAGCAGGCGATGGCCCGAACTGTGCCCTTTGAATTTGGGATGAGCCAGTAATCGAAGATGGTTTGCGTGCTTCGTGCTGCATGAGATGAAAATTGGAGATCTGCCTGTGCCGCGCCTAACGCCATGGAGTCACCGACACACCCATCCGCCACCACTGGCTGTTCTCTTGGACCGTGTGCTCCCCAACCGTGTCCCCACCGATGATGGCGGGATTTCTAGGCGCTCCTGTTTAGGATGGTGAGAGCTGATTATGGTCATGTGACTCGAATTATGCCGGTATGATTTATTATCGCCTGATTCAAGTCTGTTTTACATATTCCTAACTCCATACTCAACCCCATACTGTGGATTACTTACACTTTTTGATTGAACCAAACGACCTCACCAGGGGAAAAGAAGGTTCTTAAGTAACTTTAAAACACGTACTGCTATTAATCTGTGACCTGACCAGATATCGCTGAATAGTGCCAACCATCCTATCTCCCTTACTTGTGTCACTTCGAAGTGTCCGACTTCTCTCAGGTTACTTTTCCACCTTTGATCCGGGACGAAAGATGAGTTTGAACTCGGCAAGCCAAGGTATGCATACGAGGAACGGCTTTCAATAAATACAGGCCTTTTATCCAACCTTTTTACGTTTCACTAACCAACCTCCAAGCGCCTATCATACTCCCACTTTCTGCGATCCCCAAAGACCGGGATTTTGACGTCAAGGATTCGTCTTTCTTCCTTAAACATGCACAATTACCATCACCACAAACGGTGCGCTCAGAAGCGCGAGCTCAATATCTTGCAGGGATCAGGATAGACAAGAGAAAGCATTTTGATCCCGCCGGGTTGAACCTGTCGCCCCCACCCGTTATTTTTGAAAGCATGGGACTGTTTGTGAAATGGGGCCGCAGAGCTCAACTTTCGGAGGGCCAAACTCTGTACGCCGTGCGGCGTTACCTAAAGAACGAGGTACCAGTCCCAGAAGTCTACGGCTGGCGCACCGACGGGGAGGAAGTTTTTATCTATATGGAGGCAATAGCTGGTCCGACGTTGGAGAAATCCTGGGACGGGCTGACACCTGAGGATCATGTCCGTATTTGCGGTGAATTGCGGAAGATTTTCGATAATCTGCGAAGACTGGAACAAGATCCGCAGGAAAGATTTATTGGTGGGTTTGTAAGACCTGTTTTCTTGGATAGATGCTAAAGTCGGAGGGAACAGGTAGCATAGCACGGGAACGTCTTTCGGACAGAGCTGTTAACGCAAGATATATAGCCGACACAGGGCCATTCAAATCTGTCAAAGAATTCCATGATTGGTTCGCGTTCCTGTATCGCCGACCTATGGCGGATCCACATTCGGTGCCTATCGAGCCGTTCCGCCATATACTTGCTGATGACATGGGTATAAAATTTACCCAGGGAGACCTTCACCGCAGTAACATCATTTTGACAGCTTCAAACCCTCCTAAAGTCGCCTCGGTTGTGGACTGGGAGCAGTCTGCATGGATGCCAGCCTACTGGGAGGATCGCAAGGCACATTGGACGGCCGATTATGAAGGGGATTGGTCGGAGAAATACCTACCCATGATTTTAAATCAGTACACAGACACATGGGAGCCTTGGGACTACTATACAACGTCTATAGGATGCTGAGCTTGCATTCATGATCAGAGCCGTGCGTTGTATCAATCTAGCAATTTCCACTACCCACCACTCCCACGTGAAAAAATAGTTATGTGCTTCGTTTCGGATTCTTTTGACCAATCTCGTTTGAACTGTAAGACGCAATTTTGATATGTTACTAGCTCAGCCTGTAAACGAGTGATGGAGGCAATTCCTATGTTAAGTGTAGATTGACTCCTTCCCTTCTCTACAAGTAATTATACTAAAAGAATGAAAACAAACATAAGAGCAAATCCTTCAGAAGCGAGCGTCAGCGGCCTGGCAAGCAATCAACCCGCCACAAATACCAGTATATGAATCCTCCCTCGACAAATCGATCAACTGCGATAACCATATCTCCTACAATATTCTGGGAGCACTCTGAAGCACCGACATGGCGCTACCAGGCAATAAACCGCCGGAAATGAGTTCCTGGACATAGTCTTCCATCCAGTGCTGGCAATTACGAGCCTATGTGAAGCGTTAGATATAGAATGCGGTAAGGAAGGGGTGAGCCTACCGATGGATCAAAGGGGTTGGGGCTACGGCCTGGAGGCGGCACATCCAAAGCGGTTGTCTCCCATCGGTCACGCGCCGTGGTATCTGCTCCTGAGAGACTAGGGGTATCTTTGACAGCATTCTCGTCTACTTCAGCTAGCGATAGGAGCTGATATTTGCGCTCCGTAGCGTCGAAATCGTAACTTCGCTTAAATTCTAGGAAGAAGCCTGAGGCGGGGTTCCCGGTGACATGAATCAATTTGCCCATGTGCTGTGCATTTGTTGTTGGGAAATGGAGCGCCCAGTGCGCGGGCTTCTTTCCATTGGTGAAGACTGCAAGGTATGCGGTTCGAGGCATCGTTGATGAAGAGGCTGGAGTAGAAGGGACAAATGATCAAATAATTTGGAGAGCTTTAAAAATGAAAATAGTAAGAAAAGTGAACGGGTTTGGACGGGATGGGGAGGAATAAGGGAGACTGCTAAGTTCGAGATATTGGAAGCTGGGAATCTGATGGACTCATCAAAAATCCGTGGAAGACGATGGGTTTTTATACCCGCGGTCCCTCATATGTGAGGCTTGCCGGAAGATGGAACCAGCATCGTGCTATCCAATAATAAGTAAAACCGCTGTTGGTCCCAGTCGATACGGTCCGAGCCCACGATAAATCATGCGCCTGGTGTTGAAACAAGGCGCAACGCCTGGGGTCTGCTCTGAGGTGATGAAGCCTGGAGTGTAAAGACCATTCGGGCCCCGATAGCCAGTGGATTCAGGAAGAAACAGGATAAGTGAAGTGCACATCGCATGAATAGGAGAAAAAGGAACCCCGCGACCTACACCAAGTACGTACTGTAGTTGGTGTGGGCGATCATCCCGCGGCACAGCAGCGCCTATGATAGATTCGGTAACTTGGACCCACTATGAGAGGGCGCTGTCCACGAAGAGCATGAAATAAGAGGCATGATTGCAAGGCGTTTTCCAAGCATAAGTGGAGACAACGCCGTTTGAATGGGCAACGGGAGCCTCGTCTATGGAGCAACTGTGGCCCCGGTTTGTGTCTCAGCAAGATATCACTCCCTGACTTGAACGAAAATAGGTTTTTCTGGGATCGGCTTCCCACAAATACTATAAAGCGCTTAACCATTGGTTACCGGTTGAGCATGCTGAAAGGAGAAGTTGTATTGATAAGGTGGGCTCAATAGAGCAAGTCCGAAGAAGAAATAGTCCACAGCTGTCAAGGTTAAAGCCCCCTCAAGCTGTGACGGTTGTCGTTTGTATCCCAGGCGTGCCTTGCCATTGGCTTCCAAGTCGAGCCAGACGTGAATTCGTTGTGTTGTGTTCCCTGAGTCGCAGCCGCCATCGAGCCTCAAAAGAAACAATCCAGCGGCTAAAACGAGCACACGTGATTGGTCGCCCCACAAAAACAATGCTGAACTTGCAAACCGTTTGCTGGGCCCTGACCCTCTCACACTGTCCTGAAAACCCTTCATGAC
This sequence comes from Arachnomyces sp. PD_36, assembly GCA_032988195.1. NCBI lineage: Eukaryota > Fungi > Ascomycota > Eurotiomycetes > Onygenales > Arachnomycetaceae > Arachnomyces > Arachnomyces sp. PD_36. The sequence goes on along the minus strand of JANTQE010000006.1, from coordinate 1,223,962 downwards.
AGGGGAAGTATTTGTAACACTTTTTGTATCGAGCATAAAAGGATTGGTGTGGATTCGAGGGCACTGGCTCGGGCATCATGCTCCCTCAATGCGAAGACTACGCATTCGTCCTCGATTCTGAGCACCTGCCACACGTTAGTTTGTCGCCAGATAGCCCTCAAGCCTTAAATGCGTTAGCTGACTGGTTCCCAACCTGAACACCCCACAGACGACAAGATCCAGTATGTATAGGCATGATGTATCTGCCCAACACATCAGCCCACTCAAACATGGAGCGTAGACCGGCTGTGGCATGTGATCGGCATTCTGCTATCACCAAGCCGCTGGATAGAAAACTACTTCACTGAGACGCAGACGTTCGGGTTTTCAAGTAAAGCTCTGCTGACGGCGTGGGCTTATGCTCTGGAGGGTTTGCCTCTAATGGAGTTAGGTATGGGCAGGTTCGTTAAACGAGTCATGATCGTGTTGTAAACAGAGACCTGGGCCGCAGTCTGGTTGTGATTCCTAGTAATTACTAAGCTAATCGTGCTTGACTAACCCTCCCCCATTTATCCACATGTCGTTTGTTATATTGGAGCGGGACAGGAGATAAAAGTGAACAGCTCAAGCCAAAACAATTCCGCCAGAGAATTTCAAGACCCTGGATGGAGATTCCAAATGGTTCATGAGGCGAGCGGATGTCGAGATGGTTTCAGAGACCCAACTACAGGAGAAGTATTATTAGTAAATATGGCTATAGGTTTTGGAAATGAGAGACGTAAAAACATACGACAACCTTGCGAAACCTGGTGGTTTACAAGGAGTGAAGTGCCTGGTCCTTCTAAGAAATGGTGGTCAATTTGTAATCAAAAACATGGCAAAAAGTTCACGTTGCAGGATGTCGATAATAATCCTCCAATGCTATGAAAGCGCTCTTCGATAAGAGGATTTTGCAGCCGACAATACCACCTGCTGCACGAGGTAGTCAAAATCACGTGGCTATTGTTTCATTCCCTGATCCACTTTCTAACCCCTTTTATTTCTTGCAAACATGATATCAATCTCCCAAGTACCCTGCGCGCACTATTGACTTCAAAAATAATAACGAGAGGATTTGCCATCAATACCTGTTGCTTGCCCGGTTACGGTATTTTAGCCAATTTCCACCGCTGCGTCTGCGCCTACTTCTCATATCCATGGCCTTCTATCCGAACCCTCAAACCAAGGAGCTGGGATCACAATCCCAACATCAGAAACCGAAAACACTCATATAAACCTCATCATTTCCTCCCATATTAAGCGCTTATATTCTCATTCCCTTTGTGAGGTATTCCTCAACCGGTTCATCACAGCGTTCATGCATCTCCCGAGAGCTACCATTCTTTGTGCCCGCTTCAGCTTCATGTCGAACGCCTCCCATTTTAGGGTAGCGCGAGCATCGCCGACTTCTTCTACAGGACAGAAGTCAGTGAATTTGATGAATAAGTCTTCTGGTTTTGGCTTGTCAGGCTCCTTCGAGTCGTAGAACTCCTACACCATGTTAGCTTTTCTTATTAACGTAATGACGCTCGGTTGTCACTTACGATGCGCTCTCCCTTTCGAACCGGTTTCCCTGTCTCCGAGTCTCGTACCCATACCTCGAAAAAGGCCGTGATTGAACCGACGAATCTGCTTCCATGTGCAAAAATTTGACCATCCCTCTCCTCTAGCATGCCAAAGAAATCTTTTTCCTGGAGAACGTTTACGGGTTGGTTCAGAATATCAATCAGATCCTTTGATAATGTTTTGGGAGCTTTGTACTCTGGTTCTTCTTCGACTTTGACCAGAAAAACGAGTTTCGTCTCGGGATTCCCTTTCAGCCACAGCTTCATGGAACGGAGCAGGTCACCGTACGTCTCGGCAATCCCCACTTCAGCAATGAAAAGAGCCTTAGGCAAGTCACTTAGTGTCTTCCCGTAATCGAGTATAAGGTCCGGGAGCTTTGGTGGAACAGTGAGAGCGTCCACAAACTCCTGAGGCAATGCGAAGGAGCCCAGATTAAAACGTGGGTTGTCGAGGAGGGAGGAAGTAGAGAAAGATCTGCGAATCCCTTCAGTGATGGCTCCATAAATCCGCCCAGGGGAGCGAAAAAATGCGGCGGTTGTGAAGGTAGTGTTGTGTTTGAGGAAAACCTTAGCCTTACGGTTCCTACACGCTTCCCGAATTAGATATCTAGTCATATGAGGGGTGAATGCTCTGACTCTTCCTCGTTCTCTTCAAATGCCTTCGATATATCTTTGATATCCCTCGAAGGGATGTTCCTTAGGTGAATAACATCCTCTTCATAATCGCTTGGAAACTTTCCTGCATAGATTTCTGCTAGCTGACTGGCATTTAGAGGCGTAGATTCAGTATTCCCGCCCCCTTGCGACCTGTTCTTTCCTCGCGCGGAAACCGAGAAATGGGAGTACTTTCTGGATCCGCAGTAAGTTAACCCCCGTAGTGACAATCGAAGAAAGGGAGCCGGGGTAACGGCGCACAAAACCTGGGGTTCCCGCAGGGGGTGGAGGTGGAGGTTTGAAGCAGCAGGCTGCCGAAGCTGAAAGGAGGCTTGCCAGGTAGTTCTAGGCGGCCTGAACAGTGATCCTCTCACGCCCAGCATTTGTAAGGTCTGGGTATATATATATCTATATATATTCACTTGCACATGCTATTCTAACCCGGAAGACCGAGAGAGATATACAAGCTGAGATGCAGAAATATATAAATCCGGGGAAAGGATAGATTGTAAGTTTCGAAGTGATGTCATCATTCACTCCTAGGTAAGGAGGGTTCAATTCACCAGGGGCTATGATCAGAAGAGGCTCGCCAGTGGTATGTGAAATTTCGAATATAGTTTAATACACAGCTGCCTCAAAGCGGGAGTTTATTGCCTTTATCGTCGCTTTTGCTCCTGTGTGCTTGGTATGGCTATGACGTTACCAATGCGCAACAACTATCAACATCGCGAAACTTTTTCGTTTCCGGAAGAAGATATGGGCACGAGAAATGAAGATGTTTTACCTTCCCAAGCAATCGAGGAGAGAAGCAAGTGAGAATTGCCCGCCCGATGAGAGAACCGGGAGGGGCGGGACACTAGAGACTGAGAAAACCATGAAATAGATGTCTTTGATTGATAGACCTTGGGTCATGATCCTTTAACAGGGTATCTTCAGCCCTGAACAAAGAATGCATTATTTTCACCTGTAGTTTGTTTTCTCGGACCTTTATTCTTTGTCCCAAGAAAGAATATCATTATTGGCATTAGATGAACATTCTAATGCGGGCTGTTTCTTTCATCACCGTTACTCCCCACATCTCGTGACAACTCCCAAATCCGGGGAACGAACTGACTTCCTACTCATACAAGACGAAAGGGTGTTCTATCCTACGCAACACTTGGTCTCAGGTGGGTTAGCCCGATAGGCAGTAAGTCTAAAGCTGATTCGATGTCCTCGCTGTGAAAGGCATAGAGCTGATCTGAAAATTTAGTTCACTTCAATCTCATTATCTCCTAAAGCCGTGCGGTACAAAGGTCGCCGTGGCCCGATCTTGACGGAACATGGCAAGACAGCAGAGATCCGTGACTCTGCTGCCATCCGAAACCCTTTTGAAACAACTCTTACTGGAATGCCGGGATTATCTCTCATCCGAGCATAACCATAAGCTCGAAATTCGCTTCGCTGGGGGTTGGGTTCGTGATAAACTGCTTGGTATTCGTAGCTTAGACATTGATGTGGCGCTGAGTTCGATGTCAGGAATGCAGTTTGGGGAAGCCCTTAGAGCATTTTACGTCTCAAACGAAGCCAAGTTTAAACTGGAAGCTCAAATACGCCAGATACCCGGTGGTTTCAATGGTCCCTTCAAGATTGGCCGAAAGTCGGAGAAGTCCAAGAATCTTGAGACTGCCATCATCAATATTTTTGGGTTGGATGTCGACCTTGTCAACCTGAGGAGGAAGTCTGCGGATGGGCAAGATTCACAAACCGAATTTGGAACCCCCGAGGAAGATGCATTACTTCGAGATGCTACAATTAATGCTCTATTCTATAATCTAGATAAGGATGAAGTCGAGGATTTCACGGGAAAAGGCTTCTATGATATGGCAGCTGGTATTATGAGAACCCCGTTGGACCCGTACCAGACGTTCATGGATGACCCGTTAAGAGTTTTGCGAATGATCAGATTTGCTAGCAAGCTTGGATACACTATTGATGATGCTACTGAAAAATCGATGAGAGACGAAAGGGTGCATACAGCATTGAATACCAAGATAAATCGCCAGCGAATTGGATCTGAAGCGATCAAGCTGATGAAAGGGCGGAATCCTCTAACGTCTTTTCAACTAATTCATGGTATGGGTCTTTATCCGACTATTTTCCTCGGCTCGGCTTGGGATGTGCGTCGAGCTCTTTTCAATGCATTCCCTAAATGCCAACTGCGTGCCTACAAACTCCTTGCAACCTTGCTAAAGGACGACAGCATTCTGGGGCAAGAGCTCGCTCAGTCCGAGGAAAACTGCGAAAATCTCTGGACTTTGGCAGCGTACGCACCTATGGCAGGGTTACGGTCAAACCCAAGGGAGGCTGCTAGATGCATGATGGAAGCGATAAAAACCACAGCCCACATATCAAAGGTCCTGGAAAAGGCCCTCCAGAACATGGACGATATTGTGTTGACTGTCAACCGGACAACGCAAGAATGCTATACGGGGAATCTTCCTCTAAGTACAGCTGGTGTGGCTATCAGATCCTGGGGCCAAACATGGAGGCTTCAAGTCCTGTATTCACTACTAGCTGAAGTGGCCTATGAAGAGTCCGAAGATTGCTGCGCACAGCATCTTGATCGCTACTCTAAATTCATGGAATTTGTCGTTGAACAGGAGTTACAAGATGCTCCAGTTAGAAAGCAAATTATCACAGCAGGAGAAATCAAGGAGTTTTTTGAGTTGCAAAAAAGTGGTGATTTCATGAAGGGAACCATTGATGGAGTTCTTAGGTGGCAGTTTGCCAACAAAAATGGCTCGAGAGACGATGCTCTTGAATGGTTGAAGATGCGGAAAGATTTTTTTGGTATTCCAGGAGTTGGATATTCGCGGGACGACGGTTCGTGAATGCTGTGTCTTTTGCTTGGATTTTTCATCGAGCGACCGAATTGCTTTTGGGGGGAAAGACTCGATTTCTTGGATATTGTATTTGCCAGTAGTATGAAGCTTTCGGGCATTCAGGCCAATAAGTACTTCGGGTGCACAATCGTGGTGTCAAATCGTGCAGCCCTTGGTCCGGTCTCGGTCCGGGCTCGGGGTCTGATCATGCCCCGAAACTTCGGTGCTCGCCGCTAACAAGAGTTAAGAGAAACGGCCCTGCATGGGTGTGGCTGGTAATAAAACGTCAAGTTAGATATTATTTATGGCAGTTCGCAGTTCATATTATTAACGGAATTTAGTCCGTTATATTACACATTGAATTGAAGCATTTCAGCATTGGCAAATGCACCCCTGAAACCTGGCATAAACCCTTCTCTATCCGTTGACCCGTAACTTGGAGACACTTCGCTTGGCTGTCTGGAAAAGGGAAAATTCAAATGGGTGGGGGAGTTTAAATCAACAACATCGCTAAATTCAACACGAACACGACATGCCTATCCAACACCTACGAAGCCAATTGAGGCATTGGAGATAGAAACGAAAGGCTACACCTTTAATTGATCCAATATAAGGATACTCTGCAGCTCCTCCTACTTTGAATGCAACCCACAAGACGTTAGTCGTGCATCGACAACAAGTGCTTGTACGACGGTGACCGCAGGCTTAGAACGACTTCCTTGGCCAAAATGGCCACCGACGACAACAAAACAGAGCAATCGCTCGTGCCATGGGTTTACGACACGGTCCTTTGGTTCTTTTCACTAACCCTGGACATATTCTTTCGAGAAATATATCCCAGAGGAGTATGGAGAGTCCCCGAGAGAGGCCCTGTCATTATCGTGGCGGCACCACACGCCAACCAGTTCGTGGATTCTGTGATATTGATGCGGCTGATTAAAGCCCATAAGAATCGTCGAGTAGCTTTTTTGATTGCGAAGAAATCAATGAAGGAACCCTACGTTGGCGCTCTAGCTGGATGTATGGGTCCATTACCCGTTGCTCGGGCTATGGATAACGTGAAACCGGGGAAGGGAACGATATATCAACCCGATCCCGAAGGAGACCCTTGCCTCATACATGGTGTCGGGACAGACTTTACGGCACCCGAGTATATGGTCGACGGATTAATCGTCTTGCCTAGGGTGGGAAAAACCAGCGGGGAATCATCCTCTATAGCGGAGATACTTGGAGGTGACAAGCTTCGAGTTAAAAAGCCATTCAAATCACCGAATTCAGCACAGCAGCTTACCCTGAAAGTCGATAAGAAAGATAATAATGTCCAGAAGGGTACGACGTTTAAGGTTGCTCCACATATCGACCAAAAGGAGATGTTCGAACAAGTATTTGAAGGGCTCTCTGCTGGTGGATGTATTGGTATCTTCCCCGAGGGCGGTAGCCATGATCGATCGGATCTGCTACCATTGAAAGCTGGCGCAGCGATGATGGCTTTGGGAGCTCTGTCCCGCGACCCAGACTGCGGGCTATCGATTGTTCCCTGTGGAATGAATTACTTTCACGCTCATAAATTCCGGTCCAGGGCAGTTATCGAGTTTGGCGAGCCCATAAAAGTCCACCCCGATCAAGTTGACGCATACAACGCAGGCGGAAACGACAGACGGAATGCCGTTGGTTCACTTCTTGAAACGATCTACGAAGGATTAGCTACAGTCACCCAGATCAGTCCAGACCAGGAAACCCTCCTTATGATTCAGGCGACGAGAAGATTGTACCTTCCAGTTAACAAGAAGCTTCCGCTTTCTCTTGTTATAAAATTCAACCGACGACTTCTCAAGGGATACACGAAATATAAGGACGATCCACGAGTTATTAACCTGAAGAAAGCCGTTCTGGACTATAACCGACAACTGCTGGCTCTTGGAATCAAGGATCACCAAATCGAATGGGGAAATTTCAAGGAGAGACCTTGGTGGCTCACGCTCTATACACTACTATATCGATTGACCCAGCTCATTCTCTTCGGCCTCGGAACTCTTCCCGGGCTGGTTTTATTTTGGCCAGTGTTTGTGACTTGCAAGGTAATCTCGGTGAGAAAACGGCGTGCTGCTCTTGCTGGCTCGGTAGTCAAGCTCAGGGGTCACGACGTGGTTACCACATGGAAATGTATCGTTGCCATGGTTCTAGCCCCAGCTCTTTATACGTTCTACACAGTGGCAGGGACTGTGTGGCTTTACTACAATCGAATTGGGGGCTACTACTCCTCGCAAGTCCCATGGTGGATGCTGGCACGAACCTACGTACCAGACAGCGTGCCTCTGGGCATATTTGCGTTCTTCTTCTGCGGGATAACGATATTCGTCTCATTCGCTGCGCTCCGCCTGGGTGAAATCGGCATGGATATCCTGAAATCGTTCCCTCCGATGATAGTAGCATTGAACCCACGATCCGCGGATTCTTTAGTCAAGCTTCGAGCACATCGAGAGGCGCTATCACAGCAAGTCTCTGATGTCGTCAACACCCTGGGTCCCGAAATATACCCCGATTTCGACGCTGAACGGACGACTGCTTTCGACATCTATAACAGCGAGTCCTACCAGTCTCAACTCAAGACCATGCCACCCAGTCCTTCTGAGAGTGGCAGTAGGAGTAGGAGGAGCTCATCAGGTGTCGCGACTACCACTATCAAACCTCTCACCAGATCTTCTACGTCAAAGGAAGATCTACAGGCTGTCAACCGAAAGATCAGAAATGCGATGAGGGAAAGGGGAAGGAGGAGGACAAAATCAGAGTACGGAATCCCGATCAGCGAGTTTTCGACGGTGTCTAGAACCGACAGTGAAGAATCGGGGTCAGACGATGGAGATAGGAAAGGAAAGTAGGAGGGGATTAGTATCAAGGCGTTTCAGGGTTCGAGTTTTAAATGTATTAATATTTAATTGCATAATATAGGGTCAGGCGAGGTTTCTGTCTTTAGTTTATATATAAAATCCACCCATTGTAGGACTTCTAGTAACACCATAATCTCTGCGTGTAAAAAAGTTCTATAAAGAAATAGTATAAGAGTACCTACCATTTATAACGGATATCACATCGGGGAATACTTTGATATTCCTGCCCAGAAACTAAGTTTAACGGGGACAGGCGTGTGGTGATTCTTTACAAAAAAATAAAAAGAAATCACGGTTCAAGAGACACAATCGAAAACGGCCTCCAGGCATCCTATATGGCATAGCCTCTCCTCGGTTGATTCCACGAGCTTGGTCAAGATTCAAACGTTTGCTACACGGATTGTTGGAACGCGTGCACTCCCTTGATACCCCATTGCGTGGGGTTAGCCGATGGCGGGGGAAGGTATCCCGAGGATGTAGCGGGTGGAAATTTGGACAACCTGACACGAACAGGTTTGTCTCTCCACGTTCCTCAATTCTGTTAGTGAGGGGAAGCAACAAGTTGTATGTACCCGGATTCCGAATCGCAACTGATATGATTGGAAGAATCAGCTTTATGCTTAACGAAGACCCACATTTTCCCCAGATTTCATCCTCCTCTCCGGCAATTAGATAAGCATGAGGAGCTTTTGAGTCGTCAAGAGCGGAGATAGCTATTGCCAAAGATAGCAACTGATGGGATGTAGCTTTCAATTACGAGTAATGAGACTTGGGAGAGGGTCCGCTTCTTTGGGTTTGTCCAGTGGTCTGGTCTTCGCGTTTTTTTCTTAAATATGAGACCTCCCGCCCTGCAGCATGCAGCTATCAAGCTTCCCGACTAATGCTTAGCTGCGCTTAATCCTCGGAGGAGGATATGTGCAAGCGAATAGGGCTCAATTAAAGTAACTGACCTGTTTTGATACATTAATTCAGTCTTTCTGGACTAATCGACACTCATTATGGCTCCAAACATGGTAATGAGAACGGACTTGGTTCCAGGAACCGTGCATCTGGTCGACATCTCAGGGGAAGGGCAAAATGCAAGACACGCGAAAGACCAGAAGGATATCGTCCTCGTTCCTCGACCGAGCGCCGACCCAGAAGACCCGCTGAACTGGAGTCGTGGGCGGAAAATGCTTGCCATATCCATGGTCTACGTCTTTACCCTTGGTGTCGGCATCCCAACCACTTTACAATATAGTGTCCTAGCAGATATTACTCAGGACACGGGAATCACGACTGATGAGCTTGTCCGCGGGACTGGTCTCATGTTTTTGTTCCTAGGATGGGCGTGCCTGTTTTGGCAACCCATTGCCATCACATACGGCCGGCGAGGAGTCTACGTTATATCTTGCTTCCTATGTGTGCCGCTGATGGTGTGGACTGCATACTCCAAAACGGCGGGGGAGTGGTACGCGCATCGGATACTTTTAGGGTGCGTTGCGTCGCCAATTGAGTCGCTTCCAGCTCTTTCTATTCCGGATCTATTTTTTGCTCACGAACGTGGGACTTGGATGGGGATATATGTCTTCATGCTATTCGGATCGAACTTTACTGCTCCCCTCGTTGCAGGCTGGTTTGATGTCGCTTTTGGCTGGAGATGGACCATGCATTTTGGTGCCATAATCTCCGCCTTTGCGACGGTGATCCTTTTCTTCTTCATGGAAGAGACGATTTACATTCGTTCTACTGTCGAAGGGGAGGAAATCGAAACATCAGACTCAAACGGGGCCAGTGTTCTTGAAAAGACTGCATCGAAAGAACACCCAGAAACCCAACTAGAAACCACTCAAACCTCCTCTTCTTCCTATCCACAACCACAGACCTACCTCCAAAAACTCCCTCTCTTCCACCCAAAACCCAACCGCCCAACTCTCAAACAAATGTTCACAATGATGTACCGGCCCCTATTCATCCTCTTCCTATTCCCCTGCACAGCCTGGTCCGGTTTCCTCTACGGCATAAACTTATCTTGGTACAACATCCTAAACGGAACCGCCTCACCAATCCTCTCTTCAACACCCTACAACTGGTCTGCAGGCCTGATCGGAACCGCATACATCGCGCCGATCATTGGAGCAGCACTTGCAGCCGTATGGTCGGGTGTGATTGCCGATAAGTTTGCAATTTATCTTGCTAGACGGAACAAGGGCGTTCGAGAACCTGAGCATCGCCTCTGGCCACTTGCAGTTTCCGGCATAATCTCCACTGCAGGCCTCATAACTTGGGGTGTCGGCGCCTCCTTTGGTGTGCACTGGGTGGGTCTGGAATTCGGGCTGGGCATGTTGGCTTTTGGCTGCATTACAGGTGGCTCGATTGCCATATCGTATAATATTGATTGCTTCAAGGAAATTAGTGGGGAGTCGATGATGACGGTTATTATAATTCGGAATATGTTGGGGTTTGGTTTTAGTTATGCGATTACGCCTTGGGTTGAGGGGCAGGGTGTTAGGAATTGTTTTATTACGGTGGGAATGGTCTCGTTGGCTTGTACGGGGAGTTTCTTGCTGATTGTTTTGTTTGGGAAGAGGCTGAGGAGGCTCTCGAGAGGAAGGTATTGGGAGTATGTGGAGACTACGTCTGTGGGTGGGCTTTGAGGGGGGTGGGGGTCAGGTAAGGGGGATGGTAATGCCATTTTTCTTCTTTCTCTTCTCCAGGGAGAGTGCGCTGTTATATATAGCAACTTGCTTGCATGTGCAGTTGTATGTATATTTATTTTCTTGTGTATGAGTTCTTGCCGCTGACATCTACCGAGTCATTGACGAACCCGATTTGATAACCACTCCATCGGTAACCAATGTAAAGTCACAAACAGACTGGCTGGACCCGTCAAACGAACCAGTTCCCTGGAACCACATGCAGCGCTACGTGAATGTCTCACGGGGAGAACGGATGCCATTATTCAAAGAAAGTTGCATAGCCCCGCTGGCCTGACTGTGCCGAAACACATATGTAAGGGGGTTTGAATTTGATGGGTCGCATATGCAGCTGGTGGTCTGGAAACTTCAATTTAAAGGGGGCCTGGCCTCTGTCGGTTCTTCACGGTACCGAATCTGTGGGATTACAAGCATGCAAGAGGATGGTGGATGATGTGCCGTGTCTTGCATGCGGATGCGAGGGAAAGTTTGTGAAGGCTGACTCGAACGTTTGATCAGATAGTGTGAGAGATGTTTGGGTCAATAACCAGGGAAATTATAACTGCATCGAGCATGGGGGCATGTGCTGGATTTTGAGAACATGGAAGAAACTAAAGACCAGAACGAAAGATGCCGCTTCTGAGAGCTTGAATTTGCTTTGATACCAGTCAAGGAATGTACTTGACTGGTTATCGGACTAGGAACTTGAAAGCGATTGAGCAGGATTCATACTTTGGGCGTTCATATTGGGAACGAGAGAACCGAAACGCTGTCAGAAATTCTTATTATGTGTTATGTATTAACCGTGCTAAGCCTCGGTAACGAAATTGTCTCCTTCCAAGACATTTCTCCTCATATTTCCTTGCAGGCCTGCGTCTGAACAGGAGGAGATGCAAGGGAGAGGCAGGCTGACCGACTCCCCAAAAATGGTAACAGAAGAAAAGTAGGAACGCGAAGCCACAGATTCGGGGGGCTAGGCTGTTTTGAGGGATGGATGAGAGGCGAGGAGCAGGGTATAGCCGAGAGTAAATGCTAGATGACATGATGATATGCAAATAAACCAGTAAAAAATGCGTGAAATACGTAAAAATGCAAAGTATATGAGAGATTTGGGTATTTGAGATGGCTTTTGGTGCGCTGTTGCGTTAGGTGGCCGTCGGTCCTGCAAGAGGTTTCTGGGCGTATACGCAGTGCCTGCAGTATTATTTAGCATTCGGACTAAATTGTTGGGGGAGGTAGATTTTACTTACGCAACTGTGTATATGTGGTAGTCCAAGTTTTTCAGGTCTTGCCTTACACCAGCGAGCTGGGCCTGCACCATAGTGTTGTTCCAACCCATCGCGCGCGTAAAGAGAGCCAGCGCATAAGGTTCCAGAGAATCCGACATCGCGATCTGCATGTAACGACCGAGTTTTCTTTGCTTCCGGTTTGATGGCCAAGGCGATAGCGGTACCTTTCGGCTGTCCTCTGCGACATTCGTGAAGCCAGCCTCTTGGATGAATTGGCGAAAGAGTGGTGAGATGTTCATCCGTTTACCAAATGATTCAGACGCTTCGTTCAAAAGCACCTGATACTGGTTATAAGCGGACGATTCGGGAAGGCTTTCATCATCAGTCGACGCCCAGGCTTCGAAATCGAGTATTTCGATCCAACCTCCCGGATTTAAGTTGTCGTATGCTTGTTTTATCAATTTCGGCCAGTCGCCTATGGCTCCACCCATGCCTCGAATATGTACGTAGTCAAACGGTCTGCCGAACTGCCACTCGTTCTCTGCGTCATCGATCTCGAAGTGTAGGTTCTCAGGGACGTAGCCGGGCTGTATGGCGGAAAGGTCTGTCGCTGTGACTTCTGTTTCTGTGTGTAGATCCGCAAAATCCATGGCCCACTATCGATGAATAGAGAAGTAAGCGATTGTGTTCAAGTCCAGCCGTTGAAGGGAAGTATAGAAGATATCACCAACTCACTATTCCTGTACCGCATCCAACGTCAAGGGCGCGCCCAACGTGTTTTGGGAGAGGTGCGCGATAGAGCTCTCCATCATAGGTGAGGAGGAAGATATGGTGCATCATATCTAAGCGTTCTTGCTCAATCTCATCGTTTGGCATAGGGTATTCGCCCGCATGGTAGGCGTGGTACCGTCTGCCATTCTCATACCTGCAAAAGAATTCTTTAGCCGTGTCCTAAAAAATCGCGCGCAATGGAGCTCAGAAAAAGCTTACTCATAGTCGAGAATGCTCGCCGTCAAAGAACATGTGTCGTCCTCCATGGAGTCATATATGGATGTAATGCGACAGGATAGAAAAAACGATTGTCGACACTAGGATGTGGAAAGCTCTTCTGTCAGTCGGAGAGAGTTGACTGTCGGCTATAAGTATATTCCAGTGGGGAAGCGCTCATGGTAATGGCTGCAGGAACATTTTTGTCAAATTCCGAGCGTCTGGTTCTCCTTGCTTCCAGATATCCCAAACTCTGGGTCCGGCTCCAGGTTGTGGGGTCGTGCCAAATTTGACGAAAATGTGGCTCAAATACCAGAGGAAAAATAACAGAGGTATCATACTCGCTACGCAATACAAGCGTACCGTTTGTGTTTCGTATGAACAGAGGAATCAGAATTGCGAGAGTGGAGTCACTCGCTGTCAACGCTAATCGAGACGCCGTTGATGTTTAACTTTGACGGCTCTGGAATTTTTCGTTTGAGCGGAGGACATGAGGTCGCAAACGTGCTCCTCCGCCCACCAACGGCTCTCAAAGACCACTAATGTCATTTTCCCGTTGGACGTCCTTTTCGTCGTGTCCAGTATCCGTTGCCATTGCTATTTCATCATCCAGTATCAAAAACGGAAAGTCACATCCAGTTCCAGCGGTCAGGTCAGGTCGACTGCAGAAAAAGCATTCATTCCTGAGGGTTCGACGTCATTGGACGAGCCGACCCAAATCCGTGCATCTGTCCGGGGTATTAAACTTTGTTAAGGCAAAGGAACAGAAGATCCCGGTCCGAGCGGCTGAGTCAAGGCCCCTTGTTGGCTGAAGTTAGTTTAACGTTAGACCCACCTTTCCGGGGTTACGCCAATAATTTCCGACTCCTCGGACACACGGGACCCCTATCCACGGATTTCCAGCTGCATGGCTCTCAGTTTTATGCATGACCGGGATTCCGGGTTCTGCAGCATGGCTTTCCGAATGTTTGTTTTTGAAGATGATCCACAGTGACGAATGAGCTGCAGAGGACTTGAGCTGCGTTTTTTTGGTGGTGGTCTGTGCGTTGATATCAAGCCGTCGGTCAGATTCTTGGGAAATCGACTCCGAAATCCTTTTTGAAAAATATGTGTTTTTCAGCGTCCTGTATGGTTTCTGAGGATACCATTGAAGGAATAATCTTTTCAGCCACAGACAGTGGACTCGGAAATTCTCTTCCAGTTCATGTGGGGAAAGTCGTCACGAAGTTTTGCGATGGGTGTCAGCATGCCGTCGCGTTGAAGGTCAATTCAATCGTGAAGGGAGGCACAGACCCTGAAAGAAGAGGGCTCGTGTGTCGTCAATATTCTTCAAGTCGCAGTGCCAACCTTGACCTCGAGCCCAATGCGCGTACTCCGTACTCTGTGCAGCAGATGGCCCTGAACCTGGAGGAGAGTCTTCAGCCTTCTTTCCCTTGCATCTGTTCACGCAATATCTCGAAATAGGCTCGTAATCGCGATTGATAACATGACAGTAATTTATCGAGTGGACATCTGAAGGTGGATTTCCTAGGATTAGTGAGATGAGGAAAAAAACGAGAGACTCCACTGGGTGAAGCTTCAATTTCAACAGAGCAAGGGTGGGAAACAACCACCTGCAGAAAGTAGTCGATGTCTGATCATCGTCAAGGAGTGCTGAAAAATCAATTTGGCATGTATCAGATTCCCTTCGGCGTGGGAGTTTTTAACTTTGATCCAGATACTTCAGATGCCGCCATCCATCTTGGGAGATATATATAAGTTTGAACTTCAAGAGGCCAGTGAGCATCAGTGAACTCTGAAAATCCTGGTTTGGGCGAGTATTAATAAAATATTGGTTGTCTCCTCCCGTTGTCAGTTGATTTCCTCTTTCGTGTTGATTATCAACCTTTTTTCGTTCGGGAACTTGCGGTCCGTTGATGGCGCTGGGGTGCTCCACCTCGGCTCTTCTGCCTTCTGATTGATTCGCGGGAATGACCGGCAGCAAGCACTCCACCTGGGTCCTGTCATTTGAAGTCTCGCGAAAAAATTTCCAGTGTTCCAAATCTTAATATTTGAAATCCATCAAGAGTGTTGGGAATCGAAGGAGTTGTTGATTCAGATGGTTTCGGGGGACCCGTCCAAAGACATGGTGGAATATGTCATGAATTGTCCATTTTTACCGCGAAAGGATTTATATGCAAAGGAAACCTGCATAAGCAGGAAAGGGTTTCACTTCGCAGCAGTTCAAGCTTCCAGCGGAATTTTCCGCTCCCGGCTCGTATCGTACCCTTCGCTCACGCCCGAGGTGCGCTTTTCCGAACTCTGTCAGGACATTATCACTGTACCACCCATCAATCAATTAACACCTCTGATTAACTGTCTGATTAACTGTCTGATTAATATTGTAATTCATTTATACTCACCGGTTTCTTAAGCGACATCTTCATGCTTGTCGGATGCATATGGAGCTGAAGAACCTGGAAGATGTGCGTTTAGCGATAATAGACGAATGATGAGTTTGGTTCGCCACGTGGGTCGTGTATCAAGCAGTATTAAAGTGTGGCTTTAACGGGGTTGGAAGGAAAACCACACGACATCCGAATCAACGACACCACTCCATCCCAGGATGATCCATCCTGACTCGACTCTAAAGCAGATCAACTTCGGCGAGAGGGATTCGCTGATAAGATCCTCTCGTGGTTCTGGAGAAACCAAAGCTGCTAAGCGAGCCGATACTAATTCGCTGTGAGACATGCGGCCTTGAATCTGTCCGAGCAACTGGAGAAGAGGGAGCTTAAGCAAACACATTATTCATTCAACGGTCATCCCAACTTAGCTTCTCCTCCGTTATTACTCCCCACTATCGCTCAACGGTAACAGGGATTGCCAATTTAGGTTGAGTATGACAGATCAGCACGAGAACCAACTTCACTGTGGTGCTCTGAGAATGCCGTTCGGCGACTCAAGAGCGAATTCAACGATGAGCTATTTTGGTTGCATCCGCTACAGGATTGCGGACGAACCTCCCACCATACTGATATACCCACGACGAGAAACCGACCCTTCAGCCTGCATGCAATTCTTAGTCTAATTGCCTTGGTCGCATATCCACACCGGCATGGGGACGATCTTTGGGGTCCATAATAACGTTTTTAAGCCCATGACTGGGCAAGCCCCTCGTTATCCAACCCCGGGAGTGGCGGGCGGGGGTTAATACGTGGCCTAAAATGCTGATATCAAGGCTATGAAGCACGATGTCCAATTCGCGGCTGATGCGGTATCGTTTTCTGGTGGGAGCGGGGAACCCATTGGTAGCGCTGGGCAAGAGGAGGATCCGGAAAGAGGTGAGCACACCGCGTATCTTGATGGGCCATAGCTGAGCATTCGTCTACAGTATAAAGGTAGCGACAAGGGTTCAAGCTACCAGTTGGAGTTAAAATCTTCAACGAAGAACAGATTTATTATATACAGTTACACGAATCTTTTTTATAGTGCATATCGAACACACATTTCAAAGCGTTTCTTTTCTTGATATTCATTGAAGCCAATTCTACTGAATCTTTCGTTTCAAATCCGCTTTGATTAATCACGATTCAGTTATGGAGCCATTTGCTATCATTGGTTTCTCGGCCCGCTATGCTCAAGAAGCAAGCAACCCAGAAAAGTTCTGGGAATTCCTGCTGAGGGCACGACAAGCCACGACCCCTGTCCCGAAAGATCGGTTTAACTCAGATGCGTTTTACCACCCAGATCCAGAGCATGGCGGAACGGTCCGTTTGATTCGAGATCATGCATCCCGCAGGCTTCGATTATGCTAACCCTTCCATACAGTTCCCTGTCAAGGGAGCCCACTTCCTGGCTGAGGACCCACTGGCCTTTGACGCCGGGTTCTTCAACATCAACAAGACAGAAGTTCTATCATTGGACCCCCAACAGCGGGTTGTGATGGAAAATGTCTACCACGCGCTCGAAAACGGTGAGTGACTTCCATCAATTAGCTGGTCTCTGATGCAATGAAGTGAAGAAGCTAACTTTATCTCGATCCGTAGCTGGTATCCCCATGGAGAGGGCGGTCTCCTCGAAGACTTCTGTCTTCGCTGGCGGCTTCAACCATGACCATATGAATCTCCTAAATACTGATACCGAAACGGCCCTTAAACATATACCGACGGGATCACAAAACGCAATAATCTCAAATAGGGTCAGCTGGTTTTATGACTTCCATGGGCCTAGTGCCATGATTGATACCGGATGCTCAAGTGGTCTCGTTGCTGCCCACTTTGCTGCCCAGAGTTTACAATCTGGTGACTGTGAGATGGTACGTATATTATTACACAACCCCGTGCTCGTCACCATTATATGACGCTAACAATTTCATGCAGGCCGTGGTGACAGCCGGCAGCGTCATCACCCATATTGCAGACATAATTTCTTTTGGCCACGCCGGGTTTCTTGGCCCGACAGGAAAATGCTTTACCTTCGACCATAGAGCTGAAGGGTATGCTCGTGGAGAGGGAGTAGGAACCATTATCCTTAAGAGCTTATCAAGCGCTACAAGGGATGGAAATACTATACGAGCAGTTGTTCGCGGGACAGGTGTGAACCAGGATGGCCGTACTCCCGGTATTACTCTTCCAAGCGCCACGGCACAGGAAGCCCTGATTCGTGAAATATATAAGAACGCATCGCTGGATCCTAAGGACACTATGTTCGTTGAAGCACATGGTACCGGCACAGAAGCAGGTGATCCAATTGAGGCGAGTGCTATTTCTAGCGCGTTTGCTTCAGAACACCGCAAACGTCCTCTCTACGTGGGTGCTTTAAAGGCTAGTATTGGGCATCTTGAAGGTAAGGAAACTATTACCCCATCCTCATGTGGCAGTATCATATTTTACCAGGAGTTGTCGGATCTAACTTAAGTCGCAGGTGGCGCCGGAATTGCGGGAATAATCAAGTCAATCCTGATGCTGGAGTCTGGAATCATCCCCCCTAATGTTAATTTCGAAAAGGTAAACCCTAATATTCCAAAGGAGGAGTGGAATATCGATTTCCCCACGGAATGTATGCCCTGGCCGGAATCAGGAACCCGCCGGATCTCTGTTAACTCTTTTGGCTTTGGAGGAACGAACGCGCATTGCATTTTGGATGACGCATATTCTTTTTTCAAAGAGAAAGGCCTTTTGGGATATCATAATACTCGTGAGTTGGTCCCAACTACAGGCGAAATACATCGGCTTGTTGCAGCACCGGGAATAAGCAATGGAGAGAAGAATTATACCAACGGTGATAAGCCCCATACCAATGGCGATAAACCGTACACCAACGGGAATGGAACCTATACTAATGGCGATAAACCGTTTTTTAATGGGAATGGGGCCTATACCAACGGCAATGGGACGTACTCCAATGGGTTGGAACCCAAATCAGGATCCGCAAACACTCGGGTGTTTGTACTATCCGCCTTTGACAAAGAAAGTTTGCAAAGAATCGCGTCGGACCTAGGACAATATATCACTCAAAAACGTCCATTAACATTGGCCGCCGAGGAAGAACTCCTGGACGACATTGCTTTCACGTTTTCGGAAAGAAGGTCAAAATTTCGGCACAGGAGCTACGTCTTAGCAAGCTCTATCCCTGAACTAGAGGAAAGCCTTTCATCTGATCGGTCTTTGTCCAACCCCGTGAGCGCTCGCCAATCGCCAAGAATCGGCTTCGTGTTTACTGGCCAGGGTGCGCAGTATCATGGAATGGGGAAACAACTGTTGGTATATCCCGTTTTCCGAAGGAGCCTGGAAGAAGCCACAGCCTACTTGAAAACACTTGGAAGCACTTTCTCTCTGATAGGTATGTATTTGCTTCCTCTTCGAAGGCATAGGTCTTAGACTGACTATGATCTAGACGCGCTTGTTGGAGAAGATAGCTCTTTGGTCCATACCCCCGCCATTGCTCATCCTGGATCTACTGCTATCCAAGTTGCTCTTGTTGACCTTTTATCTTCTTGGAATATCCATCCTACTTCGGTGGTTGGGCACTCGTCCGGCGAGATCGCTGCAGCATATTGCGCTGGAAAAATATCACGCGAGGCAGCATGGAAAGCAGCATATTACCGCGGGTACGTTTGCTCGAAGCCAAAAAGCGTCAAAGGATCTATGATTGCTGTCGGTCTGGATCAGGAGAAGCTCCAGCCGTATATGGACAAGGTACATGCCAAGCATGACGGGGAGTTGGTAATCGCCTGTCTCAATGGTCCACGAAACAATACCGTCTCTGGTGATGAAGCAATGATTGACGCCCTCAAAGAATTGCTTGACGCTGAAGATATCTTCGCACGGAAACTCAAAGTTCAGGATGCCTATCACTCAGCTCACATGCGCACAGTTTCGGACGAGTATCTGCAGTTGATGGGCACCCTTCCGACGGGAAAGCTACCTAGATCTAATAATGGCATCCGGATGTTTTCAACCGTGTCAGGAGATATGATGGAAGAACCCAGCCTCGACGCTTCATATTGGGTTGATAATATGGTGTCACCCGTCCGCTTCACTGATGGACTGCGATCTATGCTTTTACAGCCAACCGAAAACGATGGAAAGGTTCGTCAGTCGGATAAATCCTCAATAGATGCGATTATTGAGGTGGGCTCTCACTCTGCGCTGGAGAGCGCAACTAAGGAAACTATCGGTGCCACTGTTTCCGGGTCCTCAGTTTCATATATGTCTCTGCTCAAACGCCACTGCGCCAGTACCCAGACGATATTGAACACTGTTGGGAGTTTGAGCAGCAAGACAAGCCCGGTTGATCTGTATGAGGTCAATCATAACTTTGAAGGTCGAGGGCGAGAGCCCCGACTGCTGGTAGATTTGCCTCCATACGCATTCAATCACGAAGAGAAAGGGTACTATCAAAGCAGATTGAGCAAGAATCTCCGCTTCCGGGAATTCCCACGACATCAGCTGTTCGGTGCACCGGTGCAGGACTGGAACCGACAGAATCGTAAATGGCGCCATTTTCTTAGATGTGCTGAGAACCCTTGGCTCAGGGAGCATGTGGTAAGTCAATCATCAGGATTATGGTCTAGATATACGTTGCCCATACTAATCCCTTTGTTTTAGGTTACTGAGAATAACATTTTTCCCGCGGCCGGATTCTTGACTATGGCAATTGAAGCAGTCAGACAAGTCACGGGCGATGTTGTCGAGCTGACCGGGTTAAGGTTGAAGGATGTGTCCATCAAAACAGCCTTGGTGGTTCCTGATACGAAGGAAGGCGTCGAGGTCTCCTTGTCCCTCCTTCCCGTGAACGAATCAAGCCTTTGGCAGTCAACTGTGTGGAAATGGTTCCAAATTTGCTCATATGCCCCCGACTATGATGATTGGGTTGAGCATTGCTCTGGATATATTTCTATTGAGTACACAAACCCCCCTGATCCGGTTGAGAATGGCCGCGAGACGGAAGCAGCGGCCAAAGCCTGGAAGGACGAAATGGGTCAAGGTGTACGAGCGTGCCAGAAGCCCATGGATATCGAAAAGGTTTATGAGAATTTCGAAACGGTAGGCCTCAAATACGGCGATCTTTTCAGAAATTTCTTTGATATCATGGTGAGCGGCGAACGGAAGGGTCTGATCATGGGCGGTTCGACGACCCCAGACCTGACGTCTGCAATGCCGAAAAATTACGTCCACTCTCACTTAATCCATCCCACGACGTTGGACAGTATGTTTGTCGCCGGGCTTGTGGCTATCTGTGACCATGGAGGGCAAAATGTTTTGAGACGGCCGATGGTGCCAACTTATATCAAGGAAGCGTGGCTATCGTCAGAGATAAGTTCGGAGGCGGGAACTAATTTTAATTCTTACGGAAAAGCTGCCATACAGGCGTACGATGCCTATGACTTCAATTTGAAGTGCTCCGATAAATCCACTGGAGAAGCCCGCGTTTCGCTTTCAGGGGTTCGCTTCACGCCGTTGTCCGCCGAGGATGCGTCCCTAAATGACACGCAGCAAACCGGTTACGCGATGGACTGGACTCCCGATATTAATATGCTAGAGACACCCCAGTTCCGCGATTTGGTTTCAGATGAGTCGCCGGGGTCTGATGAACCGGAACGGAACCTCTTTGAGCAATTGCAGCTCGCTTCAACCCTGCTGGTCACCGATGCGCTCCGTGAGCTGAAGGATGCGCCTGCTTCGTCCTTTGAAGGTCACTTCCAAAAGTATCATGAATGGATGAAACATGTTACTGCCGATATCATGACAGATTTAGTCCCCCATGTCTCCTTCGAGACCTGGAGGAAGTATTCGGAAGACCAGATGCTTAAAGAGGAACTTTATCGAACGGTGGCTTCGTCAACCGACATGGACGGAGAACTTCTGGTTCGTCTAGGTTCTAATATTGCAGGAGTCTTACGCAATGAACTCGATCCGCTGTATCTGATGTTCGGTGAGGGTGACATGATGTCCCGGTATTACGAGCATCTTACAGGCCATGGAGACTCTGCGAAGAATTTGGATTCATACTTGTCCCTCATGGGTGACAATACCGATGGCCTTGAAATTCTTGAGGTAGGTGCCGGAACTGGCGCCTTTACCAAGCTTCTTCTCAATGCTCTAGCCCCGAGATCGGCGGACACCGAGAACGCGGGTAGCGCATGCAAAGTTTCCGAGTTTACCTTTACAGATCTCTCACCCAGCTTCTTTTCAAAAGCGAAAGAGAAACTCGAACAGTGGGAGGACATCCTAACGTTCAAGAAGTTGGATATCGGGAGCGATCCAACAAACCAGGGCTTTACAGCTGAAAAGTATGACGTTATTCTCGCAAATAACGTCTTCCACGCTACTGAAGATCTTGAGGAAACCCTTACAAATGCCCGGCGTTTATTGAAACCTGGCGGCAAGGTCTTGATTCAAGAAGTCACCAGGCCAGACATCGTGTGGCCTTTACTTATATTCGGTCTCCTCCCAGGATGGTGGTTATCTGTCGAGCCAATTCGCCGATGGTGCCCTCTTATCACCATCACCCAATGGGATGACATTTTACGTCGATCGGGATTCTCAGGGGTTGACTTGGAGATACCGAATTCACGTTTCCCTGAGTTCGCGAAGCTGAGCAGTATGATATCCACCGCCGTTGAAGAACCTCCCAAGAATGGAGACGAGGTTCTGATACTCTGCGAGGATTCTGACGCTGAGGATGATATAATCTCCACGTTGAAGAGTAAGCTTACACAAACCCCTGGGGTCTCTAGTTGTGCTTTAGTTCGGCCGTGCGAGCTGAAAGGGAGAAATATTACGAAAACGATATGTATATCTCTCTTAGAGCTTGAGAAGCCAGTTCTATCGACCATCTCAGAAACAGACTTCTACCATATCCGGGACTTCCTCTCTGTGTGCAAAAACCTGCTATGGGTGACGGGAAACACAAAGGCAGAGCCAAAGTTCAACATGAGTACCGGCACGATTCGGACAATCCGGTGGGAACGTGCAGCGGAAAGCCCGAACCTCGTTACCCTCGCAACCACTGACTCGGGCTCCCCCAAGCTGCTGATAGATGGCATATTGAAGGTCTTCCGTTTCCATTTCACGAGTGGCCAGACCGAGCACAAGAATGCCGAATACCTTGTACGAAACGGTTTGGCCTATACTCAACGCGTCTATAACCATTCCAAAGCAACGAGCTTCCTACGTTCACAGTTTACAACGCAGACTCCCGAGATGGCACCTTTGGAGAGTGTGGGGCGCCCGGTCAAGCTTCAGAACACGGCTCCAGGACTGTTCAATAAGCTACAATGGGTTACTGATACTACTTATGCCGTACCGCTGGGGGACACCGATGTCGAGGTTGATATCCGTGCTGTCGGCCTCAACTTCGTTGATCTGTTGATGGTAATGGGTGAGGTTCCGGGTGATGTTATCGGGAGAGAAGCTGCGGGAATTGTCACTAGAGCTGGATCGTCTGTTGAACACCTTCAACCTGGCGATCGTGTGGTCTATCTCTCGGACTCGCCTCAGAAGGGAACCTTCCAAACCCATGGCAGAGCCAACCAGTCTCTTGTGACCAAGCTCCCTGACGACATGAGCTTCGAAGTTGCCGCAGGACTACCAGTTATATACGCCACCGTCATTTACAGCTTGAAGAATGTTGGTAGACTTGCTGCTGGTGAGACGATACTGATTCACTCCGCAGCAGGTGGTGTCGGCCAAGCTGCCATCCAATACGCCAAAGCCATCGGCGCCGAGATTTTCGCAACTGTATCTTCTAGTGAGAAGATGGAGTTCCTCATGGAAGAATACGGTATCCCTGAGGACCATATATTCTCTAGCCGTGCCACCACTTTCGTCCAAGGAATCATGAGAATGACCGACAACACCGGTGTGGATGTGGTCCTAAACTCTCTTTCTAGAGAAGCTCTCCGACAATCTTGGGAATGCGTTGCTCCATTCGGTAGGTTTATCGAGATCGGGAAGAAAGACCTGCAGGCAGGAGGGAAGCTTGATATGACTCCCTTCCTTCGAAATATTACGTTCACAGGGGTGGATCTGCTCTCTCTCGCGGAGAATAAACCAAGAGTCATCCAAGAGCTTCTGCGGGAGACCATGGAATTGTGGACGGAGAAGAAAATTAAGGGTGCTCATCCGACGACAGTCCTGGGCTACTCCGAGCTTGAATCCGGCCTGCGTATGCTACAAGCTGGGAAGCAAATGGGCAAGATAGTTTTCGCGCCTAAGGAAAATGAACTGGTCCCAGTGATCCCTGAGGCACGGACCCCATACAGGTTTGAGCCTAGTGCAACCTATGTCCTTGCTGGAGGGCTCGGGGGACTGGGGAGGAGTATAGCGAAGTGGATGGTGTCCCGGGGTGCGAAGCACTTGGTTTTCTTGTCGCGGACAGGGAAAGTCACGCCGCCTGTTCAGGAGATGGTTTCCAGCATTGAACTGAAGGGTTGTGAAAGTCGAATCTTTGCGTGCGATGTGTCGGATATAGACTCTCTACAATCGGTCTTCGAAGAATGCAAGCGCACTCTTCCCCCTATCAGGGGATGTATACAATGCTCAATGGTCTTGAAGGTAAGTAACCTATCTCCCCACGTCCTTTCGAAACAATTATATCTAATACCACACAGGACGGCGCCTTCGAAAACATGACCTACACAGACTGGAACGCCGTAACAAACCCCAAAGTCCACGGCTCCCTAAACCTCCACTCTGCCTTCCCCGGAGACCTCGATTTCTTCATCCTCCTCTCCTCCGTCGGTGGAATCATGGGTTCCCGAAGCCAAGCAAACTACTCCGCAGGAAACACATACCAAGATGCCCTAGCCAAACACCGCACATCGAAGGGTCTACGAGCAGCAAGTCTTGACCTCGGCCCCGTCTTATCAGTTGGCTTCGTTGCCGAGAATAAAACCTACGCTCGACACTCGACGAAGAATATGAACGCAATGCGAGAAGAGGAAGTACACGGGGTATTAGAATACCTCGTTGACCCGCGGAACCCGCTTACAGAACACACGTGCCAAGTTATCTGTGGGTTGGCTATGAAGAAGAATTTTGAGGATAGGGGGATGCCTCCACCCGAACCCCTGAATTATCCGCTCTTCGCACTCTTCAAGAACAGGAATCAGTCACAGCAGCAGGGGGCGCAGGCTACGGATACATATAACGTAGAAGCCCTCCTCGCGCAATCCAGCAGCAAAGAAGAAGCTATCGAGATAATATCTAACGGGATCCTTAAGAAACTGTCTGTCCTCCTCAGCGTGGCTGCGGATGAAGTCGATCCTGGGAAATCCATCCGCGCGAATGGAGTAGATTCGTTGATTGTTATGGAGTTTCGCGCGTGGTTGGCGAAGGAGGTGGGTGCCGAGTTGCCGTTGATTGATATCATGGTTGGGGGGAGTATTAATGAGTTGGGGCAGAGGGTGGCGTCTGTTAGTAGGTTTGTTCAAGGGAATGGGTCTTAGGGGGGTAAGAGGAGGATGACGGGTTAGGCTGCTAGATCTATTTTGCTGCTTCTATTGATGCGTTTGACGTATACACAAGGAGATCTAATACATAGATGTATATCGTGTTTCGACTGATAGATAAACTAGCTATACTATACACAATGCCGAAAGACTTACCGAAAAAAACGCCTGCTTACCCAAACCTTCAAATCCATCAAGCATCAAAGCCAAGACAAACAAGAAGCACTGTCCAAGATCTCCGTCCTACTAGTACTCACTCACACTTTTCTCCATCCCACAGACCATTTTCATATACCACCACAGCAAGAAATAACTCAACCCACCCCGGCCCCCTCTCCAGTTCTACCTACTGATTCCAAATCTTCGTACAACCCGTCTAACCCCCATGGCAAGAAACACGTTACACCCCATCCTTCCTCCTCACCCCTCGCTAGAAGCGCCCTCCAAGTGGCAACCCCAACCGAGCTACGTAGCTAAGCTTGAGATCTATTGTTTTTAGCTCTGGTAGTGTGATGCGATGCTGTGATATGAGCTGAGGTGAGCAGAGAGGTAGGTTCATGCTATTGTGGCACCATAGGATAAAGTTTTTTTGCTGCTGGGGTTTTGTTCGGGGGAGCGTGAATGGATGGGTTGGGAGATGTTTCGGGTGAGGATGGTGGTGTAGGTGAGGGTAGATAAGCAAGGGAAGGGAGGTAGGTAGGGGTTGTGGTGTATAACATAAAGGTGGGAAATGATATATCTCCCATCCCTTTCTCACGGCTCACGATATCAGAACCCCCCCGTTTCTCACACTCTCCCAAAAAAACATAGTAGCGGGCAAGAGAGACATCTCGTGTAACCAGAAAGAAGGCGAGGGAGAGAGACAACATATGTATATGCGGTGTACGTGATCAAAAGACTCACCCTCACCTCACCTTCAGCCCTAGGCATATGAGCTATTATAATCACCACCAGACAAACTATTACAGAGCTTGTGTCTCCTAACTCCAGTCCAGTCCAGCCAATCCCATTCCATCCACCCCCCCTTAAAAACCCAAGCTTGAAGTTCTCGAGAGTTTACCGCCGGTAAAAGAGTACGAGATGAGGCGTAGCTCACTCAGGCTGACTATCTCACTTCCACTCAAAACCATCAGCCTCGTGGGTAACAGGATAGATATCAAACCTAACCTAATCCTCCAGAATCTGATCTTAGCTCTTGCTTATGGGACACACCGGAAAAGCTTATCAAAAAAGAAACTCTATCTATGATCTTACCAAGATCTAGATATCTTAGCTTTCAAATTTTGTAGCCAGTGCACCTATGAACATGCATACATCTATTGAATCACAAGTTCTGTGAAATGACTTTTCTGAGTCTTCGATGGGGCCAAGTCATGAGGTGCAGTGTAATACTTGCGCTATTGGGATGCTGTATGACGATAGAATCGCCTTTGGAGTGATCGTGACCAAGATCTAACGCCATGTAGGCTTCACGAAATGAAGGCTAGAAGCAAAAGGCAGGTCTAAATAAGAAGTAGAGTATTGATTCGTCAACTTTTTGCTTGAATCTGCCAGTGTTTTCAACAAGTCCCATAAACGCCGGCCATATAATGAATAAAGAAAGTTATCCATACTAACATGCATGATCCTAGCGCATATAGGGCTTCTTCCCGAACAAAAGAAAGAAAGCGAAGGAAAAAGAGTCGTAAAAGAAAGAAATCCCGTTGTATCTGATATCTCAAACCATTAAACGCTCCGTATTAAGAAAAGTAACGTCAATTGTCGTACCCGGGGGCTATCACGTCGCTCAAATTTAGTGGCCATTAGTCTCGCCATTTGAGCCGTTGACAGGTTTGACTGCAGCCCTCCTAGCACGGACACCTTCGGCCAGATCTTCGAGGACGTCGACTGTCATCTCCCAGTTGATGCAGGCATCGGTGATACTGACACCCTTGGCGAGACCGGAGGGCCCCTCGGCAGGAACCTTCTGGTTGCCCTCGTAGATATTTGACTCGATCATAACACCGATGATAGCATCTTCACCGTTGCGTAGTTGGTCACTAACGGACTTGGCGACCTTGGGCTGGTTGAGGTGGTTCTTGTTCGAGTTTCCGTGGGAGCAGTCAACCATCATGATCTCGCGCTGCTTCTTGCTCTGTAGTGTCTTTCGAGCACCCTTGATACTCTCAGCATCGTAGTTGGTGCCCCTGGTTCCGCCACGGAGGATCACGAAACCATGTTCATTTCCAGAGGTCTTGGTGATGGCTGCAAGACCCTGCTTTGTGACACCCAAGAAGTGGTGGGGGTTCGCAGCCGCACCAATCGCATCAATGGCAACACCTAGGTTTCCGTCTGTGCCATTTTTGTAACCAATCGGGAAACTTAATCCAGAAGCAAGTTCACGGTGCAACTGCGACTCGGTAGTGCGGGCACCGATGGCTCCCAAAGAGATGAGGTCTGCAAGGAACTGAGGAGAGATGGTGTCGAGCATCTCGCTGGCAATTGGCATGCCAAGACCATTGAGGTCTGCGTACAATTTGCGAGAGATCTTGAGACCCTTGTTGATGTCGAACGACTCGTTGATATCGGGGTCGTTGATCAGGCCCTTCCACCCGACAGTTGTACGAGGTTTCTCGAGGTAGGCCCGCATGATGATGCAGAGATCAGATGATAGCTTCTCTGAGAGAGACTTTAGTCGTCGAGCGTACTCGAGAGCGGTATCTGGGTCGTGGATGGAGCATGGCCCGCAGATGACTAGGAGACGGTCATCACGCTGCTCGATGATCTCGATAGCTTGGTTGCGGCCAGATTTCACAGTCTCGCGGGCAACACTGGTCTAGTAACGTTTAGTACTCGTTCAGTCACCCACCAGCAGTAGAAGAGTAGCACCCAAAAGTGCTCAGAAGGAAATAACCAGGTGTGACTCACAGTAGGGGTATCATTCTGGACGAACTGCGGAGGAAGTAATGGATCGTATCCAACGACTGAAAGAATACTATTAGCATGGCCAACACCAGCAGAAAAGGCAGCCAAAACTATATTCACCTCGAGTGTCCTCATTAATTTCTGGTTGGGGTTTAACAAAAGGCATTGTGAAGTGCGGGGAGTAATGGAGTGAGTCAATCAGTGGGAAGTAGATAAGAGCGAGGGCTTCAACGAGAGATAGTAATAGTGGTAAAGAACTAGACTTGTTCTAAAGAGAGGACCAAGAGCGATGCTTTAAGCAGAGTAGAATAAGATATAATATGCGTATGTCGAAGAGAAATAGAAAGTGAGAATCCAAGATGTGTGTGAAGGGAAAGCAGCAACTAAATAAAAAGAATCGCGATGTCGGTGATGCAGAACGAAAAAAATTAATTTACCTTGTGAAATTTCTCTCTTTTGGGCTGTCGTACGGTATCGATACGAGGGTGTTTTTGGGGAACAGATTATGTGCATAACTGGTGATCAATTGGTGAGTTGCCATTGGATGAAAGGAGGCATAAGCAGAAGGAAGGCCAATAACAAGCCTTCTAAGGACATGTCATCTCAAAATTGGGTCAAGCACTATCTTTAGCTTGGTATTTAAACAAGCATCTGACAGTACAGTCTCAATTTTGATAGGAGCGACTGACGATAAACAGAGAAACAAGAAGGACTCACCTGCATCATCGGCGCTTTCTGTCTTCAACAACATTTCGAGGGAAGTTTCGTTTCTCGCTAAGGGGTGATTCTTGTCAAAGGCAAAAGGCTTGAGGACGAGATGTCGAGATATTTCCGATCTCTAGAGCAACTTCGATGCTTGCAGTTGCCCACAGCAGATTTATATCTCCACTCCAACCGCAGCTACAACCAGAGAAGAGACGGGAGAGATAGAGCGCACACAGAGCCAACAGAGCCAACAACCGACCCGCCAAAGTCAGCCCGCATCGCAGCAGTAGGACAAGGCTAGTCTTACATTAGGCCCACGGGCTGGAATTCTGCTCTTCCCTTCTATCCTTAACCAGGACATGCTCACTGCGCCTATGCAGAGCTTGGCATCTATCTTACCAGTGGAGATAGAGACTAGCATTCCCCTTCACCGCACTTCAGGTGGTCAGCCATTGATTAACATCCGTATATCATCCTAAACACTTCACCTTCCCCAGATGGATATCAGAAGTAAGACGGAATGGTGGCCTTACACCAACTGTTTCCTGGGTGCTGCAATATCCTGCGAAGTAAACAGACAGCCAAGCGACGATACACAGCATATTTCTTCCCTGTTCTTCGCCCTTCTTCGCTCCTTCCTTTGTCCTCCTTTACATTCTGCATCACTGTGTACTCTCTTGACTAACTCGGGCGAATAGATCTCAAGTAATTACTCACCAACTTGAGCCCGGTTGCCCTATCTCAACGCCAGCGTGTCCTACCCCAACATCCAGCTAGGAATTCATAGAGGATCAGACTCGCCCAAGCTAAAAGTATCAGGGCGGCTCGAACAATTCTAGTGGCTTATCTCCCGCCACCTGCAGCCCGGGTTATCCATTTCGAGCCTCAAAGACCCGCCTGACAGGGTCCAGCCCGCCCCTTGTGCTTAAAGGTGTTACCCCCGTCGGGAAACCTAATCGGACCCTTCGCCTACCGAGCCATACTAGGCTATAATACGCCTATCCTTATGCACATAAGCTTTCGAAGATGGGCGGCATGTTCCATCTCACCGGTGCGCTTACCAACATGTCGTTCCGCTTACTTACTATGACGATATGAGCCGTTGCATGAATTTGAATGACTAGAACATGCATTCTAGAACTTCGAATCGGGTTTCGGGATCAGTAGCACGGGGGTCTCTCCGGGCACCGATGCCGAGCAACATGCAAGGCTGAAGTGGATGACAGTCCCGACTACACTGCACCAACACGGTGCATCTACTCCAGCAATAGCAGCGTCTAACCCCGCCAACTTGTTACATAAAATTTTTCTCAAGGTTAGACGCCTGAGCCAGCTATATCCATGCTTTGAGGGCTGAGAGCTCACCTCCATCTTTCATGTACCGCAAGTAAGCCTGGCTCCCGAGCATTATCAGGGTCTTCCCTGCCAGATGGACCATATCTCAGAGCGAGTTCCGCCCGCCCGATTAGCGTTGTAAGTGAAACTAGCATGGGGCAGAAGCGGGAAGCTTGTTGCGAGAAAGGGTTCCCGGTTTCACCATTGACACAGAGCTTCCACGCGGGATTTTTGGTTGATTTGATTTTTTGTTCCCGCCCCCTGATATTAGGCTCCTTGGTAGGGAGATGGGTAATATCTATTATCTAATGTATTCTTTGGATTATCTATTAAGGTGTTTTATGGGTAGCTCTGTTTAGTAGTATTACGGGCTGTAAAGCCTTCTTGGTTTTCACCTTTTTTGTGATCTCTTGGCGATTACCTTCAGCGGTAGGGGGTTAGATATCCGCACCGCCTAACCTGAGATAATAGCGAACCGTCTCTCTAATATCCTTCCCTTCAATTAGGTCCACATCCACCGTCCGTCCTTGCTTCAACTCCTCGATAATATCATCATGATATACACCCGCAAACGGAACCATCCCCATACACACTTCCCATATACTAAGCCCCAACGCATACAAATCATCATTAACCGTAGGCGCCGCAGGTAACTCATCGGGATAATAATAGCTGCGATTCGGCGAGACATAGTTCACCGAAACATCGCCCGTCCAACTCTCCGGATCTTCGTCAATAGGTCTCGCTTCTGCGAAATCACAGAGTCGGAGATCCCCGTCGCTGCAGAGGAGCATGTTGGAGGGTTTTACGTCCCCGTGGACGAGTCCGTGTTCTTTATGGAGCGTCTCGATGAGGGAGATCATTTTGTTTATCAGTGGGGGAAGGTCTGGGGGTGTGAGTTGTGTTGAGCAGTGAGCGGGGAGTGGGGTTTCGAGGGGGAGTATGAATCCTGTCATCTGAATCCCCGAGCCGGAACCGGAATCAGAGTCGGGGTTTGAGAATGTTCGGGCGTGGATTGGGATGGCACACGCTCCCGCGAGTTTGGTCATACTGAGTTCTCGGGTGCATGCGTGGTGTTTGTAGACCAATTGTCTACCATCGTTGAAGCGGTAGAGTTGGGAGGATGGTGAGATTGAGAATGGGCTTTCTTCGCAGGCGCTGAGGACTTCATCAAGGGACATGTCTGGTGGGATTGGAGGCCATGTCGTTGGCGACGATAGAGCGCCCAAGTCCACCTATCAATTAATCAATCAACTTTCGTCGGGCGGGGGTTCTTTCACATTTCCCAAGAAGAGTATCTTCACAGATTGAAAAGATAGACTTACAGAGTCCAACCGCTCTCGTATCGCCGGAGTCCCCGGTTTCTGATCTGCCATGCTTTAGCTGAAACAGATTTCCGAGAGAGGGAAATGCGGAATGTGGTCAAAAAGCCTGAATATAATTCTGACCGGCTGGAGAGTAGTGGGGGATGAAACTTGGAAGGGAAACATCCTTGCCAACTTTTCTTCTGGATGCTTTTTGAAAGAA
Source organism: Arachnomyces sp. PD_36 (assembly GCA_032988195.1). Taxonomy (NCBI): domain Eukaryota; kingdom Fungi; phylum Ascomycota; class Eurotiomycetes; order Onygenales; family Arachnomycetaceae; genus Arachnomyces; species Arachnomyces sp. PD_36. The sequence goes on along the minus strand of JANTQE010000006.1, from coordinate 1,192,673 downwards.
TTGCATTCCTGCAGAATGTGATGGTGGTGGTGGCACAAAGGAAAGGAAAGGCACAGTTCCACAGGATTCAAAAACAACCAGGTATTGATTAATGGCTGCAGAATGTCCCTGAAGACTTGTGTGCCTTGGGCCAGTGGAGTTATTTTAAGCCAGTTTGTGTAGGCGCCTTCTGAGACAGTGAGCATGAAATGTTCTGCTGTTGTTGGTCCATCGGACAATGGGAAGTGAGTGTGCAGCGTAGCTGCGCTGCGGCCTTTTTTATATTAATAGAATATGCAGTATGCAGGGGAATGGGGGGGTAAGGTATTGATAGATTGATTCTTCTCTCGCCTCCCGGAAGTCTGGATCATTGTTCTGAGGAATGTGAATAGATGAAGCTCTATTTTTTGTGTTATCACGGCGTCCCCTCTGGCTAGTGTTTCGTCTGAAGTTGTGTTGTGAGGGGGTCCAACCTTCAACGCACTGACTGCCCGTTGAGAAAAGCTCCCGAAGACTCCCCGGTCACTTTAGCATCTCTCTAGGCGCCAGGCCCCTTACACTAGTTGCTGCAAGTTCCCCAATTCTCAAACTCCGACACCCCCATCTCCATCTCCACAACTTCTTCAGTCTCATCATTTTCCTTTGATCGACCGTCCAGACGTCACTATGTACCCTGAAACCGTCTGAAGTTCGCCTTGAAGAAAGGATGTCCCTCTTACCTTCCTGACACCCACCCGTCACTTCTTTCTCCTCTTATACATATCACCGAACTCAGAACTATCAACCACACATTGTATCGCCTTTGTCTCTCTTCCCCTTCCTCTGTTTCTTCTCAATGCTTCATCGTCTTCACTTCTGCTACGCAAGACTACTACGCAAAACAATTTGTTCCCCTTAATTGAACAAGATGTTCAGCCTAAAGCGTCAAAGGGACGAGTATGCTGGGGACGGTGAGCCCGAGATCCTTGACGGATTTGAGCATGAGAGAAAGGTACGTTGAACCCTCCCCATCCTCTTTACTTCACTGTATAACCTCAACTAACACAATCGCGATAATCAGAAACCTCGCCCCCTCCCCTTCCGCACCTCACCCACCTCGAAACACACAAGATCCTTCTCCCAAAACCACCTCCACCACTTCATCCCCCGGGCGGACCACACCCTAACACCAACCGAATCCTCCGACGAGGACGAAGCCGACGACAATGACAAGCACCGCAAGCCAAAGGCGCAGTCCTTCCTCCCTCCCGTCGAACTACCTACCCTCCAACTCCCGAACAACAACAACTCTACGGACTGCGACATGGAGATGGCCGATCCAGAGCCCCAACCCACAGCAGCGCTCTCCCCATGGTCAGCTGGACTTACCAATAATGGTGGAACGTTGATGCCCTCCCCAATCCCGGGTCACCTAATCAACCAATCTCTAAACCTCAGCGGTGGGCGCACGGCAACGCCCATCTACGGCCACTTTACGCGGAACATGGATTTGAACGCTATGGCGCAGACTTCCTCTCCAGCCCTGGCGCCACCTTCTTGGGGGAAAGTGTCGTCACCCGCGCCATCGACTGCGGAATCGGATTGGTGGCGGAGGAGGCGCCTTCCGAGCCCGATTAGTGAGGGGGAAGACTCGCCGGCAACTCCGGCGGATTATATGACAGGGCAGTTGCGTGAGATGTATGGGAAATATCAGGAGGACTTTGGGGGTTTGGCGCCACTACCTGATGATGATGATTCCATGCTAGATGCGACGAGACAAGCTGTACCAAGGATTGTTACTTCCAGTGTTGATGAGAATGGTGTTGCTCAGAACCGGGCACCGCCTGTGGAGTTGTCTGCGCCTCCGGCTCCTCGATTCCGTCATACCGAGCATTCGAATAACGACCAGCCTCTCGCGGATACACATGGGCAGTCTCATAACCGCTCCAACGGGTTTGGGGCCAGCGGTGGTGGGAAAATCAGCTTCTCGATGGGTTATCGTGCGGACTGCGATAAGTGCCAGCGCAAGGTCCCTGGTCATTATAGCCACATCGTTCGTTCATAAGAGATTTGAGCTCCAGTGATAGGTGGAGCTACCTCCCTTCCTGCATTTCCTTTCTAGCCTTCACAATACCCCTAGCCCAGAACTGTTCTGCCTGTATTAATACCCATTTCCCCCCAATTTCTATCCCTCTTCACGTTGGCAGTGACAACCGGATCGGATCGGTTCGTTGGTGGGTTCTTTTTGCTTCTTCTTCATTTCACATAGCCAGCGAAAGAAACGATTAACGACACGTTCATGTATTTACTATCAGTTCTTATAAATTACTTCACACAAAACCTTCCCAAGATTTCCTAGCTAAAATATTACTTCACTTGATCTTCAACTCTTAGTGAAGCTTTTAAAATAGATAGGATAAGGTTTGGTCTGGTGTTACCCCACGGGCCGCGCGCGACAGGTACCGCGCGAAGTTGCGTCCCGAGATTGCTCCCGAGATTTAAAGCCGACTCGAGGGCGAGAAAATTATCAATATCGCGAACTGTGAATTTGAGAGACAAAAGATAAAAAAGATAAGGATGTTGGCGCTCTATCCACTCGCGGGGTCAAGTAGCTGAGCAAAGAGTCAAGTCTAGTCATCTGTCGGTTAAGAAAGGCGGTTTTCTTCGGAGGGCTATGCGGGAGACGGAGCGATATAAGTTCGGCTGAGTTTCCCGGCATTTTCGCTGAGCTTAGGGGCTTTGGTGCTACAGCCGCTCCTCCCTTTTCAGCGGCATTTAATAATAATGGGAATCCCTCTTCCGACGTCTAGATTGTGGTAAAAAGACGAGAAATATTTGTTTCTTATACGGCGTTCATAATTCATTGACTCAGCTACACTTTTATCGGGAGGATAATCTGGTGAAAGGAAGGATTTCTCTTATCTACCCATCACAATGTCAAGAACAGCCCAAAAGGGACTCCGGCAAGTCCTCCAAAAGTCCCCCTCAGACATCGTCATCCTATCTTCCCTCCGCACACCCGTAACCCGCGCAAAAAAGGGTGGCTTCAAAGATGCCTACCCGGAGGAACTCCTCTCACATATCCTCCGCGCCACCCTCTCCGCAAACCCAGGCCTCGACCCGGCTTTAATTGAGGATGTTGCCATCGGCAGCGTACTACAGGAGCTCGGCGGCGCGAAGGCCGGGCGTATGGCTCAAATACATGCGGGGTTCTCGCCCACTACGACGTTTCATACGATTAATAGGCAGTGTAGTTCTGGGTTAGCTGCTATTACGTCTATCGCGCACTCGATATCTGTGGGTGCGATATCCATTGGTGTGGGTGGTGGGATGGAGTCTATGACTCGGAATTATGGATCGAGAGCTATTCCGACGGTTTTGTGGCGGGAGCTTCGCGATTCGTGGTCAAAGGATGCGAGGGATTGTATTATGTCTATGGGACTTACGTCTGAGAATGTGGCGGAGAGGTATGGGGTTAGTAGGCAGGATCAGGATGTATTCGCGGCGAATTCGCATCTGAAGGCAGCTGAGGCGCAGGCGGGTGGGAGGTTCTATGAGGAGATTGTGCCTGTTAAGACGGTGTCGATTGAACCTGAGCATCCGGATGCGCCGCCTAAGGAGATTACTGTGTCTGCGGATGATGGGATTCGGCCGACGGTTTCGGCGGAGAAGATGGCGTCGTTGAAGCCTGCGTTTAAGGAGAATGGGTCTAGTACGGCAGGGAACAGCTCGCAGGTTAGTGACGGGGCGGCGGCGACGTTGCTTATGCGGAGGTCTACGGCAACGGAGTTGGGGTTATCTTCTTCGATTAAGGGGAGGTGGGTCTCGACTCAGGTGGCTGGCTGCGCGCCTGATGAGATGGGTATTGGCCCTGCACTAGCTATTCCTAAGTTGCTGCACAGTACTGGTCTTGATGTATCAGATGTTGGAATCTGGGAGATCAACGAGGCTTTTGCTAGTCAAGCGTTGTACTGTGTGCGGAAATTGGGTATTGATGAAGGAAAGGTTAACCCGAAGGGCGGTGCTATTGCTCTGGGCCATCCACTGGGTGCTACAGGTGCTAGGCAATTGGCAACGTTGATGCCGGAGTTGGAGAGGCAGGGCCAGGAGATAGGGGTTGTGAGCATGTGCATTGGGACGGGGATGGGGATGGCGGGGATGTTTGTGAGGGAGTAGTAGAATATTTACTGCTATAAGAAGAAACCTATGTACATATATATTCACGAACTTGAAGACTATACAGAGAAAGCACGTTTCTACCTTGTTCAACAAGAATCCCGTCTTCGCGTCAGTTGAAGCTCTTCGACAGGAGCAAAAAGCTTGGCATTTGAACAGCACGTGACCATTCACCAAGGATTGAAGGTTGTTGATCTCAACTTTTTCATACCAAAAAAGTCTCGACAGCTTTTTCGATCAACTCAATCCACAGCAACAATGGGTTCGTCGGGACGCTTGTTGGGCTCATTACAAGCCCCTCAGGCACATCTATCCAAATCCCTCTTCGTCTGCTCAACCTGCCGACAACAATTCCGCCCACAAACCCTTCGAGCAGCCACAAGCTATCGCAATGCGTCGGGCAGCACATCCTTCACCGAGAAGGTACGACGGAAGATCTGGGGGACGGATAACCCTCCAGGACTGAAGGATCCGTATGGCGGCGAGGGTTTCGTGGAGAAGGCACTGCGGCAGAGGCGTGGTGAGGGGGAGGTTGAGGTCGAACCGGAGCCTCAGCGTGAACGCGAACAAGTCGAGACGACGCCCCCGGAAGAATATGTTCCTGCAACTACCTGGGCGGGATTGGAGACGGTTGGTACGCTTGGGGAATGGTGGGATAAACCACGGTCAGAGGCAGATCATTATAAAAGGTAATTCAATCCGTTCTTGGAGACCACGGGATAGTGTATGGGTATGGGACGAAAAATGCTAATTGCGTCGCAGATTTATGGCAGTTGAAAAGGTTGTGGGCCGTAATCAAATCACCGCTGCACTCAATCAAGTCATGGTCGAACTCTGTCTCTTGCGAGAGCTCGAATTGCCTTTAAGCACGATATCCGAGATCCAACCCTACACCTCCGAGGAGAGAATGATATTTGGCCAGGTCAAGATCGAGCCATCTGCTGATAATTCTACGGCTACGCTTTCCTTCCCTGATGCCCAATCGAGGGAAACACTTGTTGCCGCGTTGCAGAGCAGTCAGGTGGTGGAAGAGGAAGTTACTACAGAGACTCAGGAGATGCTTGACAGCGAAAACGCTCCCAATGGAGCGGAGGAAGTTTCTGCCCAATCTCAGGAGATTATTGACAATGAAAATGTTGCTGAAAAAGCTGAGACCACACCTCTCGCACCTCCAAAGGATACGGGCTTCGTCAGCCTCAGCCTCAACGACCCGCAGACGAAGTTTGCCGTAAGTCGACACACCCAAACTCGTCGATGCCAGAGCTTGAACTAACCACATTTCTACACTCAGGTCCTCAAACGAACCTCCCAAATCACCGGCCACCGTATCCCCGACAACCACATCTCTTCCTTGAAAACTGTATCCCAGCTCATAAACCAACTCGTTTCCGCAAGTAAGCCTAAGCCCAAGAAGCTTGCTGAGAGCCTGGCTGCGGATAAGCAGTTGCAAAGCCTGCCCAACGTTAAGATCGCGGGCCGAAGAATGACACCGATCGATAAGGAGAAGGAGGTTGGACGATGGAAGGTTATTGAGGAGGAGCTTAACCGTAGGGGTTTACCGGTTACTGGGAACCTGCCCAGCGGGGCGCCGAGACATGCGACTCAGCAATAAGATATATCCTTTTTCTTTTGATTGTTAGATTACTGGGCCAAGAAATGTGTAAACTATATGTTTTTATATGTCTTTATATAATTGTTCGATTCTTTTGGAAGCACATTATATTCTTGGACAGTGGGCCGTGCTAGACCTACTGAATGGCGCACACCATTGCGAAGAGAGTTCTTTATCGCTGTCTCAGGGGAGAGACATCACTGTCGTCTGCTTTTCGTCGCCTAAATAGGAAGGCGCTCAATATCGGCAGAATACCTTTGGGGCTTGCCTTGGCTCGCATCACCGACCAGGGTTCTTGCGGCCACCAACATCTCGTTCAAGACACCACGAGTCTCAAAGGCTCTTGTCAAGGAAAGTTCCTGTATTTCTTCTCGAGATACGCAAATGACCTCGCGAGACCCTGTCTCATGTTTTTCATTCCTCCAACCCAACCACTCGTGAGGGGTGGATCATGGCACATCGTGCAGATACAAGACACACCATGACTGGCCTGTTTCGGCAGCAGCTAAACCGATCCTGCAGATTGCGAAATGGCCGTGTCAGAAGCGCTGCCAGCCTTCAAGCCTTCTCAAAATAAATAGCTGCTCACAGGGTAACCAACCCATCGCGCTCGCCCACTGGAGTTGAAAGCCAGAGTCTGGCGTGATGGAATGGCTACAAGCGACTTGGAAGGAGCTGTCTCCACCCCCGAACCCCTTTCCGAAGGCAAACCGGGCCCGAGAAATGGCGCCAAAATACTCTTCGGACGGATAAAACATCGACCCATCTCTTTCTGTCCCTGGAAGCGCGCCAGTAAAGACGAAGATCAAGGGATTCGCGGTCCTATCGGGTTGCACCTCGTCCACCAGTCTGCCAAACCGCTCGTCGATCTGATATTTGTACATGGGCTACGAGGGGGCTCAATTAAGACGTGGCGTAGAGGGGACAATAAACGGAACTTCTGGCCTCAGTCCTGGCTGCCAACTACGCCTGGTTTAGAGAACGTTAATATCCATACGTTCGGCTATGATTCGGACTGGGCAAGCTTGAGGTCGAGCATCCTCGATGTTCATGATTTTGGCCTAGGATTGCTGGAAGAGATGAGGAATGCCCCACATCTTAGAGACAGTGGAGAGGTAGGATTATGTTCGATTTTGAGCATGCAGCAGGGGAATGAGGGCTCACGAAAGACTAGCGGCCAATTATATTGGTTGGACACTCTATGGGAGGTCTTGTTCTCAAGAAAGCTGGTAATCCAGCGAGCCTCTTTGAGTGCCTTGCTTGCTCACTCATCTAGTAGACATATATTCTGGCTCAAGATGTATCCGATTTCAAGAATCGTATTCGAGCCGTGTTCTTCTTAGCTACTCCCCACCGCGGCTCCCAGTACGGCGCTACTCTAAATAATATCCTTAATGCCTCTGCCTCTGGCCTAATGTCCTCGCGTCATTATAATTCTGACATCACGACGGGCTCCATATCGATGCAAGCGATCAACGACGACTTTAGGAAGCACGCCCAGGACCTACCAATATTCTCATTCTTCGAGGCCTTAAAGACTCGTCTCTGAATCTCGTCCGTCTACGTCGTAGACAAAGAGTCTGCAGTACTTGGTACACCGCCTCAAACTCATCCCCATGTCATCAGATAGATCCGAATGTGCTTACCCTTTTCGGCTACCCAGGACCCGGCTTTCGGAAGGAAAGAGTTCGATATGTTAACGCAAACCACCGCGACATATGCAAATTCGAGGGTGTGGACGACCCGAATTATGCAGTAATCAGAAATTCGCTTCTCAGTTCAGTAACTGATGTCTTGAAAAATAGTACTCCAGCAAAAAAATATAACTGGATCGAAAATAAACAAGCCGACTAGTTTCTAAACAGTCGAAACCTCCAAAATTGAAGAGTCCCGAGAGCAAACAAGGACACTAGAAAACTATCTTGGTGTATCAAATATCCCTGACGAGTACCATCCGAAGGTCAGCGGCTCATGTCGATGGATCGAGGAACGAGAAGACTTCCAGAATTGGGGGGTGTGATTGTATTGCACATAACACCTCGGGCGAACACAGTAAAACTATCCAGCGTTGAACCATCATCGACCGATCCTGTCGATCTGGCGCCATTAAACACCGCATTTTCCAGGAGTTGCCAGTTATTTCTCGGGTTTAGTACGGACTCCAAAAGTTGCGTTTTCTTACATTGGAACTCGTGTTTCTCGAGTGTTGCTCTACCCGACTTAGCCAAAGAGTGTTACAAGCAGCACTTCTTCGTGCCGGCAGATTACCCTCCAGGGGAGAGCGGAGCCTCGCCAGACAACCGATGGAGGCGTGGTGTTTAGCCTATATGGAGGGATATTTTCCTTCAGGAGCGGGCTAGGAATTCGGGCTATCAAAGCTTTGGAATGAACTTGGATTGCATTGAAATATTGAAATATTGAGACTACATTTTGGGGGTTTTACATTTATGAAAGATGAATATGTATACAAGTAGAGGTTGATCTATGATAAAGAGCCAGGTCTATTTCAATAACCCAGTTTAGGGTATTGGTCGTCAACTTACTACTACTACCTTTCCTACATACATCATTCTTTCTTGGATACGTTACCACATAGCTAATAGAGCATGTTTCCCCACATTTCAGGTCAGAACATACTCCTATCACAGGTTGGTCGTATTTCGCTAAACTGCTCCATCAGTGGAATATATATATCCGAAGACATGCAGTGCTCCTGGGGACAACCTGAAACAACTTCGCGGTATCTAGGTGATTCTATAATGGAAGCTTGCGTAAAAATTTGTACTATCGTTATTTACAAGGTGGGCCAAATCAAGTAAAAGGAATGGCGCAGGAAACAAAAAGATAACCCAAGGGGTATGAGGGCCATCCAGTACTATGACCCCGAAGGGGGTATGTTCTCGCTAAAAGCTCGAATCAAACCCTGATTTCGTCACTGAGAGGCGGAACAACTCACGCCGACTGGTCTCCAGGTGATGCAGCCTGGCTGTTGGCGACTACACTATGGTCATCTTCGACCTGTTGGTTTAGGGCTCGCCTTTTGTTTACATCCCCTAATTGAGCGTCCTGGTAGAGTTGTAGCTCCGAGCATCGGAAAATAGGGGTCATCGGATAGGAATCACATCGTCGTTGTTCGTAACGGGTCATTATATCTGTCTACAGCTATAGTACATGAAGTTTTCTCGTCCATGTCCGTCGGCTCACCTATTCTCCCTGACCGAGGAGCGGAAATCTCCGCGATGCCTGATTCGAGGATTATCGCACACTGGGACCGAGGGTTTTAGGTGAGACGGGGCGCCGAGAGGGTTAGAAGGGGTTCATCCAAAGGGACACCAGGGCCAATGGTATATATCCCTTTCCTCCTGGAGCGCAGGTGATAAACATAGTCCATTTATCAATCACCTCCTAGCGTTGCTCGGAATGGTATATCCCCTGGTCATGAAATCTCCATTCTTACGAATTTCATTCCCCGAGCTTTTTGAGAACAGGCTTTGCAAGTTATCATTCCGACCAACGACTTTCCGCCGCTTATTTCGTTCTTGTTCTTCCTCGAGGACTTTGGCCGTTAGCATCGCCGTAGAGGCGTTCTTTATGCCATTTGTAGCGGGCCCTGGAGCTGGTGTCGAAGCGCCGCTATCTGTAGCCTTCTCATTATTCGTGGCAAGCGGGGTAGAAGTGCGGGAGTTTGATGTCGTGTTAGGATTTGGCGCCTGGCGTTCTGATTGCTCAGTGCCCTTGGTAATAGTAGATTCCTCCTTCCCATTCTTCTTTCTCTTCTTAAAACCAGGGGCTTTTTTAAGCGAATGGGTTAAGCCTTGATCGGCCAATCTCTGAACTCTGGCGGCCAGCTGTTCCTTGTCGGCGGGCTTAATCGGGAGGATGGGGATCACATTTTCAGCTTTATATGGTTCGTTACACTGCGGATTCAAGTTAGTCCAAGGTTCAGCATTAGTTGGGGGCAACATTAATGGCTAACCTGTAAACATTTATCCGATTTCATCTCTCGGATTGCTTCCTCGGAAAATGCATGCCCGCATGGGACAAGGTAAACCGATTTCACATTTGGCCCAAGCCTCTTATTTGTAACCGGGCAAGTCCAAAGCTCTCCCGAGCCGTCCTCGATCTCAAACTTCAGCTCTACGACGTCGCGCAGCCCCTTAATCCGGCCCTGAAGGAACTCTTCGCAGTCGCTTTTCGAGCTGATCCCCTCAACCTCGTCTCCAGGCAAAAGGAATTTCAGAACCGCATCCTTATTATATAGGTTTCCACCCGAGTCTGAAACTATCGGGCGTACGAGACCCTTATGAGAGAGCGGACAGGTCGTCCATGAGTGTTGTTGCTGTTCCCGTTGAACCTCCTTAACCTGGGTGGTTGTTGGGTTTCGCGCCGCTTCTTTCACTAATTCTCGCCGAGTAGGGATGCTATCCTCGTGTCAGTCTCAGAGAGAAACTCATGTTCTGGTCAGGGGGAGATCAAGCTACTTACCTACCACCATCATTACCCATGATGAACTGCAAAGTGAGTGCTTAATAGTTTAAGTTATTGGTGAGTGAGGAGAGTCATTGCCACTCCGTATCGCGATAATAAAACTCCCAGTTCTCTGGTCGTTGATGACTAACCCGGGACCAAAATTGATGTCAATGGGATGTCACGTGCATTTCTTCATTTCGAGCGATTTCGTGATGGGAGCCTGCGCCAGCGATCCAAGATTCTCCATCTTCTTAGGCAGCATGGAGGTTCCAAGAAGTTGATCATTATTGACTGGGGGAGCCGAAGAAGCTCGACGTCTTCTGTTTGGCTCCATGCCGATGCCTGCCTGCAGCAATGAATTGGTTCGTGTTCTTCCAGGTCACCAAGCTTCGCTAGACCTCGTGTTGCCTAATCACTGCGGAGACTTCAATCGACATCGTTCATGAGCTCTCACAACGAACTCAGGGAGTTAAAAAGCTGAGCTTTTCCTTTCAATTGTCCTCTTCTTTTTCTCATCAAGAAGAATTTCTCTATTTCTCCATCTACTTTTACCAATTGTTTACGCTTGTGTTGATCCTATCGTTCTTACCCAATTTCTCGGCCAACTCCTGAACTGGAATTGGATTTCCTGCAATGGAGCTTCCCAATATTCCGGTTCCATTGGATGGGTTCATCCCCCATCTGGGCGAGCAGAGCCGTAAAGGGATCTTGCTTGAAAACGCGCTGGAACCATTCAAGGCCTACGAGTCTCGTCTTCGTGAGGTCTTCGCCCAGGAACCAACGAACGAAGTCATTTCTGACCCCCATATTAATACGGTTCCTGTTTTCGCGGGACATGAGCAGCATCTGAAAACCAAAGCTAGGCAATTGGACCAGGAAACCCCTGAAGAAAGCGAAAAATACATGCTCCCGCTTGACCCGAGCTTCTACAATGAGGACGGTTCTCCTGCAACCGTACGATCCCTCGATGAATTCAAGAACAACTTTCGGCTATTCTCTGAATCCTCCCTCGTGGACTTGGATTGGAGCAATGTTGTTGCGGCCGGAAGCTCTGTTACGACATGCTTGCTTCCTGTCCCCGCGGAGCATGGGGCTTCTAAGAAGGCTCAAAGGTTTGACGAAGCCTTCCCAACCCGAGTTTAGCCTTCTTCATCAATAACATACCACCTAACTGGTCGCCAGGTCGTACTATCATGACAAGCTTGCTCCTGCTTCAGATGTGGACCTTTTCATTTACGGTCTTGACGAAAAGCAAGCTGTTGAAAAGATGAAACAAATTGAGAAGTGCATCACTGACAGCATCCTAGAAGAGACAACGGTAAACATATTTCAACCCCTGTCTCTTTTTCCTTCCTTCGGCTTGCTAAATTTGGCCGATCTGAGTAGGTGGTTCGAACCAAGAATGCCTTGACCATTGCTTCAAAATACCCAACCCGCCATGTCCAGATCGTCCTTCGCCTTTACAAAAGCGTCTCGGAGATTCTGACCGGCTTTGACGTGGATTGCTCCTGTACCGCATTCGACGGTTCTCAGGTTTGGGCAAGCCCTCGGGCTTTGTCTGCTTTTGTCACACAGACAAATGTTATCGACATTACTAGAAGATCTCCGTCTTACGAAAATCGCCTTGCCAAGTATGCCCGTCGGGGTTTTGAAGTTCATTGGCCTAACTTGGATCGTTCTAAAGTTGACCCAACTATCTTTGAACGTTCCTTCTCTCATGTTCTTGGCCTGGCAAGACTGCTGGTTATGGAGAAGTTCCCGACATCTGGTGCGCGCGACAGCTACTTGGATGACCGCCGCATGGAACGGGGTCGTCCTCCCTCCCTCGCCCAGAAGTTTTATCGTAACCCTCATGGAAACTTGAAGGAACAGCAGCCGGAGGATATAGCCGAATGGGTGGAAGACGAAAATGTATCATCGTATCATACATTCACCATTCCATATGGCCCGAAATATAATGCGAGAAAGGTATTTGAAATATCCCCAGGATATAAACGTATGGTTATCCTAACCGCTTTTTAGATCGAAAGGTTGCTATATAAAAAAGATCTCCTTCTCAACGCTGAATGGAATAAGCCTAAAGATCGCAAAGTTGACTTGCATCGACATCCTGCATTTTTCGGAGCAGTTCAGCACGTAGTTGATGACTGTTGTGGCTTTTGCCCCTCCCCTTCCTCTTCCGAGGAGACCGCTGTCGCCGCCGAAGAGAGCAAGAAATTCGTGTCGGGGAAACTTGAATTTATGAAAGATGATCCAGGAAGGCAAGCCATTGGGAGTTTCAGCCCTATCACAGATTCTGAATGGACAGAGATGGCCTACATTAGCGACACAGCCCGTCTCTGCCAGGCGATTGTGGCGGAGGATCTTGAATCCGTCAGGAAGTGCTGCTCTATAGAAGGGTTCGATATCGACCAGCGAGATTACACTGGGAGGACACCTCTCCACCTCGCAATAACGTGCAGTACCCTCGAGATTGTCCAGTGCCTTCTTGAATGTGGTGCACGAGTCGTTGCCCGTGTTGCCGGTGGGTTTACCGCCCTTCATCTTGCCGCGGAACGAGGAAACGCGGATATTGTTCGGGCTATTCTGCAGAAGAGTGAAGAGAACGAGGCCGAGTATTTGGAAAAGATGGACGAAGAGGACGGCAAACGCTCGAAACAGAACACTGATGATCAGGACAGTGATGATAGTGATGGCATCTCAATCGTTAGCGAAGAGAGCGATTCGCCTGCCTACGCAACAACAGAAGGATCCATGGTGAACATCACCACCATATCGTCCCAGAACGTGCAATCAGAGGATTCCGACGAAGATATAGAAGAGCCGAATTTCTATGATCATGCTGATATTCTCTCCTGGGACCACCCAGTAAGCCCTCTACATCTGGCAATCCTAAATGGGCATTTGAACGTCATCGAGACGCTTGCGAGTGAATTCGGCGCCGACGTTCTTCTTCCTGTTGTCTTGAAGAAGTTTAGCTATTCCGTCGCTAGGGCGATACTTCCCATTGTACTGGCTCTTCATCACCCGACGGAACACTCAAAACAACTTCTTACCAAACTCCTCGATTGCGGTGCCTCCTCGACTCAGGCTGATACTTCTCATGTTACTGCTCTTCATTTTATTGTTGGAGCCGGTGATCCCGAACTCCTAGACTGTCTTTTTGAAGTGGATGGGCCTGCAGCGCGGCTTGCTATTGACCATCCAGCCGTTGAGTCGAGTTACGTGCCGAAAATTCAACTTCCTCTATCCACATCGATAAAATCCAGGGGTTCACACATGATCTCAAAACTACTTGGACATGGAGCGGGCCTCTCGGCTTCAAGCGAGCGTCTACGTAATTTCTGGGCTCGCCACCGCGGACACAACAAAATGAGTCTGGAGGAGGCCCTTACGTGCCCGTTGATCATTGCCGCCCAACTCGCGCAACCTGAGGTTCTGGGAATGATCTTATCGGATACTAAGGCCGATGTTAACCTCATGACCCCTGATTCTCACGCGCTCGTTAATCAAGGCTCTACTGTCACATATGCCCGCCATGCTAGAAAAGGGGAAACTATTCTTGACATTGTTAACTACAGAATAAAATGCTGGGAACAGGTTGAATTTGAGCTCCCGGCGGAAGACGTAGATATACCGGAACTGGAAAACGACTCATTTTACCTCGAGGGTACAACAGAGGGAACTTATGAGCACTGGGCCGTGCAAAATGAGATCTGTGCGGCGAGGACAGCTATCGGGATAATGAAGAAGGACCATAAAGCGAATATGGAGAACCGCGCAAAGGCTCAGGAAAAAGCGTTGCCAAAGATGGAGAGGAAACAACGTGAGATTAACAGGCTTGAGGAGATAAAACACCTACTTCTCAAGAGAGGTGCCAAAACTTTTGGGGAATTGCACCCACAATTGGCCAAGGACTCGAGAGAAGCGCCCACCAACACTAATGCGCCCCAACAAGAACAAAACCCTGATTGCCCTGAGTTCAAGGTCGCTCACAGGTTTTCTGATCCGGATAAAGGCAATGTGGATTACTCCCAGTATATTCAGCTGTATGTTCCCTTATTACATGTCCCTTGCTGAGTTTTACTGACAAAGCGTTAGATTCCAAGCCGCCTGGGACGGTGACGTCCAGAAGGTTAAGAACCTGACTCTCGGCTCGTGGGGCCCCGATAACAACCTCCCTCCACTTCGGGTGTCAGTACACGATAAATCTGAACTAACCCCGTTTGCCATTGCTGTGGTCCGCCGCCACTTTGGGCTGGCCAAGGTTATACTTGATATTGCAGATGCACAATACCTTCCAAAGGGTGAAGCCCAGAAACGGAAAAGATACGAAATTGTGATCGATGCTGAGGCTGATGATTCCGATTCCGATTCTTATGACGGATCGAGAGATAACATGGCCGAGGAAGACCATGGAATCGGTGTGCGATTCGACTTGGTTGATGATCAGCACACGATCGATGATATCAGAGATGTCGCCAATACGGTTAAGTCGACGGTCTCCCCTTCAAAGCTCCTCCGGCAGAGCAGTAATCTGTCCTGGTTCCTTGGAGACGCTGAGGATAAATACAGGCAGGCTTTTCTTTCGGGTGTTTCACAAGCTAATTCCTCCAAAACCAAGTATGGCTACTTCCAGCCCTCAGTTACCACCAAAAAAGATAAGAACTCGTGGAAGGTAAGTGGCCGTTTTCCGGGGCATATTCCGCTATAAGCTCACTAATAAAACTTTTAATCGTCTAGTTATATGTTAACAACCTTCCGCTGGGTGACCATTGGACTAAGTCGCTTCTTCTCGATTACGCCATTAGGAAGAACGACATTGCGGCAGTGAAATTCTTGATTCAGCAGTATAAAGAATTTCCTGCCCATAATTCCAACGAGGAAGACGCTGATGAAAAACAACAATTTATCACTCTCCCCTCGTCACATTTTGCACTGGCAATGTCTATGGGACAGACTGAGATTATGGGCCATCTTATCGCCAAAACTGGAGCGGAATTTCCGTTCTCGAATTTGATGAAGGTTGCTGGGGTTAATCTGGAGAAAAAACCCAAGGTATGTTATAAGCTGCCATTTTCCGGGCCCATCGTTCTTACAATTGTTGTAGTACTATCAAGGGCTCTCGGTTTACGGAAAGAAGCGACAAGACTGGGCGAGCGAGGGTGGAAACGGTTATTCAAGCTACTACAATAGAGAGACGACGGACAACCTGCTATTACGTGCCATAAAGACCAAGAATCTTGATTCTATCCGGTGGTTCCTTAGCGATCAACCTGAGATCAAGTACAAAGAGTTCGCATCAACCTATAAAAATGATGAACGTCTCAAACTACTCTCTGAAACTGAGGGTGGATTCCAGGGAGTGTTATCTTCATGGTTAGGCGCGAGACGTAAGTTCCCCCTCTGCGCATATATTTACTGCACCTGAAGGATGGGAATTTAACCAAATACCGAATAGGACACCTTGCTCTTCATTGTGCTGTCATGGCACCCCCAAGCGCAGAATCTAGGAATTCACACGTGGAGTTAATTCTCCAGCATTCTGAGGCTTCTCTCAATGCTAAGAACAGGCTAGGGGCCACACCCTTACATTTCGCCTTCTCCCTTCGGAGGATTATGGCTGCAAAATCACTCCTGGCGGCGGGGGCAGACGCGACAACACGAGATAACGCGGGCTGCAACTTGCTCCATTTGATTCTCTCTAAGGGAGCTGGCGATAAAATGAAGCTCACCAACCTTTTCGAGGCATTGTGCGATCTTCTGGACCCTGAGTTAATCAAGCAGCTCGCTACGCAGAGAACTTACGCGGCATCCAAACAAGAAGGATGGGGTCTTCAAACACCCCTGGCGCATTGGCTCGAGAGCGCCGATGACAGGAATGTTGACATGCTACAAGCGATATTAAAGGTCACAGGCGGAAAGGAGCTTTACATCATGGATGGCAGGGGGAATTACCCGATTCATCAAGTGGTAAGGGAAACGGACACAAAACTTGCTCGCGTCATTCTCGAATTCGATCCCTCCTTTGCCCAAACTGAGAACGCCACGGGTGTAACTCCTCTCGAGATCTGCGGAAATAAGCTTTTACGCTGTTTGCTTGTCGCTTACTCCGACCTAACCATGAACATCCTACCACACCGCTCCTTAGAGTGGCCCGTCTCATCTATACAGTACCGATCCCAGCTGGACAATTGGAATGGCAAAGATGAACCTCTTCAAGAGCTCAATCCTTCGCCATATTCAGGCCGGCGGTATAGGGAAATACGTATGCGGGACCTCCTGCGAGACAGTGTGGCTGAGAATTCACTAAAGAGAAAATTGGTCAGTCTACATGATGCCAACCAACTCGTCAAACGCCTTAGTTCGAAGCGCTGGAAGAGGCCTGGGAACGAATGGGCCCGGAGTGAGAAGAGTGAGATCGATGAATCAGTCCAATGGGTTTCCAGTAACAGGGATGCGTCGTTTGAAGTTGGGCCATTCAAGAAGGAAGCAGAGGAGAAGAATAAGGCTTAGATTCTTTGATTAGAGGCACAGAATGATAGGTTCGTATCGGATGTGAGCGATGGGGCTACATTCTGTTTCCTCGCGCTATGGGAGTGCAATTGACCAGAGCTGCAAAATAGCGAGCAGATAGAATAGTCTTCCCGACTTGTCACAAACTTATATACACAATTGATGAGTTCCCTCGTGCCTGGTTGCCCCCCCCCCCCGCCGGAAGATCTCTTGCTATTTTGAACGCGAAAATTACAATGCAGTCCTTTACCTTCTGCCCTGTGAACCATGTTGAACGCTATATTAGTCATCCCCGTACTATCCACCCCTCTTTAAAGAGTTCCTTTCGAGGTCAGATTCCACGGCTACCATACACCTGAGCGAGTCAGACCCTAGTTCAACAATCTGCCAGGCTACTAAGCGGGGAGATTCAACCGTATCTCCCAAAATGGGCACCATGGACTTCGAACTAGATCCACCAAACGGCATTACAGGCTTCCCTCTCGGGACACCAGCCGAGACTGTATGGGCAGCAGCCGCGGCGAAATTTGGTGAAGTCAGAGAGGTCAGGGGTCAAGATGACGACGGGTCTGATCATTTGGAGAAGCTCCTTGCCGTGCACGCCCAGTTCGAAATAGTCTTTCACATCGAAGACGGCAAGACGCTCACCGCAGTTGAGCTGTGGTTTCCCCGACCTGGCCCTGAAGAGATCACCGTTCACTTCCGTGGGATAGATATTTTTCGGACCCCCGTCTCTGAGCTACTGAAGCAATTGAAGGAGATGGGCCTCACTGTGGAGGATGAAATGGACAACGCATTCGTGCCACAGCTCTCCCTGGGATTCACGCGTGATGCCGACGATGACATTCCCGAGGACACCGACGGCGAGCCGCTCTACTATAAGGCGGTATTGACTGGGCCTGCTGATTACTACGACGACATACTCGAACTCGAGGATGAGGACGAGGACGAACCTATTCCGAAAGCTTAAGAAACTGCCTATCCACAACACTTCCTTTATTCCTTATGGGTTGGACCGATGGCCTCGACGAGCTTGTGCATTGCCCTCAACGAGTGCTTAGTTTCTCAGACTTGCTACGGTATACCCTGCACTTTCTAAGCGGTTTACAATTATTTTTATCTTCCCTCCCCTGGCAATTATTCTTGTAGGATAGCGAAAGAGACAGAAATGATCAAGCAGTAGCAGTTGGTCCGTTGCCATCGTCGCTAGAGGGGTAAGCAGCAGCGTTGCCCGATCAGATCATACTCAACTGCCTCAAGCCCAATTTCACCCAACAACTATCACAGTACCAATTGTACACCTAAATCTCAAATTGTAGCTCTCAACCGCAAGATAAAACTTCTCCAAAGACCCTAAGAGGGGTCAGGAAAGGGGTGATATTTCGGTTGTTGAGATAAGATCGATTGATAACACAGAACTGGCAACTTTGCCGAAACATATCATTCCTTGGCACGTTGAAGCTCTAACCAGCTGGCAACAATCCTACCATCAATTGCATGTCAAACTCTTACTGGCACTACAGTCGTTCCACGATCTCAATGTGATCATGTTGAGACATACGAATAATTTGCTCGTTCTGCTGAGCCTAGCAGCCAGCTCGGTGTGCTGGTCTACCGGAAATGATGCCTCAAGACCTCGAGGGGTTGGCCACGAGTGTAAGTTGCTCCAGCTAGATGAGGAGGACGCAGTTGGATATGCGCACCGATCCAAGCATATATGACGTCCCAATGCTTAGGCTACTTAATTTACTGACTCGTTGTCTTCTTCCGAAGTTGCTAAATACTACACCGACGCCTCAACATTCACATGCATCTCGCACCCATCTATTCAAATCCCCATCTCTGGAGTGAACGATGACTACTGCGATTGCCCCGACGGCAGTGATGAACCAGGCACTTCAGCATGCTCCCACCTGTCTCGCCTCTCCCCCCACACACCCTCCGATCAACAATCAGACACCAACACCACCCCCGCCCTCCCGGGCTTCTACTGCAAAAACAAAGGGCACAAGCCTTCGTATCTACCATTCCTGCGGGTCAATGATGGTGTCTGCGATTACGATGTATGTTGTGACGGAAGTGATGAATGGGCACGTGTGGGCGGAACAAAGTGCGAGGATAAATGCAAGGAAATTGGCAAGGAATGGCGGAAGAAAGAGGCAGAGAGAGCGAAGTCGCTCAACACGGCTATTCAAAAAAGGAAAGAACTTGTCGATTTGGCAGCGGAGTTGAAGAAAGAGGCGGAGGATTATCTTCGTGAGCTTGAGAAGAATGTTGAAGATGCTGAGACGAAGGTATCAGATCTGGAGAACAAGTTAAGTGAGGTTCAGAAGCAGGAAAGGGGCAAGGTCATCAAGGGTCAGAAGAAGGGGAAGACCAGTATGCTTGCTGGTCTTGCTAAGAATAGGGTCGAGGAGCTACGGACTGCTTTGGTGGATACTCGAGCTCAGAGAGATAAGAGTCGTGATCGGGTTGCGGAGCTTGAGGCTATCCTTTCCACCTTCAAAGAGGAATATAACCCCAATTTCAACGACGAGGGTGTCAAACGTGCTGTCCGTGGCTGGGAAGAATACGCTGCCCGGACAAGTGCGGAAGATGGCGGAGATCCGGCTCGCGATCGTGATCTAGATTCTATCTCCAAACCTGATAACGAAGAGTCCGGAATCAATTGGCAGGAATGGGAGAATGAAGAAGATACTGATAAGAGTGATGTTACACTTGGTACGTTCTGTCCATACATCATTCCGTTATTCAAATGCTAACCCGTAGTGTAGTCTACCAACTCATGGCTTACCTCCCACCTTCGCTTCTTAACTACATCGACAACAAGATCGATGCAATCCGCTCGTTCCTCATCTCCAATGGCGTCATCACTGACCCAGAAAAGGAATCCTCGGGCGATGAGTCCAAACCCGTGGCCGATGCACGCAAAGCCGTCAAGAACGCGAAATCCGACCTCACTTCCGCACGCTCCAAAGTAACGAACCAAAAATCCGACCTTGAGAAAGATTACGGCCCTGACTCCGTATTCCGTGCCCTAAAAGACACCTGCATCACCAAAGACTCGGGAGAGTATACCTATGAACTCTGCTGGTTCAAAGAAACCAAGCAAAAGTCAAAGAAGGGTGGTGGAGATTCCAAGATGGGTAAATATGCTCGCATCGGCACCATCACTACCGATGAGCTATCGAGTAGTGGTGAAATCGTCTCTGTGGAGAAGATGGCTCTAGAGTATGATAATGGCCAGAAGTGCTGGAATGGACCCGCAAGATCGACTACCGTTATTATGGAGTGTGGGGAGAACGATGAGCTTTTGAAGGTCATGGAGGATGAGAAGTGTGTCTATTCGATGTTGGTTGCGACTCCCGCAGTTTGCGCGGAGAGTGTAAGTGGAGGTGTAGAAGACATGCCTGGGAAGGATGAGCTATAAGGTAGACCTATATCCCCTTGAGGTGCTGTATATAGACTGTGGGTTGGGTATGGCGGGTATGGCGGGCATTTCAAGTGACCCATTCATCCTTCCTTTTTTTTTTTCTCATGTTCTTTGGCCTTGCTCAGATTTGCTACTACCTTTTAGGCAAGTCTCTTATATATTATTTCGTCGAGAGGAGTGTGAACGATATAGAATTTCTTAGGATGTTTTCCTCGGGTCACCAGTCAACTAAAAAAAATTCAACGATTGAGAATGCTCCGACGCCTTTTGCAGATCCACGAGTTGCTGTGCCTGATTGTTCCGTTATTCAACAACAGTTGTGAGTGAGAGAAACGGTTTATCCCGCCATTTAAAGGGAGAAAGAGAAAATGTATTATTCGGTTATCTAAAAACGTTCAAGTATATATAATGCGAGATGAAAAGACAAAAACCCAGAACTCCGAAAACACCTCAATCAAAGAAAAGGGGTATATAATGATATGAACCGGAGATGCGATGTGTGGGGGCAGCGTATGATGTGGGTGATGAATCGGGGGCTGTGGCAGCCTGGGATTTGCCTGGGCTTTCTCACCCATAGTCGATTTTGACGGGTGATTGAGTAAAGAAGTTCCCCATTAACCAAGGACTCCAAGCTCAATAGCTCTCCAACATCATGGCCGGGGCACAGCCTTTCATTTCACAGGAGGCCATAAAGTCCTGTATAAACTCAAGATAAAAGTCATGGCTATTCGCCAAATGGAGGTAAAACTGCTCTTTATCGAAACACATTTGTAGGCATGGATACTCGTCGAAGCCGTGGGCGTTTCTTAAGTGGCGCATCAGTATTTCAGGGTCGCGTTGGCTGTATTTGAAGGACTTCCCACAGCAGAGGCAAATGTCTCTTATTGATCCGTCGCGACGTCTTGAGGTGTCGAAGAACGTGTCGTCGGGCGAGAATGCTGCTGGGCAGGACCAGACACTTCGGGGTGTGTGCCACATCTCTTGGTGTTTCGCAGCAGCAGCTTTATCTTTTGAGGGCAGGTGGCATAGTTTGCATGTGGATGCCTTTTTCGTGTTTAACTCACTGTTTAAGGGGTTAGATCCATATCGTTTTACTTATAAAGAGGAAGGGGCATAAAAGAACTGGGGTTATGCTCACTGCTCCATGGATTCGGCCAGCTCGGGTCGCTGGATAGCTAATAGTTCTTCCAACCCCCAAGAAGAGAATCCCGGGATAGGAGCCCCTATCCTCCTTTTCCAGGGGTAGGGTGCTTTAAGTGGATCCCATAGCGACATAGTGAACCCTTGCTCAAAGTGTTCATGGGCAATATGCTCCTGACGTTCATCCCAAGATCGTAAAACAAAATTGCAAAATCCACAGTTCCAAAATAAGTCATTCATAGGTTCGTCAAATTCGTTCCAAGAACATGGTCTATCGTTTTCGGAGCTTCGAGAGACGTAGGTATGGGAGCTATGCTGTGAGATGGGGCAATGCTGCGAGACGGGGCTAGAATTTCGGCTTTCTGGATCTTCAGAACACCTTTCAGACGTGTTTTCCCATTCACGGCTGTGGAAGTGATAGGTACGTTCATGTTCCATCCAATCAAGTTTACTTGTACATTGAGCCAAGCAGAACGTGCACTGGTATAGGTGTGGAGGAGTTGGGCAGGGATCAATACTCGATTCTATATCATGTTTTCGGATGTCTGCGCAAGAAGAATAGTATTGATGAGTGCCGGACTCGGCCGTGAGTGTTTTGGAGCCAGTAGATGTCTCTCTTGATACGTTCTGGGGCAAGGGGAGAGTTTGGGAGCTCGTCGCATCTGGGACGGCGGGGAGGGCGTGAACTCTTGAAGGTACATCCTGAAAGTCTTCCTGGGTTAGGGATGCCTTCTCCTGAAGTCGTAATGTACTAGCTTTCTTCGCCAGGCTTCGTGGAGATAATGACTTCAGTCGAAACTTGACATCCGACAACCATGATTGTGACGAATCAGGGGTAGATATCCCCTGCCTGTGTTGTGTCTCGATCGGCTCAGGGGAGTCGCGGAGTGGACATAAACCCGGCTTTCGCGTGACTCTATGGCGAGAAGACAAACGTCTTGGTAACGTATCCAGCTCTTCCCGGTAGTCAGCAGGTTGAGAGTACGATTGTCGCTGATGTTCCTTCGGTTGGTCATCTTGCCGTAATGACCAAAATGAACCTGCATCTAGAAGCTGGTGGGCTTTATGGGAAACACGTCCGTAGATCGTTGAATGGGGTTGGGGGTCGTCCAGCGCCCGTGCCCTACGGCATTGATAGCGTTAGGCTGTTTTCAAAAAGGAGTCTCGAAGCTGTAAGTACCAAGCTTACCAAGTATTCGGTTTTTTAGTTAGGAGACTCCCAAAAAGTTTACTTTTCCACCCGCTTTTGTGACCCTGTCCTTTCTGAGCTTCGTATCTCAATAGATCTCTTCGATAGAAGGGGTTTGAGTTCAGATCATTTACTGATTCTGGATCACTTCCAACGCGATGTGTTCCCCACGTATCGGAGTCGGCAGTATACACACGAGGCGTATCACAACATGGAAACTCGCAAGCTAAGGCCTCCGATA
The DNA here is from genome assembly GCA_032988195.1 of Arachnomyces sp. PD_36. Lineage (NCBI taxonomy): Eukaryota > Fungi > Ascomycota > Eurotiomycetes > Onygenales > Arachnomycetaceae > Arachnomyces > Arachnomyces sp. PD_36. The sequence continues at coordinate 1,169,938 of JANTQE010000006.1, read as the reverse complement.
CATTATCCGAAGGGTCGACTGGGTACCGCAAAACAATATCAACCACCTAATTCCAGTATTTAGTGAACATCGCACGTACGTAGAACCGTCCAATATCACCTACCTCTGCCTCAGCCCCAGGATTGTCTTGTGAAAAATGATAACTCTCATCTCCGCATACCTGAGGGTCATCTAAATCGAACAACCCAGACTGGAAAATATATGCGAATTCCTCTATCCAGGAAACGATATCCTCGCGCCTTGGTACTGCATTTGGATCCATGACTCTAGACATGTAGAGAACCCCACCACGTAAAAGGACCGTTCCGCCTCCTCTAGAGCAGAGTTCCGAGCTAGAGGATATGGGACACGGGGGTAGAGTGCCTGTCAACCGTACGCCCTACGGTGTTTACGTTCGTTGCCCACTATACCGGTTCTCTGCGATGAGTTCCCCGGAAGTGCCAGGCTTGGGTTGGATTGAGCCGGGAAGTGGGACGGCTAGCCGAGATATGCGGGGAGTAAAGAAGATCACTTTCACCCCGCTATCCACTCCTGCACGGCAAACGGAGGTTCAAAAGGAATAACTTAGTTAGGAGCATTTTTTTCGAGCATGGCAGTAGAAACGTTGAGATAATCAATAAAGAAAAGGGGCTTTTGGTAATATATACGCTTTCCGTATATCAAGAAGGCCCTTGAAGATGCGTTGGAATGTTCTGCTTGGGGAAGAGACTTCCCCCTCCATTTCCCATTCGGGCGTGGAGGCGTGGCAGAGGGGTATTAGAGCAGTTTCGCTACCTAATAGTCTCATGTCGAACATCTCGACACACACGCAGCAAGGCCAAGGATGATTGATCCACGAAAGTTGTTCTTTGAACAACTCCTGGTTGCCGCCACGTCACGTCTGCATTTGAACGTTGAGATTTCAAGACCTTGCGCAGAACTCGGACCAGTGTTAGAGCGATAATCAAGCAGGCCAAAAGATTGATCAATCCGTATCGACTAAGCGTGGGAATATGAGGGTCTCGATAGGGCCATGTTCGAGGAATGAATTATTAAATGTCTTCGGAGTCTCAGTCAAAAGAGTGCCGAACATATACACGTGACCCGCCAGTTGGGTTTCAAACGGATGCTGAACGGCAGAATCCAACATAACCGTAAGCCATGCATAAGAACAGCTTTTTCCTTCTGAACTATACCATGGCAAGCGCCCTCGGATCCTCAGGTTGCGGCCCGCGGCTAGCATACCACAGTTGGAGGTTGTCGAGGTTCACATAGCCTTGTGCCTCTTGGTCTCCCGGATCCTGACCCCTGCTTCGCGAGTCATGGATAGCTGAGCTCCGGAGCTGCTCCACCACGTGATAACGGGACATCATGAGATGAACCATGGAAGCAGAAGCAAGTGAGCAAACCCGTGGCTAAATGAAATGTCGACGACGTCTGGGTCAAAGATTCAACGCGAAGCGCTCGAGTATGCTCTATTCCTTTGTCGAGGCCGGTCGGCTGGTCCGTGTCGGGAAGGGGATGCGGTCAGTTCGCGTCCACCGATCGTAGTCATCGACGAGGCAGGTACTGTTATTCGTCCAATGGAAGAGGAATGCCGACTGATGCGCCGTAGAAACCCCTGATTTTGAGGAACAGTTGCGGTCCGAGGCGCCGAGTGCGACCAAACTGAAAAGCAGCCCGCAGCGAGTGGTGTATGTATTTAGAACTTCCTCAGTCGGATTGTTCGCTAATTGGCCCAGACTTCTGAGTACCGAAGCTGGGACACTTCCAGAGGACGAACAAGAAGCCCAACAGTTACTTGAGAAATACTGGGACATTAATCTCAAAGATGCGGCCTCGTTGTCATCACCTCTGGTATCTAGCTACCATAGCCGAGCAACGAGAGTTAAAGGCGAAATGTGCCTTGGTGGGTTTTAGCTATCATCAATCGCTTGTCACTCCAGCCGGCTGATAGGATCTCAGAAATTGGCTACAATATCAGCGAAGCTCTGTCATATGTTGCCAACAACACAAGCCCGCTTGACAGTACCCCGAGCGTCAGCTCGCGGGGCCCAACGGACATGGTCCTTCAACATCAATACGAGCCTTTATACTTTCGACATAATTTAACAACCGGGCAGACAACTTACATTATACTAGATCCCAAAGGCGATCTCCGTGACCTGATCCATGGGGTGAACAAGGCTCTGCGAGAATCTGGCTCTCCATGCACATGTCCAGAAGCGAGCGTATGTATATGTAACCGCTGGGCGGGATTACATCCGTTCGCGCTGCAGTCATCAATTCTATTTTTCGTACTATCTGCTCGGACAACAGAGATTGACAATTTAGTCAAGTGGTTATTATGGATCGAAACACAGCTTCATCAGGGATCCCTTTTCGAGATTACAGATTCGGAGAAGTTTTCCAAGTATATCCAGCTTCTTCACAAGATGTCCCGTAATCTCATCACCCTCGAGCACAACAATCAGCGGGACGCGTCGAATATCGACCATCTGCTGCGAGATCATGCGCGACTCGGGCGGCTAGCTAAACGTTACAGCAACGGCGCCGTGTGCACGGAAGTCGGATCTCATGAACGTGTTCGAGACGACCTCCTTGCCCTGAGAGACTTTTGTGAGGACCGACACCGCAGGATATTAAATCTTCGTCAGCGGACGAATAATTTCATCACGCTATTATACAACTTAATAACCGGGCACGACAGCAGCATAAACCTACGGATCGCTGCTCAGAGCGCCAACATCGCTCGAGAGTCACGGAAGGACAGTATGTCTATGAAAGTTATTGCCGGCCTAACACTACTCTATCTTCCCGCGATGTTCGTATGCAGTCTGTTCGGGACCAACCTGATTGCTTTGGATACTTCAACTTCTGGCGAGCCAACATTCGTGGTCTCAAGGTTGTGGTGGATGTATCTCGCCTTCGCCGTGCCGCTTACTGTTTTAACCATGTCGGGATTCTTACTGTGGAGGCGATTACGGGAGCAGCGAAAGAAAGAGCGAGACGACAAGCCTTCAAGTTGGCATAACTTTTAGATTTTTTTCAACGCCATTTTGGGCCTTGCTTTGAGCCAGGCGAGCCAGGCATTGGCATGTTTATATGATCAGGGCAACCGCACGTTTTAGGCGTTGGTTCATTTTTTCTATTCACGGATACATATGCTCTGATTTATTTTATATTCTAATTAATATTTGTTGCCTACCACTAATTGGATCGTATTGTTTTCTTAAACATTGTGAGTTCCAACGACCGCTTACGCTCCCCCATAACATTCAAGATTGGCAGAAGGCAATGGCGAAATTTAGAAAACAGGAGTTTAAACAGAGGAACGCGACATGGGAAGCCGCCTCTCAGTTTTCCTCACAGTGCCTACTTGGTGGAACTATGTTCAAAAATTGGTTCAGGGACTAGACTCTCCCCCAGAGAGGGGAGGATAAAATAACCTTTCGGGTATCGAACACTAAAGGTTATCGAGCGGGAAACGACGTCATTGTACCAAAAATAGCACTTTATATTCAACCTTCGTACATGAGACTAAGTATCTGGAGAGAGAGAAACAAAAGTTTAGAAATGAGCGATATCCAGATGAATCAATCTGACCAATCTCAGGCTCTTCCACGGACCCGGGCCAGTAACATCCCCTCGGAAAGTCCATTTATGGTTGCCATCCCTCCCGTCGTCAAAGATTCATACCCCCTACTAACATCCGTGTAAAAGTCTACCCGATAAGTGCGCTTGAGAGTCGAGGAAAGGTAGTCGATTTTTCGCCCAACGGCGAGGCTCGAGTCTCTGTGGGTATTAAGGCGGGTGTGTGAGGTGATATCACATGTTGAACGGCAGACGAGAGTTATATGGAGAAGGTAGAGAAGTTGGCCGAGTCGATCGGTTGCTTAGTGCTATAAGAGTATTTGGTTTAGTATATCAACGACCATAGTTGAGAACATAAAGCGCAGATTAAGAGAATGCATAACATACGCTGCAGCTGTTGCAGGCACAGCTGTTGCAGTCGCCGGAGCAGCAGTTGCAGGAGCAGGGAGACATGTTTGCTAGGTTGGTGGTTGTAAGGGGTTGAAATAAAGATTGGTTTCTAGTTGTTTTGATTGTAGATTGGTTGCTTGCGATTGTCGTGATGGTGAGAGATCAGAACGGTCTATTCTCCGGGATAATGGACATATTTATACCTGATTCCATTCATCCATCTATCCAATTTCTCCCACGCTCTTCCAGCTGAGAAATAATCCCACCTGATCGCGCCTCAGGAATGTGGTAATGAAATAAACTCTCAGAGCCCTCTCCCACGTCCTCCCACGACGACGGGAAGTCCCAAAGCGGAAACGGGAAACATGCCACAGGCCTTCAGGTATCACATCGAGCTCGGGTACCAAGTCAGAACCAACCAGATGCTTGCATTATTGCACCCATCTCAAGATACAAGAATAGCATAAAACATTGGACGGCAGAGGGTGAGGAGGTCCATGCCCTCCGTCCCCACAGCTCCCCTGCCTCTGACCCCCAACCAATGAGGGATGAAAGCGAATCGCCCTTGGATTCCCGGGGTCGATATTTTCTCGGGCGTTTGTCATTCGCAGAAGCTCAGCAGGGATGAAGCTCCTAATGGAAAACTCGGAACAACCGCCTTGACCCAGGATCAAATGACGAGGTTGAACCATGCCCACCGTTGACAAACAGGGCAACCTGATTGCTGGTATGCAAAGCAACATATCTGCACCCGAGACTATTCCCAAACAGGCAGTCTCTGTATGCAACAAATCAAGATGAGACCCGGTCAAGGCCGCTCGCTGTGTCGAAGATAAAAATGGAAGGAAAAAGAAAGATAAAGAACGAGAAGCCATGCAGCTTCTGGCCAGAGGTCCTATCAAGGGGCGAAGACCTCCTCCCAGTTCGCATTTTTCAAACGCCTTCCCCTCCCCCACCAGATCTCGTGTTTCCTCCCGTCATAACACTCGCTGAGCTTTGCTTTTTGCGCTTCCAAGTTCTTTTAGCCTAGCACAATCTTACCATGTGAGACGTTCGACAAAAAATCCGCACAAACCACGCATCACAGGGTTAACGCTTGCGATTATGGAGGAGACGTGTCACTTTCTCTTGACTTTAGGTTACCAATGACAAGGTTCGAATAGACATTATGGCCCACAATAGTGGTTATCGGGACCTCGTTTCCTCGATTCGCTGTCTTTGGAGGAAAGGGAGAATCCGCAAAAAGGCCGCGATATGATCTCGGTGAAGTCAGACGTAGCTATTTTTTGCTTTTTCCAAGCACATGGGATGACAGTGGGGCTAGCCGTGACACGTGATCCACACTATTTTGAACAAGGGTTTGGATTACGTCAGGGGCGCTGATGGGCTTCATTCTCTTTTTCACAATCGCTGGAAACCCGCTTTATCACTAATAGAAAATGGTAAAATCACGATAGACTCAAGGCGATACGCCAAATCCTAGCCGACTCCTTTGTTTGCTTTTTTACCCCAAATATCTACAAAAACTTAAACCCGCCCTCTTCGCGCCCACCGTGAAACGGACAGGGAGCGAAACCGGACAAAGTAGATTCGGCGTTTTCCAAGGTGAGGAGAGCCAAGCAAAAGGCGTCTGTCTGTCTGATGCGGGGGTGATGGATTCCGGTTGAGGTGCATTTCAGCTCCAGCCACCAACGAGCTGTCTCTGTGAAGTGAAGGAGAGGGTGCATGGGTCACCAGTCTCATAGAAGGTTCTACGCATCACGGGGATCAATGGAGTAAGAGACAGCCTAATTCCGTGGGGGGAGGACATAGTAAATTTCTAAAATGAGTGGATCGTGGTTCTTTCTTGACACCACTTCTCAGGTTTACTACAAGCATCAAAAAGTGTCAACCCTGCTGAAACAGGTGATCCTGAACAGATAAACAACCCCCTCCACCAAAGGTAAAACACATATTCTCATAAACTCAATATGCCACCACCATCAAATACATCCCAGCCTCATCATAATATCCGCCCAGCCGGCATCCAAGCATCATCGTCGACTCATGTCGTAGTGCAGAGGTCTTGTCGAGTACCAGACTTCGAGTCAAGTGACGGGAGGTGGGTCCTAGGCTTCTCGGAATATATTTATTTCTGGTAGACATTTGATATGTTAGAAAGGAGGGACCCAGGGATCATGGGGGTAAGTTATCCCTTACGCAGGTGCAGCTGCCAGAGGGGCAGGAGCAAGAAGCGCCGCAGCTGCAGTCACATCCAGAAGCTATTCGATTCCGAGATAAGCATGTGAAATACCACCAGAGGGTGAAACGTTAAGTCAAGACATACCCATGGTTTCAAGGAGGTTGGTGGTTGGTTTGGATTTGGTGTTTTGGAGTATGAATAAATAATTGGTTGCTTTTGCGTCAAGATCGAGTTAGATGATTTCTGTCTTCCTTTCTTCAGTCAAAAGATGGGGCTTCAGAGGGTACTTATATTTGCGAGTCGAGGAGCAGATTTTAAGACCTTGTCCGCAAAATGGAGCCAGAGCAAATTTTCTGCAGTATGCTTCAGCCCCTCACAGGAGGTCGAACAAAAGCCGAAAGATTGTACACCTCTGACCCCATCAAGTCCCGTATCAACAGATTGCTTTTTCGTGATGGTTAATGTCCACTAATAAGTCGTCTCCTGACTATAAACCAATCGCACCCTCTACTCCATCCGAATTCTTTCTGAAACACTCGGACACAATAACATCGATAATAATATCGTTGTGGTTCGTAAAGGGTTTGACGCTGGACCCATCTTTACCCGATCCCGGAGACTCAAAATATTCTGAGCATTTGTGCTCAAAGTGGGGTTGATATCGAGAGCAGGGATCAGAACGCCATCAACCGAAAGCCCCCCACCATATATGGGAGGTGGCTGCACGCCTTGACAACCGAAGACTCTCTCATAATGACATTGCCTAAGCCTTTGTACACAGTCAGAAAACGTGTAGTAATTCTTTATCCTCATCGGATGAGAGCAAAATGAGCCGTATTTCATGCCTCTGCGGTCGTGCAGCCCAAACCATCGATCTGAACAAGTCCTCGGAGCCACCGCTGTCACCTCTTTGTCACTGTAACTCCTGTCGGTCAACAACTGGGGAGTTGTGTACATCATATCTCCCCTTGGTATCTCCACCCACATCCTTGGAAGGCCTCGGCCAATATGCTCAGTCCGATAACGTCAGCCGCTGGTTCTGCGAGAAATGTGGAGCTCACGTCTTCATCCAAAGGCTGAGTGACTTTTTCGTTGCTTCGGGCTTGTTGGACGCAGCGCAGTTTGAGACTCAAGTCGTGGAACATCATTTCGTCAACGATACTCTTGATGCCGGTGCGAGTCATCTCATCCCTAAAGTTGGCAACCACTCTTCAACGCGGTGGAGTGGTGCACGTAGGGTCAGTCAACAGCTGTCCCCAACCGGGGATATACCACACGTGGAACCACATCATCAACAACCCAAGGAAGAAAAGCTCGCTGCTCAATGTCACTGCGGCGGAGTCGAGTTTTACATAACCCCTCCCGACGCCTCCTCGAAAGCGGCATCATCGCCGTGGGCTGACCTACTAGTTCCCTATCACTCGGGTTCGTCACACAATCCAGACGACGTTAAATGGTTTCTTCGCGCTGGAGATACCAAGTATCTGGCCGGGTTTTGTGCTTGCAACTCATGCCGGTTGGGAGCCGGGTTTCCCATTCAAAGCTGGGCCTTTATTCCTAAATCGAACATCTTCAATCAGGATGGGTCTCCTCTCTCATACGGCATGAGTACCCTTCAAGCGTATGAGAGTTCCCCAGGCGTGTACCGCGAATTCTGCAAACGATGTGGTGCGACAGTCTTCTGGCATTGCGATGAGAGGCCTAGTGTAGTTGATGTAAGTGTGGGACTGCTCAAAGCTGACAGTGGTGCGATGGCTCGATTATGGTTAGACTGGGCAACTGAGAGGGTGAGCTTCACAGAGGATGCGGTGGATAGGAATCTCATCAGTGCTCTGGAGGACGGGCTGCGAGGTTGGAAAGACCACTTTCTGCAATGATAACTTAGTATTATATCTGTCTTTTAGGTTTTAACCCATCGGGTAGACCACGGCTTCCAGCCCAACACTAGATACCAGACACCAGATGTCTGGTAAAAGCGGGAGGGAGTAACGTCTCTCAGGAAGAAAATCCCACGTCGATGGAGGGGAGGGGGTCCAAGTTAATATATTCGCTGAGATTCGTTCCAACAAGGTCCTTACTGAGTGATTTTTCAAAGCATCACGTGGAGGAAAAGGGCTCTTCACTTCTTTTCTCGATAATTAGTACCAAAGCATCTCTTTTCGGTAGTCAGTAACAAAGACCATTGTCTTCATCTTCCTTTTCATCGTCTTGTTGTTCTTCATCTCGTCTGCACGAAAAAGTGGAAGGAAACAAAGATTCACCACCATTCCTATTTAGGCTTAGTACGATCTTCGAACCCATCCTTCATTCATTTTATGCACAAATTCGCGATCCAACATTTTTTTCTTTCTTGATCAACTCCATAACACCTTCCTCGCCATCAACACAGAACACACGGTAACAGCACAGCAAGTTCCCTCGGCAGCTTGCTACGCCTGCTACTTAAGAGCGATAATGGCACCTCCTATGTACCAATTTCGTGGTAATGATCGAGGTGGTAGAGGCGGTAGAGGTGACAGAGGTGACAAAGGAAGATCGCGTTCGCGCCCTCGCGAGTTTACCTTTCGACACAGCGCACCGAAGACAGCAGCGCGCCCCCTACTACGCTCGCAAAGGGAAACCACCCCGGAAATGCTTGGAGGCTCGATGAACGAAGAAGACAAGGCAAGGAAATTTCTATCTGTGGATGACATCACTGATAGTGACGAGGCAGAGATGGATGTCTCGTCGGCTGATGAAGATGGCTCTGCCCCTCCACGGAAGAAGAGAGTGGTGGAAGTTGAGGAAAAACCGGTTGCAACCGTGCCAAAGTGGTCGAATCCGGACCCATACACAGCGCTTCCACCGCCTGACGAAAGCCAGAATAAAAGGCGAGACGTCGTGAAGCTGATTCGCAAGGCGAGGATACAATCGACTACCCCACAACAGCCCGAGGCGAACAATGCTGTTGTCTCCAACGAAGATTTCATTTCGTTTGGCACAGAGATACAAGATGAGAACGAGGCTCCACACAATGCGCCTAGAGGGCCAAGACAGGAATACGGTGGGAACGGAGACCCTGCTCTGGGGAACAGGAAACGGACAATCAATGATGAAATCAAGGGCCCGAAGAGAGGGCCACCGCAGAGTTCTGGTTTGCGAGGTGAGATAATGGAACACTGGCTTCCTTCACGTCATGACAACCCTTCTCCCTGGTTCGATACTTCGGAGCCATCATCACTACACTTGGGGACAAGGTAAGATTGCACCCTTCTATCCAAAAATGTGATTCTGACCACTTCTTAGACTGCATAACGAGATCCTTGGCTTCTACCACTGGGTCAAACCTAAGGCTTATGAGCAGACTATCCGTAGTGAGTTGGTCTCAAGCCTCGAAAGGCTCTTTCTGAAAAGGCATCCTGGCACCCAGTTGCATGCATTTGGTTCATTCGCTTCGGGACTTTATCTTCCCATTGCCGACATGGACCTTGTCCTACTCTCGCCACAGTTTATGCGCAATGGGACGAAGCATCTTTGTCAATCACCCAAGCAAATTTTTCAGTTTGCCAGATTTCTCAGGGAGTCTGATGTTGCAGAACGGGGTTCTGTAGAAGCTATTCCACATGCCAAAGTACCCATTATCAAATTTGTGGACAGATTCACTGGAATCAAGGTGGATTTATCATTTGACAACAACACTGGGCTTGCAGCCAACGAAACTTTCCAGGTTTGGAAATCTCGTTACCCTGCTATGCCGGTTATCGTCTCTGTGATCAAGCAATTCCTCCTACTACGGGGTCTGAACGAAGTGCCAACCGGAGGATTAGGTGGATTCTCCATCATCTGTCTCGTCACTAGTCTCCTCCAGCACTTGCCAGGGGCTCATTCAGAGCCGAATTTCGGAAGCATCCTGATGGACTTCCTCGACCTCTATGGGAACAATTTTAATCTAGACTCTACTGGGATAGAGCTGAACCCACCCCGTTATTTCGTCAAGGTACCAACCCTGTCCCCTTCAAGTCCCTCTCTCGGCTAATCAAATAAATATCAGCAAGTCAAGGTCTACCAGAAATCAAAAGGCGAGAGACTATGTATCATCGACCCAAACAACCCCGACAACGATATCTCAGGAGGGACGAAGGATATTGTGCTGATATTCGACTGCTTTGCGGATGCTTACCGTGTTCTCAAGCATCGCTTGACATCCGAAGCCATGTCCTCGTCACCTAACAACAGCATTCTACAAGATATTCTAGGTGCCAATTATGAGCCATACTTTGAGCAGCGAAAGCATCTTAGTCGGTTGTTTGAAGACGACCCCAGGTTCGCACAACCCCTACCGCCTCCTCCACCACAATCTCTACCACCGCCGCCACCGCCACCCCCTGCCCAGCCACCGTTGTCACACCCACTTCCGCAGAAGGCCAAAGAGGCTAGTGGTCCTGTTCTCTCAAAGGCTCAACGAAAAGAGGAGGTGGCTAAGTACCGTGCAGCTTTCTTTCGGAAGTTAAGACCTGATTTGAGCGGTTCCATTCCCGAGAATCTCAGCAATGACGAAGCGTTGAGACTGAGTGGGTTTTCCTCGCAATCCCAAATGGATCGCGCTTTCTCTTCGTTCCTGAAGCAGTCGTTTCGTCGTTCCATGAGTCCAACTTGATTGTTTCTCACATTAAGCTGGTCATGTCTGAGCTGCATGTGGATCACCAAGCAATTGCTGATCCACGTCTGGATTCTGCTAACCTCTATTGTGTAATGCTTTCACCTACTTGGGTGTTGGTATAATGGCACGTCAACCTGGTAACCCTTTTCTTTCACGCACTTAAGGTGCATATAAAACTTGCATGTATGAGATACCCAACGATTTTACTATGTTTGATTGTCATCGGATTCGGGGCACAGGGGAAGCGTTTGGCGTTCCGATTTTCCCAACAGCTTATTTGATTCAATCATTGGGCGTCAAGTCTTCTCAAGACATTGACAACCCCATCTTTTCCTTTTCTTTACCTTTCAACGACTAAGTGTCTCCAGATCCAACCCTTATTGTATCCATAGCCCCGTTATTCCTTTATCCCTTCCGCTTTGTTACATGTCAAGTCTAAAGTCTATAAACAAGCAGGAAGAGGGCGGAAACCGCCTCTGGCTTCCCGAACTTAACCGTGGCCGAGATAGCTTTCGCGGATCATGATACGGCCACAACCGTTCACCAGCCGCTACCTTTTCGCGAGAATAACCCAATCCAGATTATACTTATTTACATATTTCCAGGCTCTCTGTCGTGCCCGACGGGCGGTTCTCGCGGGAGGGACACCTTGGTGTGGGGAACTCGCACCGGGCTGACCTCCCTAGCCTCCTTGCGAATTTCTCTACTCGGCTGACATATGAGTGAAGGCTCAAAGTAAATGATAACTCGGAACATAGTTTACGACGTCGTACCCCCCTCGTTCGCCCCACCTGCTTGCTTATCCCCTCGTATCCATCCCCATCATCCCGACTCCGCTCCCAATTTCAACCCGAAAAATGACAAACGACCACCCGTACGTAGATCACACCCGCCAAATCACCGCAGGCATATCAATCGCGAAATCGCATCGAAACGTAACTACTCACCCGAGTTCCTCCAAACCTCTTTTTTTTCTCTTCTTCTCCCTCTCACCACCAGAGCGCTATACGCGATCTTGTGGAGAAGGGCGTGATTGAGAGGAAGAAAAGTATGAGTGAGGGTGGAATAATATGGTGCTTAACGGGTAAGGCGTGCGGTGGAAGCAACAAAAAAGAGCTCTCGGTCAAAGGGACTAGTGCATCCTAGGCATATCATTCTCTTATCAATTCGCTTTTTTTGTTTATTATCATAACACCATTCTCCAGCCTTAACCCACCTCATTGAGGTTCAACCTAATAGTTAATACTAATAATAATCGCTTCCAGCTCCTAGCTCCCATTCACCGGAGAACCCTCTTGCATCCCTTACGCTAGAGCAAGCAGTGCCAGTAATACAGAAGAATAATGCAACCTTTCAATAAAATAGGAAAAGAGGAAAAAAACGAGGAGGGAGGTAAGAGATAGAACGCAGGCTAACCCCCTAATCACCGACCAAGTCCAGTCCGTCCATGGTAATACACAACGTCACACAGAGAGCGAAAAAGAAAGCCCGAAGAATAATGAAACTCGTCACTGAGTAAATATAAATACGCAAAGAAAGGGGTGGACGTAAAAGAGAACGTGATGATGTCGTGTGTGCAATTAACTCAATCCCATATGAGCATCTTCACCTAACCCCCACTCCCTTTCTGCCCTCTCCACAGCACCACCGGGTCGTGTTCCCCAGCGATCGAGATGGTCTTCTGCTTCTTCGATTTCGCGTTCTCGCTGACTTAGTGTCGTGCTCCCCGTTGCGCTTGTTCGTCCCGTACTTCTTGCATAAGAGCGTCGGCCACCGCTGTAGGTTCCGCTGTCGACGCTTGTTCTACGGCCTGCGGCTGGGCCGCTGCTTCGGGTTGCTTTTGTGCTAGGAGGGCTGGAGGCTTGGGCGGAAATATTGGCTAAGCTTGCTGAGGATCTGTTGTGGGTTGGTGGGGAGGTGGATAAGTTGGGGGTTGAGCTTGATTTTTCAGAGGCATCAATAGAATTGAACCAGCGTTTCTTCTTGGGTTTAGATGGGGTTGAGGGTGTGATGGAATCTTTGGTGTCATCGTTGTCGTTATCGTTGGCACCGTCACCTCCGTCGATGGTGGAGGTATTGTTTGTTTTATCAACAGGTTGGGTCTTGGGTGTTATCTCGACGAGCTCGGCATCTCGGTACCATTTTCTTCGGCGAGTATAACGGCCCCAACCGTCTTGTCCGCGACGTCCGTCATTCCACTGTAATATGTCAGTTATCGGTCTTCCCAGTGGTGTATAGAGGCAAGGAACAAGAATCCACTCACTTTGTTATCGTAATAAATCCAACCACCTCCATCATTACCCTTCCCATTACCCTTTTTACTACTTTCCGCACCATTATTGGATTTCGCGTCTTCAGCACCCTCAATGCGCCATTCACTACCCTCCACCCAACGCCACATGGCATTTCCACCCTTTACCTCCGGAAGTTCGAACGAATCCTTTGGTGAGGCGGGATTGAGAAGATCGTCCGTCCAGGCAGCCCTTTCATAAGCGAAAAGAGTATACGTCCAACCAATTCCAAGCCATCGTCGCTGATTCTCGTATAAGATGAAAGTAAAACAGACACCAGATGAGTCTGCACGGCCTTTCGTAGCAATGTCCGTCGCATGGTTCTGCTGCTTTCGAGGTGAACGTTGTTGGGTTTTAGAAGCGTCCTTATTGGAACGGGGTGCATTCTGCGCGGTTGATGAAAAGGGTAATCCGGTAATTATCGAGCAAATTTTTCGGACTGTGAGGGAACGCCATATGATAACCCGGAATACCCGAGCTGGTCTCGAGTGCCAGGTGAGAACAATGGTGCCGAAGGTAAGCATGACTCGGCGAGTTGTGATGAGGTGTAATGGTGGGAGAGTGAGAAGGATCCATATCGGAGTTATTAAAAGAATCCTCCCGAGGAGTGCGGTCAATGCAGGTCTTGTGGTAGCGGAAACAGCTGTTTGTTGGGTAGAAAGAAAGTCGGTAAGTTCGAGAAGAGGCTCCAGTAGGATATTACAGTTCGTCGTGAGGACTCGCAGAGTTTCCACTATCTCGTCCAAGCTCTTATGGTGCATCACACTGCCATCCGAGTCTTCCCGGCGATGCCCCCGCTTCTCAGCTACAGTTACACCAGACGAAGACAGCGGAGAGTAACGTCTGGAGTACATCCCCAGTATGAGGCCCATGACCACCAGGATAGGCCCCGCCCATAGCACAATGGCATCTCCATACAGAACGAATGCCCAGAATCCAGCCACCAAAAGAAAGCTCTCCCACGGGTCTCCGGTCGTCCAAGCGATCAGTCCCGCAAGTCGACTGAGCGGAAGTAGGAAGGGATGGGAGTATGCAAGAGCTCTGGTCACCAACGGAGGAGTGGCCACGAGCAAAGGTGACTTCCTGTGTACAATTATGGTCGAACGCTGCCTCGAAGTGAGAGAGGAACCGGAGATGGTGGTCGGAGAGAAGGCGGCGTAGGTGGGCGGATTGGGGTCTTTCGGGGCAGGCTGTGACGCGGAGCCATGGTCGTCAGGGTACGTTAATGGGGACATGGAATCTACCCACGGTGTTTCTACAGTTGATTGATCAGTAAGTCATCCTCGAAGGTGCAAGTTTTTTTATACTTGCGGTGTAGGATCGGATGTTGAGCGCCTGCCTAGATGTCGGGCGGGCTGTTGGGGGGGAAGGGACAAACCAAAAGCGGCCATGCAATCTTTCCGTCATCTAAAGAGCCAGACAGTTTCATTGCGGGCAGAGTCTGAGAACCGTAAACATTAACATTAACCGTGGAAGCTGAGATAAAAAGGCAAGTCAAGGGAAAGCTTTGTTTGCGGGGAGAGAAGTTGAATCTGAGATCATGGAAGACCCGGACTGATCATGTCATCATTGGCATGTGATCTATCTTGTGTTGCTGTCTCGGTCGCCAACGCAGTCAAGTTGGAGAGAGACATCGGTTCAGGTAGAAATGATATATGATCTTTGTTACTCATTGCCGTCGCCGTGTAACTACTAGACAATCTAAGCTGATCTCACTTTCTTCTTTGTTTGCTGTTTCAATGATCGCTCTATCATAGGTGCACTGCAGCTGGCACGCGAGCATTGGCCGACCACTATGTACCTCCCACTAAAGATGTTTCAACGGCGAAACACCTTGTTTCGGCTCCTATAATGACTTAGGCCTATCTATTTCTTCTAACCAACTCATCTCCTCTCCATTGATGTTGTTGAATCACCTCGTCTGAGTATGAAAGATCTAGACACGATCACGTGCCTCTATCTTTTCCCCGACACTTCTTACGGCGAACCAAGTCAACCAACTCGGCAAATCTCGGGATCCGGATCCTTTTTTCTTCCGACAATTTTTTTTCTTTCGTTGAACCCGAAGTTGATCGAGAGATTCTTCCAACGCGACAATCTCTTCTTGAGCAGCCCACAACCCCTTCGCTCTTTACAGTTTCTTTGGTGAGAAGTGGAGTGGTCAGATATATCCTATCTCTAATTCCCATTCTTTCCGCCGTTCAAAATGGTATGTTGCGACTCCCCATTCTGATACAATCGCCTCAAGACAGGAGACTGACAATAACCCCCCTAAAACAGGCACACCGCATCGTAACCCAGATCGTTCTAACAGGAACACGGGTCTTCGGCCGAGCCTTCGCAGAAGCCTACCGCCAAGCCGCCGCATCCTCCAAATACGCCGCCGAAGCCAAAAAGGGCAACGTAAACGCAACAAACACATTCTCCTCATCAGGCCTTACCCTCGAAGAAGCCTGCAAGATCCTAAACGTCAAACCACCCCAAGGCGGCCAAGCCAACACGGAAGTTGTAATGGAGCGGTTTAAGAAACTTTTCGACCTCAACGATCCGAAGAAGGGAGGCAGTTTCTACTTACAGAGTAAGATCCTACGCGCGAGGGAGCGCATTGAGATGGAGGTCAGGGAGGCGGCGAGGAAGTCGGAGATGGATCAGCAGGTTAAGGAGGGGTGGAAGCCAAAAGTGTATAAGGACCGATGACCGACTCGCCCCGTTTAATACCCGCTCTCGACCATGATGCCGGACGTTATTCCACCACGAAGCAACAACCTGGCATCGACGAAAAGCCTCGCCAAGCCGCGACCACCACTATAAACCCATAAACCCTCTCTCTCCTGACTTTTGTTGAAGCATAGCATAGCACGGCGTTTTTTTGATCCTGGATTCAGATGGGCTGTACGGCATTCCCGGAAAACAAATTATTAGAATATTTCCTTTTACCTATCGGACCTCACCATCTCTACTCTTCACGCCGAAGCCGCACTCACCCACCTACCCACCCACCCAAAGATATGGGAGAGAAAATTGGACGTATGAGCCAACATATCTGCCCACCACGGAACATTTTCCATACTGTTTGAAACAGGCATTTACCCGCAAATGTCTTCTTAACCTCTTTTGTACATATATCTAGATATGGGTTTTTCAGCTAGCGGCGTTGCCACTGGATCATGTACAATCTTAGGATGTTTAACTAAAGAATATATAATTTCATATTTTACTGTATCATTGACCGATGGAAAGTTTGCATTTTGTGAAAATAAACCGCTTCTTCTATTATCCAAGTGGTATCATACTTCCTCCCACCTGCCGAATCACAAGTTCCACCCCGTATATACAAAATGTTGAAAGAATTATTTATAGAGGAGAAAAACAACGATATAGCATCAAACTCGTAGCTCTGGGTAGAAAATCGCCTCCTAAAAGAGACGGAAAGAAAAAAAAGAAACGTATCAGGGGGTTGAGAAGATACTCTAGCTATCCATCGCCTCCGACGGTGGTGTAATAAGCATAGTATCTTCAGCCGTCGAGCTAATAGCCAATTTTACACCATCGGCAGCGCCATAATGCTCAGACTCAACATCACCCTCCCCATCGCAAACACCAGCCAGATGATCATCCGGCAAAGTATTCACGAACCCCTCACCAGGACTCGCCCACGCATAATCCACCCACTCAGACCCCAGCACCTCACGAATCCGTTGTGAAAGCGCAAGGATACGAGTTCGACGGTTACGTGACCATTCGCGATCTGTGATGAGACCGTCGCTGGGTGTGAGTGTTTCCGGGACTCTAGGCTTGAAGTGTCTTGAGGCAGTAGAAAAGGCGGTTGATATGTCTGTTTCTTTCTGTACGGCTTCGGGATCAACGTAGCTATCGCCCGGCTGGGCATAGTCAGCGGCGACATCGTTGGTTTCGGAGACCGGGGTATTTGTAGATTCTTCGAGTCCGCTTTCTAGTCCCTCTATGATACTGCGCCAGACGCGCAGTGTCTCGTTGAGTTCATCGAGGTTGCTGACGCCCATTACGCTGACACCAAGCTTCTCGCCAACACCCATCGTTGTAGCCGAGAGGAAACACGGATCAGCAGACGCAGAGGGTGCGAGTGGTGGGCCTAGAGCTCCAACGCTAGACCCATGGCGGAGCCAGGACTCGAGCGCAAACCGAATAGCAACGACCTCAAGCTTCTCTCCCTGCTTATCAACCCAGGCACTCGACTCATGTATCGCACTCCGCAACCCATCTGGCGCTGGATGAAAATCCCCCATGCTCCCAATAGGGACACCCTCTCGCCGCAATAACCCCATACCCAAGGGCGACGCGTTGGGCACCACGTCGACCCCCGCAGCAAGCAGACGCGGCAACCCCTCCGTCAAAAGCCTCGTGTTCTGAATCGTGAAATTCGCGTACGACATCACCGCATCAAGCGGCTCCCCGGTCTCACGAAGGACCAATTCCGCAAGAGAACAGAGAACGTCAACTGGGTATCCCGATATCCCCACATACCGTACCGTCCCCTCTGTATCCCTTATCCGGCGAAGCTCCCGCACAGCGGTCAGGACTTCTTCGGGAGTCACGAATTCTACATCGTGACAGTATACGACATCGAGGTAGGTGGTATCCAGGCGGGACAGACTCCTGCGAACGCTTCGCTGTATCCATGGTCTAGAGTAGTCGAATGAAGATGCGGCTACCCGTCCCACCTTGGTGAGTAGCCGGTAGGTATACCGAGGGTAATTTTCTCGTGCGAAGGATGTGGATAGCGCGCGGCCGAGGAGCTTTTCGGCAGGGCCGTAGTATGGGGACGTGTCGAAGGCGCGAATCCCAGACTCGAGGGCACGGTGTACGATTGCAGTTGTAGGGAGGGCGTAGGGGTCGGGGTTATATTGGGAATTGAATGGTCCGGTTCCCAGGATTAGGGGTGGGAGATCTGCTGATAATGGGACCGATGGCCGGACCATGACTTCTTGCAGCTGCTGCAGTAGCGTACTGGTTGCTCGGAGAAGATACCAATTTGCGTAAGTAGGCGTATGCGACTAGCCTTCAGAAACAATTGAAGTTGGCGAACAATTGCGACTGATATCCCAAGGGATAGATTCCACACAATTTGGACCGATAGAAGCACTTCCGCGGGGAGGGACACGGCCGGAATTCGAGACCAGGCTTTTTTGATTTCTAATAATCTCTCGTCCGGGTCATCCGTCGACGTCCAGGGTGAGAGAATCTCTGGCCCGAGTACGGGGTATGTTTGTCAAGAGGGAGAATAATAAAAGAAGCCTTCATGACTCCCGATAAGTATGGAATTGGGGTTTAGGTGAAGGATCTGATTAGGGTATGATTGCGCCATGGAGGGGGTTCTCGACCCACAACGGTGCCCTTCGACGGGAAGGACAGGAAGGAAAGGATAGCCTTCGGGGATTCGGTTCTAGGGATGGATAGGCATTCTTCTGGGAGAGTTTCGGTGAGGATGGTGGCGGTAGACCGTAGTGGTAACAACCCCGTCCATATGATAGCCGTGACAAATTGGCCCTCGAAGGAAAGGGTCACCTGCCCTTTGATACATATCGCCTCCCGAGGCGAGAAAGGGGATTTTCTTCAGGTTCACGACGGATCCATGGTTCATCCCTTCAGGATTTCGCATCAACCAAACTTTGCTGTCAAACGGTGAGTTCTTGCTGTTGGTTGGTCGGTGCACGAATACGAGCTGTCATGCATTCACGGTGGAATATTCGGCGCAAGTTCTATCTCGATCTGATAAGAATGACAGTCAAAAGAAATATATTTTTGTGCATTTATTTCAGCGGGTTCCTCAACAACCATATGGAAGCTCGCCATCACTATATTCAGACAAACCTTTTAAAGCATGGCCTTTAGTATGTATGTGTTATTCTTCCTATTTATGTGGACACTGAGGTGAGGAGACGCCGATGCGTCACCGACAAGCGAACTTGGTCGTGAGGGCTAGCAGATTCTCGTATTTAGAAAAATATATATATTACCCCTCATGTGCTTCAATTGGGAATGATACCTCCACTGGCACTGCTATAAGACTTAAAAAGCCATACGTACATACTGTTTAGAGAATCTGACGTTAAAATCGAGAGTAAATTTTCTCCAGATCTTCTCCCTCGATAGCATCAACCTTGTCCCTCACAACCCTCTTAATCGCCTCATCAACCGGCTCATCACCACCTAGCAAATCATACCATCCGCGAGTATCACCCCTTGCCAACAACTTATCGGCAACAATCGCAACATCCTCCCGGCTCACCTTCCCCACAGTCGAAGTCTTGCCCAACTGCACCTTTCTAGTCGCGGGGTCATCCGACAGAGTTCCCGGCCTCAGACAGATGGACTGAAACTTCGCAGCGTCTCCGTCTTTATCGGCCCTCTTTTTCGCCGCCGCGACCATGAACTCATCGGCCTCAAGTTTCGCCTTGCAGTAATCGGGGAGGACTTCCTCGAACGTGCGCCGAACCCCCGCCCAAGCCTCGTCAGACATCCACGAGGCTCGGTTCCGGCGACTTCCGGAGTGCGAGACAAGGAGGAATTTGGTGATGGAGGGAGTGGAGAAGGAGGTTGAGATGAAGTGCTTCGCGGCATCTTGATCAACTGCGTAGGTGCGGTCGGCTCCGCCTTTACCTCCGGCGCCTGTTTATGGATAACGATTTTTCAACGCTTTAGCATTATGGGTTAAAAAGAATGCAGGGCTCCTACCCCCTTAAGAAGGTAGTAATGGTAGGGCTATTATCAAAGGAACTAGATCGAAATTACCAGCAGACCAGACGACGTATTCTGGTTTCACCTTGTCCAAGATGCTTCGGGCATCGGATTCGCTCTTGATGTCGTCCAAGCTGGAGATCAACACGTCGACTTTTCCTTTCTTGCCTTCGCCCAATTTGAGGATTTCATCGCTCTGGTCGGGGTTGCGGATGACGCTTGTCACATTCCATGATCGAGCGAGGAGTAGAGGGGTCAAGTGCAAGGAGATCTTGCCGTGTCCTCCAAGGAGAAGTACTCGTGGAGAGGCCATTGTTTCGTAGGTAAGTTTTAGGAATTAACAATTACTTCATGTGAAGAATGGATGTTTTGTCTCAATGGCTGATGTTGTTTTCTCAAGAGAGACGGGTTGATGCGGATGTTGTGATTGTTGTTGGAGGACCAACTTTTGCGTGTGAGGGGTGATGTCATCATCGCTTTTGCTAGTGAGACGCACGTCAAAAGTCCAACGACAACGACAACGAGTTCTGCAATTATTGTTGAAGAATCACCTCTCGCCCTCGGGCATAACTTATCATATTATAGTTTGGGATAAGTTTATGAGAGCAATCAAAGCCGTGAAATGCACTGGTATATCAAGAGATCGCGTTTGCGGGACGGCAACGGAGAGAGCGGGAGGGCGGGACCCTACCGTCGATCTTCAAGAGGCCATTCCGCCGGGAAAAGCATGACGAAAGGGTATTAACGTCTTATTATTCATCTCCGAGGTATACATATAGTTAAATTCCTACGGGGTGAACGCTCAAGATGAGACCTCCGGAAAAATAAGTCCTGAAGCCTGGGGACCCTGTCCCAGGACAACGGTACTCTAGAAACGTTCATCCTCCTTCCTACCTTGGAAGATCCATTCTCGAAGCGATGCGGAGGGGATTTCCGGCATTTACGGCAATGACGGGAGTCCGGAGGATAAACTTGGGGTTCCGCACATCCCCACGAATGGGATAGGATAGGTACAGGCTCTCAAGAAGACAGGCACATAGGAACATTATGCCGAGATTATATCGGTACTGTACCCGGGGATGCAAATATCCCAATATCAACCCCAAAAAGTCTATATATATAATGTTGATCCACTCCAGGATGATACCCTTGGTTAGCAAAATCAATTGTTTCAACTTGAGGTCACTTGGCACGGGTAATTGTTTCCTCAGGTCCTCATGTCTTCACTTTCGGTTGGAGGAGGCTCAGATGCTGCCTGGAGGGTCAACTGTGTCATTCTAACGACTACCGAAATGGGTCCGAGGGTGGAAACGTTATGATTGTCGAAGGCCCTGAGGTCAAAGAGCCGACAAGGACAGGCAGTTACGTCAAGAAGGATGTTCTCATCTCTGGTATCAGCCAATTGTCCTCCCCAGTTTCCAGCAGAATAATAGTGCGAATGCTCTCCATAGAAACTCTCTCTAAGTTGCTCTGTAGAAGGTGGTGGTCTCAAGCGTCTTCGTACTACTAAACTCCGACTCCCGAGAGAGCAGCAGGAAGAAGCCAAGGTATAATATACCCTTTCGGCATCCTTGCTGCAGCCGGCAGACTCTTCAGATCTGATGCTAGGACACCCTCAAGGAGTCCCATGTTGATAATTGGGAGCCAACCGGTCAGCTGATGTGATCCCTTAACCATAGAAAGCGGCCGTTTGGTAGGTTGCAGAAGGTGAAACGTGAGATATAAAACCCTGAGATGAGCGACCCTTGGACGACGAGGAAAGGAAACTCCGGTTCTTCCCTTTTGGGAAGTTCAGGCAGCCTGCTGACTTTAGTCACGTGTAACCAATCAGGTGCAAGATCTGATGAGCCTCCAGGGAGAGGTCAATTTAAAAGTTGAGCGCTAACCTAAAAGATATTAGCGTCAGGGGATGTCGCTGCCAAAATACTGTTACCGTATCCATACAAGAACAGGGGTGGGGGTTCGAGACACGCTCCTTCTACTCGCGATGTGATGATTTCTCAGCATCTCAATCCTCTGTACGAGGTTTCGCTGTCATCTTTCCCTTGATTAGTTCCGCCCAAAGAATCTCTCGTGCTGCTCGATAGGCAATGGCCATGGACTCTGTTCCGCGAGTCCCTGGGCACGACTTCTGCAATGCGGTTCGCGACTCATGGCGTGTATTCTAGAAATCGATAAGGTGCACAGATATCAATGATGCCGGGAATCGAGATTGTCCCAAGTAGGTTCAAGTTTCCTGAAACCAGACTTGCCCCAGGATTGTTGGCTCAACTGGTTCCTGAATGGCAGCTCACATTGTTCTGCAGTCAGGTACAATGGCTTCCCCTCTCAAAATACCCCGATGGGGGTGGTGAGAGTATGACAGACCAGGGTCCCAAAGAGACAGATGATTGTTGTCCATTTGTTGACTGTTTCCTTCTCCATTCCCCGTCGATTTCGAGATCTGACTGCGGTTGACTGGCTAGGGGAGGGATTTTTTCAGCCCCAAATATCAAACCTCGGGTCCACATTCCGGGAACAACCACGCGACAGAAAGTTGATTTCAATCGGTTGAATGGCATCCCTGCAGGGTTGGCGATTATTTTACCCTTGACTCCTGGCCACAGATTCACAGAAAAACGTTTTTTAGCTTTCGCCTGGACGGCTTTCCACGGGATGAACCACAAACGATCCAGGAAACAGTCAGGGTTGGTTCAGGGGAGGAAATTTTGGGAGGGATTTCGCGTTTCAGAATGCACCTCGCTCCACAAATCCCTTTGTCTGGCCCTGGAACTCTTGGGCTCGTTTGCTCTTGAGTCCTGGATCTCCAATCTCAATTCGATTGCCTCTGGTTTTTCTTCGATAGCCGAAGGTAAGAAAGTTGGGGGAGAAAGAAGCGTTTGGGGTGGAAGCAAGAAACGGCCAATACCGGTTCACACACGGAAGTCAAAGAAAGCCTCCCACGTCTGAGGAAAGAGGATCAATCAATTTGTGGTTGACAAACGGCGCCTGCCCATGCCCGCCCGAATTTAATCGTTGCCGGTTGGTTTCCTTGACTCTTTTGGCCCATTAATTGTTGCTTCCTCCTGTTAGCCCAGCAGTAGTTTGGTAATAGTACATACATGTAATTTTGTTCTCGCTTTTGGTGAGCGAAGAGACTCCGATGGCTTCGATGAAAAAACGCGCCAGAGTGGAAGAATCCGTCTCCTTGGGCCCAGAAAAGTGGATTCCACTCGAGGGGAAATAAAAAAAGAAAAGAGAAAAAGGACAAGGAAAAGAATCGAAGAAGAAAGGCCAACAGAATGAAGGTTGTCGAACTTGTCAGCTTCACGAGTCTGTTCAGGAGACCTGCATTGATCGATCGAAATTATTTTTCGCACGCTGTCTGTCTGTCCTTCACGCTTCCAACCCAACGATCCACATAATATCCTTCGAATTCAGGACCTGGAACCTCTCTTTCACAAACTCTGAACCTGACACGACCCTTACTTTTTTTTTCTAATCTAGTCTTAATTGCGTTGATTCTGCTTCGCGTTTTCATTTCGCACAGCGTCGTCGTCTTCGTCTTCATCTTCGCCTCCGAATTGCTTCATCGTGCAGGTTGCACTCATACGCCGCACCCTTCACTCATTTTACCTCTAACCCTAGAGACGTCTACGCACCAATATTGGCAGGCGTTGCCATTCCTTTATCAGACGAAGACTTTCGCTCTCTCTTCGAAACGGGAATTGCCTGCGCTGGCGCTCGATTCGATCCATTTCGTGACCATCCCACCGCTCCTTGACGGCAGACACCGATCTCGATCCTCTTTCCTACATGCATGTTGTGAAGAGACAACCTCTCTATCCAGTTACGACCCGATTACCTGGCGGTTGATCACAATACAGTTGAAAAACGGGCAAATAAACTTGACTGGCAGTCTGGGGTCGCTCAATTCGGCAATACGACGAATCTATAACAAACAACGAATCAAGGACTTCTTGTTTGGGGGTTTGGAAAATTGACTCCCTGGCTCAACCTGGTTTTGCCCTATCTTTTTCATCTATCTGGCCTATAGGACCAGGAACAGGCAATGAGCAAGGGTTGAGGGATCTCGAAATTCATCCGAGACATATCGTGTCCTGCCATTTGCGTCGAAAAATATCAAGAGCAGGACTTCATCGTACGAACCATATTTGCGTTGATATAATTTCTTGTACGTTCCCCAGACCTGCGTGCAGCATGCCAAATCCGTCGAAGTTGTAGAAATTTGTTTTCAGACATCACCAGACCACTTCTTATCAAATTCGACCCTAACATGGCTTCTAGGGGTTCTGGATACTCAATCTGCTCGATTCGGTTGGCCCGTTTTAGCGACACGATTACCTGACTTCCCCGAGGAGTTGAATTGCTAGCTGAGTCTACCGAAGTACCACAATCGTTACACATTCCAACCAGGACCATTCATATCGACCGATTTGGACGTTGATACACTCCCCCCTACACTAGGAGTGTGATTTAATTATCTTGTGTCCAGCACTTTGCGGGGCAATCGCTTCGTTTATCCACAGCCCCGCGTACACTCGTCAATATGAATCGATTCAGGACTCGCAGAAAGAACAAGGAGACCTCAGATGTCCCAGCGGACTCTGATGCTCCCCCAGTTCCGCTGTTCTTTAAGAAGGGGAAGAAGGGCCAACCAGAAAAGAAACCTGAGGTGGATCTTGCGACGGCATTACCGTCTTCAGATGACTTCCGAACAAGTCTTCTGATGCCAAACCTATCGGCCCGGTTTAGCATGTTGAAAGAGCAGGATGATCCCACATCAAAAATTGGAAAGGCCAACGATGACAGTGTGCTATTCCCGAAAAGAGCTTCTCGACTTAATCTTTTTGGAAACCAACTAGCGGATATCTCAGAGGTATCGTCTATGAACGGATCGGCTCGACCATCTCTGGCATTGGCTCGCGCTGACTCCTACGCTTCCGGTGAGGGGTATGGTACAGATGATGATTCCCAGTCTGGTAGTATGATGAGCAGATCTCGACCAGGAGAAGGGAACAATCTGTTCGGAGGTCGCCAAAAGGTCTATAAGATTCCGGTCGGTGGTTCTTCATCGAGAACTGTTTCTGCTTCAGAGGATTCTGAAGGCACAACTACCGAGAAATCGATGGGTGGAGGAAAGTTTATCTACGAAAACGATGTAGCATTCTCTGCGTTCCAGAAATATAGGGAGAAGGAGCGTGAGAAGCAGAGGCAGTTGGATCTCGAAATAACGGAACAGCTTCAGGGCGTCTCACACGGCGATGATGAGGAAGCGAGCTCCCCTTCGGTAGCGAACTACAGCAGAAACAGAACCACATCCTCTTCTACCACTTCTGGGCCATCAAACAATCGTACATCAACAGCAGCAACATCTATTGATTCGCAAACACGTACTTCCGTACATGGACCATCATTCTTCAACCCACCAACCTCTAACAACGCTGCTACTTTCACGAAGCCGAATCCCGGGCTTGGCGTCGATCGTAGCCAGACCAAAACCCGCCGACTTTACGGCCAGGGGCTTGAACAGGCCGCTCAAAACCAGCAGACTTCAGCCCTGAATAGACTTGAGAGTTTGAGCCGGAATAGGGCTGAGATTAACGACCCTACGCTGATTGGGCGCTCTGGGTCACGAAGTGCCACAAGCCTTAATGACAGGTTCAGGGGAATGTCTCCTGTATATGCGTCAAACGGGTTCCCAGGTAGCTCGACCTCCTCACTGACTTCTCCTGGTCTTCGATCTCCCGATTCGACAGTGAGGGAAGGTAGCGTCAACAGCACCGGCTCAAATCAGGGATCTACTTTCACGCCACCCCTCAGCCCACCGGCCAGCGAAGGTGAACATGCAGAAAGTCTCGCAGCAGCTGTTCAACCCGAAGACAGGGGAAAGGCGACTGCTCTTGGATTGTTTAACAAGCCTGCAGCTAAATATGATGACAATCAATTCTCGAGGCTTCAACGCCAAATGCATGAGGGAAGGAATACGCCTCCGCTGCGGCGAGGTTCTCCTGCGGAGCCTCCACCCCCACCCCCTGCGCCGGAGAGCTCTACACGTCCTGAAGAGCTTCCCAGCACTACTTACTCATCGACTCCAGAGCCGGTTACAGAAGAAAAGCCCGACAATGATACGTCAACCACTTCAGAGGCTGATAAGCCCACGCCACAATCGGCGGAAGGGACTTTTTTCACCACCATGAGTGATAGCGAGTCAGAAGACAATGAAACTTCCGAGCTCCCGCGAGAAACCCCTTCTGCCGCCCAGTCGCGAGAGTTTGATGGTCTGCACCCTGCTTTTAGAAATAGCTCAGATGCAGAGGAATCCGATAATATGACCTCTGACAATCGCAACCCTCATATTGAAGTTTCGGATGGCAAGTATTCTGAATCCTGGGATCTGAACACCATCGAAGAGAACGAAGTAGTGGACTCCCTCCCATCGCCAATTGAAGAGGAACCTTCAGAGAAGGCTCCGGATTCGCCAACTCTTGGCCCATCTGGCCTTGGGCTGAGCGGGTTGGTTCACACCCATCTTCGACGAAATAGCGACAGGTCGTCTATATACCCACCTCCATCACCAGCATTCCCTCAAAGATCGGGAGAAGATTATCCACCTCTTCGCTCGTCTATCCCACCTCCGTCAGCTTATAACCAAGCTGCGAGCATCCACAGCAACCCTTGGGAATACGATGACATTGACACCTCACCGCCCGAGGATCCGAATATCTCTGCTATGTCTATGAAAGCGAAGCAGATTCTTGGGCAGGCGGCTGCCCTGAAGAACCAAGAAAACCCCAACAACCGGGGAATGGGTGGGGAAAACTCGCACCCCGAACAACATACCAACCCTACCTGGCAAGATGACTTACAGTCCAAACACCACCGCGGCGGAAGTACCGAAACCGAAAAGGAACGTGAAGATTTCGCCAAAGAACTGGCCGAAAGGCGGATGAAAGTACAGGAGAAGATGAGGCACTTTGAAAGCAATAGCCGACCGAACAGCCCTAGTGTTGGTCATAGAGCTCCGGAATACAGCCCTGTGAAACCAGGGAATGCATTTGCTATGCTCAAAACGAATAATGGTAGAGACTCGCTCGCTGGAAAACAAGACATGCCACAGTCGAAGGCTATGAAGATGCTGGGTATCAACAACGCTGACATGAATTCGTCGGCCCCAAATCTTGGTCAAAATGAGCACTCTCGGGGTGATGATGAGAGGGCCCATCGAGATAGACTACACCATCCCGGACCAGGCTTTTCTCAAAACCGCCAACGCGGGCCAAGGGCTCAACCTACCTATCGCGGAAGTGACGACGAATTGCGGAATTACGGAATGCACGAAAGCCCATCCCAAACATCCTTCAGTAGCCGACGTCGGGATCGATCTAATTCAGATGTATCAAGACGTTCAAAAACACCAAACCGATATCGGGAAGATCTGCAGTCTGTGGATGAAAGCGCAAGACCAGCACATGACAACCATGCAGTCGATGAACACAGAATGCCCAGGGCACCAACATCTGTGCCATCCTCTGTCCCCTCGTCCGCCCGGCCATCCGTGGAGGTTAATGACCGTCATCCATCTGACCGATCTGCTTCGGCTGCGTCAGGGAGATACCGAAGCAATAGTCGGCCCTTAGCGCCCGGGTACTTTGATAACAAACCCAGCTCGATCCAGACAAACAACCCTGCCATGGTCGGCCTCTCTCCTAGGCCTTCTCCCGTCGCTCCTTACTCCGCCAACGCAACACCACCTTTAACCGAAGCATCTCCCCCGGGATCAGGCGTATCAACACCCACCCTGAACCCCAACGCAGCAGCAAATTCCGCACCACGGAGCGCAGGTCTAGGAGCATACAAGAAAGCAATCGACAAGTCACAAATCTCCGAGCCAACCTTCATCTCATGCACCTCCAACGTCCCCACAATCGGTCTGCCGGCGGGCGCAAGCCTAAGCAACGGTTCCGAAACCCCTCCAATCCCACCCGTCAACCCACGAAGGCGACGCCAAACCGGGACGCGGACAATATGGGGAACTGTGAAGGGTGCAGAGAAGCAAGAGACTCCCGCGCCTATGCCTACGCCTCCTGCAGACTACGTGGACGAACAGAGCACATTCTCCGATGAGGGAGAGAAGCGGTCGAAGCCTCGCCATAGGCTAAGGAAGACCTCTAGTGAAGGAGGGAACCTTAATGCCAAGGCGCGTCAGCATGCAATGGCAACAAGTAGCTCTCCCGCTGTGCCGAAATTCCCGCCACAAGTTCCTGCTGAAGGGAAGATGTTTTAAAACAATACCCTCGACTTCCTCAAACACCATTCCTTACTACTCTTATTCCTATACCCCACTGCCATGTTTACTCTCTATCTATCCTTCTGCCATATAACTTCCTTCTCACTTCTTCTACATACATATTACAATTTAAAAACAATCTTATGTTATATTCTTCTTCCTTTCTATTTATCTATTTTTTTCTAGTGACGTCTCCTTTCATCCCCGTGGACCGGCTCCACCGTTCTATCTGCATTATCTATTTGTGTCTTCGTTTTAACGGTACACGTCTTGTTCTTATTATCAAAAGAGAAACTTGATGATCTGGGAGGGTTCGGTCCGGTTCGTTCGCCTTGCTCTAGCTGTACATATATCACTACTATGAAAACGGAACGCTTTAGGAATGAAAGTTTAGCCGAGAGGTCCAGCTTCGGTTTATTAGGAGGCAATTGAGAGTTGTCTTCCTTGAATTGATGTGGATGTCTCCCAATGTGTGGCTAGAAATACCCTCGCGGGATCGACGCAAGTGGGCTTTCGTTGGCAAGGGATCGATGGATATGCATGCAGCTATGATGTTCAAGGTACGGCTACCCCTGCTTGCAGCTGCCCCTGCCCTGTTCCCATGTTTCCTATTTCGGTTTCGGAGGGCTCGAAGTTACCTTCTACGATACTGACTCTTTGCCTGAATAGCACTGTCCTCTTACGAGACAAAGTAATCTCCCACCCTCGCCATCACTTTGGTCATTCTGAGAAGAGATATAATAAACATATCCCGTACGTCATCTCAAGATACTTCTGTAATGACGTTAGACGGGAACCGTGAAAGTCTATTGTGATTTCAACCTCTACCTACCGCGATCGATGTTGGCATCACCTTCAGCACTTTCATCAGGGGTTTAAACCAACTATTGAAACCGTTTCGTCTCTAATATTTCCGCTTCTAAACAAGGGGATTGGGGCAAGGGTTGCCGCTATTCTATTAACATGTTGAACATTGTGACGCTTCAAATTCGGTTCGTGGGTGCCTTGGTCGCTCTTTTATCAGTACTCTACGTGAGCCATGCGAGGGCGATAGAAGCTGCCCAGATCCTGTTCTCTGACGCAACCTCTGATCTTACGAATGGTCAAATGGAAGGCTTCATAAAATGGGAAAGAATTGTTCGTATCGTCGTAAGTTTCCCTCGTTATGTTGGGAGAGAAAGGGTCTTCCACAGGAGCTGGGGCAAGGAGGCGAAAACGCTGTGGTGAAACCCGTATTAACTAGAAGGAAATATCTTGCTCTAACTATCTGATACTGTAACCTTAGTTTTTCTCTCTGACTCCCTTGTGGCTTGCGACGGTGCTGAGTATGGATTTTGAGAACCACCGAGGTCTGGCGATTATTTTAGGGATCCTTGATGCGACGGTTGGCGGCGCTTTGTTACGTGGCTGCGCCGCGTATAAGTATGTTCCCGGGGGTGTGAGGATCTGTGATGGGTATCCAGAGGAGATACGCATCGTTCCCAGGGACGAATCGTTCTTTTGGGTGAGGGGGGATGCGGATCGATCCCTGCTTGTCAAGTTTTTTGGATATACAGACAGGACATGTACGAGGGTTGAGTTTGATCATCACAAGGCACCGGCCGTAGCGTAAGTTACTAACCTCCACAGTGCCTCGAGATTGCGCTTTGCTAATCCGATTTAAAGCTTCATTTTTTTAGTTTCGGCTGCGGTTGGGTTTTGCGCGTTGGTTTTTTCGCTGCCACCAGTAACGTATATCTGGCGGTCCTGGGGGAAATATTACACGCATCATGGTTATGATACCCTAGAAACCTATCTGGAACGGCTGGAATGGGAAGCGGTGTGTGAGGCCTTTGAGGCCTTCGAGGATAACCCAAAGACGCAGACCCAACATAGGTCTAGAGAGGAGCCCCTGGGTTTACGACGCATCCTATCAGTGTACCCGGTTATGCGACAGATCTCTGAATCCGTCCACCAGGTTGATATATTAAACTTGATGGTGACATCCAAAAGTGTCCGAGAGAGCGTGTCTACTGGCGTTGGCTCAAACGCCGCTTCCCTAGAGCGGTCCACCTGTTCGGGCAGCAAATATAGATGTTCGGGGTGTGGGATCCAAACCTGCCTTGTATATTTCCCTCGACACCTGAGTCTCTGATCTCTGGTATTGTTGTGGCCGCTGCTAACTCTTTTTCAGTCCTGCCTAAAAACGACGACCCGCAAAACCCGCCAATTTAACCACTTTATGAGTTGCAGCATCTTATGCGACAAGTGCTTCTATAGAGATTATATCTGCCGGAACTGGATCAGCGGGGGCACCCCCGAACAGTGTAACTGCACCGATGTAGATCGTCAGATAGCACAATCGAGGGTACCGTTATGTCAGAATTGTCTGAGGCTTTCGGGAACTTCAGGTAATAACAGTTTGCTTCTGGCTCAAGAGAGTAGGGTTCACCGGTATCAAAGGCACCGAAAATGCTCGGAGTGCAATGACCAGATCTCTGGATCTGGACCTCGATGGTGGCGATGCAGGAAATGTCGGAAGGAGTGCTGTAGTCGCTTTCATCCTTCGTTCGTGAATGGCGGGTCAGAGGGATGATCACTGGCCATGAGCCAACATTGTCTTCCCGTGTTTATGTATCATTCTAGCTGGGTGGATAGTAAGGATTAGTATCCAGCGCCCGTGGAGTTCTCGGCTGGTTGGTAGGAGGGTGGCCGGTGCGTTGTTGGTGTTGATATATTCGCTTATATAAGCCTAACCACAGCCTTTCAACCTCAGTCTTATTTGTGAATATCATTCCACTGTCACTTGAATAGAATCGCAGATATTGTGAGCATTGAAGGCAAGCAGGATCATTCACTTAGTTTAAGCGAGGGGGAGAGAACTTCTACTTCTATGAAAGACCATATAAAAGAATCAACCTCACGCGGAAAAACATCCTTCTTCCATCGTGCCAAAAGAGGAAATCAACAAACAACTTTGGCTGCAAAATCCGCAACTCTTCATCTCTGAAACTTCTTTATAAACATCCTTTCTTTCTTTCTTTCTCTCTCTTTATCACTGTCTCCAGTCCACATTATCTACTGTCTCTGTTCAAGAAACAAAGTTCTTCGACCTGATATCAACCCTCCAAGGGGACAAACAACCACGTTGTACTGCGTGCCTACCTACTACCCAATCGAGAAGTGAAATATCTCACTCTCTTTCTTTCTGGTCTTACTTTCACACAATCACAGCAAGCATCTTAATCTCTCAATTTTATATCAACCCTTTGGTGCCTCTTCATTTCCCTAGGAGCACGTCAACACGTTGCTTCACTATCTTTCTCTTTCCAATACACAACACTGCCATCTCGGCAGTCCCCCCTCCTCCAATTCCCCCACAGACTTGCATATCTTCAAGTCATTCTCCCTCCTTCTTTCTTACTCCAGGACTTACACCACACCATGGTGAGCAAGAAGACGAAGTCAGCAAGGCTGGCCTCAAGCACGCCTCGGCCTGGTTCCTCGTGTTCCCGCTCGGCTTCCACAGGGAATGATCCCTCACAAGATGCGCCAGCACAAGCAAACGCCCAGGCATTCCCTAAAAATAAGTCGAAGAGGAGGAACAAGAAACCCAACAAGCCGGCTGTTGGGAGTGATGCAGACCCAGAAAAGACCCCGGAAAGCCGTACACACACATCCAAGGATGGTCGCCAGACTGCTCCCAAAGCTGATCATAAGGAGCTATCGAAAAGCGATTCGGGTTCAAATGATGTTAACATGAAACAGAAGAAGAGTTGCACTACAGAAAACCCTGAAGTCCCCATTCCTTTGAAAACCAATGTCGAAAAAACAGTCAAAAAACCTATGAGGGGTGAGCCGTTCATTGTCAATGGTATAGACAGACGGTCAAGGGAGAGCCAGATGTCGGCCTCTCAGACGAATAGCTACGCAAGTAGCGTAGACAACTTCCAGGAGACAGGAGCAGCTTGGCCAAATGGCTCTGGTTCGCATTCACTCGCCCTTACCTATACTTTAGGCAATACTGACGAATATAATTCTACCACTATAGAGCCTTACCAGAACGCGCTTCCTGCCCTAGCACCCTCTAGAGCCCAAACGCATCAAACAAGGCCATCGAGTCTTAGCGCTTCTTCCACATCTTTCTCCCCCATTTTCTCAGGTTCCCAACACCACGATTACGTCGGGCGCCCACACACTGCACAACAACCTCCACGCGGTGGCTACTTTAACCCTGGAGGTGTCATCTTTGGCGGTCACTTTGATTCTGGAGAATCTTCACCACACCATCCGGATGTAGTCGGGCCCCATTCTCAAGCTGGGGCTTTTCCTGCTCACCCGGTGCCTCACACGCACGAGGTTTCGACGTACCCGATGGACCCTCGCTGGAATGCTCTCGATAACTCATTAAATGAGGTCAGGGGGCCCGGGCAATTTATGCCTCCCGAATATCCCTCTGTTCCTCACAATGAATATGGGCAGCCTCTTTACATGCCCCCGTATGGGTATGGCTATCCTCCAACAACAGGAATTCTATCGCCGCCTTTGGTTTCTCACCAAAATTTTCATCAACACCCTTACTCTTCTAGTAGAAGCCCTGTGCGCTACGAGGATGGAAACTGGCTGGGGCATCATCCCCGTCATTCAATGTACCATGAATCCGTTCAATCCCAAGGCGAGAAAATCACTGTGGAACCGCACCTTCCATTTTCTTCGATGGGAAGCAATGCATCCCCCAACTCTGCAAGCCAAATTGCTTCGGTTGACGCGAACTTTACGAACCCCGAAGATTTTCAAACAGAACAACGTGACGAATATCCTCCCGAGTCTGTGAAGAATCCTGATTTGGGATCGACGGCTACCGCATTCCAAGCCAGCGTGGTGGAGGCTGCTGCTCCTGTGCCTAATACTGTCCCATCTCTCGTGGAGGAAATGGCCCCCGTACATATTGAAGATCGCAGCCGCCCTGACGGGTTAACAGGGCAACTTCTTGACGCTTTTCAGACCGGGAATTGGGCGGATTACCAGATGGTGCTAGAATCGGCCACAGACAAATTCGTTCCAATAACATTCCCCCTCCATGCTGTTGTTGTGTCACGGAGCCCTCGTTTGAACGCACTTCTCAAGACCGTTGGCGTGTCCCGAATTATACGAGTAGTTGCCGAGGGTGAATTCCTTCAACCAGCAGCCGTCGAAACGGGCTTGCGGCATCTGTATGGGCACCCCCTGCTCACCCAGCAGGATTTGACCTGCGTACCTCTTTTCCCGTTGGATATGTTGCCACCAGCCAGCAAAGCTGCTCAGATGGACCTTGCTCTGTGTTACATGGTCACTGGGAACTTTTTCTTGATGCCAGAAATTGCTGACCAGGGCCTTGAGCTTGCTAAAAGTCTTATGGATTGGGATACTCTTGAGCGCGTCATGGAATTTGGAACAGCCCCAGAGAGGTTTGCAATTGAGGATGGAAGAGCTGCGTCGCCGAACTCTCTTTCCCAGAGAGCAGACTCTCATGATGACACAGCCGATACTTCAACCATGAGAAGCGACGGTTCTTGCCTAGACACTACCGGAAAACTTATGATGGCTGCGTTTGAGTATATTGCCAGCAACCTGCCGGCCAATTTCCAACTAGATACCGAGGCACACGTTAGACAGATGCCCGATAGACTCCCGTGCAACCCCGAAGACCTCCGTGGTACCGTGCTGTCGAACCCGGATCTTGCTGATGTGAAGTTTGGTGATTTCGCATCTCTGAATGAGAGAAAGCCCAGCCGCGAGAGTACAATCGTTTCGGGGATTTTACTAGCTCTTCCATATAGCTACATTATCCACCTGTTTGCTGTCATGAGGGGAAAATCGGTGCTCAGTCGTGGACTTGCAGATGAGATTGTGGTTGAAAGGGAAAGGCGTCGGATCCGTATTCTTCGCTCCCGGAGTATCAATAGAGACTCCGAGCCCACTGGTGATAGAGTAGGGTTGGAGGACACAAATGCCCTCGGATGGGAAGAAAGGACCCGGACTCCTTTCGTTGATGGGAGCGGTGGAGCGAGTCTCACCCGATCCTGGACGGGCCTTGACTATGTCGGCACCATAAGACGTGGGAGATCTCGTGTCTCGTTATCCCAGCATACATCGGGTCCTCGCAACTATTAGGATTTGCGGCTAAGTCTCAGATCTATGGTTTCTTCTCCTTTCTTGCGCTTTCTAGCTAGCGATACGTTCAGTTCTTTGTTTCTTACGGTTTTGCTCTTTCCTGTCGATGTAGTCTTCTACGATCTCTTTTCCCCTTTGCGAGCCTCCCTTTACTTTCTTAGCCATTCCTGCATTCTGTTTTCCCCTGTTAGATTATGAGCCCCTATTTCAGCGTTCGTTCTATCAACCTCCCCAAACCCCCTCCCTTCTAGCAACAAGCGTTCTTCCTTCTTCTTTCTATTTCATACCGTTTGCCCTGAGTTGCAATTGCATATTTGGCGAGTGTTATGAGTATACCCGACTTCCTTCCCGCTGATTTTACTGGTTTTAGAAATCACGATTTGGCGATCCATAGTGTTCCTTCTCTCCAGAACTTCCCTCCCCTCCCCCCTTTTTCAATGTAAGATGTACCACCTACCCATTAGGCTAAAGAAAAGTTTGCAGTGCCCTTACGTTGCGCGCCCTCCTTTCCCAAGTGATTTCTTGCTTTGCCTTCTTCTTTCGTCGATAGTTCCTATGGCTTTGGTGCGCGCGGATAGGTATAGACCTCCGGGATACAACTAGTGATTCTGAAGTGTTTTTTACGAGTTCGCGAGGTTCTTTTCGGGTTGGTAAAAGCTTTGATCGCATCCTAACTATCGAATCGGGAAGTACGTGGCTAGGTGAAGGTTCAAAAAACGAATATCAAATCGTAGCATATTTCATCATCTCAAACACAAGTATATCTCTATCAATCCTCTAACAGATTACTTTTAAAAACAGCAATTATTACCGCACAGCAGATTACTCCCACCCCTCCGCAAGCCTCCTCCTCCACTCGACAACCTGCTCCGCCGTAACATTACTCCCACCACAAACAACAATCACAACCCTACTCTCGGGCCCAAAATCCTTCACAACTTCCTTCAACGGGGTCTTCCCCCCGTCACCCTTCCCCACCGCAACATTCACACAAACAGCCGACGCCAACTCAACGAGCAACCGCGTCTCGTCTAGCAGTGAGATAACCCCCTGCGCCGCACACGCGTCTGATAACACGATGCTGGATACGTCCACGCCGGGGGGTGGGGATATAGCGTTCTGGTAGGTCTTTTCTGCGACGAGGGTGGCGCCCAGTGAGGTTGCGAGGGAGGTCATTGATGGTAGGCGTTGGAGGGAGCCTTTCTGGAGGGAGTAGGAGAGGGAGTCGGCGCCGGCGGTTTCGACGGCGAGCACTTGGGTGTTTTTGGGGGTGCTACGGGTGGTAGTGTTGGTGAATTTTGTGGCTTTGGAGTGGTAGTCGCCTAGGCCTTGGACTATGCCGTTGAAGAGGCCGCCACCGCCGACGCTGCAGACTATTGCGTCTGCGGGGAAGGATGCTGGCGGGTGTTCTTGGGTTGTGGATGGTGGTTGTTCCCTTGGAGGAAGTTGGTGTGCGAGTTCGGAAACTAATGTGGACGCCCCGTTCCAGATTTCGGGGTGGTTGAACGGGGAGATGTAGATGTTTCGTACTTCCTCCCCATTCTCTACCTTGCCATTTTCTGGGCGGACGGGCGTGGAGCTCGAAGACGCCCCATCTACGGAGGCGCCATTGGTCTGGCCGGGTTCACTCAAAAACCTCTGACGCATGTACGTATCGGCTTCGAACCAATTCGCTCCTTTCTGTAGTACATCGCTTGCACCTGCTGCAAGTAGCTTGTCGATCATCATCTGGCTAGTGATTGTAGGCACGACAACTGTGCATGGAGCACCAAGGTCCCGGGCAGCTGTGACCGCTGCGAGACCCGCATTGCCGCCCGAGGAGCTGTAGAAGTGAAGCTTTTTGCCCTGGTTTGAAGGGTCGTTGAGGTGGGAGAGGATTAGGTTGCCGATTCCTCTGCGATTGAGGGGTTAGAACTTCGTTCTCTTGTAATTTACTCCTTCCCAAAAGAAGGGCAGTTGGGTCTCCTCATACCGAGACTTAAAGGACCCTGATGGCTGGAGAAGGTCCAGTTTGAGAAATATTCTACTGCGTAGGGAGAAACGTAGTGGTAAGCTTTCTAAGCGTATAAGTGACCGGGGCTATGAACGTACCATCCCGCTGCTTTGGAAAGAGCTGCCGACTCGATTAGAGGAGTCTCGATCCAAGGCTTGCGCGAAGGGGTTTCGCAGCTTCCCATGTTGGAGAGCTGAGCTGTATTTGGTGTCGAAGAGTGTTATTTGACTGGCAATTGCGACTGAAGAGTAGGTAGGAGGTAGTAATGGTATAGGGAGAATGAGAAGTAGAAAGAAGGAGGGGGATCAGGGGGGGAATAAATTTCTGATAAGAACGTTATCGAGACATAAGATCTACGTCAATCTAGCTGGGAAGGTTGTATGATTATTAGCTTTTCCCTGGTATTTGCTGACTCTCTTTTTTTATGCGCATGCACGCCCTTGCGAAGATTGACGACAGTCCAGTCTAGTCTGCATAAGCCCTAATCTCCAAAAGTTCCCCGAGGAAAAAAAAACATGTTTATCGGAGAACGCAGCCCGACCGAGCCTAGCCGCAAGGATGAGCCTATGAGGTGATTGTTACCGTTGATAAACGGGTGGTCTTCACCGATAACTTTAACTCTAATTTGACACCGAACACTTTTCTATCCGCATGCGGGAGTATTTTCCACGATGTCACGTCCACCTGACATCTACTTACCCCGTGGTGGTTGTTATAGGGTAATAGCTTTCCATTATTCTTCAAGGGAGGGTTGAGGATCCCTCGAGGGGCGGGAAACGATCGTTATTGAGATACTCATTCATGACACACTGAAACTGGAACCTGGATATCTTTATTCTCAACTCTGTCGTGTTTCATTATTCACATATATTGTACGTATATACCGCCTCAGAAGAGCGCTTTGAGGCCAGGTCTAAATCCAGACGGTTCTATCCCTTCTTCCTCTCTCTCTACTTCCTTCCCGCATACTCACGCGCGTGATCGAGGTCAAAGCGTATGCTTTGGCTTGTAAGGAGCCACATATCCATGTCTGCCAGTGGTCCCGTCCGTTGAGTATTCGAAAAGAAAAGGTGCGAAAATGGAAGAAAGGGCTGGAGCAGGAACTGGGATCTCCACCTACGACTTGTCTGGGAAGCCAAAGTCGACACCGAATGGTGGGTAGACGTATCTGACGAATGCCTTGCTCTTCTCCAATTCGTTGGAGTATTTTGCAATTGTCTCCATGTCGTCGGAGTCGAGGGCGACGAGGTTCTTGTTTGCGTCGATGCGGGCGGGGTTTACGGACTTTGCGAGGACGGAGCTGCCGCGGGCGACTGGGAAGATGTTAGAGGTAAGTAACTAGTGAGTATAATGGTGGTATAACTTACTGTGCCAGCTGAGCAATACGGAGGCTGGAGAAACCCCCTTCTTGTTTGCGACTGCGACGACTGGCTCTGCGGTCAAGAGAGGTCCTCCTGTGCTACCGAGAGGGCTGTACGCAGTGACGTGGATGTCATGCTCCTTGCAGAAGTCGACAATCTCCTGCTGAGGAAGAGAGGGGTGGTTCTCGATTTGGTTCACCGCTGGCTTAATGGTGGCTTGTGGGAGGAGTTGCTCGAGGTATCTCTTGCTGTAGTTGGCGACACCGATAGCCCTGACCTTTCCGGTCTTCATCAATTCCTCCATGTCCTTCCATGTGTCGATGTGGGATCGATCCTTCCAGAGGTCACGCGACCCATCTGGTAGCTTTGGGAATAGATGGTGAGTACCTAGAGTAGTTTTTTAGCTATTATCGCTCAAGAGGATGAGTGGGCGTTGGTAACACTTACCATTGGGGTTCATGGCAACAGGCCAGTGCATAAGGTACAAGTCCACATAATCCAGCCCCAGATCCTTCAAACTCTTCTCAAGACCCTCCTTTGCCTTGGTGTGGTATGAGCACCACAGCTTAGTGGTGACGAAGACGTCTTCTCTCTTGACGCCGCTTTCAAACGCGGCAGCAAGCCCCTTGCCAACCTCGTCCTCGTTGGCGTAGCACATGGCGCCGTCAACATGCCTGTAGCCATTGACAAGAGCGTGTTTAACCGCGTTTTCAACCTCTCCTGGGGCAGATTGCCATGTTCCTGGATGCACGGTGAGTATGTAATCTTCCCTTTAATTTCTAGGGAGAAAGCGCCACAAACCTAGGCCTAGAGCTGGGATCTTAGCCCCGGTATTGAGCTTGAAGCGAGTTTCAGCGACGGCCATTTTGGGAGGAGAACTTGTAAATTGGAGGTATGTGAAAAGGGGTAATCGACTGGTCAATACCTCTGTCAAGTGAGGTATAAAGTAGAACGGTAGAAGTAATAAGATGGGTATATGTATGAAAAATAACAGTTTAAAAAAAGAAAGAGAGGGAGAAGAAGACCGCTGAATGAGGGGCATATCACGAAATCGCAAAGAATGTCTCATGAGCACAACAATGCCCCCCCTTGCTCGCTATATATCCCGTGATCTGCCCCTCCATCTCCGGAAAATCTCCGTGCGCCGGCTTAGGGCCCCGCTATACACGTGATACCAAGAGCCCTGATTTATTATTATCCACCAGTTAAACTTCCCGAAAAGTAAGGATTCTTATTAATAATCAAGTTCGAGTCTGGTTCCATCCCCTGGTCTTCGTTGCTTAGTCAATTTTCGGGATAGCGACCGCCGATTGAGCCTAGGACTTCGTTGTCGTTATTAGCAATCAGAGGGACACTTGTCTCTGAAAACTCTGATTGTTGGAAGTCGTGGTATCAATGCCCCTTTGTTGCGAGCGCGATGGGCTAGACCGAGTACCTTGGAGGAAACCAGGAGATCCCGAAGCCGATGGACGGGATATCTGGTCCCTTTTTCTGTGAAACTCGGGTATGAAGGTCAATATGGAGTTTATATCAGTTGTTTTCGAAGCATTTCTGTTGTCAATCCTCAGATATAACATTGGTAGGCTGGATGGATGGTACTGTACCCTGGCTCCTGAAAGTCCAGAGCCAACCCCAGGGCTCATGGGGAGCAACATCGGGCCAGTTAATTCAAATCCGACATAATCTTGCACCCAAGAAGAGTTTGTTGGAAGGAGAAGAATTTTGATAAAGGCTGGAGTTGATACGGGATGATCTGCGCTAGTCAATTTACGGATAAGGCGCATCTCTCTAGCGTCTACCTTAATATCACCTTCTGTTGATTTTTTTGCAAGGTTTTTTCTTCCTGTTTGTTTGTGTGCGGAACGATTCAACACACCCCACACCCAGAACAAAAAGCATCACTATCACTGTCGCAAAGGGGCAGAATAGTGTTTCCCCTGGATTCAACATGCCTACTGATGCGGAATTAGAAAACATTAGTGGTCGGCTACATACCTTTATGGTATCTAGCGAAGAGCATCATGATACTCTTCAATTGCTAATACAGGAGCACCAGAACTTGGTTGAGAGTTATCGCCAATTGAAAAGTGATTATGAGGATGAAAAGATAGCACGGCGAAAGTATAAGAAGCTTGCGAAAGCCAAGGTCAACCCCCAGGTTAGCTCTGAGGTTAGCCCAAAGGTTTGTTTACTCTACCCACGTAATGGATGGAAGCTTGCTGATCCATGGTTAGGAACCAAATCCCTTTGTTCTACTTCTAGTAGACGGAAATGGATATGTTGTGGGTTCAATGCGACTTTCCCAAGCAATAATGTTAAAGATTCTGACCTTGCGGCACAGTTCAGAGAAGGCTTTCTAAGAGCCGATGTCGAAGGGGGGATTTCGGCTGCCCGCACCCTTAGTGATTCCATAAAGGAAGTCCTAATCCCACGGCTAGGGAAAGATGCAGAACAGTATCGTGTAATGGTCCGTGTCTACGCGAACCTTGCAGGTCTCTCAAGAACCTTGTCCCGAGTCGGAATGGCGAGAAACGAATCGCGATCCCTAGCTGCCTTTATGAGTGGCTTCACTTCCTCCCAGGAATTATTCGAATTCGTAGATGCCGGGGAAGGTAATGGGTGTAGCTCCAAGATGAAGGGTATGTGGAACTATCCTTCTCTTGCCCTCTTCCACCCTATTCCAGTCTCTTACTCACCGAATCTATAGAGATGTTCCGCCTGTTTGCCGACAGTAGTCAATGCAAACATATCTTCTTCGCTGGATGCCATCATTCAGGATATATTCCCTTGCTCACTCCGTATAAAAGCAAACCTGATCGAGTGACGCTTATAAAGGGACCATCCACCCTTCCGGGCTTCAAAAACTTGGGGCTGCCCATGGAAGAGCTCCCTTCCGCTT
This sequence comes from Arachnomyces sp. PD_36, assembly GCA_032988195.1. Lineage (NCBI taxonomy): Eukaryota > Fungi > Ascomycota > Eurotiomycetes > Onygenales > Arachnomycetaceae > Arachnomyces > Arachnomyces sp. PD_36. Next base: position 1,129,471 of record JANTQE010000006.1, on the reverse strand, counting down.
TTCGGTGTACCGAGATAGACGGGATCCCTGTATCTGCGCCCACAGCTAAGCGTCCCACAATATCGGCCCCTAAGGAAGTTGTGTGCAAATTTTTCCAAAAGGTGACCCTTATCAACCTGAACTTGCTTTCTGCGGCGCTGACCCTGTCGTAGGGATACTGTAGATATGGCGAGTCGTGTAAAAAGTCGCATGCTCCTCTGGAAAAGGCTTCCACCCCCTCAACACCCCGAGAGTCCGTTCCCGACACAGCTCCCAAACCCACCCTCGAACATGAAGGGCTAATCCCTGTCAACAAATACGAACAACGGGTCGATATCTTCCTACCGCGGCCCTCGAATGATTCGTGGGAGATATACCAGTTGCGAACCAAGATAAGGAAACCATGCAACCAATTCCACGTCGTCGGCAAGTGTCAGGCTGTACCTTGTCCCTTTGACCACTCCCCTATCGAACTGGAGTCTATCAATGTGATGAGGTACCTCATGAGAGAAATTCCTTGTCCCGACGGAAGTGGCTGCCGCTCCGCGCAATGCTATAAAGGCCATATCTGCCTGAAAGAGGATTGTACTGGCGGTAAACCCAATCACTGTAGATTCAAGGAATCTGCTCATGTTATGGAATCGAGAGTTTCTGCGTGGCTGCTCTCAGATCAGGTACAGGAAGCCAAGCGCGTGAGTGCCAGTGACAGTTCTTCGGAATAGAGCACTGCGCCTCGGGCGATATATGATTGGGAAAATATACGTGGCATCTGGGATTGTATATTCGCCCCTCTATGCCATCAGGTTAATACACGAGATTTTGCCGGCAATATGCTGCAGGGAGAAGGATAGGATTATCGATCTGTGATATACTTGGGGCACTGGATAGAATACTACCCGATAGAAACACGACCGAGATATTGGCTAATCAAAAATACATCAAACGAACAATCCCGACATGTCCAGATATCCGCCGAGTAAGAAATGTGGCTATGAGTAATCGTACCAGTAGCAAGGCAGAGGACAATAGGAGCACTCTCAGTAAGGGAGGGACACGCGTAGATGGCATAGCAAAATACAGCTGCAGTAGACGAGCATCGTGAACACCTCACCGTCTCGAAGGCATCAGCTAGTTCGTCGGATTGACCGCCTACCTCATGCATTAGCGGTTGAAAAAGGAAGGTTGACCTTGTCGTGCTCGGGATCGGCTGGTCCAAACATGCAGCTGAAGCCAAAATTCCGGGATGTCGGGGTAAACTTTCCTTATTTGAATCCCCTTCTCCCCCGTGGAGAACTTGGCTCTGGTTCAAGCAGTTCAATACCCGACAAAGACTCCAAATTTGGAGCAGAAGTTGTCGGTGTTTGAGATTTCGATTGCCGTCCAGCTGAACACGTGACGCATATATCCACCACACTTTCCATCCTTCCTCCATAATGACGTCATCAACAACTCACTTTGGCCTCGCCATCAACATCGAACATTTTACTAAGTGGAGATGAAAAGACGACGGACTCAACAAAGAGACTCGAAGATGGAGGGAAGAAAAGTCTGTTTCGCTCGAGAACTTCGAGAGAATTCCCCACAAACCTTCACTTCTTTTGCCTTTCATTCGATTATTTTAATGATAAATAGTAACGAATGTTGACCGTGTCAGCCATTGTTCTTGCCTGGAATCTCTTTGACTTTGATCCTGCTTTCTTGAGTGATTGAACTTGCTTTCTTTATCAGATTTGATATCACTTTTCCTTCCTGCAAGTAAACTAGAGGTGTTCACCGTCTACTAGCGAGGTTAGATAGACGGCTCACCTTCTCTCCTCACTTCTTCGTTGAATTCTTATTTCATACATCTCACCTCTTCGTCATTGACTCCTATTACACAATTCTCCTTCACCTTACCTCCCTCTTCCCTCATTCACTCTAATTGCACAAGTCTTCTTTGCTTTACCTCCCTCCGTCTCACCAACCTCACACCTCACATCTCAACTTCCATTTGATCTCATTATCAACCAAACCTCAACATGCCGGGAGCCGTGGACCCGATCTTCAATGCTAGCCGCGATGGCCAGGCACTAGAGAACACATCAGACAACATCGACACTGTCAACGTCTTGAAAGCAAAATTAAAGACTCCTCCACAGAAAGGTCTGTACGAGGAATCCACCTTCGACAAGGACAAGGACAAGACCCAGTTCCGTCAGTACGAGGATGCATGTGACCGCGTGAGGAACTTCTACAAGGAACAACATGAGAAGCAGACGGTAGCCTACAACCTGAAGGCTCGCAACGACTTCCGCTCCAAGACCAGAGCTAAGATGACTATCTGGGAAGCGATGGAGAAACTCAACACCCTCATCGACGAGTCCGACCCCGACACTTCTCTTACCCAAATCGAGCATCTCCTACAATCCGCAGAAGCAATCCGCAGAGATGGGAAACCACGCTGGATGCAATTAACCGGACTCATTCACGACTTGGGAAAGCTTCTCTTCTTCTTCGATGCCAAGGGTCAGTGGGATGTGGTTGGCGACACCTTCCCCGTTGGATGCGCCTTTGATGATCGGATTATCTATTCGTCGGATTCGTTCCGCGGTAACCCGGACTATGGACATGAGATTTATGGTACCAAGTATGGTATCTATAGTCCAGGGTGTGGGTTGGACAACGTGATGCTTTCATGGGGTCATGATGAGTATTTGTATCACGTTGTCAAGGAACAGTCCACTCTCCCACCTGAGGCATTGGCTATGATCCGCTACCATTCCTTCTATCCATGGCACTCGTGCGGTGCATACATGGACTTGATGGACGACCATGATAGGAGGATGTTGGAGGCTGTTCGCGCATTCAACCCATATGACCTCTACAGCAAGAGTGATGATATCCCAAAGGTGGAAGATCTCAAGGTGAGCAATATGCAACTTCTATTTACTATTCTATTTCCTCGACGAAGAGAAGCTAACTGGTGGGAACAGCCATACTACCTGGAATTAATTGACGAGTTCTTCCCTGAGCCAGTCATCAAGTGGTAGCTTTGGGGTTTTTCATTCTATTACGGTTGCTGTCTTTAGAGCATGGGCTGGCGGGAGGTTATCTTTAGCAAGTTTTTGATTTCTCTGTCTTCTTTCCTTTTAAAACGGTTCCGGGCAATCCCCGAGTAACTGGCGCTTTTATTCTTAGATGCAAGGCTTTGAACGTCCCCAGGATCGAGTTGATGGTCTGGGTTTCACGAATCCACTTTATTCTATAAGTCTCAACGAGGGTTTGCTATGTAAATGACTTCTATGGGCTCGGGGGATATTTTGCGACACGATATAAGAACCGTGCTGCACATGGACTGAACATAAGAAGATTTATTGAACGGCTCATATATTGACATATAGACATAGAAATAATGTACACATCGAGCGAAGGTATAGTTCCTTCCAACCATCTTAACCGGAAACCAACTTCGCCAAACCATCCTCATCCCCGTTGAAGATATCAGAATCACCGCCGAACTCATACGCATCCGAGTTCTGCCAAATAGTCTGAGCCCCCCATCCACCAGGGATGGTCCCAACCTCCGACCCATAACTAGCCAACACAAGGGGACAAATATCCGCAAACGCATCACTATCCCCCGCACACCTACTCCACCAATCATTATTACTATAAATCATCGGATACCTCCCCGTCTCATTACTATACGTATCCACAAACTCCTGCACCCAGGCAACGATACCAGCGGGATCCACGCCGTAGCAGTCGTTGATCTCGGGGTTGGGGTCGTATTCGATATCGAGCATTCCCGGGAGTGTGATACCGTCGTCGGACCAGCCGCCTCCGTTCTCGATGAAGTAGAGGGCTTGTTCGCTGCCGGAGGAGTCGTCCGGGTGGGCGTAGTGGTAGCCGCCACGGAAGAGGCCGGCGTCGGTGGCGCCGTCGTAGTGGGTTGAGAAGCTGGGGTCTGTGTAGTCTGTTCCTTCGGTGGCCTGGGTGGGGGGTGGGGGTTAGTTTGTAGGGTTTGAGTTAGGGGGCTTCGAAGGTAGGGCGGACCTTGATGATGACGAAGCGGGCGCCGCTGTCATAGGCTCCTTGGTAGTCGACGTCGGGTTGGTAGTTTGAGATATCGAAACCGTCGACACCGTCTGCTCGGGAGAGGAGTTGAGGGGCCGCATGGGCCATTCCAGCTGCGGCAGTGATAGAGACTGTAGAGAGCTTCATGATTGAAGTGTGAAGAAGAGGATATAATTTAGAATAACTTCAACTTCAAGTTGTTCTATAATAATCGACCAAGGACTTTTCTTGATCTATCTCTCAGCCACAAAGTCGATTCTAGACACCTTTATATAGGTAAACGAGAAGTCGCCTACTCAATACACTACATCATAGTCAACCAGTGGTTGAATCCGGCTCTCTCCGCCTGTTACTTCTTCAGGACTCATTCTGCGATGTCCTGTTGTTTGATGCGCGGGTCCTCAACCGTGATTGCATATCTTCCCGTGTATGTACGCATCCCGCGAGGTTAGGGAGATTGATCAGCTCCATTGTCAACCGTCTTTCCAGGGCAGCAAGGTACCAATTTGTTGGACGTCAGTGGAGGTGAGGGGATGCTTGTTTCGTCCCTGGGATTGAGGGTGAAGATAAACTCCCTCTAAGCGAGAAACGATACGCATTCGATACGTTAAGATACGATATCCTGAGATCGAAGTGGGTTGATCAGCCAGTTAGATGTGTCGTGCAAGTGATCTTCCACGCTTGTTCCTGGCATTCATTCAACATCGTACAAGCTCGTACAGCATTTGAAGTGAAACTCGTTGGAAATTAAGCTTTCCCGCTTCTAAATTTAGGGCACATCAATGTTTAACTCTATTTTTCCGCTTCCCATGTGTTTTCTTGTGTTTAAGCTTATAGGCACCTCTTTCATGTAACGTGAAGAAGGGGTTGGACAGGGAGCCTCTCCGTGACGAAATAAGATAGATAAAGAGGAGAAAGTCGAAGATGATCATTGATGTTGAAAGGTGATCTTCACTTTTTTATCTTCCAGCCGAATCTTGTTTGTCCAGGTCGTCCAACCAAGCAATATGGCTGTCGCCTAACCTGTGCCATCCTTGTAATTCCGGCTTGACGATGCAACCAGAACCCCCGTTTCTTTATCTCACAAGCCGAGATTCATTAAAATGGATCGGCAAGTTGAGAGGAGTGGCTCAGGAGGTCTTGTTTGACAGATTATTGGGGAGAGGAAGATCTTCGCTGCCGTCCCTGTTTCATCGATCTCGTGGTGAAAAGAGGGGTAGAATCTACCCCTTGTTATCAGAAGTTTTGAAGCCGGTCAGGCCTGGAAGTCAGAGCTTGGCCCATAGTAATAATACATATTAATATTGCTAGGATGCAAAATCTCACGCTACAAAGAAAACCTCTAGAAACCGTCAGTGCTGATCTCTGGGTATGCCTCCATTGGGACGCCCTGTCCCTCGCCTTTCAAAACAAAATCAAAAAATGACCCAATATAGTCGCTCAACAGCCCAAAGTTCCTCAGTCCCTCAACATCACCCATTTGGAAGTTCGGAGGGAGGTCTCCTGGATCCGCGCCAACCAGATCCACCATGAAAGGCCCGTCCGAAAATGTCTGGTGCGTAGCACCTTCATAGATGAACCCTCTCTTCCACCCCTGAAGAGACGAGTAGAAATCTTCCCAGCTTGGGTCACTTGTTCGATTGTGTGTGCTGGTGGCGAGTATCTCGAATGGCCGGTCCTGCTCCTCGTATCGCGCAGGTCCATGCATCGCACCGTCCATATTGACACCACCCTTCAAGCGTGGATCTATCAACATCGTATTCGCAGTCGTGGCGCCACCAAGTGAGTGTCCGAACATCCCAGCCTGCTTCACATCAAGGCCTTTGTTGGCGCCAGGGATCAGCTCGCTAATCACCGACGCGTTTGCCATCTGATCAAGAACGAATTTTGCATCATCCACTCGGGCTTGTACGGCACCTTCGATTTCCTCATCGGTACTGTTCCACATGTCGAAAACGCTGTAGGCTACAGACCCATCCGGGAATTCAACGATAGACGAATCGTACGTGTGGTCCATCGTAACTACGGTGTACCCCTGGCTTGCGACCCATTGCGCAAGGCCATTGTACCAAGGGCGTAACCCGCCGAACCCAGGGGAAAAGAGAACGACCGGAAAGTCGGATTCGGGAGAAGTGGGATAAGTTGGGGCTTCACTCTCGCAGACTTGGAGTTTGAATAATTCGAAAGTTCCGTTAGGGAGACCCAAGAATTGGTTGGAGAAATCAGCTGTGGCGGGGGGCGTGTAATCTGCCAGTTCGGTCGCTTGGCAGTCAGCTGGGCGGAAAAGAGATATCATGACCGCTCGGGGCTCAGGAATTTCGGCGAAAGGGTCATTGCGGTTGGAGTCGACCAGCTTTGCGGTCGCAAAAGTAGTGTTGTACCCGTTGGGAAGGACAATCGGTAGATAGGCTGGAGTTTGAGCGAGGGAGCTGCCGAAAGCTGCTGAGAGTAGTAGCAATACCCCGCCGGGGTTTCGTAGGGAGAGCATTGTCGTATGTGGAATGAAGAAAAACTCCTATCCGGTTCAAGGTTCCTCGTTTGCCTTTATACGAGCTACCTGTCTACAACTGATGTAGCTCTCCGTGCAACGTCCAGGTCTATATATGCACTCTGCGTCACAATCCGAAATTCACTCGAAAGTATTTAAAGATTTCGAGCAACAAAAAATGATTCTGCCTTATGCCCCGGGTGTGTCGGATAATAAATATATAGCGGATGCCTACAACCCGGTTCAGGAGTCGCGCCGTTAAACCAGCTCAATTGAAAATTAGCAACAAGCCGGGGGCCGAACGTACCGAGCCCGAGGGAGGCTTAGTGCTGATGTCAAAGCAGGTTCGGAAACCCTTGGGCCTTGGCTCGGGGGCTGAGCTGTCAGAATGTTTCACGTCAAAGTCTTCTTCGAAGCTCAGAAACAAATTTCATGACGAATAATGAGCCATCAACCGCTTCATCGCCCTTCTATGGGTTAGCTTAAGGATGTTTCTGGTGAAAGAAGAAATGATGAAGGATCCTTGTCGATGCACAAGCTCTTCAGGAACTTCCCTTTTCAGTCCTGCAATACGCGTATGTATGTATGTCTTATCGAAAACCTTATCCATGCACATGCAAGAATTCGTTCGATGATGATGGCGGCATAATAGTTCGCCAATAACCCTCTATCAGGCTTGGAAAGTGTTCAAAAATAAACTGCCTTCCAACTGTTTCCCCGTCGAATCGCGTCCATGCCCCGATGTCTCGGGCCAATTCAGGTACACCGATAGGCCCAAACTCTAGCCGTTGCGGATGCAGTTGTTGGAGTGCATGCAGAGTCCTCTTCGATTGATCATTATTGTTGTTTCTTCCTCCCTTTTTTTTCGACTTCCTCATTAACTCTCACATTCCTCCGCCACGATCTTTCCCTTCTTCGACAGCACCACGTTGATTTCGGTTTTGATGAGACCAATGAGTATCTTATCTATTAATAGTACGCATACTGCCCTCGATTGACGTAAATATGGAGCTCACAGGGCGTCCATTTGAGACTTGTGGCGATGCCTTCGCCTTAGCCAACGCGGAGCGCGTATATTTTGCGATCCAGCCTGCACGAAGGACTCGAAAAAGCTGTGCCTGTCCCCAGCTTTTCCAGATTGCAAACACTCATCTGGACTTCATAATTCCCCCATGGATCATTTTGAACGCCCAGGCTTTGTATTTTCTTCTTGTTTCAGCACGGTCATGACTTCTATCGTCAATTCCCGCAGGTTTTCCCACCCCTATCCTGACATCTCAAGGGCGAGACAAGAGTTAAAACCTCGAGCTTCGGGAGCTTGGGTAACAGTTGTACGTGCCTGTGTAATCGTCATTCCGCCATATCGGCTTATAGCCTGCTCCCGAACCGACCGTGGCTTCACAATGAGAAAACGTTGATTGTTGACTTCCCGAAATTCGGGAAGTTGTCGGCCCCTGGGAGTGCGTGGGGTTTGTGGAGAGACTCGGCACGTGGATCAGAAAGCAACGCGAGTATCCCTTTTAGGAAGGGCCAGCCGCGATATCACCCCGCAGCGAGCTGTCCATCGTGTTTGATACCGCGAAGTGAGTCTGTTAACTTTGGAATTTTGTTAAATAGAACCGGGAATCAACAGTGTCCGACAGTCTTCTTATTGAGTGACGGTTATCACCCCGTTTTTTATTCCCCATTTTTAAAGATAACTTCCTACTACATAAGATCATGACGACCATCTACACGGGAGGGAGGTTCTTTATAGGGGCACCTGGTGAACATAATGAGGAACCATTTGCACCATGTATGATTGTTAAAAACGACCTTATTGACTATGTTGGCGGAGAAAATGACGACCATGTTCAGAAAGCCAAAGGGGAGGAAGGCGTCTCTATTGTCGATATGAATAATCAGGTAGTCGTCCCAGGCTTCATTGATGGCCATATGCATCTGCTTTTACTAGCCTCGGCTCTTAAAAGGGTCAACCTCGAGAGCTGTAAGAACTTAGAGGATATCCGCTCTACGATCAAGTCCTACGCAGTCGCAAACCCCACCGCACCACGTATTCTTTGTCGAGGATGGATGCATCCCATGACAAACGGAGTTGCGTTGGCCAGCACGCTGGATGATCTCGATGACAGACCTATCTTCATCGACTCAAAGGACCTCCACTCAACATGGTGCAACACGGCTGCGCTAAAGGAGCTCGGGATCGAATCTACTCCTAATCCTGCGGGAGGCGAGATTTTCAGGGATGAGTCTGGAAAACCATCCGGGTTGGTGAGCGAGTCGGCTGCTCAAATTTATGTCTGGCCACATATCGCTAAAGTTACGCCCATGGCGGACAAAGTTGCCGCAATGAAGGATGCAATTAAAGCCTATACAGCTTGTGGATACACAGGCATGATCGAGATGGCCACAGACGACAATATCTGGGAAGCGCTTCAATTGCTTAGATCTCAGGAGAACCTTCCGTTCCGTCTCGCGGCGTACTGGTTGATCAAACCCTCCGATTCAGAAGCGGACTGTTTGGCGCAGGTTGACCACGCGATTTCCCTCCAGAAACGATTCAATGAGGAAACATCACCCGACTGCCGTGTCACCGGGATCAAAGTTATCTGCGATGGAGTCGTGGATGCTTGTACAGCATCGTTGCTTGAGCCTTACTCCTCAAATGGCGATTCCCCTGACCCCCTCTGGGATCCGAAGATTCTGGAAGCTGTTGTGAGACGCGCAGATTCTGCTGGTCTTCAATGTGCCCTTCACGCTATCGGGGACAAGGCTGTTAAACTGGCCATAGATACTCTAGAGAAAGTCTGCGGAGATCCCTCCTCGCCAACAGCTGGGAAATTGAGGCCTCGCATTGAACATCTTGAGTTAACCACCGAAGAAGACGCCAAACGGCTCGGGAAGCTCGGTATCACCGCCTCGATCCAGCCAGTGCACGCAGATCCGGCAATATGTGGTGCTTGGCCCACACTTATTGGAAATCATCGTTGTGGCAGGGCATTTGCATATAAAGAATTCCAGGACGGAGGTGCCCCAATAGCTTTAGGCACAGATTCGCCCACAGCCCCCTTCGATCCCCTGCCGAACCTCTATATAGCAACCACTCGTCGCTCGGCTCGAAAACCAGAGTCGGTAGAGACCGTCAACAAACACGCTGCCTTATCTCTTGCTAGTTCGGTTGCTGCTGCCAGTACTGGGACCGCATATTCATGCTTCGCTGATAAGCGGACGGGAAGTCTCCGTGCCGGCTTGAAGGCTGACTTTGCCGTTTTGAAGACGGAGTGGAAGCCGGAGAACTTCCTGTCGGCACGTGTCTCGCAAACTTGGTTTGATGGGAAAAAGGTTTATGATGCGGAGGGCTAGTTGTCATAAGTATGGAAATTTGAAATTACAAGATTTATTCTGAATATATATCTTGGATATTAGTGATGAAGGATAGTGGAGTGGGAAATAAGAAAGTTATATACAAACTAGTTGGATTGAGCTTTCATTTCCTGGGAGATATGAACCTCTAACCCCTATTAACAAGGAAGTATATGCAGGCACGATGGTGGGCACACGGTAGATAAAGGTAAAAAGGTACAGCTATGAGCGAAATGTCTAGAGAGAACCACCCAGTCTAGCCCAGATATTAAGAAAGGAACTCAATCTCTTCTCTAAAACCACCGGCTGTATCGGTTTAGAGAACTGCCTTCTCGGTACGTCGTCCAGTCTCATCGAAGAAGATTCTCTTCCCGGTGATCAATGCCTCCTGGAGCGCACAACCAATAGTAACAGCCTGGATTGCGCCAGAAAGCTTCAGCGGCACCTTAGTATTATCCAAACAACATGCCGTAAACTCATTGGCTTCCTGAACAAAGGCGTGTTCGAAGCGGTCATAGTAAGTCTGCGGGATTTCCTTGCGGATACCGTTCGATTCGTAGACGCTGACAAGGTTCTGCTGAGGCTGGCAGTTAATCGCCAACTTTCCTTCTGTGCCAATGACTTCCGTAGAATCCTCCTGTCCAGCAGCCATCATACGCGAAGCATAGAAGTAGGCTAGCTGACCTCCGTAGAACTCAACGATTCCAACAGCATTGTCTCGATCGTTGTGTTTGCGAAGTTCGGGCTGGACAGCAGTGATTCCGTTCGCAGCTACAGACTTCACCTTCGCGTCTTGGCCGAAGAACCATAGGGCGAGATCGATATCGTGGATAGAGCAGTCGACGAAGATCCCGCCGGAGAATTCGGCGTAGGCCACGAAGAAACCGCTTGGGTCGAGCTTATCGCAGGTCTGGCTTCGGATGACGGATGGGCGGCCGATAAGACCAGCGTCCATCTTTTCCCAGGCATCACGGTATGAGGCGTCGAAGCGTCGGGAGAAACCGCAGATAACCTTGAGGTGGGGCTTTTTCTTCGCGGCGTCGACGACGGATTGGGACTAAGTAAGAGTATGCATGTTAGTATATAGAACCGGAGCTGCCTAACCGGCAAGACAGATATCAGTGTTACAACTTACAACTTCAATACTCGTCGACAATGGCTTCTCACAGAGAACATGCTTGTCCGCCTCAATTGCCTTGATTGCCTGCTCAGCATGAACCGTAGTGGCAGACGCAACGACAACAGCCTGCAACCCTTCTTGCTTGATCATGTCATCGTAGTTCTTGTATAACCTGACTCCGTAAGGTTCCAAGTTGAGCTTGGCCCATTGGAGCTCAGTGTCGTCTGGCGAGGATGCAGCAACGAGTTCTGCTCGGGGTGTACGGTTCAGAAAGTGCAAAGCATGGCGCTTGCCCATACGGCCGAGGCCAGCACATCCGACTTTAAGCTTTGCGGGTCCCATTGTTGTGGTATATGGTGTTTCGAGGAGCTTACGGGGAGGGGAGTATTGTAGATTGGACGAGGATGTCGTTGTTTCAGCCAGGGAATATGTGATGAAGCTGGATGGAGACATTCTGTTGACGCAAGAAAAAGTTCCTGGAGCCTGCCATGGTGGAAAAAAGCGAAAAGGAGCTAAGTTGTCAGCTAAAATTCACCGTCCCAAGTTCTTTAAAACGCCACGAAAGTCCCTTCCAAAGGGAAAACAGAAGGGTTCAGTTACGTACAGACAGTTGTGATGGTCAATCGCTGTATAGAATCGTCTATCGAGTGCCCAGCGGGTTTACAAAGGCTTTAAAAGGAATCTGTCGCTGGAAGGTCCTTCTACAAGAATCTTGATCCTCTCCGATGCATGAATCATGCTAGCGCACTGACATAAAATATTTAAGGTTTATGCAATTGCCGTTCATTTTCCGACAAGGTTCAGGGCGGTCAAGTTAATTGGCCAATCACAGTAGAAGCGCGCTTCGCCATGCTTCCCCCAAATATCCGATCGCCGTTTTTGCTTTTCTTGTCCTACTCTCGGCAAAGTTACCCGATATTTTTTAACGCCAGTGTTACTCAGCATCTTATTTACAACCTCCCATCTTGCGACGACTGCGACGATGAGCAAGCACTCTGATTATCTCCGGATATTTTGTCCCGCTTTGGGAGAGAGGATGCGCCTAAGAGCTTGCGTATCTCTACAATACTACCTACCCATATCCGTAGAGGACATTCTTCCAGTTTCCCTATCGAAACACTGAATTGAAGGTTATGGGAATATAAATTTGCCCACAGCTGCCAACAACTTGGAAGGGTTTCTTTCCCAATGGAGGTTTCAATAGCCAACAAGGCCCTTCACTATTAAACGGACTTTGTGCTACATAAATTTATATTACAGAATATGCTCACCAGCTTGCGTTAAACACAGATTGCATACGAACCCCTCAGAATCTAGTGCCGGATCTCAGGAGCCCGCAACCTCAACTTCAACCCCTATCCCGCCACTTCATTTATTCACTTTGAATTTATACTCGTCTTTACGATCCAAATACACAACCTTACTCTCCAAATGCGCCTCCTTGACAGCCTGCTTAAAATCACTCAAGGGGCTCTTGAAAACGTCATAGTCGTCATAATGAATGGGGATCGTAACATCAGGCCTGACGAGCCGTAGCAGCTGCAAACCCTGAGATGCATCCATCGTTACCATCAACAGCGGCATATTCGGACTCGGAATTGACGTGCCGCCGAGGTGAACAAGCATCAGGTCGATCTTTCTCCCGGAATAGAGCTCTGGGATATCCTCGAGCTCGTCGACCATCAGCGTGTCGCCGGAAATATAGATGCGGTAACCGCATTCAAAGGGATCCTCATCCTCGTCAATTGGGATTGAAGGTGAAAGGGGGATATACCCCAGTTCAAGCATCCAGCCGTTAACAGGAGGTACCTGAGAGAGTTAGCAGCTGGATAATGTTCAAACCCAAACCTTTGATGCGCATCTTACAGCTTTGACGAAGTTGTTCAAGGTGGTTGCGATGCCAGTAGGGACATGTTTCCCAGGCATAGCGGTGACCTTGATAGCAGGCGTTTTATGCTCCTGAATCGGAGTAGCAATCGAAGAGCTCGGCTCCTTAATGTCCAACATGACACTTTGGTATTTATCCAGAGCGTGGACGTTTGTGAAAGCCTCGCCCTCCTCCGGTTTGGATGTCAGACATTCTTTAGCATGCGGAGTAGATATTATCGGTAGAGATCGACGAAGGGATTCCTCTACTTTCCGATCAAAATGGTCCCTTGAGTATTCCAACAGAGTCAGCAATTTGTGCATAAGGCAGATCCGAAGGGGTAGAGCTCTCTAGCGAGGCCCCGATCACGGCCTATCATTCAATCTCGCGATGGTATGCAATGACACTCACTCATGATAATGGCTCAAAAGCACGGCATCAATCCTCGGAAGTTCATGTAAATCCATAGCTGGATCCGTCACCCTCTCACCCGTAACCCCAGGCCCCAGGTGTACATGATCCCCCTTATGCAAAAAGTTAGGATCGGTCATCAATCTAATACCCTCCCACTCCAGTATCGTAGTAGCGGTTCCGATGAATTTGAGAGATGCGTTTTCTGCTCCGGAATGTGATGGGTGGAGTTTTGTCTCCTTTGCTGGTGGTACGATTGAAGGGGGCTGTTTATTTGAGTCCCGGGTTGGAGGCTCCGACACTGTTGCGTCGAGGAGGATGCGATGGAAAGACGACATTGTGTTTTATAATAGATACAGCTTTTTCATCGGGTATATGTGTTTAATTACATCTAACGAGTTGTCGGGTTTGGGGAGAAATTAATATATACAAATAACTCGTATTTCTAGAAACCCCTGAACTCATGATGATGACATTATGATGCTGTTCCGCGGAACGGGACCAACCTTCGAAGAAAGTAAACCAAATCGTCCAGAAATAGATTAAAACCAAAAATCTATCTTTGTTCATTACTATTAACTTAGAATTATGTCTATCTCTTGATTACAATCAATATGGAGCCATTGAACGCAGAAGTATCTAAAGTCGTCGGTTCTCCCCATCAAGGGGTCCAGAATAGCCTCGAGGGAGGACAATTAAACGACGGCATAAGAAAGGTAAAACAAAGAAACAAAAACTAAAAGGAGATGCGGTTGATATACAGGTATATTTCTGTGAGATAAAGAAGGGTCGGGGTCGGGACCCCGAGTCCCTTTTGAAATAATATAGTTCGATGCGACTTAGGTACTGCCCTATCTCCGCCGCCAACCATCCCCGAGTGATCACTAACCCACACGAACAAGGACTCAATAGAGTTCCTTGTGGGCTATAAAGCCGTACGGTAAAGCCCAACATAATCGACCCCAGTCCATGTTATGCTCACTTGTACACAAGAAGCGCAACTGCCAACAATGCGCCTTCATGAGTCCCCAAAGCGGCGGTGCGCCCCAAAACATGAAGCAGAGTACTGCAGCTCTTCCCATACTCTCAAGAGGCCAGCTAATTACCCGATTTTCGCTTTCCGCCCTTAGCACCCTAGAGTTTTGCACCCGCTTTAGTGAGCATCTCAACGATCTCCGTATGACCGCACTCAGTCGCAATTTCGAGAGCGTTCTGTCGCCGAAGCCTGTGGAAGGGATTTATGGGCTTGACACCGCGATCTATAAGCAATTTAAGAAATTCCTTGTCTCCGTCCTCACAAGCTTTAAACAAAGCAGGGGTCGCATAGTCGATTTCCACTTTATCCAGAATCTGTTTTGCAATGGGTATAGAACGCCCAACGGTGTACATGAGATGAAGTGGTGCGAGAAAGGCTCCCTTCGCCAAGAGAAAGGTGAAAACATCTTGCCTCCCAGCCGCTATTGCGGTGCAAAGGGCGTCGGGGTGATCATCATCTGGTGCGTTGAGTTTTGCCCCCAGGTCAATCAACTTCTCGATAACGTCCAGGTCATACCCTTCGATTGCCTGTGATAGAGGGAGCTTTCGCGGTTGTTCTTCTCCGGAGTTAAGATTCGCACCGTGCTCGAGGAGCATATTTACGATCTCCATATCGTAGTTGTCGAGGGCGATGCATAAAGGGATTTCCAGAAGCCAGTCCTCTTCCCATTCGGGCTTCAATCCTCGTTCCAACCAAAGTTTCAGCATCTTCTTGTCCCTATTCTGTGTTGCATATGTTAGGAGTCTTCCGTCATCCTTCTCGCCCGGCCTCACAAAGCCGAATTCTTCACTTCCGGGGCTAATATCAGTCCTAGCACCATAATCCAGCAGAACTTCCATATTTGCATAATTCTTTGCCCGCGCCGCGATTCCAAGAGCGGTATCGCCGTTGTCATCCGTACGTTCTATGTCGCTTAGAATCCAGTCCTGATCCAGAAGCAATTTCAAGATCTCGGGTTTCCCCTTCGCAACTATGTCATGTGCTAAGTCGCAAATACTGGTCTCATGTAGCCACGGTATGCTCTCAAGGATTAGTTTCACACAGGGCATGTACCCGCATTTCGCCGCTTCCCTCAGGTTGTATACAACGTCGTCGAGCACCTTATTTCGCACAAAACGGCCACTGCCATTCACATTCTGTTGATCCCTGGCCGCAGCAATTCTAATCTTCTGTTCAGGAAGCTCACTGTTCAGCGCTTCAAACGCCAAGGTTTCTAATCTCCTTCTGAGAAATGCACCAGCAGGAGCGAGCTTTGGAAAAAGATAGGTTATAATCCCATTCCACGACTCTGAAGGGTAATTGCGTCAGGAACCATCCAAAAAGCATTAAGGGAATGGGGGAAGGTGGTGGTGGAGGGCGGGCGAACAAAAGATTTCATTTTTTTCATATTGAATGACAGCTAAGATGAAAAGGGTAGTACATACTACAAACACGCCGACATTGGGCAGGAAATTCAATTGACCCATGCCGTGGGAAATACCGATCATAGGGGCTTGGGAGTCTGATCAACTCCGCGAGTATCATTGTTTGAACCTCCACAGGGCATGAATTCCAATCCGTGCCCATATCGAACGGTCGACAAATTAAATGGGTGAACCTGAGAATTCCCCCTGTCGTGGTGTGCGAGAAAGGAGAGGCGGGGATAGCAGAAGGCAGGTTATAGAAGGAATAAGAAGAGTTGATCGAAAATTAGGTAGACCGTGAAACTCGAATCGAAAAAGACCGATCATACACGGAATGTTGGGTAGTAGCTGCTAATATACTCTCATAGAGAGTCGCTTAAATCCTTGAATAAGCTTGGAAGTCGTTCCAGCGATTTCGAGAGGCCTCAAGAAAAGATGCCGATAGAAATCAAGATGTTTCTGTTGACTTTACTTCGTATTCTTAAATGACGACGAATTATCTGTTTCGATATAGCGTCGCTGCGATCTTAATCGTGAGAATATCGACATATAAAAGAGCTTTTCTCGGAATGAGTTTTGAGAACAATATTTACTAGTTGTCTATTCTCTAAAGATAGTTATAAAATATAAAATTGTTTTGTTGCTCGTAGAGAAAGAAGATTCTCGTCGACATGAAGATTCTCATTGAGATGATTGACATATATCGAAGATACGTGTCTAAAAATACTTCATGTTTTTTAGAGTGGGTTAATAATCCACCCCATTGGGCACGGTTAGCTGGTTCGATCCTCATGCGTCTTCCCGTCAGGCCGGATCACCGGTGTGAAATCTTTGAACCACGTCGCAGGAAGAACGGGATGTTAATTCTCATCCTCCAGAAATCTTCTTCCTCAAGTCTTGGGGTCTTGTAGGTGGGCCGTGGCTATCTGATCATGATGCTAACTTCTAAGTGAGCAATCCCCCCATAAGCTCAAGGTGGCTTCTTGGGTCCCTGGCCGTTATGCCCCTCTCGTGGTCCAATCTATTCAATGACGCCTCCGCTGCAGAATGAGATTGATCCGTTGTCAAGAGTTGAATCTCAAAAGTCGGCGTCGATCGTCATGCATGACCTCGCGATTGATTCCACGGCATAGGGCCGACACTATGCAGCTTGCTGCTTCCAGTGAACAGATTTCCCGGGGGCCGGGAGTCCAGTCTATCGATTTATGTCCGTTAGCGCGACGGAAATCGGCTTAGCATGATCCATCGCGATTCTCGGTCTGACTTGCTCAAGATCTGGTAACCGGCCCCACACCGAAAGAGCCCAAATTTTGGACTTGACCCCCTTACAAGAGGGTCAAGTCTACAAGAGGGTCAAGTCCAAAATTTGGGCTCTTTTGGTATGGGGCCGGTTAGTACTAATTAGCGCGGGTTTTTATTCGTTCCTCGGACCCGCTCCTCCAAACCTGTGCCCTCAGAAGCTCACAGAACCAAAGAGAGACCTCTCAAACTCGAGATCACTCCACCTAGTGCAGGCGGGCTGCGTTGTTCCAACTGCAATGTCATGAAGTGCGTGATGGAGTATATAAAGGCGGGTGTGTGTTCTGCGGATATGCCCTTTTCCTTTCTTCGTTTTTGATTGTCGAGATTACATTCCCTCCTGAAATTAGCTTCTATATACTAGCACCGGTCTATTCCCTCTTACCTCACTGAATCCCATAGAGTCTGCCCAGTATCCGCTTCGAAATTCCGCAGAGATGGTAGTCGCAACTGCAACACAATATGACAATATATGGGCTCAATATAACGATTTTAGGCAGCTACCAATAGCCTCAGTCGAAGAAGCGACAGTACGGGCAAATATTGGGGATATCAGCCAGCTCCGGGTGTTGGACCTCGCATGCGGAACTGGGTTTTACTCAAGGAAGCTCCTCGAGTGGGGAGCCAGGGAAGTCGTCGGTGTCGATATTTCCCAAGCGATGGTGGACGACGCAAACCAACGGAGCAAGGGCGACAATCGGATCCAATTCCAGGTCGGTGATTGCACCAAACCCTTGGATTTAGGAAAATTCGACATTGTATTGGCCGGTTGGCTTCTCAACTATTCCGCCAACGAGGAGGAGCATTTGGAGATGTGGCGGAATATTTCCAACAACCTGAAGCCGGGGGGAAGGTGTTTAGGAGTCGTTCCAAATCATGATTATCTGACGGACGGTTTCCCAAAAGAACCAGTATTTGGCATCGGCATTAAACCTCTTGAGCCGGTGAAAGGAGGATGGAAGTTCCAGGTTACTGCACAACTTCAGAACCCGTGTACATTCACTTGTTATTCGCTCGGCCTCGACGTATACGACAGATGTGCCATGAAGGCGGGAATACGCGACGTGGAGTATATGCCGGCAATAGACTCGGGCCATCCTGATATCGACTTCGAAAAGTTCGTAAAAGCGCCCCATTTTAAGATGTTCACCGGTGTTCGTGGGTAGGACTAGCTAAATTCTTTCCGGGGCGATACCGAGAAACAACCACACACTCCAGGGATAAGTGGTTGAGAAGGGCTGTTGCATAGGATAGGAGATTGCCCGGGTTTGTGTTGTTGATTTGAAGGAGATTGAGTGCATTGGCTCTTTCTGCGAGGATTGGACGTCAGAAGGGTGACTTGATTTACACGGATAAACGAGGTGGATAGTTGATAGCAGAGTTCAGGCTTACACTTACATATCATTGATAATCAATACATCTACTTCCTTCTTTTAGGTGTTTCCAAGATCTGTAATAGTAATGTTGAGAGGTTATGTAATTCACGGAATAAGCGCTTCCACTTATATCATCACTTCTTGAGACAATTTTACTCCGTAGAGATGAGAGGGACACCATGTGATGACTGCCACTTCTTGGATCCTTGGGAAGTCTACCTCGCTTTGCAGGAGACACTTCATACAAACCTTTGTATCTCTTCAACCCGGTTCTCATTGGAGAGCGCAAGCTCTTTGAAACGTGCTCGATGTTGACGCTCGCTCTCATCCCACTCTGGCACATTCATACTGGCTGGACCCCACAGCCAACTCTTCTCTTCGACGTAGTCCACCTTAAGTACAATCGATAACTGGCGAATGCTACTCCTCATCTTCCGCTGATGAGGTCGTTGCAGCGCTTCTCAGGCGGTGCCGACGGTATTCTAGAATTTCGTGGTCCAGCGCGACCAGTCTTTCTCTACCCCTTCCTTCGGTCCTTCCTGCACTGGGCACCCTGTTTCCAGTCGTCTAACTTGCCTCCACGGCATTCGTTGGAGTTTTTGGGGGGAATACCCGGAAAGAAGGGCGACCGCCCCGCTGGCTGAACAACGTAATCCGGTCCCTGAGGGTCATGGATCGAACCATTCTGCTTGTCTCCGTAATCGCCGCAACGCTAGCTGCATCGTATCTGGCTCCGCCAGACGTGCTTGCCTGTCCAATGGAGATGCGATGGCAACGTCTCTACATGAACAAGGATGCCATTTCGATTCGCACCATCCAATCAGCCCTTCAATGTCGCGGTTTTCGGAGTATTCATGACCGCGCGCGAGCGGGCGCTAGGTTATACACGAAGCTGCATTGGGGGTTGGAGGCAGAGAGAAGAGACAGAAGCCTGGTTTGTCTTCGTGACGACATTACTGACCATTCTGCTCAAGGCAAAACTCTTGTCGTAGCTTTGACAACCTCTTCCAGCTCGATTGCAGAGCGCTTGTCTCTGATACCCTGCGACTATGGTTCATTCTCGCGCAATACGAACCTTCTTCCTATGTCTGATATCGAACAGATGACACTGACCCGGCCTGTATCCACGTATCAACGAAGTTCATGATCCCGGTTCCGACAATCGATATATTGCGGAGCCAGAGCCACAGTGCATCACTGGGAGATATACTGATGATCCGGAACAAGGAGAGAATAGTGACAGAAGATTAAATTCAGATGATGCGAGTGTGAGCGAGAAAGCTGAACACTGACGAGATCACGATGATGACTTGAGCTCTTTGCGAAGTGGAGAGGCTCATGTGTCAGGTTTGCGGGGTGAAATACGGTAGGTACGGGGTGGTGAAAGCGAAACAACTGTAGAGATGGTAATTTGCCGTCAGAAATTAGTACACGAAGGGTAAGACAGAAGGGCCGGGGAATAAGGTGCCTCATAATAAACCATTATTATCGATCAGAGTCTGCAGTGGTCCTGCAAAGAAGGACCTGAGTCGTAATGAAGAATTTCATCAAGCTACACAAATGTAGTGGTCATGTGACAAAAGTCTTCGGTCCGACATCTGCCCGCTCTCGCAACCTCTCAGTGCGGAAAGGCCACGCTTTTCTGACCCAAAGGCCACGCACAGCCGTGGTCTTTTCGTCGTCGCCGACATTCTCTCCGTATTGAAAATGAGAAACACGTTTGCGTTGAGCGATGAAATTTGTTGGGAGACCTCATTCTCTTGTGTCCGTAGCAATTTTTCTTTTTGAAAAGGGGCTGGGAGAAGCGACTTCCTAGGATGACCCCCCTTTCGAGGTTCGTTCGATGCCACACGAGAAGTAAGAAACAACAAGGACACACCAATTGATTTTTGCCTTTGGAGGATATAAAGAAGGATAACTAAGAATATCCCCGCTCATCACATTGCATTTATAGGCAGCTCTCCCTAAGTAATTTTTCTAATCTTAACCCTCGCTATCTTTCAACAACGTCTCCAACTTTTTTGGGTCTACGACGGATGCATCTGCGCCACCTTCAAGAAGCATTTTCACAGCATCAACCCGGTTATAGTGAACGGCAGCCTCCAAAATAGATGCAAAGGACCCAGACACGCTAAAATTGAAATCCACCCCATAGTCCAAGCACACTTTAATCGCATCCACTTGTCCAACCATACAGGCAATATAAAGGCCCTCGTGCACGTCTTCGACAGGTCTATGTGGCAGCAACACATCGATAGAACGTGGAATGTACTCGATATGTCGCTTACTAGCCTTGGCACCACGATCCAGAAGAAGAGACACTACTTCTGGCCTTGAATATCTTTGAGCCGTGAGAAGTGCATCAGTTAGCGCCACGCCCGTCGCGTTGGGATCGGCTCCCGCATCAAGCAGCATTGATACCACGTCCAGCATTGATACCGCGTCCACAAAGCATCGGCGGATTGCCACGTTCAGTGGTAAATCGAACGGGGGACGGCCGAACCCCGAGGTCTTCGCGCCGCAGTCGAGAAGCACCTTTGCCATCTCGATCTTGTTAAATCGAAGAGCCTCGACTAGGCAAGGCTCAAAGGCGCGCCGATCGTCCTCGAGGGGCTTGTCGAGAACGAACCCATTATCCACTAAGACCTTCACCAGTTCGCTATCCTCGACGGCTATAGCAAACGAGATGGGGCTGCTTGCATGCTTATCAATGTCGGACTTCGACTCCGGGTTGGTATGCCAGATTATCGTGGTATCGGGGTTCGCCCCGTGACCCATTAATAACTTTATCATGTCATACTTGCGTCTCATTATCGCATACCCCAAAGGAGTATTGCCGTCGCAAAGACACTCCTCTATAGCTTCCAAAACCCAATCGTATTCGAGGAGCAACGTCGCCGATTTCAGGGCATTGTCAATAATGGCGGAACGCAACCATTCTGGTCCAAGACTGGTACGGCCTGGGCCTTGAAATTCCTTTTGCGAGCGTAATTCTGGGACGTTGTCCAGAAGGAACCTGATACAGGACAAAAATTCCCGCTTAACTGCTTTGAATAAGTAGCCTTGGTAAATTTCAAAAATCGCGTTCATCGGCCACTGATCCGAGCCTGGTAGAGCTGATATATAGTCCCAATATTTCGACATCTGCTCTCTGGGGTAACGGTGAAATTCTTCAAGACTCCGAAGAAACAGCCTTTCCGGTCCCCAGGAATGGATATATGTATTGTTAACAGAAGTTGGAAATAGATCTTCTATGATATTGAACCATGACCCTGTTTATGCACGTTAGTACTCTAACCGCAAGGGGGTGGATGGCAAAGTAGAGAATCAATGGTTTTTTGAAATATTTCCCAGGCAAGAGACATATTCATAACCAGGTTGAA
The DNA here is from genome assembly GCA_032988195.1 of Arachnomyces sp. PD_36. Lineage (NCBI taxonomy): Eukaryota > Fungi > Ascomycota > Eurotiomycetes > Onygenales > Arachnomycetaceae > Arachnomyces > Arachnomyces sp. PD_36. The sequence goes on along the minus strand of JANTQE010000006.1, from coordinate 1,107,690 downwards.
AACAAGCATGTCGTACTTACAGCAAACCTGCTGAGCGGTAAGCCCATTTCTCACGAGATCCTTTCCCTTGTCCTCCTCCTTCTCCTCTTCTATATTAGGTTCCTCGGCAATCAATTCCTTGAGAATCACGGTTTGAATCTCCGGCGGGAGATCCGCCCAATCTCGCCTCATTTTTGAAGGTGGCATCAAATCTCTTGTCCGGGGTAAATGGCGGAGGTGAAAGTAAAAGTCGGGTTGGGATGGTTTAGGGTCAGCTTCCCCACCTTAGTGTAGCGAGAGGGCGAGAGATGTGGTATGTTGAAAGGCGAATCGGAGGTTCTGGCGGTTGAAAGTTGTAACGAGAGAGAGGACGCGAGGGATAGAGATCTCATCTTTTGTTTCTTGAAGTTTAAGTAAAAGAAGGATATGATCGATGCCGAATCCGTCGAGGGATCCAGCCTGATAGAAGAAAAGAAAGGAAAAAAAAAAGAGAGAAGGCTCTTTTTCAGGTGAGGTCGCACGAAATAAATATCTAGCGAATACGAAGTACATTGTCGCGAAGGCAATCACTTACTAGCCGGTTCCCCGACCACCTACTTATATGGTTCGACCATAGCTAAACTCCCATGCAGGTAGATGGTTGAACTAGTTATCCCTTGAGCGCTGTATCACTGAGATAAAAGAGGGTAAGCACCTTAATGGCTATTAAGGTGGTGGGTTCACAATCCAAGACTATCGTTGGACTCCCCCCTTCCCCCCTCCCCAAGGAATAGGAGAGGAGATATATAGAGGCTATGAAAGGGTTATATAAGATATGTCATGATATTAGTCATCATCCAGAGACCACGTGGCTTCCCACAATCACCTGCATAACTCTCGGGGTCGGCGTTATATATCTCCGGGGGGTGAAGCTTATCTAACCTCCGGACCCGGTGCAACTAATCTCCGAGATGAATGGACCCGAGATGGGATGGGAACTCGATGAATGATTATTCGACTCGAGGAGTTCTGAACGAAAGGTTCCTTCACTTATTTCATTCACTTGTTGCATTCACTGTTTTTGAACGAGATTTCTCACAAATCTCTCGAATTCTTCTTTCTCTTTTTCTTTTCTTCTTCTTCTTTCTTCAACTTCGTAGTACTGGGTCAGGCCATAACAAATCCTAGTACATACTGCCTTTACCAGGCACATCACATCCATTGTACGCTTCGGTGAAGATGAAGTGTGCCCGCGTTGCATCGGCCCCCCAAACCCTGAGATCATTATGCCATTGTATACTCTCAGCTATATCTCAGAATTGACTCTCTTGGTGACTTCCGTTCCTTGCCCTTCCTTTTCTTGGGACCCTTACGAGAAGAGCACTAGGAAAAAGAACATCTCTATTTCTCTACCAGCGATATATGCGATATACATACAGACCATATATACTTCATATATCTCTACTCATCCTCATATTAATTCACTTCAGGCTGTCAATTGATAGATACGATGTCTCACCGTCATTCGCCAGAGTCCAAGAGCGGAAACAGCATGCCCCTCCACAGTTCCTCCTTCCTCTTTCCGGAAATAAAAACCAATGAGGCTCATGAAGAGACAGGGGTAAGGAGGAAGGTGGTGTGGGGCCGCCTTCCTGTTCCTACCGTTATCTCCTGATTTTACCATGATGGAGGGTGGCAGGGGTCCCGAAAGGGGAAGGGGAGGTCAATAGCCCGCCCCAATTGGGAAATGATGTAGTAGGTTCCTGCCCTGTCCCCGCTGCCCCCCTCTCCGCCCCCCTCTCTACCCCCTCATGCCCCCGTTCGTTTCCCTCTATACACTGGCTCTCTCTTTTTCTTCTTTTCTTCTTTTCTTCTTTTCTTCTTTTCTTCTTTCTTCTTTTCTTTCTTCGGCCGAGTGGAAGACGAAGAAGAAGAAGAAGACGAAGACGAAGACGACGAAGCCACTTCTACCCCTACACCAGCACCAGCAACAACAACAACAACAACAACAACAAAAATGGCTTTCCCGTGCTCCCCCTCGGTGGTTACCACCACCGCCACCACCACCATCACCGTGACCGCCGCCGCCGAAGTCACCGACATCTCTCCCACCCTGGCCTCCGCCATCTCTTCTGCTGTCGCCTCCTCCACGGCGAAAGCGGCCCGGGAGAAGCCCGGGATCGATATTTTCTGTTTTTATTTCTGGCCTCTTTTCATCGGCATTCTCGGGATTATCTCCTTTTCTATACTGTCTCGTGGGCCTCGAAAGGCGGGTGGTTGGTTGTGTACGTCTCACTTTCTCGTCTCTCATGTTTCATTTACGTACATGTACACAACGTATTTACTGACTTTGTTATAGTAAGTGGGTGTGTCGCTTCCCGACCCTCAAGGAGTTCGATGAGGTCTGCCGTGGGTTGTCGGTTCGCGTCCGATGGGCTCGAGCAAGAGCGACGGTTGCCGAGACAATGCTCGGATGTTTCTTCCCTCGCCAAGAGCTCGGCTCGCTCTCCTCCACCACCCCTGACCCTTCTCCCGCTCCCTCCTCCGGCTCTTCCTCCCCCGTCTCCATCTATCATACCCCCGCTTCTTCCTTCCACCATCTCCCCGCCGCCTCCTCCTATCCCCCCCGACATCCCAACAGGTCCGAAAGTTCCCTCCCCGTCCCCACTGCTGCCAGTGCCCCCGCTCCTCTCTCGACAATGCCCCCGCGGGTCTTTCGCAAAAGCGTCCGCGACGCAGAGGACGGCTTGCCTCGACGCCAGCAGGGGTCGAGTTCCAGCTCGGACCCCTCCGGGGCTGGGACCGCCCGTCGCCGCGCGGCGAGACTTCTTGCCCTCAAGGACGAGGAGTAGATGAAGAATACGTGGAGTGAGGAGAGGATCGCCCGGAATCGTCGGTTTTTTCTTTTCATGAAGAAGCTCTATATATTTTTTAATTTTCCTTTCTTTTCGAATGAAAAGTTTTTTTATTTTCCGGCTCTCGAAAACTTTTACCAGTAAACGATTCAGATATATCTTCGTAGATGTGATGAGAATCGTAGAGATCGTGACTAGATCTGTCTCTACGACTCTTAACTCGACTTAACCCTAACCTTTATATCCAGTCGTCATGACGCGCAGACTTCTCTGATAGTTTGATACCATGATATCATTGTTATATCATTATATACCAGATACTCCGGACTGATATACAACGAGGGATCTTTTTCTTGATTATAAGTCATCGTTCTTGATGACTCTCTTTTCTTTTCTTTTGATTTTGACAAACGTACGCAGTTGAAGACGATATCTTCTTTAACCCTTATATTGATCTTTCTATATACGATGTCTCATCATCGCTCTCAACAATCAAGAGACTCAGAGACGGAAACTTCATCCGCTTCACCACCCTCCTACTATTCGCTTTATTCGAAAGAAATAATCAAAGAGGCTCTTGATAAGATAGATCTAAGTGTAAGAATCACGTTGACCCCTGTCTCTGTTCTCTCATTTCTTCCCGATCTGACCATTATGTTGTTTTAGGGATATCGAAGCAAAAAGAAATGGTAAGTTGCTATCTACTATCTCCTCTTTCTGCTTCTAACGGAACACTTCTACTCACATCATCCCGAACCTCATTATTAACTTGCCGTTATCAGCTGGATCAGACGGTTCTGCGGCGATGTGTGGATATTTGCTCAGATGTTTCCTACTTTATTGTCGATTAACCTGGAGCTGGGTGACGATGCCGACCCGGTTATAGAAGAATTCTTCCAGGAGTTTGATCGCAGAGTTGATTTAGAAAGGGCACGCAGAAGGGAAGAAAGGCGCCGTCGATCTAGAAGGAATGGAGCTTCAGCTGAGAGCTCTCGAGGAAAGACTCGGTTCGATATCGACAGCGATAAGAGAATACATCGAGCTCCCGAACGAATGAGAGACACTACAAGATCTTGATTATGCGACGCCGGGGACACTATGAGCGTAGAACAGACATGTCGCAAGGTGGCTGATGAGTATCTATATGGACACTTCGTCATTAAATGGACGAATCCTCTACTTATGACTCACGATGATAAAGTTAATACAAACCCGTTTCATATCTCTCGCATTCGCGTGATTTTCATCAGTCATCTCTATGGTTGACAAAGAACTGGTTCAAACTGGAGAGCAGAGGTTTACGGAACAGAGCGAATATTCGAAATTTTTGGTCTCTGCCGGAACATTGTGGTCAGGGGGTTTAGGAAATTAATATGCGATTTCCCTTTTCTGAATTCAATGTGTCAAGCTTCCTCGCGCGAGACCCTGGTGCTGATGATGGTGGAAACCGGATTAATGAAGTAGATGTTGATTCCTAGTGGCTCTTAAGAAGATATCCAGACAATAAGGATAGGAAAGTGATGAAAGAGTGTTCCCCGCCCAATACTATTTTATCAAGTCCAATGCCTTCTGGTCCCTCAACAATGCCTTCAACCGGTATGCGAGCGGTCCATACTCGAAAAATATTCCCGCAACATTGCGCCGTTCATACTCGACAGTTAATCGGAAGCATTCCCTTAAACACCCAGAAAACCCGAAACGCGCATAATAGCCACCACACATGAACGATCGGACTGCATCCCCCTCGCCAAGCATACAGCCGATACACAGAGCAGAACACAGCTGGCGCACAGCGAGTAGACTACATTCCCCTAAGGGAGTCAACGCGGAAAGCCTCCCCGCGCTCGCCCGTAGATGCTTGTCTCGAACTCTGACTCCGTCGTCTAGAAGAGATTTCACCCTCGCAGGTACATTGTCGAGCACGGCCGTGAGAAGCGCATCGGTCTCGTTCCCGTTAGTCGAACCAACATCAGCCCCTTCATTGGTCGCCGGTGCCGAGGCTTTTTCCGTGGAACGGGCGGCCGGGGACAATCCTGGCGGTGCCCTAGCGGTACCGAGTATATTTGCACCGGGGTTGGCGCGAAGCCTTGCCAAGTTGCTGTTTCGGCCCAACATGGTATCCGCCAGGGTAGTTCCGGGAGGTTTGCGAATCATCATACCGTCGTGCCTGAGGGTCCAACGGAGCGGTGGTTGTTCTGATTTTGGAGTGTGTAATGCGCTAGACGATTAAGAGAGTGAAAAAAATCGTAGTAATATTTGCTGTATATAACGTAAAGGGGTTATGGAATATTTGGCTTGTTATCAAGTTGAAAGGCAGAAAAGAGGTAAATATATAATTGCATGGCCTGCGACGTGAGCAACTCGGTAGGGGTTGATCCTATCCAAGAAAAGGGAAGGCACGAATGAGCAGGTCCACCGCCCGGGAACATTGACTGTATGAATATACACATTAAATTCTGGCTAGGATATTCGAGAATCAGTACGACGATACAGAAATAATTTCGAGAGCGTATTGCTTACCACAGAAGAATGGATTCTGTACAGATTCACCCCTGAACAGGGGCAGGAATAACAAGATATACATAGTTCGAGACAGTTCGACTTCAAGACCACATACCGTCTATTCACCCTTGTCACCCTTCTCCTCATCTCCCTTCACAACCTTCTTCCCCTTTCTCTTCTCCACTAGGTCCACAAACCCATCCCCTCTCAACCAGGCCAGCGCCTTCCTCATCTTCAGATCATCCACCGCCCCAGGATTCCCCTCCAACACACACCCAGCAAGAGCCCACGCAAGAACAAACGCAGAAACCTCGATTCCCTTCCACCGTCTCCACATTCCCTTCTTCGGTCCAATCTTCCAGGCAGAGTTAAGCGCAATGCGGAAGATGGAAAGGAAATGCGCGCGGTTGCCAGTCCCACGGGCAAAAACGGCGAATGGGAGTCCGGCTGCGGCTCCACTGAGGAAGAAACGTTTTGTGGGAAGGACGGAGCGGGAAAGAAGACTGTTGAAGAGGCAGATGCTTCCCCACGCGGAGCCGACAGATGTGGAGAGGACTAGGGTCATTGTGATAATTTTGCGGAAGAGAGCATTTGTGGTGGTGAATGGGGCGGAGAGGAAGCGTTTATAGGATAATAGTGACATGGCGAGATAGACAAATGTGACAGGACGGGCAAGTTGCGCGACGGATAGGAGATTATGGTGGAGGTAAGCAGTAGTGCAGGAGGGAGTAGAGGGATGAAGGAGAGCACAGGATAGAGACGAAAGGGCTGCATGAGCGGGGGACGTGATGGGAGAAATTGACTTTAGTGAAGATGGGAGTGGAGATGGGTTATTCGGGTGTAGGATTGGGGATGTAAATGGGCTAAATGGTTGATTAGTCGAAGTCCCATCGAAAACAGAGGGCCTGGCAAACACTCACGGCCACTTCATCGCTGAGATCCCAGCCAAAGAATCCACAATTTCGTAGCCATCAGGCCAGTGCTTTTCGGCAGGGAAACCCGCTGGCCTCTGCTGAATATATGCCGGAGTCAATTTGAAGAGTAATTGGCCAAACCACTATAACATGCGTTAGCAAAACCGCCCCATCTTCCCGCAACTGCGGACGTATACGGAGACGTACTCCTGGAACAACTTCTCTCTCGAAGACAAACGCATAGAACAGTTGCCCAAACGAGACCGGCATAAACAACCAGCTTCCCACCCACCACGGCCTCTTCCAGTCCGCCAACAAACCCCCTTTTCCCTCGGCGACGTTCCACAGAAACTCTCCCGCTCTTGATCCCAAGTATATAGCAGCACTTGCATGCAACCCGCTATCGGGATATATACCCAGTGCGAACCCCGCAGCGCTGGACCCAATGGAAGGAGCATATTTGGATGTCAACGCATGGGATATACGAGGGTTTCTCTCGCGGAACGGCGCAGCGGAGGAAGTTAAGAGAGTGGCTCGGAGACGGGTGAAGAAGCGGTGGAGAAGACGATGTAGGAGGAGGATTAGCGATAGAGATAGGGAGAGTCGGAAAGTTGGAGATCGATGGAGGGGGGTCTTCGTCTTCGTAGGCGGCGCAGAGCCCTTTGCCAGTCGTGCTTTCAGAATGTCGAAGAGTTTCAAACTCGATGCTGTAGCCAGAAAAACGCGCAATGAAGCGCGAATCGCAGTTTCATTGTATTTATCTGATCCTCCACCCGCCTCGTCGGCTCTTCGGGAGCTCCTCACGATCGCTCCATATCTGTCTGGTGTCGGTGTCGAGTCTTGGATTTTGGCCTTCAACGAAGCGGGAGACCGTTTCATCACATATTGATGAAGCTTCCTATATTCACTCGCGCTGAGGGATAGCCGGAGCGCGTTTCGGAGAACAGGGTTAACAGGGGCAGCGCGGGGTGGCTGCGTTTCCGCAGAGCTTGAGGTCGCCATCGCCGTACTCCTCGGGGATCCTGTTTATCGGGGGTTAAAAGCCGATCAATCCCATCGCCGTATTCACCGGCATAACTGGTCTTCCATCTAAAGTGATCAAAGAGGTTGAGATGAGAGTTGTTCAATCTCACTTTCCCCAGAAATGAAGCTCGGCTTCTTTCACGTGAAGGCCCCAACTTCCGATAGTGCTCGGGCCGATCGGCTTCTTGACTTCAATTCAACATCGTCATCGTCGTTCACAAAAACAGCAACAGTGATGAGTCGATAACATTATTCTGTCTTCCTCGAAAACAGACGATACAGATAATTGGAAACGTTCACCCTCCTTTTCAGAGCCGAGGAAATGTACTATATGCGGTCGTTTCCTCAAGCCGTCGATACCTTTTCTTGAGTGGTTCGCAATCCATGTCCCCGAGCTCACCCATCCCCAGACATGAAAAGCAAGATCCCGCCACCATGTACCCAGGAGCTATTCTAACTTCGAGCTCTTAAATCGTGAAAACGTGATTCCCATTTCAGTACCAATTTCCTCAGTGGTAGTGAATGATTTGTCCCTCGATATAGCCCAACAGCTATTTTACATTTTGTTGTGATCCAGCACGACTCTGTCTTATATCCTAGCTCATTGTGGTAGATGGTTTCTATCAACTTGGACGCGTCTTCGTTAACCTGGCTCAGGGCTTAGGACTTTAGGGCGAGGGCTAGTGCCCAGATTTTACAAAGAGCCTTGTTCTTCATAACTTGAATGAGACCTCATCCACTGCTGAGAAGAAGCCTCGCCATATCAATCTCCATCTCCTCTCGGTGTTAGCACAGCAACACGAAATCGAAAAACATGCCTTCCACTACATCAACTCCTCGCGAGGTGCATGGCCATATCTCGTCAATGACACCAATTAAGAATCGTCGCAGAAAAAGACCATCTTTCGCCCTGGTCAAGGCGACGGCAATTTCTACCCACCCATCTCTAGATATTTCAGCGTCATCTCTTGACTTTGAGGAATTTTCGTTATGGGATCCAGAGGGCCTGGACCATAATCCCTCGACCAAGTATCTCCGCCTCTTGAGCGAATATCTATCAACAGAGTATGGGGTGGGTGATTTACGAATCATGAAACCGTTTATCATCCTCCGCTGCAGAGATGGACCTCCCGCGCCCGAGAGAAGACTATTCACCGTTGCTGGATGCATTGCAGTATGGACTGGCATCGACGATCCGCTGCCATGTATTGATCCTGGGAGCATATCGGCCACAGATGATTATCTATCAGAACTAGAGATGGAAGATGCCTTGGTCTCTGAACTGGTGCCATACGGGATGCCCAAGCCGGAAACCTTACATACAATCTTGAGACGCCATTTCCCACAAGCCATCGCCGTTTCATTCATATTCCGCACACTGGTCATCGAATTTGAGGAAGTCAACGCCCAAGTCTGGGGCGAGCGATTAGCAGAATTCCCATTGTCCATTAAGGGTTCCGCAGTTGGTTTGAACTTTTCAAATGGAGCATTGACTAATGTCGGGTTCGCATGCGAAGAGGAATCAAACGCTCGATTCGCGGGTAGTTTACAAGAAGATGATTCTGATTATGTCAAATCCCAGGGATGTTTCTACCTTGGAGCGATGTTGTCAACTGGAACAGGACATAGGATTAACGCAGGAGTTCTTGTTCGGAACCACAATAAGGTCCGTCTTACTATTCCGTTTCGCAGTGGGAACGAATACGGAAATATGCCTAATACGCCAGGGAGTTCGGAACATCTCTTTATAACTCAGGGCGAGACCGAAGTCGGTTATGTGGCCGACAAGATTGGCAACATAGGCCTAGCGAAAATTCACGACGGAATTGATTTCAGCAACAGATTCCTGGACTTTTACGGAGCAGCAAAGACCCTGGTTCCACTCGATGAAATATCCCCCAGGGATACGTTTCTAATAGATAGTTTTGTGACCGGTCGTCAGGTGTTACGATGCGCGGGAGTGCGCGTCGTTCCGACACCAAACGCTCTATCGTCTCCAAGCCACGGCGGCCACCTGCATCAAGGGATATTTGTTACCAATGCCGACGAAATTCAGAACACCCCAAGGCTTCGAGCTGGTGCTCGTGGAGCAGCCATTGTTAGGCTTCGAGAGGGGGACGTTGATGTGTCAGAAAATGGAGAAATATGCGGCTTCATACATTGCTCAGACCCGCCGCCGAAGCTGTCTGGGGGTCTGTTTTATTTTGCTGATTGCGTTGACGAGCTCATTGACGAGAGATGGGATTGTGTTCCTGTTCCGAAGAGCTGCAGATAGAGTCGGAAAACACAGGGCTAGGGAGAGAAACACCTACTAAGAAGTGCGAATGAAGATTGCTAGACTCAAATAGAAGAATCTTGTGATAGGACGCTCGATGTGTTAACACCTGCCAATTCTTTCCTTTCTCCGACCTCTTCCTTCTCTGTTGGAGTGTGGTTGTTAAACCAATCAACGAGCTTCGCGCCAAAAATACGCCAAGACCGTTGAAATAGTCATGTGACATCAATCAACGACTCATGCATTACCTCATCATCGTTATCAGCTTAAGCCCAAGCCCCTTGAAGGCTCAGACATGGAGAGAGATCTGTTTCACCACCAACAGAAGTCTTCCATTCTCCTTCGAAGTTGATTATCTTGGTTATCGGTTACGGGCAATGATCCAATGGTTTGGTTTTCGTGGTGTTTCTGGTTGACTATCCCTGCTGGATAGAGCTATGGCTTGACTCATCGGAGGTGGCCGACAAATGCAAAGCACCAAGGTAGCAACCATTGAGCTTCCATCTCACCATAGCAATGAACGACACCTTTTTGCAGGACACATCTTTAACTTGGACCAGATTCCACGTATGAACTAGAGCGGGTATCCGCTCCTATTGCTACCCCATCCCCTCAGGCGTTCCCCGTCTCCTTCCGGTCGATTAGTTCCGATCCACAGCTTCCCCAGTTTGGAATTGCTCAATTTTGAAGCTGTTGGTGGGCTGAGCGTGGCTATATAAGAAGGCTATTCCACCCCTTGATACTCTCCCTTCTAACATCTCTCGACTCCATAGTATAAGCTTCAACCCCTATCTAACCTCCCTCACTCCCCTCACCTTATTCTTAAATCGCTCTACATCTACTACCATACCTGAAAGATGACTTCAAAGCTAGCCTCCGCTCGCTACGGCAAGGAAAATGTCCGCGTCTGCAAGGTCCACCGTGACCAGCAGTCAGGCACTCATACCGTGGTGGAGATGACTGTCTCCGTGTTGCTCGAGGGGAGAATCGAGACTGCGTATATCCCCCTATTGTGTCGTATACAGGTGACATCAGAGCTAACAAGTGCATAGCTATACACAGGGTGACAACAGCTCCATCGTAGCAACAGACTCCGTCAAGAACACAATCTACATCCTCGCGAGGCAACACCCCGTCACTCCGCCCGAACTCTTTGGTTCGACGCTCGGAAATCACTTTATCAATGAATACAAACACATACATGCCGCCCATGTGCGGATCATCACGCACAGATGGACAAGGATCAATATTGAAGGAAACCCCCATCCGCACTCATTCATGCGTGATGGCGCGGAAACACGAAATGTAGAGGTTGACGTCACCGAGGGCAAAGGTATCGATATCAAGTCGGAGATATCGGGGCTACTGGTTTTGAAGAGTACAAACTCTCAATTCCATGGCTTTGTCAGAGACGGGTTTACCACCCTCCCCGAAACTTGGGATCGAATCCTTAGCACCGAAGTTGACGGTAGCTGGAGATGGAAGACGTTCAAAGACCTCGACCATGTCAAGTCGGAGGCCTCTAAATTTGATAGGACCTGGCAGTCCGCAAGGGATATTACCCTCAAACTATTTGCGGAGGACAACAGTGCCAGCGTTCAGAATACGATGTACAAAATGGGCGAAAGTATCCTCGAAGTTGCCCCTTCCGTGATTTCGGTTGATTATTCACTTCCGAACAAACATTACTTCGAAATTGGTGAGTCTCGTGGCCATTGACCCGTCCCTGTACCTTGCTAACATATGTTCAGATCTGAGTTGGCATAAGGGATTGAAGAACACCGGGAAAGACGCGGAGGTTTATGCTCCGCAATCCAGCCCGAATGGCTTGATCAAATGTACCGTGGCAAGGCCAGGCGAGCGGCTACCAAAACTGTGAAGGCGCCCCGGCCATCCATGTCTGGTCACCGAGATTATTGATGGTCTTGGACTTTTGGAATACACATAATTTGTTTCAATATCATATCATACAGATTGTAGAAGAATGTCTAGATTTAGGAAAGAATGATACATGATAAACGATGGGAATAATAAGAACACCTCACGCTACTCCATCCATTACCCTTAACCAAGCAAGAATCCTACGACGAAGCCTTCGCATTCTGTAGGGTCTCCTGAACTTGCGGTAACCTCGCGATCTTGCTCTTATATCCGAACTTCACAATGTTCTTCTTATATGGATGAGCAACACCCTCGAAAACTAAAAGCCGTCCCAAATTAGTATACGAAACCTCCCAAGATCCAAAGAAACAACCACATACCTTTTAACCTCGCCAACCTCGGCTCCCTCAACCTATTCTTCGGCAACATCCCCTTAACCGCCTTCCTCAGCACCTCACCACCTCCCCATTTCGCAAACATCTTATCCATCGACATCTGCTTCAGACTTCCCGGCCGGGTATTATGCGTATAGTACTGTTTCTGGAACCGCTTCTGGCCCGTGGTGCGGAGATCGTGGCAGCCCACGGCGACGACGTAGTCACCGCAGTCGGTTGAGGGGTCCCAGATTGGTTTGTGCTTGCCCATGAGGAAGACGGCTATTGAGGAGGCGAGGCGGCCAAGGGATCGGGGGTCGGTGCCGACGTCGATGTGGTGCCATGTTCGGGAGTAAGCGAGACGAGTCTGGAAAGGATTCTTAGATTAGTTCTCTCCGTTATTTGAGACAGACGTATTCGACTGGGCCAATGTTGTCCCGCTAAGAATGAAGAGATGTTAAAGGACTGGGACTTACCCGTCCGACCGTCTGCGACATTGTGAAGGTGTTACCAGCTTCTCATTCAAATAAAAGTGCGATGAGAGCGTAATCGGGCTAGGCCACCGTAATGCAGATATCTGCTCCGTCTCGAATGCTGCGGCGGGGAATTGATCTCTCAGCGTATCCTCATCGTAGAATCTGAAGCTCTTTTCCGTCTCCGAATCTTTTGGGATGCAAAAAAGTCTTGGCACTTGCTTATGTCAACCTTTTAATATAGTCACATGACCCTACCCTAACCAGAATCATCCACACACTAAGCGAGAACTCGCACATCGCGAATCTTGAATTTCTATCTCGAAAGACGAAAGTTAGCGACGACAACCCTCTCCGACCACCCTCGAATCCACCGACAAGGCCAGCTTCCACCATGGCTTCTACTCAGTCTGTCCAATGCTTCGGCAAGAAGAAGACCGGTGAGTTTATATTATCTATTCCCTCCTCGAGCCTGTGTTGGGAGTGAGGTGGAGGGGAATGCAGAGAATTTGTTTGGCTAACGATATTGAAAAGCAACTGCTGTTGCTCAGTGCAAGGTACGAACGAGATAGAAACCGCGGAGATAATACGCTTTGGATGGCTTGGGATATAATACTGATTCGATTCGCTGTACAGCAAGGCAAAGGTCTCATTAAAGTGAACGGAAAGCCTCTCTCACTCACACAGCCGGAAATCCTCCGATTCAAGGTACATACACCATCACAGTCCTCATTCCTACGCCAGCGATGTCGAAAATTAGGGAAATACGCACATCTCTGTCGCATATCGGCTGGCCCGCTTAATTCTGGTGTTTTAAATTCTAACACCCTCTTCCCACTATCTAGGTCTACGAACCCCTCCTCATCGTCGGCCTCGACAAATTCGCCGGTGTCGACATCCGCGTCCGCGTCACCGGTGGTGGTCACACCTCCCAGATCTACGCCATCAGACAAGCCATCGCCAAGTCCATAGTGGCCTACTACCAAAAATACGTCGACGAGTACGCCAAGAACCAACTCAAGCAGGCCCTCGTCCAGTACGACCGTACCCTCCTCGTCGCCGATAACAGACGCTGCGAGCCCAAGAAGTTCGGCGGAAAGGGTGCCCGTTCGCGGTTCCAGAAATCCTACCGTTAAAAAGAAGACAAAGGGTGGTGTGGGTGTTGTTCTTTTTATACGGTTTCTTTTTTCCGTGTTTCTTTTCCGGGACGGGAGAAATGGCTGTTATGGTTCGGGTTTGGGATGTTGATGAGGAATTGGTGAGGGGGGATTGAAATGCACGAATATTAGTGGATTTTATATCCCTGGTTCATTTCTTTGATGAAGTGAAATGTATTCGGTAATGATAAATACAAAAAACAGGGGCACAATCTCTCCGGTTGCCGTCCAATTTAACACCAATGTCGATGCCAATATCTGTCTCATCTCCATGGTTTCTATGCGCATTTAGCAGCACACACATGATAATATTGAATGTGGTGTTGTGGTTGATTGAGCTAGGCCTATTCATGATACTATATAGGGCAATCTTCTTCTAGATTGCCTACAATCGCAGAGCGGAGGCCCCTATTCATCACCCAAGCTGTGGGTAACTAGTGTACGCGTGAGCTAATAACTGGGCCCGTCCTTTCTGCCATCGTTCCAATCTGATGCAACATCCCTTCATCTCCTATAGTTGCTTGTTCCTGGAGCAATATGCTGGGCTTTTAGCAAACACTGACAGTGAGTGCTCCTAGCTGGAGCCGCGATATCCGTTGGGATACCCCAGGCTTCTCGTGGAGGCCCATCTGCATAAAGGTAGACACCGGTTTAGGGGCCCAGCCGTAGCGGAATAGTCGTCATGGAAGCAATACCCCTGAACTAGGATCTGAGGCTTCAAGGTTTGGTATCCATCATATCAACATCTCTCGAAGCCTCGTTCTCCCCAAGATCAACAACAACAGGAGCATACTCCCCCGTCTCATCATAGCTCTCAGCATCATTGACCTCCATCTCGACCTGCTCGCCATCCTCTAGCTCCAACATCCCTCTCCTGACAATAGCCCCCCGCCTGAGCTCCCAGCCATATTGGCTCTTAACCCACTGCTGTAATTCCTCAAGCTCCTTATTAACCCTCGAGCTTTCCGGCCCATCCACCTCATCCAGCCCAGTCCTGAACTGCGTAAACAGCTTCTTCAGCAACGCCCCGCCCTCATCCCCATCCATCTCAAACAACCCTCCCTCAACATCATCGCAATGCTCCAACTGCAACTTAAGCAGCTTCAACACCTTAATAAAGAACCCCTCCCTCGGCTTCACAGCCGCCCGACACGTAAACACCAGTCCGAGTAACCGTTTCCACTGCTCCAAACACGAATAATTCGCCAGAAGCAGCACCATCAAAAACGTAAACTGCAGCTCCCCAAGAATCTGCGTCTCCCCATCCCCCCCTCCTCCATCAGACGCACACCTCTCCACAATATCACCCAAAGCCCACGATCGATCCTGCGCAGCTTCCGTCCTCTCCCTCCCCACAGCACCCTCCCTCCACGTCTTCTTCAGATCCACAGGTAGGAACGTAAGCTCCTTTTCCTCCTCCCCCGCAACACCCCCCGCACTCGCAGCTTCCTGCTCAGTAAGACCGGGGATATTATCCTTATCCTGAGGAGCCGTACTCGCAGACGTGACCGTCCACCTCGATCTCCCCTCCGTATCGAATTCCCTCTCCCCAAGGATCCGAGACACAAGTCCAGGAGAAATATATTTCGTCAACGCATACCAATCCTTCTCCCTCTCTCCAGGCGGCCGATCCTCATCCTCCTCCTCGTTATTGCCCCCGCCATCACCACCGTCATCCTCATCATTCCGTTTCGATTTCCGCGTCGTCCCAGGTTGTGACCGATACCCAAACAACCCACCCGCCTGCCACACCCTCCCCAAATTTGCCCTCCGTCTCATCGCCTCCTCCCTCTCCCCCTGGACCGCATCCCTCAACGGCCTAACAGCCTCAATCCCCTCATCCCACTTCCAAATCCGAATCTCTACATCTCCTCCTCCTCCCCTTCTTACCACCGCACCACCTCCCTCCCCATCTCCAGCATCAGCATCACCACCAACACAAAACCACGACCCACTCCGTAACGAGAAACTCTCCGATGTCCCCGTGTACAGAAAGTGCCAGCCGGGCGTGAGGTCTTTTATTCCATGGAAGTTTGGAGTGGAGGCGAATGAGGTGAGGTCTATTCCGATGAAGGTTTTGGGTGGGAGGTTGGAGAGGAGGAGGGTTGGGGTTGGGGCGGCGGCGGAGGACATGGAGGGGTAGTTGGTAGGGTTTGGAAGCTTGGTGCGCCAGCGAGGTGATGGGGTTCGGAGTTTCAGTGTTGGAAAGGACGTTGGTATTGTTTTTTTGAGGTCTCGGAGGGGTATTAAATATTATGCTTTGGGGGATAATGAGTAGGACTTGTAGAGACAAGAAGAATTGCTTCGCAGCTAAGATGTTGGAGCTTGGTGCATAAAATGCGCCAAACTTTATTTTTTATATGTGGGGGAGCTCCTATTCACCCCTCCGACCGCAAGAAGATCAACTACGGCTCAACCGTCTACATCCTACGAGAAACACACACACGAATAGTCAGAAGATATGATGATATTTTGAATTTGACTCCCAGTTTTGTTTTCCGAGATACTTCTGCGTAGCCTGTAAGCTAAACAGCCCACTCTAAAGACACACACTTAATACGCTCAGAGAAAAAAGGAAGATGATGATGAGAGGGGGAAGACCAGGCCTAAACGAGCCGTTCTTCGCGTTGAATCCATCCACATATACGAGCCAAATAACCACAGAAGCGATAAAATTTTCCGGTAAGGGATTTCTCCCCTGCCGTAGGAGTAAATCGTCCATGGGAATTGAAAGCCGAGCGAGCATTGTCTTTGCGCACATGCTCAGAGACGACGACCACGGCGACCACCCTTGCGGCGGGTAGAGTCGGAAGGAGTGGGAGTAACATCCTCAATTCTTCCGATCTTCATTCCGGAACGGGCGAGAGCACGGAGGGCAGACTGGGCACCAGGGCCGGGGGTCTTGGTTCCGTTACCTGTGAGAATTATATGTCAGAGATAGTTCCTTTGCGCAGTGGTTTCGCTTTCTTTCTGTTTTTTATAACATACCTCCAGTAGCTCTGATCTTGATGTGAAGAGCGTTGATGCCAAGCTCCTTGCAGCGAGCAGCAACATCCTGGGCAGCCAACATAGCAGCGTAGGGAGAGGACTCGTCACGGTCAGCCTTGACCTTCATTCCACCGGTGACACGGCAGATGGTTTCGCGGCCACTGGAATCACCCAGAATATTAGCCATCCGTTTATTGTTTTCTCCCACATGTTTGTATATCCCTCTTTCGAGGTGTCGCAAAGTGCTGCGCAGTGGGAGACGTATTAGCGGGGGAATGTAGTGTTAACGAACCTCAGATCGGTGACGTGAACGAAGGTATCGTTGAAGGAGGCAAAGATACGGGCCACACCGAAGACGAGCTGGCCTGTTCGCGAAGCAATTAGCACATCTATCAATCTTCGAACTGTAGACAACGCGCGCAAAGGGAAGGGATCGTACCATCTCCGGCGAGGGGGCCGAGAGAGACGTTCTCGTTGGCGGGCTTTGCGGTCTTCTGCTTAGGAGGCATTTTGACTGTTGTGGATTGGCGATATGGTGGATGGTGGGAGGAAGAAGAAAGAGAGCGTTTGTGGGCAGGAAGACCTCACGGTGATATCTTGAATTCAAGCCGCAAAAACTAAAAATCCTTGGTGTGCCCTGTGCCCTAATTTGTGACCGAAACGGGATGAAAGAGGGGCACTAACCGCATTCGATCTTCTACTGGAACAACTCTCGGTCCGATAAGCGAGTCCTAGGCAGTATTCGACCAACGAATAAGAGCCTCTAGCTTGAAAGCGGTGAACACCTCCCCTTTTCTCTTTCCTTTTCGGTGAGAATTTTCTTCTTCTCTCTTTCTTTCTTCAAAGTTTGTCGCACAAGCAAAAAAACATCCACGACATTCTTTCTTTACATGCGGTTGTTGTTGCTTGTGTTTCCCAACTCGAGGAGTTCACAGTCTGCCCCGATGTGGTTACATCCGACAGTCGGTTTACGAATTCTTTCTTTTCCTTCTGGCTGATGCTGATGGTGTCGTCTTTTTTCTCTTTCACTTTCTCTTGAACTCACTGAGAACAACTTACAATCCTCACTGACCTTCAGCAATTGATCGTTTGCCTTGAGCTTTGGAATCATATCTTCCGCAATCATGGATACCCGTTCAATCGGAATCATTGGCATGGGCGATATGGGGAAGATGTATGCTCAGCGCCTGAGCGATGCTGGCTGGAGGTAAATTTGAGTCCAGATCTTCTTGACACCTCACACCTTTCCCTTCCTCCCGGTTCTGGAGCAGCCCAGATTCACTCATCTGGTAAGTCATAGTCTTTTATCCTTGCTTTATTACGTGGACAACCCCCCGCAACCCTTTTATATGATGACAAGAGTGCATTTGGCTCGAGCATGACTTGGGAGCTACTTTTCCGCCATTCTGGTGCGAATTGTGGGCGACCTTGTCGTCGATGATGTAAAACCCTCGCTACCTTACATTTTTCTTGTATCTGATAAACTTTCCTCCCGATTGGAAAGCTTGACATAACGTGTTTGCGGAAGAATAAAGGAAAAACGTGGTTATACAGCGTTGCTAACCGTCTTCTTCGCTATAGGTTACCATCCACACACATTACGAGCAAAAGCCGTTATTTTTTGTTGATCTCACAAAGGGGAGCAAGAGGCTGATACGAATTGGTGTGGTGTAGAGTCAACGCATGCGATAGGCCGGACAAATACGATGCCCTGAAAGCGGAATTCGAGTCCCAAGTATGTATCCTGCTGCCGGTTGACGGACAGTGAGGCTTATTGCAGAGTAGCAAGGAGTCACCATTTTGCCAAATGGCCATCTAGTGTCCAGAATTAGCGACTTTATCATATACAGCGTAGAGGCGGAAGCCATTGACAAGATAGTTGCGGAATATGGACCATGTATGTCCCAATTGAATAGTGAACTTTTTGATTATTTTCCTTCTTATTTCTCTTCCATTGTCTAACGTGCCGAAAGCAACCAAGGTCGGTGCTATCGTTGGCGGGCAAACTTCTTGCAAAGCGCCAGAGCTGGCTGCGTTCGAGAAGCATCTTCCCGCTGATGTGGAGATTATCTCCTGTCATTCCCTCCATGGGCCAAAGATCAACCCAAGAGGTCAGCCCTTGGTAAGTAACCAGCATTGGGAACTGCAATAACCCGTACATTGGGCATTGGAATAACGTCGGGTCAACAGGTGCTCATCAAACACCGCGCTTCAGAGGCTAGCATGAAGTTCGTCGAGAGCGTCTTCGAATCTTTCAATTCCAAATACGTCCATCTGAGTGGCGAGATGCACGATCGCATAACAGCCGATACTCAAGCTGTCACGCATGCAGCCTTCCTGAGTATGGGCACTGCATGGCAGGCGAATAATCAATTCCCCTGGGAAATCCCTCGTTACGTCGGCGGGATTGAAAACGTCAAGATCAATATCACTCTGCGGATCTACTCCAACAAGTGGCATGTTTACGCCGGTCTTGCTATCCTCAATCCGGCCGCGAAGAAGCAGATTCGACAGTACGCTGAATCTGTTACGGAGCTCTACAAGCTGATGCTTGGAGGACACCGTGAGGAACTCAAGAAGAGAGTGAAGACGGCCGGTGCAGCAGTATTCAAATCTGATACTCAAAGCCAGGACTTGTTACTCAGGGATGACGTGCTTGATAACTTCTCGTTGGGTAGGGCTCCTGTGGAAAGGACGCCTAATAACCACCTAAGTTTGCTCGCGATCGTTGACTGTTGGTGGAAGTTGGGCATTGTACCCTACGACCATATGATCTGCTCGACTCCTGTAAGTACCCTTCCCTTCCTTCTTGGCAACTTTTCCCTCCCTTCTCGGCGAGTATGCCAAGCTGACGGGACGGTAGCTCTTCCGCCTCTGGCTGGGAGTGACAGAATATATATTCCGCAAATCCGAGCTTCTCGATGAGATTCTTGACATCGCAATCGACGACAACACCTTCCGTTCGGACGACTTAGAGTTTGCCTTTGCTGCACGTGTAAGGCTCCCAAGATCCAGTCAAATTTTTGAAGCTTATGCCCGTTATCTATCACGATGAAACAGCCACGTCAACGTACCTTTGTACTTCGGCGACTCGGCTTCAACCTTCTTTTTTTTTTTTTGGGACACATCTACTCAGCCACAACGAGAGAGTGAGAAGGCGTTTGCTGACATTGAATGCTGTGCGACAGGCTTGGTCCGACTGCGTGTCCTTCGGTGACTTCGCTTCCTACCGCGACCGCTTCGAGAAGATCCAGGAATATTTCGCTCCCCGCTTCCCTGATGCCGTGAAGGTTGGCAACGAAATGATCAAGACTATCCTAGAAAAGACGTCGCGCGCGGGATAAATAGCCGACGTCACCCAACCGGATGGATGGCTCGTTCCGTTTCCGTAGCTACTAATTAAATCAAGAAGGTAAAAAAAGGATAGGAGGGTGTCGCAGGTTGTCGGGCATGGACGTGTAACCTTTTTAAGGAGGGCTGCTGCCATCCAGATTTCGAAAACCAACCAAGCTGAGCCTATATATCTCTAACCGGTTTTTTCGAGACGATTAGTTTCTTCGTGTGTAGCCTTCATTCTGCTGCGGAGGAACATACATACCTACCTAGGTAGTTTTGCAGATTATGACATGACAGTTTTAACGATCCCAATGAAATATCCCCTACTAGCCGAACAATGTTTTGCCCGCATAAGGCCTCCCTTCTCCTTCGTCCAACGTTTCCGACGATGATGATGATGATGATGATGATGATGATGATGATGCAGTCAGACAGGTAGTTTGAAGAACCCTTTCCCTGGTCCCGTTCTCTGATCTGAGCTTCCCCCCTCCACATTTCCACCCCCACGTGATCGGCCTTAACCGCCTCCTAAAAAGATTCCTCAACACGATTGCCCAAATGTCAATCCTTCCATCAAGATTCAACACAACCCCAAGCGGCCAACTAGGGTCGGAGCTCAAAAGTGTGATGATTCATGAAGCTGAAAAAAGAATGATCGTCCGATCCTAGTAAAATTAGAGTATGGCGTGCGCATACTGCCAAGGCTTCAGGACGGACGGCCGAATGGGGAGTACGATGATTACAGAGAAAGATCGTGGCGCAGCGGGTGGTGGTGGGGATGGGATGGCGATGGGGAGCCTCAAGGTATGAGAGAGAGTTGCAGAGACCGATGGATGGGTGGACGGACGAGCTTTCATCATCAATGGGCAAGTTCAACATCCCGATATGGATACGTTACAGGCAGAGATAGGCGTGCCCAGCCCCCAGTCTGCCTGCACTTGCATTCATTTTTGATGTTCCCCCGATTACCGAGTTCTTCCTCATCAACATACATACATCTTTCCCCGTTTTCTGCTTGTGGTACACGAACAGGTTGATCATCATTTGCCTCGATCTCTCCAATGAGTATTCACTCCAGTCAGATCAGGTCGTATCAGAACAAATCGGGACAAAAGAAGCCCCTTCACGCCAAGGTCCCAAGCGATCAAGGAGCCAATCCTTCTGAAGGTTTTTTCGTTCTGAGGGCCTGATCTCGTCATCTTTTTGGGAGAGGAGAGGTTTGATTCTTGAATGACACGCGTACCAGAAGTGGCTGAGAGAGAGATCGGGAGATCGGTAGGAAAGGACGGAGTAAGGTGATCATGATCATGATCGAGTTGTGGCTCTCTCTGACTTACTACTGACGGATGGATGACTGACATGACAGCTGTGTTTGGTTCCAAAGCTAAGGGAGAGAGGAGGGAGAGAATCATATCTACGCAAAGAAGATGTTTAATTTGACGTGTTCTGGAACACTCGCCTATCTATCGAACTAGCCATGGGCATTTTATCCACACACATGATGACCTGTGAAGCGTCACTCTCACAAAAGAAGAAGCAAGGGTTTCTTTTTCCTTTTCCTCTTTTCGAGTTGACCCATTTTTGAGAGTCCCGGGGACGGGGCCAAGCCAAGCACCATGTCATGTCATGTCGGTTTCCTGTCCCTTCAGTGTTCCTCAACACCCTCCTCCCTACCCCCGCAATAAGTCCCTGGTTCGGGTCCGTGGTTACCAGGTAGAGGTAGGGAGAGGTTCATGGGTTTTAACGTCTACACTATGAAGGGATGATCAAATGGTGATGATTTCTCATTGCTTATTCAAAGCTCACTAATAGGAGATTTCCTACCCGTTATTCCTTCCCCTCTTGTGCGCGCACTACGGTGTTATGATGGGTTCTTTCTTTCCGATGCAGCGATGCTGATGGTGTGTTGACGGTGTGTATGTGTGGGGGGGAAGGAGAGATGGGCATCTTCCCGCTAACACGCTAACTCTTGGCGTTTCCTCCCCTGATTGCAGAAATATGTCACTTTCCACGTTTGATGTCAGTCACTGTTCCTTAGAGTTAGGAGTCAGAAAGGCCTAGGAAGTCTATTTAATAGCCTTGACGGATGTTTAAAAAGGGTTTCTCCCCCCTCTCAAGGACGATCTTCTTCACCTCCTCCAACTTCTCATTCGGCTTGGCTCTTTCTGGGCAGTAAGTACCTAAGCAAGAGGTATACACGAACTCTCACAATTACACGACCTCCTGTGCGCCCACCTCACTGTGCGACCTTACGAATCCTTCTAGAGGGTTAACTATATGAGGAATCGAAGTGGGCATCGTCCTTTTTAGAAGTTTTACAGTGTTTCCTGGTTATCAGAACTGAACATTTTTTTTACTCCCCACGGTCTGAGGGGTGTTTTACTATTATTTTTCGGCCCTCGACTCTCCTTACTCGACACATCACGATGGTTTCTCTATCTACAGCCGTCACTGCTGCAGTGATGATGGGCCTTGGTAAGAGATTCTCCTTGCATATCACATATCCTCTATCTAGACAATAGAGCTAACAAATCCTCCAGCGCCCCTGGCTTCCGCTCAGTCCGCCCTCTTCAGCGCCGAGGAGGGCGTCTCATTCAGGGTCAACATCCCACCATCGACAGCCTCGTCAGCTGACGGGCCCATCTACCTGCAGATGCAAGCCCCATCCGATATGGAATGGGTCGGTATCGGTCAGGGCGAGCAAATGGAAGGAGCTAACATGTTCGTCATGTACGCATCATCACCAACAAACGTCACCCTTTCCCCGCGCTTAGGGACTGGTCATTCGATGCCCGATTTCAACCCGGACACGCAAGTTGCTCTTATTGAGGGCTCGGGTATTGAGAATGGGGTTATGACTGCTATTTTCCGATGCGATAACTGCTTGTCTTGGTCTGGGGGGGGTATGGATCCGAAGGATCCTGCTAGTCAGTGGATTTGGGCAGGGAGCCGTGGGGAGCCGATGAACTCGGCTGATCTCGAGGCGCCTATTTCGTTCCATGGCGATTCTATGGGAGGGTTCACTTTTGATCTCACACAGGCGACGGGTGGTTCTTCGTCAAATCCGTTCGCTACAGTCTCCGAGGATGAACAGCAGGGTGGTACTGGCTCTGAATCGTCCGGCCCACACGGCCCTTGGGGAAGTCCCCTTGACAAAATGCGATCTGCACACGGCATTATTATGTCATTTGTTTTCGTCATCTTCTTCCCAGCGTTCGCCTTGACGCTCTTTCTATTCCCAAGCTCCAAGGTTGTTTCCCGCATCCATGCTCCGCTACAACTTACTGCACTTGCTTTGGGAATTGCAGGCTTCGGAGTTGGAGTTGCTATGGCCCGAGAAATGGAATCAGCTACAGGATACCACGCCATCATCGGATACGTCGTTATGGCATACTTTATTGCCTTCCAACCAGCTCTCGGACTCCTTCACCATCTCCACTTCAAGAAGACCGGCACAAAGAGCCTTCTGGGATACAGCCACCGATGGTTCGGCCGACTATTCCTCGTGATGGGGATCATTAACGGTGGATGGGGATTCCAGTACGCAGGAATCGGAACCAAGGGTGTGCCGACTGCGGGAATTATCGCCTACGGTGTTATTTCTGGAGTTATGGGTGTTATCTACATTGGCGTTGTTATCCTCGACACCTTGAAAAAGAGCAAGCAGACCAAGGATAGCCCGAGTACGAGTGAACAGGGTGATGTTCAAAACGTGAATACCGAGGCGAAGACGAATGCGAGCTCAAGTCTCTAGATAATGAGTGAGGCGAAGAGACACCACGTGGACCCGTCCACTACTACGACAACTATTACAATATCCTCTTCTAGGTGAAGATTCCTACGTATTTCCCACTACCTCCTTCCTACCCGCGCTATACAAACCCTGCTTCGGTTTTATTTGTCATCTCTTACTTTCTTTACGTTTGTTAGGATCAAGGTTATTATTTCCAACTTTTCCTCAGTCAGGTGGATGGATTGCTTAACGTTTTTTCTTACTTTATTTGTTCGGTTTATGCGAGGCGTGATGGATAGTTGGCGTGCTATATGGTATGAGGCGTTTTCTTTATGTACTCTGTTTACTATCTTTTATTTGTTTTCAAGTTCTTCTAACGGGTGAAGAATTCGATCTCTTGATGATAAAAAGGGTGTCTTTCCTATGTCTATGTCCCTTTCTCGAATGTATTATCGAAAATCTCTACGAATAATAAGTGCTTGTCCTGAATCCTTATCCTCGGTCCAATCCAAATCCAATCCAACCGGCCTCGCCGTTCCCCCCATCCCCATCTTCCGAGTCCGTCTCCGTCTCCGTCCCCACCCCAGCCCCAGCCCACTTCCCCAGAAAGTGTGAGAGTGAGTATCAGGATCAGGATCAGGATCTCGGGCATGACCTTTTTTTCAATCCCTGTCCATGTACCTTGTCCCTGCACCGCCCTGGGGTTTGTTTGCCCTTGCTTCTGCCCCTGACCATGCCCCTGGCGATGAATGGGCGCTAGGAACGGTGACTAAGTCATGACAGATTTGGCTGTGCTTGTTATCTTGATTGATTGATAATTAGGAGGATCGTATTCGGTACGTTGCGGTGTGGCTGGTGGTGGGTGTTTGGCGGGGTATGGATGCTACGATCAATGTTCCATTGATTATTTGATCCTATCGGTTTATGTGCCTAATAGGGGATATGGAGATAAGGCGTTGGTTACGGCTTATCGATCTTATCTTGATTGTTTACTGGCGCTTTTGTGAAGATGGTATGCTTGTGAGGGTTGTGAGGGCTGTGAGGGTTGTGTTGAGGCGCAGTTATTGATCTACGTCGCTGACAGACAGGCTTTCTTCACTTGACAGACGTCGTTATCCTAAATGGGTAAAAGGCTTTGGTGAGAGGATAGTGTTGATCATTTGACGTGTGTGTGAATAGAATCAAGATTCTCTATTATGTAGTGAGATGTTGTGGCACGAGTATTATATTGCATCGCTTGAATCGCCTGAGCGCGATCCTGACACTAGAGCGATTTGTAAGTTTGTTGTCAGTTGGGCAATTTAATATATAAAATCGACACAAGCAGCCCGGGCCCCTCTCTCTCTCTATGTTTCTAGAATTCTGATTTATAGTGTTTTTGTGTGTTTGTGTGAGAGGTGATCGGACTCGGGATTCACATCCGGACGGATCGAATCAAGATCATTTAATCTGCTGAGACATAAGGTCAGAATATTTGATGTGTTCGAGAGTGAGTTCAACGGTGAGGTTGAGTCCAGCTGGATCCAGCTCTTTGGGGTTGGGTTGTGTTGTGTTGCTTGCTGTTTCTGGTGAAGTTGGGCATGTGCGCTGGAAAATATATTATTGGGCTGAGTCCAGGCTCGTACGGTGGCTTTCTTGTTTTTATCCAGACGGCCCGATGACGTTTTGACTGTCTTCGAAGTGCGCTTTCATTCCGCCCCAAGTGAAACTGTGAAGCAGTGAAATACCCCGCTGTTTTTTTGGATACGAAGAGTGTCGGAGGAATAGAAGAACAATGGGGCTGTTTGGGGATGCCCCATCTACCCCGTCGTCCCCATTAATCATGTGATTAAGATAAGGTACTTGAAACTCGCTCGGTTATCATTATTGCACAGATATTACATATCAACGGTTAGAGAGGCTGATAAAGAGTTGCGTGGATGTTTCGTATGTTCAGGCTGGTGGCGTTCGACGGTGTGGTAGACCGCTGATTCGGATCGGTTTTTAAAATGAGAGAATCTCTCCGTCATGGATGAAACCGTGCCGTGGATGATCCAAAAATATGACCACTGAGGTGAGGTGAGGTGAACTTCAAGGACGTATTAAAGTAGAGAAGGTAAGTCTGGTTGACGCCTTCTAGTTGACGCCTACATGACACTTCTCGCCACAGGTGTTCCGTGGACAGTGGTCAGTCCCTGCCCTGACCTAACTTCGCCGCTGTGTCGGCGTACCATGGCACCGGGACTACGGATGAAAGCGCGCGCATATGGAAAGGCGGTGATAGGTCATTATGAGTGATATCTGACACCGGTCTGATTTAACCTTCTTGATAGGAGCGCTTAGATGCTTGGTGGGTGATCGTCCTTCCCCCTCCATATTCTCCGGGACCAGTGAGGTGGGTGGAGAGAGGGGATCCTGGGTCTTCCATATACGTCATATAACGTATTGTCTCGTTGAAGTTTGAGGAACTCGTTGAGGTTTGAGGAATAAATAGATACTGAGCGAGTGCGGTGTGTGTGGTGGGAGGGGAGGGAGGGGAGGGAGGGATGATGGATAGACGCCGCAATGGGTGTTTGATAAGGGAGAGTGGGGGGAGGTGATTGGAGGGATGGGATGACATAAGCTGGGAGTTGGTCTGTGCGGGTAGTCAGGGCTTGGCAGGGCTGGGTCCGTGCTTTGGGTTAACCCTGGAAAAGTCTGGGGAAGAGAAGCGATGGTATACTGGTGCTGTGAGTGCTGTGGACATGTGCTGTGCCTTACGGGAGATTAAGGGGATAACAGGGAAAAGAAGAGGGTAGAGGGTAGAGAGATGGTGTTTTCGTAGAGGAAAGGTACTCCTGGTATCTCTACTTTAGAACCTGCCAGAACCCCTTTACGCCCAAGGTATCTCTACATTTTAAGAAATAAGGATGATGTACCTAACCATGCCAAGAGACCCACAAGCGAGAGCCATCCAACCAACCACACAACTCCAAAATTCACCAACAGCTCATCCCCTACAAAGAAAGAAAGAACGACCAAGAGCATCAACAGAGGAAAGAGGACATCAACGCCGTGTTCATCTCATCGTGGCTCTTTTTATCTTCTTCTTCGTCTTCTCTTCTTCTTCTTTCATCCTTTCTTCTCACCACCCTCAGCACTCCCCTTTTACTATATAACACAGAGGTAAGCAATCACTTTATCTCCCCGTTCTTTGTTTCCTACTTCCCTCTCTTCCCTGTCCAAGCTTTCCCCCTATCTTTTTTACCTTTTTTACCCACAAGTTTCAGGAAAGCGCGGGGGTGGAACACTGGATAATGTCGATATCCTTTCTTCCCTACCTACAACACAGCTTAATCTATCTATCTATCTATCTACCACCTGATCTTGTCCCACGTTGCTCACGCTGTGTGGTGATCCCAACTGACATTGCTCTTCCGCTGGTCTTGTGCTTCGTCTAGATTCTACGGAGTCTAAAGCCTTCATCATGTCCCATATTGCCATTGAGAGAGGTTATTCTCAGGCCATACCCAGGTGTGTATACTTCCATCCATATTCCCTATTCTGGTTTCCACTCGACTACAGCCAAGTGGCATGTAGCTACAGGAGCTAACAGTGTCTCAAAATAGGGCCGATTTCGTAAGTGCATCACTCCACTCTCCACCTTAACCTCTTCCCACACTTCCAAAACGCTCGTGGTTACTCCCTCCGACGGTTGAGATATTGCATTCTAACGCTGCCTACCTCTTGTGCCTCTGGGTAGCATGTGTCGCACAACCTCTTCGATAAACCCCCCGATATACCTACTGTTACCATCCCGAAGACCGAACATGACTTTCTGGTTAGTTACCTACCTTGAAGTGCTGGCTTGAGAGTTTCCACGCTTTATTAACAGTCTCCCGCCTCGTAGATTCGCATGTCCCGAGAGTATCGTACGTACCGATTTATCTACCCTTACTTGCAGCCTGTGTCCTACAATTACATGGAGCGCATACTTGCATGGCTGTACTCCTCGTCGGGTTGGACTTCTGCTGAATAGTGGCTAGATAATTTAAAGCAAGCGCTATTTCGGGGTGGTGTTTCTGAGGAGTCTCTCGAGGTAAGACTGCCGTTATGTACGGGAATCTTACAATTTGCTGATTTGTTAGACATTGGTAAATGGGCCAGGAGCGGAAGAACCCCAAGAATATGAGGAAAAACAACAGACCTACAACCATAGACCATCTGGATCTGGTTCTCATGATCGCCAGACATACAACCACTATAACCCAACAAACAGCTCTGGCTCCAGGTCTTTCGGGTCCTACAGTGGCTCGACCCCGAGGAGGTTTGATGATTCTCACGATAGCTCACACGAATCCATTCCTGGACTCGATAGTTCCGATAACGATGCTGCGTCATTCCCTGGTGATGAAAAGGACGAGCCCCAATTCTCCGGCAATGGGACCCCGAAATCCGAAAGACAGCAGGCCTCCCACTCAGAGCAGCGCACTGTCGCCTTGAAAGGTCTTTCTGACCGCACAACCCACCGGGATATTGCTGCTGCTGTTCGAGGAGGGGCTCTGTTGGATATTTTCCTTCGGATTCGTGAACGTGCTGCGAGTGTTTCCTTTGTTGATGGGTCTGCTGCTCAGGAATTTTTATCCCATGTGAAGCGGCACGATCTTTACATTCTCGGCAAGCGTGTAAGTTTATTGATGACAATGGTGAGGGTATTGACTAACAGCTTTTAGGTTGAGGCTTCATGGGGCGAACGCCAGTTCTACCTTCCCAACCATGTCGGGGTCAAAATTTACAATGGTGCCTCTCGTAATCTCGTTATTCGCGGTGTAAACCCGAATATCACAGAGAACATGATACGCGAGGATCTTGACCACATCCACAACCTTATTGTCGTCAGCGTGGCTTTCGACAAAGGCAATGCCTATATTTCCACAAACTCGGTTCACAACGCTCTGTTTGCCAGGACCTGCATGATGTCACGGCTGCCATACAAGGGTATGAAGATTGAGTATTACCCGGACGAGTGTGCAGACCCCCTGCCCAAGATCCAGCACGCCCAGAGAGTGCGCCAATCACCACCTGCCAAGAAGATGAATCCCGCTGCCAACAGGTTCCAGATGCTCAACATTGACGGGACCGAGGACAGCTCTGAGGATGAAGATGACGACGCGCATCTTGTCAATCACCCAACCTTTGGTGGTGGGATGCGTACTGGAATCGTTGCCTAAGCAGCCCGCGTTTACCCTCTTTATCCACAGTTTTTTTTTGCGATTGTTTATTTTCACGAGACAACGACCTGCGTTTTACATTCTTTTTTCAATTTCTTATGTTCGTTTCAAGGGGAAAGCGCAATCACCACACGGCGGTCGAGGGCTTGGCTCCAATGGGCGCGATAATGATGATTGCCTACTTGCTCTGGTTTCTCCGTTGCGTGTGGCGTTTGACCTTTCTCGGTGTCAGTGTGGTGTTCTAAAATGGTAACCTGTTGAGGACGGTGGTATTGTCTGCATAGCACGGGGTCATATCTGGTTGTTTCAAGCTTGTGGATTTAGTTTACTCTCCCCAGATACCCCGAATCCTTTTTAAACAAAACTACCTATCTCGTTGTGTGGGAGTCGGAGATATCTTCATGTCCCAGATGTTTAGGCGCACTGGGCTCGTTATGACGGTCTGCATTCATGGGGGTAAAAATATGTAGTCGTTAGATGTACATACCTACCGGCGTACTGAGGAACTATATCCCCGGGTTCTTCACTCGTAAACATAGACGATATAATTTCCAACTTGTCAAATTGACCCTTGGTCATCGCAGTGATATCACGTGATCCCGAGGGCAAGATCGACACTAAGATAAGATAAGCACAAAGACGAAAATCACTGAAGCGAAAAACCTCAAAATTCAACGTCAACGTCGAACCAACTCGATTGCATTCCACCCTCACCAGGACGTTCGACGTTGCCAGACGCGGATCAAGAACACAACCACCGTTCCGTGACAGACAAGGCCCTCCCTAGTTCGACTCCTCGCACGGAGCACCCACCTTTCAAAATGTCCTACAACGCCCGCGCCAACCTAAACGACGAATCCGACGTCGAAGAAGAAGCCCTCGTCAACGACTACCGCGAGCAAGTAAACTTTGACGATGGCATGAGCGAACTTGACCGCACTACTTCGCTCGGTGGTGGCTCGCAGACACAGGACCTACAGGCTCAGCTTGCGGCTGCGGCGACGCCCCTGGAGTACCAGGCTACGCTGGAGACGAAGTTTGCGAGTTATGATAATTATTGTAGTTTGTTTCATTATATTTTGAATTCGGATGGGCCGGTGGATTTGGAGGTTCCTTCGGTAGGTGGTTCTTTTTTGGCCCTGGGTGAAGGATGGGATGGGATATAACCTGTGTTATATGTTTGTGTGTTTGTGTGTGGTGGATTTGGCTAATTGATACTCTGTTTAGTACTACTGGGCATGGGACGTTATCGACGAGTTCATCTACCAATTCGAGTCTTTCTGCCGCTACCGCAACCGCGTCGCGCGAACCGGATCGAATGAAGAGGAGGCTCAGCTCCTACGCGAGAACCCGAACACGTGGGGTTGCTACTCCGTTCTCAACGTTCTGTACTCCCTCATCCAGAGGTCCCAGATCAACGAGCAATTGGCGGCCACCAAGCGCGGCGAGGACCCCGCCACCGTCGCTGGAGAATATGGCTCCCGCCCCCTCTACCGCATGCTGGGATACTTCTCCATCATCGGACTCCTCCGCGTTCACTGTCTTCTCGGAGATTTCAGTCTTGCGCTCAAGACCCTCGACGACATCGAGATGAACAAGAAAGCCATGTTCGCGCGCGTCATGGCCGCCCACTTCACGACCTACTACTACGTTGGATTCTCGTACATGATGATGCGCCGCTACGGCGACGCGATCCGCATGTTCAGCCACATCCTAGTCTACGTCTCGCGCACCAAGAACTTCCAAAAGGGAAGCAACAGCTACGACTCCATCGCCAAGAAGAACGACCAGATGTACGCCCTCATCGCCATCTGCGTGGCCTTCAACCCCACCCGCCTAGACGACACCATCCACTCCGCCCTCCGCGAAAAATACGGCGAACAATTCCACCGCCTCCAGCGCGGCGGCCCGGACGCACTCCCCCTCTTCGAAGAACTCTTCCGCTCTGCGTGCCCTAAATTCATCACCCCCACCCCTCCGGACTTCGACAACCCATCCGTAAACATCGACCCCGTCGACCACCACACTTCCATCTTCATGGACGAAGTCCGCAACACATTCTTCAACCCGACCGTAAAATCCTACCTGAAACTCTACACGACCATGGACCTCAAGAAACTCGCTGGCTTCCTGGAAGTCGGCCCCGAGCAGTTGAGGGCTTGGTTGCTTGTTAATAAGCAGAGGAGTAGGCAGGTTAGGTGGGCGGAGGGTGGACTCCTGGAGGGTGAGGTTATCAGTGCGAATGATTTGGATTATGCGATTGAGGGGGATTTGATCCATATTAGTGAGGCGAAGGCCGGGAGGAGGTTGGTGGATTGGTATTTGAGAAATTTGGCGAGGGCTTATTAGAGACCGGTTACGGGCAATCATGGTGATGCGAGGGAGATGTCCTGGGTATAAGGAGCAATCCTTATTACCAGTCCCAGGTTAAAGCTACGTGTTTGTGTGTGCTAATAAATGGGACGAAGAGTCGGGTTCTTCCCTCTCTTCCCCATAATTCTTTTTTATTTCCATTTCTTTTCCTTTTGTCTCCTTCCCTAACGTCGAATGCATTCACGTTTTCCCTTCTTACGGCTTCTATGTGGCTTCTACATGTACCTACCTACCCTCCATACTTTACTTTCGACCCAAACGGATAGAGAAAAGTAACTCAGGGGAAAAGTTTAGGAGGGGGATGAATGAATAGAGAAAGCTTCAAATTGTTAAAAGTACATATATTATGGCGCACTTCCACTTTTTTTAAACGCCCTCGATATGTATACGTAGTTTTTGCATTTCAACAGAGTGAGTGAGTGAGTGGTATTGGTCTTTGAATTTTTGCTTGCTTGCTATATTGATACAACGAACCCCAGAAAAAAGCTTCTAGCAACTTTTCAGATTAGTATATAGAGGGTATTTCTCTATCCTCTGTTCATAGCATACCCCCCCTCCCTCATAGATACCAAGCTCTCCATAGCCTAATATCCATTATCCATCACTGCACATCAAAACTCGTCCCACACCCACAATTCGACGACGCCCGCGGGTTATCCACAATCTTAAACTGACTCCCAATCAACTCCATCGTATAATCAATCGTGCTCCCATGCAGCAGCTCTAGCGAGGGTTCGTCCATGACGACTTTCGCCTTCCCGCCACCACCACCAACACCCCCTTCTGACTCTGACTCTAACTCTGATGGGGCTGGTTCTGCTTCGAAAACGGTGTCTTCCTCGGGATCGATTTTTGAGGAAGGTTCGAGGGACATTAGGTATTGGAAGCCGTGGCAGCCGCCGCTTGTGACGGTTACGCGGAGGTGGTTGTGGGGGTTTTCTTTTTGGGGGGTTGTTGTTGATGGGGAGGTTGAGGGGTCGGTGATTTGGCGGAGGCGCTGTTCAATGTAATGGTTAGTAAAAAGTCATATTTAGAGCAACGACGACAGCTTTCAGACGTAGTGAAGGGAAAGGAATAGGACGAAGTAGTATATATACAGAATCTGTATATAGCAAAAAAATATCAAAAAAAGAAGAATTACATACAACAGACGGTATTCGCTGGTGGTCACCCACCCAACTACTAACCGGCCGGCGTGTGGCTTAAGTACGGCTGAGCGGACGGGAAGCCCTGTATTCCACACCCTATGGTCGTATGTGAAAGGAAAGTAATTGAAGGAGGTTTTATGGCGGGAGATGCAGGTACTACAAGTTCAATGAACTTGGATTTCCCATTGCACCGACCAACCCTCACGCTTCGGGTGCTGCGGGCAGATGACACAGGCAAGCGCAAACAGAAACACTCCAAAACAATGTGTTTATTTATCACGTACCTCAGCGGCCCGTGGTGAGATCTCCATCCACATTGGTTTTCCATCCTCGTCGTTCCGAGGGTTCAATAACACTGCCGCTGCATTGTTCGTTGTAGTCGTGGAGAACTGCGACCGACGTTGCAGGGGCTGCTGGAACGATGGGAGAGATCGTGGAGCTGATCGCCGTTGTTCAAGTCTAAGCGGATATCGGGCGGGAAGAAGGAATTCTAGAACAGGTTCCGTCGAATAATGTCGGGAGGCGTATTTGTATTTGCTGGATGATGATGCGCCTGTCGCTGATGATAACGAGCGGCGACAGTGTCGCACGAAGATTGCTGCGGGAGATGTTTGCTGTCGGGCAAGGCCACAGGCTGCTGATGAGATGTTGTATGCGGACATGACTCTTCTTCATGAACTGCTGGGGGTTATGAAGATGTGTGTTGATGAAGGGATTGTCACTTCCTCCATCTTTTCCGTATCTTCGCTATCTTTAATTCTGACTAATACAGCCAAACCGAGGATGTGCTGACAAAAGCATCGCACGGCCACATCATTGGTTAGACTTAAAAGCGGTGGCGAACGGCAAAATCGCCCTTTCTGGTCGAGGCACAAAAGGTTAGACTCGGTTGGTCGCGGGTTCGGCGGATGCGGGAGCGGCAAGCGCACTTTCTCACGCTCCACAGACGCGGAGGGGTACGAGAGGAACGAGTGAGACTGGCTTCTCTTAAGGTCTTGAAATGCCCCTGAGGAAGGTCGATCGTCTTTTTCCTGATGTTGATGTTGGTTTGATAAACTACGACGGAACTATTAATACCTGCAATTTTAATGCCTAGAATCAATAAAATGGGAGACTTCAACCTGAACCCGCCTCTTCCCTATGGGGATGATATCAGAGCGTACAAAAAGGAATACGCGCAGGCACTAGATGCACGAGATCCCCTTCGTCATCTGAGGGATGAGTTTATTATTCCTTCTAAAAAGGACTTGAAGAGAAAGACTCTGGCTGTCACAGATGAATGTATGTCAAAAAACCCCCAATCGAATATCATAGAACCAAACATTAACATAAATTCTATAGCTACGGATGAGGAATCGACTCAAGAATGCACGTACCTCTGTGGAAATTCTTTGGGTCTCCAACCTAAGCGCACTCGAGAGTACCTTGACCAGTACCTGCGCGCATGGGCAACAAAGGGGGTTACCGGGCACTTCACCTCCCACGAAGATGCATATCTTCCAAAGTTTGTCGACACCGATGAAGCTGCTGCAAAGCTTCTAGCTCCTGTTGTCGGTGCTTTTGACCATGAGGTAGCGGCGATGGGGACTTTAACTACGAATCTGCACCTTCTCATGGCGAGCTTTTATCGTCCGACGAAGGAGAAGTATAAGATTATACTTGAATCGAAGGCTTTTCCAAGTGACCACGTACGTAGCCCCCTAATTTTTCCCTAACCGCCATTGCTAAAACTTTATGACAGTACGCCGTAGAATCTCAGATTCGCCATCATAACATGAACCCTAAGGATGCGATGGTCCTCATCGAACCAAAGGGAACCAACCCGCTTCTGAGTACAGACCAGATAATAGAGGTGATAGAAGAGCATGCTGAGACTACTGCCCTCGTTCTTCTACCAGCTATTCAGTACTACTCAGGCCAGTATTTCGACATCAAGAAAATCACTGCCTTTGCCCACTCACGAGGTATCCTCATCGGATGGGACTGTGCTCACGCCGCTGGAAACGTTGATCTCAAGCTCCATGATTGGGATGTCGATTTTGCTGTCTGGTGTAGCTACAAGTACATGAACACCGGTCCAGGTGTTATGGCCGCGATATTCGTCCACCAAAACCACGGTATCGTCGACATGTCAAAACCAGAAGGTGAAGCCCAATTCCGGAACCGGCTAACGGGTTGGTGGAGCGGTGATAAAGTAACCCGATTTAACATGGACAACCGTAAGCAACGCCCGAACAGCCCCTATCCCTTTAGATCTAAGTCAACTCACCACTCCACATCCAGAATTCAAACCCCAACCCGGAGCCGCAGGCTTCCAAATCTCCAACCCCTCAGTAATGGAACTCAGCGCCGTAATGGCCTCCCTCTCCATATTCTCTCAAACCTCCATGGCCGAACTCCGCAAGAAATCCCTCCAATTAACAGGCTACATGGAACACCTGCTGCTCAAATACCCACTGGACGCACCCGCAGACGAAAAACCATTCACGATAATCACACCTTCTGACCCGTCAGAACGTGGTGCTCAGCTCTCGCTGCTGCTAAATCCGGGGTATTTGGAGAGCGTGTTTGCCAAGTTGGATGCGAGTGGGGTTATTGTTGATGAGAGGAAGCCTGATGTTATTCGTGTGGCTCCTGCGCCGTTATATAACACTTTCTCCGATGTGTGGGAGTTTTGTCAGGTTTTTCTTGGGGCTTGTCGGGAGAGGGCGCAGATGTTGAAGGGGAAGAAGGACGCTGCTTGAAATGTATTCGGTGGGATGGAAGTAAAACGGGGGGTTATGCTGTCATGACTATTATGTACTGATTATGATAGGGAATGGAGAAGTTGTGTATGTAGGTTAAATAGATATATCTTAGACGAAAAATGTAGGGTCTTCAAAATTATTGATTAGCTTATATAGCTCATGTAACTTGCAGAATGATACATAAAGACGATCATATTTCATTAGACGCCGTACAGCGTCCCTCATCTGAAAGCAAAGTAGGCTCGCTCCAAAGGCTCGCGTTCTGATTCCCAGGCTAGCCAGTCCGACCTCGTTGTCCTAAACTCCAAAGTTAGATCTTGTTTTATCGCGTAGACAACCAAAGGAAAAAGAACATACGGTAATAATCCCATGGCATTCACCTTCCATATACCCACCCCCAGAAGCACAAACTGCATCAATACATAGACCAGCTTAACAGCGCGAAGCTTCGCACGCGTGCCATCCGTTTCAAACTTGACGAAAGCCGCGTTCGTATTCAAGAGGCCTTGGATGGGCCCCTTGAACAGCATGAAGACCATCATGATGCTGAAGATTTGCAGGCTGTTTCCTGACATGTACATCATTATCCCGTTCATTGGCAGTTGTTTCGCAGGTGCGAGTGCGATTTCCCATGATTTCTTGAGCTTCAGGGTATCCGTGTCGCCAGGCTTCTGGGTAGTTGCGGCGGTTTGTTGTTGGGATGACTTCGACTAAATGAAGGAAGGTTGGGGGTCAGCTTTGGGAGCAACGGGAGTGTGCCTAGGTGTCGGACGAGCCTACCTGTTTGCCGGTTGTTTTGGAAGCGGAGAATCCAGGTGGATCTGGGAGACTAGCTGACTTGGAGGGACGTGGAGGAGCAGAGTTCATGTTGATAGCCCATTGCGGAGGTGGAGGAGGAGCGGGCATTGGTGCGGCCTTGGTGGCCATTATGGGGGTCTGTTGGTTGAGCTTTTCGGATAGGAGCAATCGTCTGGCTAGAGGTAAGCAGCTTAAAGCGATGAAAGCGCGAGAGTTGTCTCCGACGGTATTTCTTTCAAGTGAGCGTTGGCGTACGTTGTTGTTTCGATTGAATTTGTTAGTGTCAACGCGGAAGGAAAATTAAGCTGCGGCGACGTAGCGGGATGATCGGCTTTTAGTCGCAAGTGGACCCTCGGAGACGCTTTCTCCCTCTGAACCTCCTTTTGAGCTTCACAACGTCTCTTCGTCTTCAAGTTCACTGTCGTCTCGACCTTCGACTAACCAAGCAGGGAATATCCGAATTAATCGAGGATGGAAGTTTCAATTCTTCTTTCGCAGCCAACCAGCAGTTCTTGAGAACGCCCCATGTGATCATATCAGCAACCTAAACCAAGAGGCACGGGTGAATTACTATCGACACCGAAAAATCGCTGTGCTCAGATCTCTCGAGAGGAAACACGATGAGTTCGGCCGGGGGAGATGCGAAGTTGTTCGCGAGAGTACGTCTTCCTCCGTTCCTGCGCTCCATGCCCTCCTTCCCTCCTTCGATGAAGGCAATATACCTTCTACACGGCAGTGTGTCCCGCCTTGCTCTATACTTTGTATCATTGATGCACCAGGGATATATCTTATCTTCTCCAAATACCATAATCACACTCCCCGCACTACTCCAAGCCCGTCTGTTTCAACCCCCTATAATTCACAATGTTCTTCGCACCCGTCCCAGCATATATGACAGCAGGCTCACTCGCTATTCGAAATAAACAGGGCAAGGTCGCGGAACTGCGACAGGAGCTTAATGGCGGTGGGAAGAAGGACAAGAATCATTCGGCGAAGAAGATTGCGTTGAAGAAGATTGTTGCGAATATGACGATGAGCAACAATGATATGGTCGCCCTCTTTCCCGATGTCGTGAACTGCATGACGATACCGAGTCTGGAGATTAAGAAAATGTACGTGGGGATATTAGAGGGGTGGTATAAAGGGCATGGGATGCTGATACATGGGATAGGTGCTTTTTATTCCTGGTCAACTACTCCAGAATGAAACCGGAGGTTGCGATGAAGGCGCTGCCGACTCTGGTTGATGTATGGATATGCATATGCCCAATCTCCTGTCAGGCGCAGCGCAGCTGATGTGGTATACCGCAGGATATGGACGATACGAACCCCCTTGTTCGAGCCCTAGCCCTTCGGACGATCTCATATATACATGTCCGCGAATTTGTCGAAGCGACCATTCAACCGTTGAAAAGGTTGCTGAATGACTCGGACCCATACGTCCGCAAGACCGCTACATTCTGTGTCGCAAAGCTATACGACCATGATCGGAAGCTTGTGGAGAGTTCAGACCTTATCGACCGATTAAACCGGATGCTTAAAGATGATAACCCCACGGTGGTGTCTAGTGCTCTAGCATCATTGATGGATATCTGGGAAAGGAGTGACTCTATTTCATTAACAATTGACTACCCTAGCGCATCTAAAATCGTATCGATATTGCCAGACTGCTCAGAGTAAGCTATCCTACCCCACCAGATATTGAAATAGCCTACTAAATACGTTCAACAGATGGGGTCAAACTTATATCCTCGAGTCACTAATGTCATATGTGCCCCGAGAATCATCAGAGGCTGTCCTCTTAGCGGAACGGATAGCGCCTCGGTTGTCACATTCCAATTCCGCCGTTGTCCTGACCTGTATCCGAGTCATCCTCTATTTAGCCAACTACATCGCCGACGAAAAACAAATCACCTCTCTCACACGAAAGCTCTCTCCACCGCTTGTCACATTATTGTCGAAAGGCCCTGAAGTCCAATATCTGGCCCTTCGAAATGCTATCCTTATTTTGCAGAAGAGACCAGAGGTGTTGCGAAGCGATATCCGCGTCTTCTTCTGCAAATATAACGATCCTATTTACGTTAAAGTGACCAAGCTGGAATTGATTTTTATGCTTGCGAGTAAAGATAATATATCCGTCGTTCTGACGGAACTAAGAGAGTGAGTTCTGCTTTTCAAGTGCCGTGTCAATGGTTTTCTAACCCCTTTATAGGTATGCAACTGAAATCGATGTCCACTTTGTCCGTAAAGCAGTCCGGGCAATTGGAAAATTGGCCATTAAAATTGAGCCTGCTGCTCAGGAGTGTATTGACACGCTTCTCGACCTGGTCAATGCGAAGATCCCTTATATCGTACAAGAAGCGACAGTGGTTATCCGCAATATTTTCCGAAAGTACCCCAATCGTTACGAAGGCGTCATTGGAACGGTTATTCAAAACATTGACGAATTAGACGAGCCAGAAGCAAAGGCAGCTGTCATCTGGATTATCGGTCAGTACGCTGACAGGATCGAGAACTCCGATGGTTTCCTCCAGGACTATCTAGCTACCTTCCACGATGAGACCATTGAAGTCCAGCTGGCACTACTTACCGCTACGGTGAAATTGTTCATTCAACGTCCAACGAAAGGTCAACAATTAGTTCCTCAGGTTCTTAAATGGTGCACTGAGGAAACTGATGACCCTGATCTCCGTGATAGAGGTTATATGTATTGGAGACTTCTGTCAACAGACCCAGCAACTGCTAAGAAGATTGTCATGGGCGATAAGCCTCCGATATCCGCGGAAAGCGAAAAGCTAGATCCCAAAACTCTAGAGGAGCTCTGTCTGAATGTCGGTACCCTCGCGACGGTTTACCTGAAGCCTGTACAGCAGGTATTCCGTTCCGCGAGGCCAAAGCGTCTAATGGGTAGCCCCGCGCTACAAAGATCTCGAGTATCTGAGAATGGAAACGACCCACTATCCACGGCATCTTCCGCCTCGCTGGTCCCCAGTGGACCTTCATCCTCAGCATCAGCCACCTCCCCGGGCGCTCCACAAAATAAAAGTGATCTTAACGCCGCAGTCAATGCTGCCGACGCTTACTTCGCTGGCGTTGGCAGCCAGCAGATGGCTGCCATGAACCTAGGTGGTAGTGGTGGTGATAGTCTAACGGATACTGGAGGCGGTGGAGCTCCCCAGTCTCAGTATGTAGTTAATCAGAACCAGCAACAGGTATACCAGCCGCAGGCAGCTGGTGGCGCTGCGACGGGGGAGTTACTTCTTCTGTGAGGTTGGGTTGAGTGAGGATGGATTTTGTAGCGTATATATTTTTGGATTCTATATTTTGATAACCAATTCGATTTTGTTTGTTCTTTTCCTTGGATGAGAGTAGTTCGCGTTCCTCGCATCTTCTATGGTTTGCAAATCGCATGATAGCTGTCGAAGTTATGATCTGGCCCTAAGGGGTTTGGCGGTATATGTTGGGTTTTGTTGGTGGTTGGGACATCATCTTCCTGATTTATATATTTCTGCGAACACCAACCACCACTCTTTCTCTATAATAGAAACGACAAGGAACAGGACTTTGTGAATAAATTATTGCAATTTTCATTCGAATCATCTCCCAATTATTATTTAGTGCCGAGACTTGTGTGTGCAATTTCCGAAAAAGTTGAAGCAAGAGATGCGCATGAAATAAGTTAGTCTAAACAATATAACGACAATGCTCGAACTTGGACAGAAATGAGCGCTTAGGCAGAATATAAGATCATTTCTGAACGTTTCCTTTTTTTCTCGAATGGGAGTAATTATCTGCAGATGGAGATGGAATGGGTTTTTCAGCGAAACAATGCAAGTGTAGATGTGGATGTTTTGGGGATTTAAATGTAAATGACTCGAGACAAATCAAGGTATGGGAACAGGAAAGGAAAGCAAAGGGGTGGTCAAACGGGGCTCAAAAAAGGAGCTTCAAGAAGGGAAGAAAGAAAAAGGGGAGGGAGGAAGAAGTAGGAAAAATGTCATCAATATATCCCTTCAAAAAAGTTAAACAGTGCGAAAGACATTTGCTCTCTCTCTTTTCCTTACTTCCAACAATAAACAACAACAATTCGTTCATGACTGTCAATAGCCCTGTCCTGTTCGTTCATCATAGCGTGTCGCTATCCACCCACATTCTGTGCAAAAAAGGAACGAGAAAATCAAACATCACACCCATCCATACCCATCTTTTTGTTCATTTTTGCCCGAAACATAGTAGATATCCTCTACCTCCGACTCCCATCCCACCCAACCCAAGTCCTAGGCATAACTCTCCAAACCCTACACTCTCCACTCCTCAAATCCCCAAGCTTAAAGCTCTCAACCTTAACCTTCTTACTCTCCCTCCCCTGATCCCACGCACGGATCTTCTTCTTCGTCCCGTCCCAATCAACAACCACGCCTACGTGGTCCGGTTTCCCGACTTCGGAGCTGTATTTCTGATGCATCGTGCCGCGGTGGCCTTGGAAACGGGAGTTTCGGAACGTCACGATGTCGCCGGCTCGGATCTCGTCGTGTTGTTGGACGGAGGCATTGGCTAGGTTGGCATAGACGAGGGCGCCGTAGGAGCGAACACCGACGGGTGGGAGGGCGTCGGGAAGGGATTCGAGGAGAGAGCGGACGAGGGAGTGAGGGGTGCCGTCTGCAACGGTTGTGTTTTGCTTAGCGTTGATAGCTTCGGAAATACGGGCTCCGAATTGGGAGTGAGCGTTTTCCAATTGGTCTTGACGGAATCGGGGAGGTGGGGGCTCGTGACGTTGTTCGATTGTGGCGTCTGCAGGGTTCTTGGAGTCGTATTGGACGGAGACGATGGTTTGAGAGTAATCTATGAAGAGGACGTAGACCTCTCTGGAGACAGTGCCGCCGTGGGTAGGAGTTCCCGAGTCTCGTACTTCAAGCAAAACATCTTGTCGGTTCTGGAAGGCAGGAGGAGGTGCATTTGGCTGCATCCACCAGAATGAGTTTCTTGAAAGGTCCACATCGGTTGCAATGAATCCTTGATCCATTGAAGGCCTCGGCACGTCCATAGATCTTCGCATATTTGCTGGGTTTCTGAGCATGTCTAAGGATTGTCGGTTCTGCGTTGGTGTGGCTCTAGGAGCTGAGGGTGGTTGAGCTGGAGGCCGAGGCGGTAGTTGGGGAGATGCATCATAGATATCGTTGTCATCATACTCTTCTGGGCGCGATGGTAGTATATTGACATGTTCGCTCCGGATACCTGGAGTGGGTGGAGCATTGCGAGGAGGGTTATAACGATAAGGGTCATACTCGCCATCATTGTAATCCTCCTCCTCCATCGACTGTTCCTTTGGAGGAGGGATGGGAGGCGGAGGTGCCCTTGGCATGTCGACAGATTGTCTCGCGCTCTTGGGAAGCTGACCTGGTGGCGGTGGAGGCGCCGACCTTGGGGCACCTGAGGGTGGAGGAGGAGGAGCCCGTGAGATTGGAGGGCTTTGTGGCGATTGGATAGACATTTCGTCAGTTATTGTCCCTTCGTCAAAGCTAGAATCACGCGCATGGGCAGTTAGTGCATCCTTGTGCTTGGCCCCTGAAGCAATATCTGTGTCGTAGTCTCCATCATATTCGGTGACCTCTCCTTCACTGTCGTTCACGGGTTGAGGAATTGGCGGCGGGGCGATTATTCTGCTATCACCTGTGGATTTACGACTCATAGATCCTGGAGGAGGGGGTGGTGGTGCCCGCGTTTGATCTGGTATAGGTATCACGGGGGAAGACCCAGGGATTGGTGGCGGGACCCCACGACTGAGACGCCTATCTGTAGGAGATTTGGAGGATTTGGTGTCAAGGGTTGACGAACGCCGCGGCTTATTAGGCTCATTATCTGGACGTGGTGAGCCCTGCTCGTTTGATCCAGCCTCGGGTGAATTCTCGGCAGGGTTCAGGGACATCATCCGAGAAGGGAGTGGCCGTTCCTCGTTAGCAAGATCAGTTGAGCCACGGGGAATGGGTGGCCTTGCTGGTGGAGGAGGGGCAGGGCGGGCTAAGATGATTAGCTTCATGTGTTTTTGTGAAGAGGATAGTCACTTACCGTCTGGGTCGTCAACTGACGGTGCTGGGTGGTCACCTGGAACGGGAGGAGCTGGCCTGGTTTGGTTTGGTGGAGGTGCCGGAACTGGACGATCTGAGTTGAAGTTAGAATATTGTATCGCATAACAAGTACTGGATAAAATAGTATAAATACCTTGAGGCCGTGGAGGCTGGGCGACTTCAGTAGAAACGGTAGAGACTTCGTCGTCTCCTCGGATATCCTCAACATCGGGAAGATCTCCAGCCTTATAATGCTGGCTGACCGGAGTAATCTGGGGCTCCTCTTCTTCCTCCCTCTCGACTTTCGGAGACGAGACAGGTTCTGGCGACATCTTGGGGCGGGTAGGCAGTGCCATTATTTGTATAGGTGCCTGTCTCGGGCTGCTAGGCCTACGATCACTAGGGGTTTCCGCAGCGGGTTCGGGAGCAGGTTTGGGTTTCTTAGTACCGACGCCAGGCATGGGCATTCCACCAGGAAACATTCCCATCATACCAACGCCGCCGCCTATCTTGGCCATGCGCTCACGAAGTTCCATTCTTCTTCGTATTTCGGGGTCGATGTCTTCCTCTTCTTCGTCCTCGTCGTTTTCCTCCTCGTCACCAGCACCGGTATCGTGCGGACGAGTTGGTTGGATATCGCGAGGCCTCTCGTCAGTGTCTTCCTTGCTAGTCGATGTCTCATCCGCCTCTTCTGTGTCGCCACCAGCAGAATTGTCCGCATCGTTGGTATCGCTTACCAACTCACGAGAAGGCAGTGGGGGACTTCCGACCTGGGAGATCCCAGGCATCTGGCGCGACTCTGCGTCTTCGTCTCCGGCAAAGTCCATCGACGTGCGTTTAGCAGTGTCGTGACTATCAGCCCTTTCCAATTCTGCTGGCCGAGCCAATTCGTTTTGCTCGACTTGCTCCTGCGTTTCCAGATGCTTCTTAGCGGGTTTCTTCGGCTTCTCCTTTTTCTGAGACGCTTCCGTATGGCGAGTAGTTTGCTCAAGCTGCCGTTTTTGGGCAGCTTGAATAAGAGCAATTCTGTCTTTCAAAGACGTTGGCTGAGGCTGATCATCATCTTCCTCTGGGGTTGCCTCCATCGGAACAGGAACAGCTTCCCTGGGGGTCTCGCCACTTGCGCGCTCTGCAGTCTCTGGATCTTCCTCCCTCCTATAAACCTTCTGTGGAGGGGGCTCCCTTGGGGGAGGAACGTAAGCATTTCTGCTTGGTGGAGGCGCGACGAAGGGTTTCTTGATGAAGTTGCCCGTTCCAGATCCGAGGCCGGCAGGTTTGAAAGGAGTAATTGGCGGGGCAGCACTTTTGTTGAATGCAGCAATTCTATCCT
Organism: Arachnomyces sp. PD_36; assembly: GCA_032988195.1. NCBI lineage: Eukaryota > Fungi > Ascomycota > Eurotiomycetes > Onygenales > Arachnomycetaceae > Arachnomyces > Arachnomyces sp. PD_36. Next base: position 1,064,572 of record JANTQE010000006.1, on the reverse strand, counting down.
TAAAAGCATTTGGCTTTTCTGCAGCGGGAGGCGGAGGTTTTGATTTTTGAGGGGGCTCGGCTGGTTCCTGAGGGGCAGGTGGAGGGGCAGGCTTCGGCGACGCAGCCACCGGGGGTGGAGGGGGCTCTTCTGTTACAGGTGTCTCTGCAGCTGGGATATGCTGAGGGGCCGTCTCCTGAATTGGAGAGGGTTCTCGTTCCGGCTCGGGTTCAGCGCCAATGCCCGGACTCTCGGGCGCGGGGGACTCTGGGGTAGGTTCTACTGGCGGGGGAGGGGCAGCTTCAGACCCCCTCTTGGGCCTATTTGGCCTCGCAGGTCTAGGTGGTGCAGGAGGTTCATATTTCTCAACGAAGTTCCTTGGAAATATCCCCTCCTGCTTCGCACCCGACTCGTCTGTATATTCGCCAAAGTACCAATCCGCATCCTCCTCCTCTGTTACTCTGATGATCTGCCCGATCGCAAAATTTAGATCGTCGTCATGGTCTGAAGTGTACTCAAACACTGCCTTGACCGTGAACGGTACGGACATTTGGTAAAGCGGGACCGCAGCACAATTGGGGGGTAATCTTGTGGATGTAAATAGAGGGATCCGGATGGTGGTGACAAGTCACAGCCGAATCCGGAGCGTGGGCACGTCTCAGATCTGAGATCCCGCGATGCTCTAATCGTCAGGCGCCAGCAAATGCGACTTCGCTGCCTGTTACGCACACCGTAGGTGTCAGTGTTTAGATCGGACAGTCAAGCCGCGGCACGGTGTAAATCATAACATGGAGGATCCTACCAGAGATACAGGGGACTGTAAAGATTGACAATAGCTATATCATCGTTCACGAGAAGTAACACATCCAAACAAGTTGTGCTTAGTGTCAGATTATGTTATGGGGCGAAAACGATGAAGATGTTTGAGGGTGTGAGAGAGAAGAGAGCGCCATGGTGAAATGCCTCTCCATTGACGATGGTGTGGCTGGTATGTTGTTGGCAGCGCCACAATGATGATGTGGAGGCGCCTACAAAATGCTTATTCTTACCAGATACTGGGACCCAAGATGTGATTAAAACTGTGATATCGGATATATTTGAGCTTCTTTTCACTGCAGAAAGAAGTAAGAAAGGACAATATCTAATAGATCAAAGACCCCCCTCGGTCTCATCGACAATCTCTTATCATTACTGTGGCACAACCCCTCCAACGGTCCCCCGCTATCGCGATCAAGGGGAAACCATGGCTGAAAATAGCTCAGCGCGGCCGAACCCAGTCCTCAGGACATCTCTCCCTACTACACATGCCGCCGCATCATCTATGACAAAGGAAAAGTCGTCTACAGCTTCACAAAAGAAACCAGAACCCAACCCCCGCCATCTGGCAATCGCCCTCCATCATGCCAACCAGATCCAAGCCCGTAAGGATACGGAGGCTCTCATCCTGAACCACATTGAAACTCTACAATCTTTACCTACATCTCCAAACGCCACCGCATCTTCTCCTTCACCTACAGATGTATCAACCTTGAAATCAGCTCTCCGCCCCTTCCAGCCCGGGGACTACGACAACCTCATCCTCGAGCGCAACATCGACGGAAATTGCGGATATGCACTATGCCCCGAAGAACATCGCAAGGAAGATCCGCGATCCAAGTTTAGGGTCGTATGGGGTCAAAAGGGCACTGGTAGCTGTGGGCGCGGGAGAGAGATGAAGGTCGTGCCTAAGGAGAAGCTGGAAATGTGGTGTTCGGAAGAATGCGCTGAGAGAGCGATGTATCTTCGGGTGCAACTGAGCGAGAAACCGGCTTGGGAGAGGCTTGAGACTGTGGAAATCACGCTTCTAGAGGAAGCGAGGGAGGCGAGGGAAGAGGATAAGTCGAAAGGGAAGGGGAAGGCGAAGGAAGAGGTGGATCAAAAGACTGAGATTGTGACGGATAAGATAGGGAAGATGGAGATTGGCTCTGCAGCTCGAGACGGGCAGGCCAAATCTGCCGAACAGCGCGAAGCCGAGTCAAAGGATCTTGCGCTTGAAAGGGGTTCCTCTTCAGCTCTCCCTGATTTCGCAGGAGCTGGGCTGGATATTGTCGAGAAGAACCCCGATGCCAACGCAATTACTGCTCCAAGCCTGACGGCCGCAGATTCCGAAGGTGGCACGGTCGAAGGCTACCGCCCAAAGGCTGGCCGCGACGAGCATGCTCATAATGATGATGATATGCTCCAGGACGATGATGGAGAAGGGGACTACGCAGAGGACCTTCTGCCGTATATTTAGATTGAGAGTCATTTCCCTCTGTACCTTACAGGAGTTTGTCGGATGATACCCATACGATTTATAGCATTTCATGGAGTGTGAATCTCCAGGAGGCGTTTATTTACGGTTTAATTTCGAGGCCATGATAGCAGAAAATAGCATTTGGTTTCAAAAAGAAACCCCAGTCACCCTTTTCCACATATCAGTCCCATAGACAGGGCGATGGGTGTCTAGCATGGAGATAGCACTTAGACAAACCTTCGTCAGGGGTATCGTGGTATATCAGACTCTCCAACCGGGAAAACCTCAATCTACGTGACACCAGAGCAAAGTCCAGTAGTACGCAAAGAAGAGAAGGGGCAGTGTTTTGGCAATCAAGCTTCGTCCCACGAGGGGACTCCGCGACACCTTTGTTTTTGGAAACGTGATTGTATTATTTTTTTACCTATCACCGTCGTCGCCGTGAAAAAACGCCAGCATCGTAATTCAGATTCCTTCAGATTCGAGCATTCCGATATTACAAAGCCATCGCCATGGGGGTATCCGTTTTTTTAACGGCGGTCGTTGAAGCGGCGTGGGCGCTCCTGGACCTGTTGTTGGGCAACAGCAACGACGTTGACCTTGAGAGAGTCGAACTACAGGGGGGAAGAAGCACATATTAGAGACTTTCAACACATTTCGCCAGCAAATAGAAAAACTTACGCCGAGGCTCTTGAGGAGATCCTTGGTATCGGTATCGACATCGAGTTGGCCGCTCTCGGTCTGGGTGAAGTCGAGAGCAGAAACCTCGGGAACGTATTGATCCTTGCGCTCTCTCTCCTCTTCTTGCAGCTTGAAGGAAATACCACGGACAGGACCCCGTTGGATACGCTTCATCAAATGTGTGGTGTAACCAGCGATCTATAGACCAATATTCCAGGTTAGCTAAATTATCCTCCCTCGCGGAAAGCTGGCGCAAGCTGGGGGATGGAGCCAATGCTGACCTTGTTGCGAAGACGCTTGGAAGCGATGATAGCGATCTCATCACAGATACGCTTGTTGGTCTCGAAGTCGAGAGTGAGCTTGGGGTAGTAACGCTCGATGATGACCTTGGCGGACTTCTTCACGGTCTAATTGCGAAAACGAAAAGAATTCAGTCAGTAAACTTCAAAAGCTCTACCTTTCATTCGGAGGTATCTCTCACCTTTGTGCGGACGCGACCCATTTTGGCGGTTGGCTGTTTGCTGCTGGAAGAGAGTGGTGTTGAAAGTTGGTGATGGTCGTTCGATCTGTGGAAGTTGATGGGGATTTCGCTTAATTTTTGTGTGTGGTTGCCCTACTCACGTGATATTTCAATGCTTCCTGGAAGGGGGGCATCAAGGGAAACCCAATTTGATCAGGGATAGAGTAGTGACGATCAAGGCTCTGATCTCTCAATATGTAGGGTAAATTGTCAATGGGGACGGTGGGTTAATAGAAGATAAGTATCTTCAATTCTATGGGAACAAAGTACATAAAAAAAGGTGCTATAACTACATATTGTTTCCATGTTACATGATTAAAATTCTCCTAATTCGCCTCTCCTATATCTCCTATACCTCGCCTCACGCAGGCTTCTGTGGAGGGTTCTTCGACAGTAATCCCGATTTCAAATAATCCGCGACACTCTGGTTCTGGTCCAGACCCTTGGCGTTCGAATTTCCCTTTGGCGGTGAAGGTACACCGGAATCTAGAGGCCCTACGGTTCTATCGGCCCCTCGAACAACATCTGGGAGAGGTTTCTGCTCCTCACCCGCACCATGAGTTGCCTTGAGAGCTTCGGAAGCCCTGTCGGTAGCCAGGTTAATCGTCCCGTTTGGTTGGATCGATGATCTCGTGGTCCGAACCCAGTATTTGGCGCCACCAGGGATATCGGGGTTGAAGTGTGTGATGCCCGGCGGGGCGTTGTCCTCCCTGAAAGTGTGGGGGTTGACGTCTTCCGTAACAACACCTGCAACACCGGCCAAAGCCTTCAACGCATTCCCCATAGTTGGTTTCTTCGAACGTAGGATTCGAGCCTGGACGGGTTTGTGATGCTCCTGTGGTCCGAACAGGGGATGGTTGTCCATGATAGACTGCGTACGGAGATAGGATAGACCTGCGGAAGGATGTGTTGTCGGAGGACCCTCATCGGCGTAAGCGGCCGTAGCCAGGTTCGATGGAGCTGAAATGAAATTCTTCCGCGCAACGCGATCGGTTGGTACGCGAGGAGGAGGTGGCAGATCCAATAGCTGAGATACCACAGGCCCCAGGGCTTCTGGATCCTTCCGTAGCTCTCTGATAGCTTGTGCGAACTCTTTCTCGGTAAGTCCACCCTTTTCAGCCGCCTCAAGATCCGTACCCTGGTCCATAGCTTCCCGTCGCCTCCGAGCTGCAAATTTCGTTTCCAGGTGGCCCTTTAATTCCTTCATCAATTGAGGCTTTTTCCGCTGAAGCGCTTTTATGTATGCCTCAAACTCTGCATCCGTTTGTCCAGCGAGCCATGGCCCCTTGTACCTATACCGGGTGTATCCTGGAGCTTTCGAACCGGTGACCTTATCCAGGTTGTCATGCTTTGACTCAAACACACTCTCATGCCGGGGGACACCAAACGTTGAGTCTCGATGTAGAGTCGGCAATGACATCGGGAGAGACAACTCTTGCCATTTTCGGAGCGTAAAGGTGTGGTCTGCGGCGGAGGTGAAATCGGTGATATGCTCAAAGGTGTCAACGTCCTTTACTCGAACAACTGGCGACGAGGAGCTTCGGGTGGTGGACTTCGCAGGAAGAGGTCTCTTGAGACCCCAGTCTCCTCTTGCGAGGGACGAAGGTAGGGTCTCAATTGAGGCACGAACTGGGTAAGGGAGAGTTGCTGAATCGGACTCGGCAACCTTACTCGACGTCGGGGGTTGGGCTGGAGGGTTAAGGGCAGGAGGAAGAGCAAATAATCGAGAGTTCCGTAGCAAGTTCGCCGTCGGCGACAACCTTGCACCCGACATTGTGCTGATCGTGCGGGTGACCGTCGTTAGACAAGCTGAAGAGCTTCGCGAAAAAATTGTCAAGGTCGGATGAAGCATTTCGGAAGATTAGAGACCGTTCACGTGACCATAGAAATCCCCCATGAAAAAGAAAACCCAGCGTGAACGTCCTGACGCACCGTTTGATATCTCGACGGAAACTTATTACGGTAATCTACTTCTGAAGATGGCTAATAATTGGAGTGATCTGGGTATATTGGTGTTGTTAATCTATTACTCTAAGACCCATGAATACTTTGGCTCTTTAAGCTCCAACATCCTGTAGCGATTTGACCGTGTCGGCAATCGCCTCGTCGAAAGGCCTATACATTAATCCCAAAACCTTGATTGATTTGCTGTTATCGATCTTGTAAATATCAGCCGGGAGGTCGTCTGGGGTATCCTTTGATGGCAATTTCGACACCAGCTCGGGATGTGACTTGGCAATCGCGTCGGAGATCTTCTTGTTCGAAAAGTAGCCAGCGACAACGAAGAACCGTTCGTTCTGAGCCTCAGCCAACTCAATAGACTTCACATGGGCGAGGGCAACGTCGCGAACATCGACCCAAAGGTAAGTTCCGGAGGCGGCGAGGTTGTCCTTGTACTTCCCCTGAATTAGATCTCGGACTCTCGCATTGGAGGTGTTGATCGCGGAAAGCGAGTTGAGATAGTGAACAATTGGTCCCAAAACTAGAGGAGGGCAAATGGTCGAGATCGTAAAGTTTGGTTTCTCGTTCTCTAGGAAATCCCAGGCAGCCTTCTCGGCGAACGTCTTGCTGGCTCGGTATGTGTTGGAAAACTCGAGGGCTTCAGGGTAGGTGACCGGGTTCCAGTCTTTCTCCGAGTAGCAGTCGGGATGCTTTTTGGGATTGATGATTGAGGCGAACGACGATGTAATAGAAACCCTCTTCACAGTAGGAGCATATGCCTTGATTGCTTTGAGAATTCCTACTGTCCCGTGGATTGCGGGGTTCAGGATGTCCTTCTCGGCGTCTGTGATGTTATGATGGAACGGGCTTGCTGTGTGTACAACGGCCTCGAAGGGCGGGTCTGAGACCACGGCTTTGTCAAAGGCTCCTTCTTGCGCAATGTCTTCTACAACGACGAAGGATAACTTCTCCTTGGGAGTGTTGGGGTGCGCTTCAAGGATCTTTTGCCCCTTTTCTTGGGATCGAACTGTGGTGACCACATCGTGTCTAGTGAAAAATTGTTAGTTTCGGCAGAAACTTCACGTAGCTAGACGAATTGAGGGATCAATCAGGGAATCTTACCCGTGCTCCAAGAGATAGTCGAGGACGTGGGCTGCGATGAATCCACTACCGCCTACACAGAAACGTATGAGCTCTCATGCTACCGTAAAGATGCAAGTGTATCCAGATCCTACCTGTCAAGAGTACCCGAGTCATTTTGGTCTAGAAAATTTGGCCTTGGTTAAATTGATTTGTTTGAGCCGTGGAAGTTAAGGGGAGTCGAAGAAGCTTTGAGGGGTTGATTGCTGTAACTGATGCGGGGTGTCCCAGAGGTTTATATCTTCTACTGGCTACGAACAATTGCAGATAATATTCCGTTGTCGCATGTATATGATTACAAAGCCTTCAAGGAAATTGTTCTCTCCATCTCCATCATGGCGTCATGAGCGGTTTGTCCGGCAGCAATGATCTTCGTATATACTCAGTGAGTGGGGTTCAAAGTTGGATACTCGATGTTAACGACGGCGTTTAGCTTAACTCCATGGAGGAGGATACATAGGAGTCATAATTTCTCACTTGATAAATCTTGATATCGGAAGACAGGAAGTTAATCCGTCCACAGAGCAAAATAGTTCTACAGAGCTTGCCCCGTGTGTAACCGAAGACGATGTCCGAGGAACCTAGCAAAAATTGGAACTAAATGGATTGTGATATTCTTGGTGTCGAGCGCCAGCGATCCCTCCCTATCAGATTCCCAATCTCAAATTCCCCCACGTAGCAGATTACATGCTCTGGATTGGGCACAGGGTTAGGAGTCGAGTTATCAAGGCGCAAACTGATATATGAAACTATCTTCGAAACAAGGAAGCAAATGGGCGAATATTCATCGTCACGCTAGGTTACGAAAGGGGAGAAAACTGGCCGGGTACCTTCAATTTCGTCTTCTATGACCTTTACCCACAATTCATAGGCCTAATGCGTTTTATCGAGAGCCGTAAGAGGTGACTCATCTTTGTACTCTACCCAAGAGGATATGCTTCGGCCCCAACCTAGACCTAGACCGTGATGGAGGGGAGGTTGTAAAGGGTATCGAAGCAACAGCAAGCGAATTGTAGGTCTAGCAACCTCGCTCTTGCATACAGAGGGGTATACATGTTGAATTGAAGACTTGCCAATCGTTGACACGGAGCATTGGGAAGGGCTGGCTCGGCGCGTTTGCTTCCGGACTTGGGACGCAACGAGCGAGGGATAACTTCTTCAAGAAAGAGTCCCTCGGTCGTAGTCAATTCTGCTGAGGAAGGGAATGTCTCACACCCTCAGCAACACCCTGATTTGGCAGTTGGACGGCGAGCATAAGGGCTGGCATGATCCACAGCATGACGTTTCTCACACCGTAGACTCCCCTCAAACAGGTTCTCAGGTGTGCTCCTTTCTCCCGCGGGGTATCGTGTAAGCCGAAAGCATACAGCATAGCCGTAAGCCCCTGTAACATGAGCCTCTCAATATAAATGCATCTGGAGACGGAAGACGATGTTATCTCTACTAGAATTAGCTTGAGGTACGTGAAGATGGGGTAAGCGGCCGGCCGGTCATCCTTGTGCAACAATATAGAGAAAAGGGGCTCTCTTTTGGGAAGTGGAAGGACAGAGAAACGTGTCTGGCCTCCACATAGATTTCTCAGCTCTCGCGCACCGCCGTCGGGCCAGGTTGTATCACGCCTGAGGATATTGCTGTAGTTATTGCGTTGGACTTGAGAGTAGGGGCGCTGGGAAACCCGCAAGACTTATCCGAGACAGCCACAAAGGTAATCTCAAAGACATAGGTTGGCCTTTGAGGTTTTCTGAAGTTATTTGTCCAGCAGTCATGCAATTGAGCGTGCTCTTTTCCTTGAGGAAGAGGGGAGGGAGATTCATCATTTATGTCTTATGTCCGAATGGATCTTAGCGGCTCGTGGCGGCTAAATGACGCTAACCTGTCGGGAGTTAGCGCTATCACGTGTTGATCGGCATGCGTTGAAGCTATCTGCTCGTGACCCCATCTCGAACTCTCACTTTATTTTATTATCAACCTTCACTCTCACACCTCATGCACAACCAAGGCTTGGAGACTGAATTTGATGTTCACTCTCAGGAGTGATCTCAAACCATGGCACAAGTAGCCTCGGGAACGGATGCGACGCAGAGGCTCTTCCAGGAGCTCAAATCGAAGAATGACGACGTTCGGGTACGAGCAGCCAGTGAGCTGTATGACACCGTTGTCGCGCTCTCCAGAGGTAACAACCACCTTGTGAATATATAATGTGGTATGAAGCTGACATCGCTTTAGAATGGCCTCCGGATAAATTTCTAGACTACTACAATGGAGTCAATCAGCGCATCGCTCAGCTGGTTGTTACCGGAAGTGACGCAAATGAGCGAATTGGAGGATTGTTGGCGCTGGACCATCTTATCGATTTCGACGGAGTCGACCCCGCACAGAAGACGACGCGTTTCTCAGGTTATCTACGAACCGCGTTAAGAACCAACGATAACACCGTCCTATTACTCGCATCACGATCCCTCGGTCGGTTGGCCAAACCAGGTGGCCCCCTCACCGCGGAGCTTGTGGAAAGTGAGATTCAATCTGCGCTTGAATGGTTACAATCAGAGAGACAGGAGACTAGGCGTTTTGCAGCTGCACTCATTATCCGCGAGCTCGCAAAGGGCTCACCCACTTTACTCTATGGCTTTGTTCCCCAGATCTTCGAGCTTATCTGGGTTTGCCTTCGAGACCAAAAAGTTCTCATTCGAGAAACTTCTGCCGATGCAGTCAGTGAATGTTTTCACATCATAGCTGCTAGGGATATGTCTGTTAGGCAACAATGGTTCACGAGGATATACGAAGAATCTTTGGTGGGGTTAAAGTCCAACAATGTGGACTGGATCCATGGGTCCCTTCTCGTTCTCAAAGAACTGCTCCTCAAGGGTGCGATGTTCATGAACGAGAACTACCGAAATACCTGCGAGATCATTCTTCGTCTGAAAGACCACCGCGACCCGAAGATTAGGACTCAAGTTGTCCTCACAATACCGATCCTTGCATCATATGCACCCTTAGATTTCACCAACAACTACCTTCATCGGTTTATGATATACCTACAAGCACAGCTTAAGAGAGATAAGGAACGGAACCCCGCTTTCATTGCTATCGGCAAGATTGCCAATGCTGTGGGTCACTCCATCGCCCAATACTTGGATGGGATCATTGTGTATATCAGGGAGGGGTTGAGCATGAAAGCGTAAGGCACACCCAGTTGCATCTTATTGAGTTCTTTAGACTAACACTTCTCTTAATAGGCGTAACCGTGCGGCTGTTAACGAGGGGCCGATGTTCCAATGCATTAGCATGCTTGCTCTCGCTGTTGGGCAGACACTCAGCAAATATATTGACTCCCTACTTGATCCAATATTTGCTTGTGGTTTGAGCGAGTCTCTCACTCAAGCTCTGGTTGACATGGCTCATTATATCCCCCCTATCAAAGCAACAATCCAAGAGAAGTTGCTGGATATGCTTAGCATAGTCTTATGGGGCACACCATTCAGACCCTTGGGATGTCCGGAGAATAGACTTCCACCAATGCCCTCCTTTGCGAAGGATTATGGGCCATTGCCTACAGAACATAGCGACGGAGAGATCGCCTTAGCGCTCTGCACCCTTGGCAGCTTCGATTTCTCTGGTATGTGTAGTGCGAGGTTTCAAAGCCAAAAAAATTGGACTAACGGTCAATTCTCTGCAGGGCATATCCTAAACGAATTCGTCCGCGATGTTGCCCTACGATATTTCGAGAGTGATAACCCAGAAATTCGGAAGGCGTCCGCCCTAACATGCTGCCAGCTGTTTGTTCATGACCCGATCATCCATCAAACAAGTGCCCATTCTATCCAGGTTGTTAGTGAGGTTATTGATAAGCTATTGGCTGTTGGTGTTGGTGATCCCGATGCCAGTATTCGAAAAATCGTGCTCGATTCACTTGACCCAAAGTTTGACCGGCATCTTGCCAAACCTGAGAATGTGCGGTGCCTCTTCCTGGCCGTCAACGATGAAGCTTTTGTCGTGAGAGAAGCAGCGATTAGTATCATTGGTCGCCTATCGAGCGTGAACCCAGCCTATGTTTTCCCACCATTGAGGAAGCTCCTAGTCAGTCTTTTGACTGGACTCGGGTTTGCAAGCACAACTCGCCAGAAAGAGGAGAGTGCTCAATTGATTAGTCTTTTTGTTTCGAATGCGACAAAGCTGATCCGAGCATATGTGGATCCTATGGTGACGGCTCTTCTGCCCAAGACTACTGATGCGAACGCTGGAGTGGCGGCAACCACACTCAAAGCTATCGGAGAAATAGCTACGGTGGGTGGCGAGGATATGAAGCAATACTTACCCCAGCTCATGCCTATCATTCTGGATGCGCTCCAGGATCTGGCCTCTCCCACAAAGCGAGAAGCTGCACTGAAAACGCTTGGGCAGCTTGCCAGCAACGCGGGATACGTCATAGACCCTTATATGGAACATCCGCACCTCCTAGCTGTTCTTATTGGCATTATCAAAGGTGAACCTACAGGATCTCTGCGCAAAGAAACCATCAAGTTGCTTGGTATTCTTGGTGCTCTTGATCCATACAAGTATCAGGTAATTTCCACCCCCTAATTCATAGTATATAGGAGATTATACTAACTTTTCCCAGCAAATCAACGAATCCAGTCCAGACATCCATCATATAAACGAAGTCCAGGACGTTTCAGATGTTACCTTGATCATGCAAGGCCTGACTCCCTCAAATGAGGAGTATTACCCGACAGTGGTCATCAACACGCTTATGCAAAACATCCTGAAGGAAAGCTCTCTTTCACAATACCACTCCGCAGTCATCGATGCTATTGTGACAATTTTTAATACTCTTGGATTGAAATGTGTTCCCTTCTTGGGGCAAATAATACCGGGCTTCCTCTCGGTTATTAGAAGCTCGCCAATTAGCCGCTTGGAATCATATTTTAACCAGCTGGCAACACTGGTTTCAATAGTTCGACAGCATATCCGTGCCTTTCTCCCTGAAATCATCGATGTTATCCGGGAGTTCTGGGATTCGTCATACCCGGTTCAGTCCACCATACTATCCCTTATGGAGGCGATTGCAACTTCACTTGAAGGCGAATTCAAAAAGTACCTGGCGAGTTTGATTCCACTGATGCTAGACACTCTCGAGAAGGATAATACCCCACGACGTCAGCCATCCGAGAAGATTCTTCATACTTTCCTAGTATTTGGACCCAGCGCTGAGGAGTATATCCACCTTATTGTTCCGGCAATTGTACGCCTCTTTGAAAAACCACAGGGCCCTCTCCAAATTAGGAAGGCCGCTATCGACACCTTAGGAAAACTTTCTCGTCAGGTCAACGTTTCGGACTTCTCCTCCCTTATGATCCATTCTTTGGCAAGGGTTGCAGGATCTTCTGACCGCACTCTACGCCAAGCCGCTCTAGATTGCATCTGTGCCCTAATCTTCCAACTAGGCCAGGACTTCAACCATTACATTCAGCTAGTAAATAAGGTGAGTTGACTGTTCATTAACTGCTCATATCAGGACATAGCTAACTGCTTTTAGGTTCTTAAATCACACCAAATATATCACCAGAACTACCAGATCCTTGTCTCGAAGTTGCAGAAAGGAGATCCGTTGCCTCAGGACCTGAATCCTGATGAGAACTACGGAACTCGGAGTAATGACACCACTGCGGCCGACCCTAATCAGAAGAAACTTCAAGTCAATCAACAGCATCTAAAGAACGCTTGGGACGCGTCTCAAAAGTCTACCCGCGAAGATTGGCAGGAATGGATTCGCCGGTTCAGTGTTGAACTTCTGAAAGAATCCCCTTCGCACGCATTACGAGCTTGCGCCAGCTTAGCTGGAATTTACCAGCCACTGGCAAAGGACCTTTTCAATGCCGCTTTTGTGTCTTGCTGGACCGAACTTTATGGTCAATACCAAGAGGAGCTTGTTCGCTCTATTGAGATGGCTTTAATGTCGCAGAATATCCCTCCTGAGATTCTTCAGATTCTTCTCAACCTGGCGGAATTTATGGAACACGACGACAAAGCTCTCCCAATCGATATCCGCACCCTTGGCAAGTACGCGGCTAAATGCCATGCTTTCGCCAAGGCACTTCATTACAAGGAGTTGGAGTTTGAACAGGACCAGAATTCCGGAGCGGTCGAAGCATTGATCAGTATCAACAACCAACTTCAGCAATCCGATGCTGCGATTGGTATTCTTCGCAAAGCTCAGGCTTATCGAGACGTTGAACTAAAGGAGACTTGGTTTGAAAAGCTGCAGCGCTGGGAAGAAGCGTTGGCTGCTTACAAACGGCGCGAGAAAATCGATCCCACGTCCTTTGATGTCACTATGGGTAAGATGCGTTGTTTGCACGCCCTGGGCGAATGGAAGGTCCTGTCGGATCTTGCGCAGGAGAAGTGGAACCAGGCGTCAAACGAACACAGGCGTGCTATTGCCCCTCTTGCTGCCGCGGCTGCTTGGGGACGAGGCCAATGGGAATTGATGGACTCATACCTCGGTGTGATGAAGGAACAGTCTCCTGATCGGTCTTTCTTCGGTGCTATTCTATGCCTCCACCGGAATCAGTTTGACCAGGCCGAAAGGTTCATTAAAAGGGCTCGAGATGGCCTCGACACTGAGCTCTCTGCTCTATTGGGAGAGTCATATAACCGTGCCTACAATGTTGTCGTCCGTGTTCAGATGCTTGCTGAGCTTGAAGAGATCATCACCTACAAACAGAGCGCCGGGGATCTCGAAAAGCAAGAAGAAATGAAGAACACCTGGAACAAACGTCTTCTAGGATGTCAGCAAGGCGTGGAATGTTGGCAGCGAATGCTCAAGGTGAGGGCTCTGGTCGTTTCACCCCGGGAGAACCTCAGTATGTGGATCAAGTTCGCCAATCTTTGCCGCAAATCGAATCGCATGGGTCTCGCCGAGCGTTCTATTAGCGCTCTCGAGAATGTTGTGCAAGACAGCCCAGGGCAAGGGACACCACCAGAAATCACCTATGCTCGTTTGAAATATAACTGGGCTGCGGGATACCAGAAAGAGGCGCTTCAGGTGCTACGGGAATTCACTGCAGCAATGACTGAAGACTTTACGAAATACAACGCCGCGCTTGCCTTGCACAATGAGCACAGTGATGCAGGTGGGATCAACGCCATTGGAGAGTCGAACCATCCTGATGTGGTGACTGCCCGCCAGAGGATCGGCGACGTTGATAAGTTTAGACGCCTCCTCGCGAAGAGTCACTTGAAACAGGGAGAATGGCAAACGGCCCTTCAACGCGGGGATTGGAAAGCAGAAGGTGTTCGCGAGGTTCTCAATTCATATGCTGCTGCTACTCAATACAATCGCACCTCCTACAAAGCATGGCACGCCTGGGCCCTTGCTAACTTTGAGGTTGTGACTGCTCTGGGAGCTCAGACAACTCGTGAAAATACCCCTGTCCCGCATCACATCGTTCTTGAGCATGTAATTCCTGCCATCCGTGGATTTTTCAGGTCGATTTCTCTATCGTCTACGAGTTCCTTGCAGGATACACTTCGTCTTTTGACTTTATGGTTTACGCACGGCGGCGATCAAGAGGTTAGTGGTGTTGTGACTGAAGGGTTCTCCTCCGTTAGCATCGACACATGGCTGGAGGTTACACCACAACTCATTGCTCGCATCAATCAACCAAATGCCAAAGTTCGGGGCGCGGTTCATCGCTTACTCGCAGAGCTGGGTAAAGCCCATCCTCAGGCTTTGGTTTATCCCTTAACCGTGGCCACGAAATCAAACGTTGCCCGACGGTCGCAATCAGCCAGCCATATCATGGAAAGCATGCGACAGCATAGTCCCAAATTGGTTGAGCAGGCAGATATTGTGAGCCACGAGTTGATCCGTGTTGCAGGACTGTGGCATGAGCTTTGGCACGATGGCTTGGAAGAAGCGTCGCGGCTCTACTTTGGTGATCATAACGTGGACGGGATGTTTGCGACCCTTGCTCCATTGCATGACATGTTGGATAAGGGCGCGGAAACACTACGTGAAGTTTCCTTTGCACAGGCCTTTGGCCGGGATCTAGCCGAAGCTAAACACCACTGCCTCATGTATCGCGAATCCGAAGAGGTTGGTGACCTGAACCAGGCTTGGGACCTCTATTACACCGTCTTCCGCAAGATCGTACGTCAGCTTCCACAGCTATTGAGTCTCGATCTCAAGTACGTTTCTCCGAAATTGAAGGAGGCTCATGACCTTGATTTGGCTGTTCCGGGCACATACCAAAGTGGCAAACCAGTGATCAGAATCATCCATTTTGACCCTGTGTCCTCTGTGATACAAACCAAGAAACGGCCAAGGAGGATGACTTTGAAGGGCAGTGATGGAAATACTTACATGTATGGTCTCAAGGGGCACGAGGACATTCGCCAGGATGAGAGGGTTATGCAGCTCTTCGGGCTGGTCAACACTTTGCTTGACAACGACAGCGAGAGCTTCAAGCGCCACCTCAATATCCAACGATTCCCAGCCATCCCACTTTCTCAGAATTCTGGTCTGATCGGATGGGTAACGAACAGTGATACGTTGCATGCATTGATCAAGGAATACCGGGAGAGCCGCAGGATTCTTCTCAACATCGAGCATCGCATCATGTTGCAGATGGCACCGGATTACGACAACCTGACCCTGATGCAGAAGGTTGAAGTCTTTGGATATGCCATGGATAATACTACAGGGAAGGATCTTTACCGTGTCCTATGGCTCAAGAGTAAGAGCTCGGAATCTTGGCTAGAGCGACGAACCAATTACACTAGGTCACTAGGCGTGATGTCGATGGTTGGATATATTCTCGGTCTAGGTGATCGTCACCCGTCGAATCTACTGCTTGATCGTGGTACGGGTAAAGTGGTCCACATCGATTTCGGCGACTGCTTTGAAATCGCCATGCACCGTGAAAAATACCCGGAGAGGGTTCCGTTCCGGCTGACCCGGATGTTAACGTTTGCTATGGAAGTGAGCAATATCGAGGGAAGTTATCGAATCACTTGTGAAGCGGTCATGCGAGTCATCAGAGAGAACAAGGAGTCGTTGATGGCCGTTTTGGAAGCTGTAAGTTTCTTTCCCCTTGTCTACTGCCTACTTTTAATACAATAAAAATTTATGACATATACTAACAACGAATATAGTTCATCCACGATCCCCTCATCAACTGGCGTTTGGGTGCACGAGAATCACCTGGCCGCCCCTCCTTCCCAGCAGGCGCTGATCGACGCGCATCCTTGGCCGAGGCACCAAACATGGAACACAGTGTGCAACCCAGCAACTTCTCACGTCAACGACGCCCATCGATTCTCGAAGGTGGCATCCTCGACGCCCAACAGGGAGTGCCCAACGAGGCGCGCGAAGTGCAAAACGCACGTGCCCTACAGGTCCTTGCCCGCGTCAAAGAGAAGTTGACAGGTCGCGATTTTAGCTCGGATGATGAGTTGAATGTTGGTGATCAGGTTGACAAGTTACTTGCTCAGGCGACGAGTGTGGAGAATCTATGCCAGCATTATATTGGCTGGTGTAGTTTCTGGTGAGCAACTATTTTATGGTCGTTGAATGGTGGGGAGGGGGAAGAGAGCGCGGGGAGATGGGTGGCGGTTGCGGGTACCGACGTCGGGAAAGCGGGGATGCCAAGGTCTCGGTTTTATGGTCCGGGGGACAAGCAAACCTTATATCAACATTTGGGGAAGGACAGAGAACGGTGAAGGCGAAGGGTGAGGGTGAGGGGAGAGGGTGCGGTGCGGTGCGGTGCAGTGCAGGGGAACAGCTTTTTCTTTCATCTTCTGGTGGTTCTGGTTTTTTATTTCCCATTTCAACCTTTTTTCTGCGGTGGCACGATTTCATGTCTTTTCCCTATATTTTTTAACTTTTTTCCAGTTTGCGGGTATCGGATGGGATAGGGGACACCACTGGGCGCTCTCCTAGAAGGTTATTTTCTCTTCCTTTTTTTCCCCTTTCATGCATTCATGTTTGTGTAAAGTCACGCAGCATTTTGCCTGTTTTCTTTCTTCTTTTTTCCGATTCGTGAATGGGGGGTGATATCAGTTGATGATGATGATGGGGGCGGTTAGTTATGGAGATGGCATGATACCCCATAATCATAATCATAGCAAATGAAACTTGTCAAGAGTATCTTTTTCCCTTCTCTAAACTCTTAGAATTCTTGAGAGAATAAAAGCTGGTCTTGTGATCCCTCACCGTTCTTCTTTCTTGCTCAGCTGAGCGTCATCCATCGGCATTTTTCATCCATTATTGCTGGGAATTCTTCTCCGTCATGATCAACTTTCGCATCGCATCGCATCATATCCATCAGTCCGGAAGGGAAGATAACGAGGAATGGGAATGCAAGTGCCATGGAAAAAGGCCAGACCGACTTTTTCCTCTCCAGCGATGGAATGCGAGGCGATGCGATGCGCTGCGATGGTTCTGTGGGACACTTGGCGCTGGAAAGGGGCACATGACCCCTCTTTCTTGGTCTTCTCTTGGATTTTATCCTCATCTCCAATGAAGATGGGATATCAGAGAGCGAGAGTGGGCGATGGTGAGGGTATCGTCTGGGTCATCCTATAAGCGCCCTTTTTTGATCTATCACCAGGACAAGAGGAACATTGTGACCTGATGCCGAGTGGTGTTGACGGCATAGAGACTGGAGAAGAATAATGAATCCCTTCAGCTACGCGGATTCTTGTCTTCTTGTCTTCTTGAGGGAGGGAAAACTTCGGCGTTTATGTATGACAGGCCGAGCATGCTAACGGGCCTAGAATTGACATCACAGCTGCCTTGTCAATACGGCTGCAGGAGCAGGAAGCAGGAACAGGGGAAGATCGCCGTTGAAAAAAAGAAACAGAGATACCGAGATCAGATCCCCTTTTTGGGGCTGAAAAGCAGTGAGATGTTTCCATCGAGTCAGTGAGAGAGGAGAAGGATTACCAGATAGAGCCTAGCCGGTGAGATTTCAGTGAGATACAAGTATGGGTTACTTCTATCTGGGGGCAAGGATTGCGGGGTCGCAAAGTCAAAGTGACAAACGGGCCATTCACTGGCAATTCAGGGCTGACTCTCACGCTAAGGGTCTTGGCATCTGTGACCCTGGTGACCCCTGAAAGAGGGAACGGCCTTACTTAAAGGGGTTAGGGCAGTCAAGTTTGTGGGGAAAGCGTAATATCACTCGAAACATCTCTCGGTCTTGCAACGTCCAAGCTTGACGTTAATGAGAGATTTCCAGGACCAGAGATGAAAGGGAATCCAAGATCCCTTCACGCCAAGAGATGCTTGGGCGTGAGGGGACGGTTCTTTCCCTCTTACGTACCGGGGTTACATCAACAGAAACGGAGGAAGGACTGTTGAAGGTGGAAATGACAATCGACCTCCACTGCCACATTTCTGGGGACGCTGCCGAGGCCCACATGGGGAACTGCCAGCTTATCGATACCCATTCGATGCGATGAGACTGGGGGATGCCGGGTGTCGATGGAGAAGATGACGGCAGCCACACTCGAACCATCAATATGGTAATTTGACGTCGTCCTGAGAGATTGGAGGAAAGACGACCTGGGGTTGAAACTGATCAGCAGATATCGGCGGGAAGCAATCTCTGATAGGAATTCTACCAGGGCATGATTAGCATTCGGCAAAAAGCCAAAATTAAGAAGACGTCTGATGGCTGTCTGCAATATGCAGGAGACTCGACGACAGCGATTGATGCCAGTCCCATTTGATTTTGCCGAGAGCTTTAGCGTACGACCTTCTGGGGACTCATCATTTCTTTTTAGCCTCTCCCGCCCCTAATCCAAACCTTCTCTTTCCTTGTCTCCACTCATCACTGTCCCCAGCGGACCAAAGAATCAAATGTGACCGGCGCCTCTGCTTCATCTCCACTTGCTGAGGATGGATACCAATAACCTGGAGATTCGTCCTGCTCCACGGGCATTCCGGACCCCATGCTCGGTGTTCACAGTACCGAAAAACGCTCTTTTCGGTCAAATCGTCTGTGCTTTGTTTGCTGCCCTCGTTGCTGCAAGTCATTTCTCGCTCATTCTCTGATGATCCCAAGAAAAATGTGTCATGGTTGATGCAACGTCTTCCAGGTCATCTGTGAATAAACTCATGTATGTATCCGAAGACCTTGTCCAGCAAAATAATGTCCTTGTGAGCAGGGTCGAGCTGGGCCCAAATTGGCAGGAGCTTTCAAGGGAGTGGCCTGCTCATTCCTTGTCCACCTGCCATTTGGTTCTTCGCTCCTTCTTTTTTCTGTCCGTTCGAGATCTACAGTGGCGGAGGCTTCTAGCGTATTCCTCTCGCATTGTGCGAGGATCACGGTCGAGCATGTTCACTCGAGAACAGTGGATCTCGGCGGGTTGAGTTAAATGACAGTCGAGGAATTATAAATAGGGCATCCAGCCGGCCCAGTCGTTCGTTTTAGTTTCGGTCTTTTGATGCGCTTCTTCCCGTCGATCCTCCCCCTGTCGAAGTCCTCCCTGTGACCTCACACGTCGGCAACATGCGTCTCTCACTCGGGTTGCTCTCCTCGCTATTGGCAACACTTGCCTTGGGCCATAACAATGGTGGAACAAGCCACGGACATGGCGGAAGACAGAACCTGAACCAGAAAGCCGCATACGCGGTCAAGGAACCTCCATTGACTACCCCATGGACCTACAAGCTCGGCACGAACCCGTGGCCCGAATATCCCAGGCCCCAGCTCCAGCGTTCTGAGTGGCAGAACCTGAACGGAATCTGGACTTACCAAAGAGCGCAAAGCTTACAAGCTGTCAATAACCCTCCCTTTGGGGCCGTTTTGCCTAATGAGGTTTTGGTTCCTTCCTGTTTGGAGAGTGGTCTTTCAGGTAAGATCCCAAGCAATTGCACTCTGGAATCTGAGAGTTACTAACGGATGTGAATATGCAGGAATTCAGGAGGCCAACACATTCTACTCATGGTTCCAGACCTCTTTCACGGTCCCACCAAACTGGTCTGAGCAGGGCGTTCTTCTTCATTTTGGTGCTATTGACTACGAAGCTACCGTTTTTATCAATGGCAAGAAAGCTGCTTTCCACCGCGGAGGTTATTTCCACTTCACCGTTGATGCTACTGATCTGGTGAATTTGGATGGAAAGAATGAATTGTATGAACTCCCTTATTCCTTTGCTTGCGTCGGTTTTATTATTCGTTTTCGTCGGAAATTTTCATGCATGATCGCTGATTGCTAACCTATTTACCGCGTTTGATAGGCTCGTTTTTGTGCATGACCCAACAGACAGTGATGGCTTCGTCATCCCAATTGGCAAACAGGCACTGAACCCCTCTCACATCTTTTACCGACCCTGCAGTGGTATCTGGCAGAGCGTTTGGCTTGAGCAGGCACCCACCAATCATATCACGCAGCTGGATGTCAGCGCTGGTATGGATGGAGAAGGTAAAATTAAGAAGCTACCCTTTCTTAGCTGATAAATACTAATTTTGTGCCCCTAGTAAATGTAACTGTCCATAGCTCTACCAAACAGCAGACACCAGTCTCGATTACTGTCCACGATAACGGGTCAGACGATATTCTTGCTACCCACAACGCCTCTTCCGATGGACAGTTCCAATTTGCCGTTGACTCTCCGAAACTATGGTCCCCGGATTCGCCAAATCTCTACAACATCACCGTTCGTATGGGAAATGACGAAGTTACCAGTTACACTGGATTCCGAACCATCTCCAAGGGAGTCATCGATGGAGTCCCCCGGCCGCTTGTGAATGGCGAATTTGTCTTCCATTTCGGAACTTTAGATCAGGGTTACTGGCCCGATGGGCTCCACACCCCTCCAAACAGGGAAGCGATGGTCTACGATTTGCAGATGTTGAAGAAGCTTGGGTTTAACATGGTTCGGAAACATGTAAGGTTCCGCAGTGGATGTTGTCCTTCACGCCGGACGCTGACGTATACCCAAAAACAGATTAAAGTAGAACCCGCCTTGTTCTATCAAGCGTGCGACCAAATGGGTCTAGTCGTCATCCAGGACATGCCATCTCTTCCGGCCAACCGAAAGCCAAATGTGGATCAGCAGAAGGAGTTTAACCGTCAACTTGAACTTCTCATCAATCAGCTCAAGAGCCACCCAAGTATCTGGACCTGGGTACGTTTCATGATAAACCCTTATCTTTCTCACCCGCTAACAATGGTTCTTCTTGTAGGTTATCTACAACGAAGGCTGGGGCCAGGTTATTGATGGCTATCCAGAGATTGGCCTGACCGATCTCGTCAGGAAACTCGACCCAACCAGGCTCATTGATAGCACCAGCGGGTGGTACGACCACGGAGCAGGAGATTTCAGCGTGAGTTTGCCGGTGCAACAATTTAGGGACTGCATACTCAACGGTTCTACAGGACAACCATCACTACGCGAATCCCCAGTGTGGTTCACCATTCTACTCTCTCAACACTGGCCCCTATGACCCGAGCCGAATTGCCATTCAAGGAGAGTTCGGCGGTGTTGGCCACAATGTGACTATTGATCAGTGAGTTTGTCACCTGAAGTAAAGACGTGGACGTTGTCTAACGAATTCTTACCTTCCTCAGTCTCTGGAACGTCCAACAGGCCATCGACGGTATCAACGAAACTTACGAGGTGGACGAGAACCTCGAGGCATGGAACTACCGCAGCCACCTTCTCCTTTCAGAGCTTACGGACCAAGTCCGCAAGTACTCCTGCAGCGCTGGTGTCTGGACCCAGACCACCGATGTTGAGGGTGAAGTGAACGGACTCTTGACCTACGACCGCCGAGTCCTGAGAACGGATGAGGCGCAATGGCAGGCAGATATCCAGGGTCTTTATGACGCTGCTACTGCCCGAAGTGAGGACCCCGACTCCGGGATGCGGATGGTTTAAGCGGGTCACGTCGCCGACAGAGTTGGACGATGGAGGGCTTTCGATAGGGAAGGCATGACGTGCCGAATGGTGATCCCTTCTTCGGAGGGGATTGGTACATCGGTATCTCGTTGTATTTGTATATTAGACTCGTGTTCTAGCCCACACCCCTCGTTCTTTCATTCTTGGCTAGAATGCTTGTAGGCTAACAATTCAACCATTTTTATTTTTTTGAACGACATCCTACTTGTAGTGTTCGCTTCCGAATGATGGGATTCGAACCTTGTCAGCGGCAACCTGAGAATAAGTCATGATAGCCCGCGGACCACCCTGCACCCTTGACGAGGCATTCCATCCCTGAGCCATGTCCAGATAAGATTCACCCCCAGCAAGGGGCTCGGAGGATATTTAAGCTTCTTTTGAAGCTTAAATTCCCATCCAATGGGAACTGACGCACGTGATATCCCATTCATCCACCACGGCTTCCTGGTATAAATAGATCTTTCTCAACTCAATCTTAACCTCAACTTCTTCTTTACCGCACAGCCGTATCTGAATCTAGATCAAGGGACTTTAGAAGTAAGATGCTCTTTAAGAACTCTTGCGCTCTTGCATTTCCTCGTGTGTCTAATTGATATCTCCCTTTGATCTTCCTCTCCAGATGTCGCGAGCGGAGGCCAGTATTCACCTTAGCTTGTAGGGTTACGTAATTATGCCATCATAGCGTCAGCTTAAGACTTTCGAAACTTTTGCTTCTCAAAGGTCTTATTTTTAATCGGTCAAATAGAGATGAGATGAGAAGCGCCCATCGTCCAGATCAGAACCCGGAGTCATGCATAAGGGGCATCAGAATCGATCCACTGCTCTTCTAGAGCCTGACCATCTCGTGCAAGGTCTTTAAAGCGTTGGTGCAGAGCAGCGCTTGGACGCCAGCCATCAACCTGCCACTCAACACGCGGTGTGCCTTCCGCAAGGTATTTTATCCCCCACCTATACTTCCTCCTGCTTTTTAGGTGGGGATACTGCTCCTCCAAGTCAGTTTTCCATCCTAGGTAAGTATACAGGTTAGCCACCTCGAGTGATGGCATGTTACTCAGTGCCTTAGCAAATGCCTCTAAAAACGGCTCTAAAATATCGTCAATAGGCGATACCCGGAACAAGTCGGACGACATGTCTTCATAACGACCTCCTTCACGGTCCCAGATACGGTCCCACCTCTTGTCCGCTCGATTTTTCTTGGTCGGAGGGTAGTGCTCCTCAGTGATCTGGTATCCAGTCGCACCTCGACCTTCGCCACGCGGTCCTTGGAAAAACCACGTCCCAGAAGGCGTGGTGGGCGAGAACTCGACTTGAAGGCGTTTCAGATTGGGCCAAAATGGTGACGTAGCTTCTTCTTGTGGCAGAGGCCAGAACAGACTGCTACTTGCACATACTCGAAGATCGAACTCGGTAAGCTGCTGCGATAGCAGGCGGAGACCCGCGCTAAGAGGATCATAGCTCATCGGTTTCACTAGATCGGGGAGAGCACCGTTTTGGTCCGTAAAATACCCAATCTGGTTTCTAGGACCGAAGAGAAATCTAGCGTAGTTCATTCCGGTAGGTAAGGTACCACCCTCTATCGCCTTGCCAAACGCATGACGAGAGTCGCGCCACGGGCCCTCCCATACTCGGGTGAAGTGTTGGACGGCCCTATAGCTATAGGCCAGAGGAAACCGTTCGCCAAGATAAGCACAGTCGACATCCCTCAAGTTAGGAAGTTTACAAATGAGATGAGCTACCAGCCCGAAGTCAAGAGCCCGCTCGTATCTGCAACTCAGGTCCGTCCATGGGTTTAGTTGGCGATCAACAACTAGAGAAGTAATGCATGAAATCTCAGGAAGAGTTTTTGGATTAAGTAAGCAGAGGCGCCAGGAAGGATATTTGCGATGGTCACATTCTAGGTACGTTTGACAAATTTCGTCCATTTCTTCGAGTTGGTAAGGTGTTTCAATACGCAGACGGATTCTAGCGGGTTGATTGTGGGGTAGGTCTTGCGTCTCCAGAGTTCGGAGGGCCGTAAAGAGGCCAGAGATTTGCCTCGTAATGAGCTCATTGTTCGCTCTTATCTCGTCCTTGGATTCCCGGCAGCGGAGTCGTGTGTCTCCCTTTTGTTGCAGATCTGGGAATGGAACAACCACCTTGATGAACCGAAGGTATCGAGAGCGTCGGCCATGATACATCGCAAGAAACGTGTTCATATCCTTGCTCGGTAGACTGAGATATGAAGCCCAACGTAATCTCTCAACGGCGACCTGAAAGGACCGCGAGACCGTCAGCAATTGTGCATGGTTCTCACGACCATTTGTAAACCAGGCGATGCGGTCAACGATTTCCTGTGGCAGAGTGTCCATTATCGCTGATGTGTGATTTGGAGAAATGGAACAAAGGCGATGATTGGCGTCGGTGGTAGGTTTTTATAATAGCACACCTGTCAACAAATTCGTGAGCGCCACGAAAGACGTTACATAGCTCATTGGCTCTCACGCCACTTCCAGAGCGATAGTCTTATCGATTTCACGGAGGCAAGGGGGCGGGTATCGTCCTATCAAGACATTTGGCAATTTCCCTTCCAGTTGGCTTCCTACCTCAGTACATCCACACAATCCTTCCTCGCAGTTCGAAGTCTCAGAAAAATAGTAGCACAACATCACTCCAGCGGGCAGATATTTCCTGCGGACGATCAACGTATTGGCTTAGCAAGTGGGAAATAAGAGTAGATTTCCTTTCAAACACGTTCTTTCGTGACCCCTAAGAGCCATGAAGTTTAAGAGAGTATAGGGGAAATAGCTATAGAGATCGCAAGTATCATAGAACTGCTAGTCTATGACTTCAAAGGTCATCACTTGCTTTCCCCGGTCGTTGTTCCCGACATCGCAAAAAATAGGATAAATGTGAAGCCTCACATTTCTTTGAAGTTGTTGGTGATAGACATCGTAGAATTAATGTTTCGGGTGGGCTTTAAGCCTCGCACATCCCTGGACGTCAGCATCTCAAGCCCGTGACTTTGACCGGGCTTGGCATCTTCATGAGGTTCATCTCTCAGATCGAGATGGACGAGAGCACAGCAATTAATGAGAACCGACATTCCATTTGTTCTACTTGTGTTATTTGTCTATGAACTGTATTAACTTACAAACTATTCGAGAATGGCCTTCAGTTCTTCCACCTCGCCCTTCTGAAGCACGAAACCTTCAATCTTAAATCGCCCAAATCTGCTGTCCCTCTCTCGAACATCACCAGACCTGAGAGTGAAATCACCGGCCCCAGGCCTGCGTCACTGTCAGCCGTCTTTGCACAGTCATTAGCTCTATCGAAACACACGAAACACACGGAGACCTCAAACGTTATCGCTATATCGAACCTTCACCCACCCCGCCCTTCACCCCTTGATCCCAAATGCGACGCTACGACGCGACATCCACATGCGAAAGACATTACACGAGCTTCTATTGCTAGATGGGGACCCATGGCTTCTACATACAATCCAGCCTCCTCCGCGACGCCAACCCAGCACCGTGCGGGCGGTGGGCCTTCGTTGTCTAGCCACGATGAAAGCTCCCAAGATGGAAGTTGGCATGACCCTCCCTCCCTGACTTCAAGAGATGGTCGATCGTTTTCCGGTGGGAGTGCCGGCATCGGCCCTCGCAATGCCTCCCTCGCACCGTCAGGTCCTCCGCCGGGAAGCTTTAGCTCTGACCTAAAGAGTATGCACATAAACCGGAGTGTGACACCCAGACCAGATCATTCGTTCGCTCGGAGGGGCAGCAATGCGATCGACGAGGAGGATTCCAACACAACTGAACAACGGCAGGCAGCTATCAGGGACAAGATTGCGAAGGAGACAAAGATAAAAACGGGGACGGAGAATATGCTAGAAGCGCTCCTCGCCAAGAACCCGAAACAGACCAAGGACCAGAGACTACGAGTGGAATCGGAGCTGAGCACGTCCAACCGTAAACTCGCGGAATTGAACCATGAACTTGAGGAAGAGTTGTTACGTGCTCAAACTCCGGTTACGCCTCCACGAAATCGCATGGACACCCTGTTTCGAGGAAGTCCTCTAAGATCACCATCCCGGGCGACGGACTCGGCAGACGGTGACTACGAAAATGGAGATGGCGAAACGGAATCTCCAACATATGTTCTTGCGGAAACACTTCAGGCGTTGGAAATCGAGGGAATGCAACCCGACTACTATGTGGAACGTGCCAATAGTCTCGTAGAGCTATTCCAGCGTCACCCAACTCTAAAATACGACTTGGTTTGGTCCGTTTTTGGACTACGAGTACAAGTGATGCTTCTTAGTGATAGCAGAGAAGTTGTTGCCGCGGGTTACAGGTTAACCCGATACGCCATAGCCGATCGCAAGTCAATCCAAATTATCCGGTCCCTGCACACTGATGAGCTTGTGATCCTTTCGCTTGTCAAGGAGACGAAAGCTAGTATGGAACGGGAGCAAGCGCTGAAATTTGTTAGAGCTTTTCTGGATGTCAAAGATGGTGTCCGTGAGATCTCCCGAGCTGTCGTGCGTACAATGGTTTCCATTGCAGAGCACAAGGATGATAGGCTGAAGGGGATTTGTGTTATGACCCTTGCCGAGATCCTGGTCAAAGACCCGGGCCTTCTTTTCTCGGCTGGTGGAATTGGGACACTCACCGATGCTCTCGCTGAGCCCTCCTTCGGGGGATCAGAAAATCTCGCGACCAGCTTCTTGTATATCTTAGACACACCACGCAACAGAAGATATTTAAGAGCAGGATGTGAGCTAGAGGCAGTTTTTGCCCCCTTCACAGATTCTTTTACAGATCGAACTCATACGGGAAAACTCAAGTCTTCAGCCAAGGCAATATCAGCTATGTTGAAAACATGGCCAGGTTTGCTCACCTTATCTCGAGACAAGGCACAACCTCTCCAGTCCCTTTTAGAATCATTACACTACCCAGAACCTCACGCAAGAGACCTCATATTGGAACTTCTTTTCGATGCTCTCCGTATAAAGCCTCCATCTTGGTCGTCTTCTTTCCTTGCCGGTAGGAGACTAACGACGTACGGCCGTGTCGCGAACTTGAGGCCGGAACCGGACGCAAAACAGTTACGTGCATTTTATGAACATGAAAATAACAGATTCGACCTAACGGCCCATTTCTCGTCCTTAATCCTCGCGACCTTGGTTGATGCCGGACTGATTAAGGTATTGAAACCCGCTACCCCTTGTTTTCCGGGCATGCATTCGCGATGCAAGCGGGAGAATTTTGATTGTAGAACTAACGATACTACAGGCGCTCTCTGAGCTCATCGAAGACGAAACCGATCTTTCTTTGAAGCGAAAAGCCACTCTGTTACTCACCGAAGTGTTGAAGCTTGCACATCACTCCCTCCCACAGGCGAAGAGTGCTAAACTTCAAGTGCTCCCCCATCTACTTCCAACTACGAAACAAACGGGAATTGAATATGAAGATGCGTCAACATCGACAATATACCAGATTGAGAGTATTAATCGCACTCTGACTCGTTCCGGAAGTGTTACTGCTGCCCCCGGCAAATACACGGTAGATCCAGACGTTTCTGCTTCATTATTATCGGGAGATCAAGGGAAATCCAAATTGACAGCCGCCATGGATGAGACTCAATTTCGGGCCACGATTCTAGAAACTCAGGTTCTAAGCACCGTGAACTTTATGAAGTGGAAGTGGGATCTGATCCACAACATAATTGAAGGCCCTTTGACGAATCCGAAAAGAATGGAGGAGGCTATCAAGGGGTCGAAATTCATCAAGCGCTTAGTTGGGTTTTACCGTCCCTTCAAATACAGGTTCTCGGAAGTCAGGAATACAAAGCCGAATCAGCGATATGTTCGGACCGGTTGTGCCCTCATGAGGGTCATGTTGCAGAGCCCTGAGGGTTCCAAATACCTCGCAGAGAACAAACTTTTGAGACAAATTGCTGAATGTTTGGCTCAAGTTGATAGAATGAGTGGATTAACCTCTTCATCTCCACTGTTTTCAAGGAACCAGATGGCGGAGACTTTGAGCGGGGGCTACTTTGCCCTTCTCGGAACCCTAAGCGGCGAAAACAATGGGCTTCAAATGATGGAGAGATGGCATATGCATAACATGCTCTATCATATCCTTGAGCTCAAGGATCGGAACGACCTCATCCAGACCCTCCTTGGAAACATGGATTTCTCACTCGAAAGTCATCTGAGAGTCATGCTTTCGAAGGCTCTCACAACAGGGTCAAGAGACATTCGCATATTCTCGACAAAACTTTTACGAAAATACATTGCCGAAGGCGTGTCAACATCTGGCGAGGGTATTGGCAATGCCGATTGGGCTGTAAAACTCCTTGTGACGCAACTCTATGACCCTGATATTGCGGTCTGTGAAGTTGCAGTCAAAATTCTAGAAGAAGCCTGCAACCAAAGAGATTGCCTCGAGTACGTCGTGAAATGTCGCCCGTCCCTTGACCATCTTGGTGAGATTGGGGCTCCGCTACTGCTACGGTTTCTCTCAACATCCGTGGGATATCACTACCTCGACGGTCTTGACTACATCACTCAAGAAATGGATGATTGGTTCTTGGGCCGCAATGACGCTTATGTGGCTCTAGTGGAGGCCTCCCTTTCTCGTGCGTACGTTGACCAGTCTCGTCGGGCTAGCTTTGTTGCCGAAGATCTCGATGTTCAAGATATCGGGCTTGTGCCCCCTCATTTCTACCGGGAACTTGCTCGAACAAAAGAAGGCTGTCAGCTTCTGGAGCAATCTGGCCATTTTAATGAGTTCGCGTCCACAATCATGGACTTTAACCTAGGCGAGGAGGATGCAGAAACACTCTTGAAGGTGAAGGGATGTCTCTGGGCTGTTGGAAATGTGGGCTCGATGGAGCTCGGTGCCCCTTTCTTGGAAGAAACTGAGATTGTTCAGTGGATAGTGAAAATCGCTGAAAAGGCAGACGTGATAACCATGAGGGGAACCGCATTTTTCGTCCTAGGGTTAATATCTAGAAGTCAGCATGGGCTTGAGATGCTCATCGAAGCTGGGTGGGATGCTGCCGTGGATCAGAATGGACGATCCCTTGGGATGAGCATGCCTACCGACCTGAAGAAACTATGCTCGGTAAGCTCCTTTAAACGGCTTGGACACCCTATCATTGGTCTAATTTTCACGCAGGTTACATTCCCTCCATATAAGCCCGACAGCGACCTAAAGCGCGCTTCTAGGGAAAGATTTAAAGCTGCCGTTTCTGACGTGGATCCCATAAATCTTAAAATTCTAAGCTTGGTAGTCGATCTCGGAAACACCGTTTCATCCAAGAAAGCCGCATCAGATCTCCACACGTAAGTATATCGGAAATACTCACACACACCTCGTGTAGCTAACATCCTTCTAGTATCAAGGCCAAAAGACCGGATTGCTTCCGCCAGGTCCCGCTCTTTAAGAAGACTCTAGTTATCCTCGAGAGCCATCACTTCCGACTCCCCGCCCGTCGCTTTGTCTTGGATTTATTCGATAAAGGCGTCATGAGGCAGGTGGTTTTGGAAGAGGACTCGGACTCAGACACTGGCTCTGGTTCTGATGATGATGATGGCTCCTCTTAGACCGAGAACCCCCTACACCTTTGCGTCCCTCTGAAATCAACACAACGAAAACCCGAGGCCCCTCTACACTGCATTTCTCGCTGAGATACCCAAGATCATACATCGAAAAAGTACCCGTTACCCCATTTGCTAGAATATATCACCACCATGTCCCCCAAACCCTCTTAGGGCTTTTCCGTCGTTTCTTCTCTTCGGCTTCGCGGCCGGCTATGGGGCATGATAGGATAAATCATATTGGGAAGATACTTTTCGAATTTCCCGGGGCAAATTTACCCCCTTTTTTGTCTGGTGTTAATCTTTTGTTTTCCTTACTTTCTGTTTTCTTACTACTACCTCCAGGTGCACCATGGTTGGGGACGAGGTTTGGGTGGTTCAATGCTTTGGGTTTTTAGCATGCTTTTCTGACTCTGTTATGAATTCTATGTTTATGTATTTTTATGCCATGTCCATGGAGAGGGATAGTTGAATGATAGTTGAATTGATCGTCCCAATTTCTTTCAAATCTAGGGACCCCCCTAGTACGAGATTTTTGACAGCGGATCTCAGTCACTCAAGAGTCCTTATAACCGCCACCAAACCCCTTACCCCGCGGCCGTCAGGTACGCGGGTAGGGTCCCACGCAATATGAAGATATGAAGATATGAAGAACAGAAGAACCTGGGATTTTGCTATCAAATTTAACATATCCTCGTCATCATCGGAACTGGAGTTTCGGACGAAATCAGAAAAAATTGTGCCTAGATTGAAAATACCAGCATTTTCGGAGTTGGTGGCTTCTGCTTGGCCGTACTGATTATCGACTCGTTTGTTGTATTCGATCAGAGCGCGAAATTTCGCAGCGCCTCGACTGAGTATCTAATACCTTGCGGCCAGGGAGCCCGACTCTTTGCAATGACTTCCCCATAAACTTCGTAGCTCACGTATTGATTCATTCAGTTGATACCCGTTTATTGAAGATCTGTTCGAGAGATTCTGCGACTCTTTCAGTTGTACGGAGTAAACCCTTTTCCTGATGAAGACATGAGGAAATGAGCAATGTCCCGAGCTCCGCCACGTCTGATGACATGAGTATACACCCTTCCGATCACACCTGCAACGATGCCCATCGTTTTTATAGTACGCGCTTGTGCGATTACTGTCTCGCAGTCCCCTGTAATCGTAAATGGTTAGCTTGACTTAGATATGAGTAGATTCGAGATAAAAAAACACATACTTCCGCCCACCAAGACGAGCGTGGATGAAGCTCTTGAAGAGTAGTGACTTTTCCGTCTTGAAAAAACATGACTCCATATTTAGGCAGTTCTCCTTTGTTGTAGAGATCGAGTGCTAGTTGCAGATTCGGCTTTTGATCCTCCTTCGTATCCGGATTGCGAATCATCTCTTCCAACATCTGAATGTGAGCTTCGACGTCGAACTCGGGAGGGATCGGGCACACCGGACTTTGGTGGAAAATTGGACGTGGAGTCATATTTGAGTAAGAGACGGGTGAAGACGATGTGGATTCGAAGAGTTCTCGATCCGATGAGAGGATGAAAAGTAGTAAAGAAGAAGAAGAGGAGAAGTGTGAGGGAGCCCTTCAAGCGGGAGGTAGAAGGTACGAGCTGAAACGATGAATCACTTCGAAGAAGGCTGGAGGCGCGTTTGCACTAGTAAAGGTGCGACTTAGGCGTCGTGAATAGAAGACTGTATATGAATGATAGCTAGACTCATCGCTGATCTTCTAAGAAGAGTCAGAGATGAAGGAATATCATATACAGTGAGAATGTGCGAGCGAGATATGAAATAGCTCTAAGCTCTAGATCACGTCATGAGTCGTCATGGCCGTACTTCATACAGGCAGGCCGCGGAGGCGGATTACAATGAAAAGTAGTAAAGCTTGGAACATCGGCAAGCCGAGGTTCGGAAGATCACATCTATATATAAAAATAGTCACGTGCATAAATAATCCCTGATGTCACTCTCGCTGTCGGCATTCACTGATTCTCCGAATGTAAGAAAACAATTATATTCATATTCCGTTCAACGACCCATTAAAAGGGATGACGGTTTTATTCCCCCAATATATATAGAGGGCAGCGTTCTATAGCCCATTTTTTGTATATATATTACATTGGAAACGCCAGAAATATCCATATCCCTCCCCAATGAGTAACGAGGGCTCAACAGATGACCACCGCGATGCCCGAGAGGTTATACGGCTGGTCCAGTGTCCCCAATGCTCCCGTCCTTTCCGCACGCCTCTAAGACTCCCATGCGGGAACACTATTTGTCGGTCATGCATGCCTTCGGTTTATAAAAGGGAGAATATCACTTATCCCTTGAATGCCGAACGAAAGGAAAGGTTCCGGTGCCCCTTTATTAAGGACGGAAATTGTAAAGACGAGGAACATTCAATTGGAGATTGTGGCGTCGATGTTACTTTGAGTAAGATTGTGGATATCTTTACCGAGGGGATAGAAAAGCTCTCCGCCCCTGGGGACGGCCTGGAGGACTCCCAAGCAGAGGACATTCAATTGGGCCATGAGGGAGAAAGCGAAGATATGCCGTTAGCTGCATCTTCTGAATTGTGCCGTTCCATGGCAAAGGCATATATGCTGGCAGAAGTTGGGGAATTGAACTATTCCGAGGATACACTGCCCAACAACTCAGAAGATGAATATACCGATTCTAAGGGCCCATGCCAGAGGATGCGTCGGCATGTAATGAGCACCCTAAGAAACGAGCTTGATTGCTTAGTCTGCTACGCTTTGATGCTGAACCCTCTTACAATGTCTTGCGGCCATACGTTTTGTCGGAATTGCGTGGCTCGGGTTCTCGACCACTCCAACCTCTGTCCGATTTGCAGAAGGAGAGTTCAACGACCAAAATTTGAGCCAGGAGAACAGGAAAATGGACATATATCCAAACTTATTTCTAAGTTATTTCCCGGGCAACTTCGGGCTCGACAGGAAGCTGAAATGCGGGATGAAGACTTCTTCAATGATCTGTCCACCATTCCACTGTTCGTCTGCACGCTTGCGTTCCCGATGATGCCAGTGTTTCTGCATGTCTTCGAGCCCAGATATCGGTTGATGATTCGGCGGGTTCTGGAGCATGGTGGGCGGAAGTTTGGGATGGTCATGTTTAATCGGATGAGTGCCCACCAAGGAGAACTGGGTGTGTCGCAGTTTACTCAATACGGCACATTACTTCATATTGACCGGTTTGAGCTGCTGCCAGATGGGAGGAGCTTGATCGAAGCTAGAGGTGTATCCAGGTTCAAGGTCCTTAGGTGGGAGATGCTAGATGGGTATTACGTCGGCAAGACCGAGCGGGTCGAAGACGTCTCTCTAGCGGACGAGGAAAATCTGGAGGTGAGAGAGACAGAGGGCCGCCAGATATCGGATTCCCAAACGGACGATCCGGATCTGGAACAACTTGATCACCTCTCAACGGAGCAGCTTATGCAGATTAATATGGATTTTGTCTCCAGGAAGAAGGCTGATTCGGCTCCTTGGTTACATCCGCGACTTCTTGCGGCATATGGGCAGCCACCATCAGATCCGGCTGTCTTCCCATACTGGTTTGGGTGTGTGCTTCCGATATTTGAAGAGGAAAGATACTCGCTACTCCCAACAACTAGTGTTCGAGAAAGGCTGAAGATCACGTCAACATGGGTGAGAGTATTGGATGATATGGACTGGTGAGCTCTTTACAACCCAAAACCATCTTACGTAGTTGGGCGTCAACCTGAGAGGAACAGTCATGGCTAACCCCTATCTTTACAGGTCCACCACATCCTCCAACTGCACTGTCTTATGACTAGCCGTCTCTCTCCTCATAACCATCCTAGTCCCCCTTCTAATCTACCACTACCTAACCAACATGACCACTCCAACCGAACTCTCATCCTACAGCATAATGCTAACCTCCCTCTTCCCCTTCCCCCTCCCATTCTCCGTATCCCTAATCTTTAATCCTAACTCCAACGACCCACCAGACGAATCATCACCGCCAACAACAGAATCTACCACCAACAGCAACGGCAACGACATCATCCTCTCCATCTCCAAATCCCTCATCTTAACCAGCAGCTTTGTAGCCATCATCCTAGCGCGGCTCATCCGTCTCGTTATAAATCGAGAATATGGCCCTGAAGATACCTACCTTGGATACAGGTATCGACGGAGGAGGGCTAGGCGGATACGACGAGGGAGGAGAAGAAGGGAGTTGGCCGTTTTAAGGAGGGATGAGGGTGTAACAGGCCCGGTAATAAATGTTGCATGAAAACTCGATGGCGGTGTCTTACCCCACGACCACAGACAGGAGACGGTTTTGGGGGGTGAATATTATCTCAACAGCAGTCCGCATTTCATTCTTTCGTTCAGGTTCCTGGGATCTTCTATTATTATTGTTCTAAGAAAGCATTGGCATTATTTCTTTCATTCCTTCAGCATAAAGTACAGGTCAATATACTGATCATAATATATTAAACGTCTACGATCTCAGAAGTCCCAAGGACGGCCCATATTATACATATAGGGGATGGTGGGGTGCTAGTAATGTATCGATTGTTGGTATCAGATTTTTTCTATATCAAATTTTTTTTGTGGGGGAAAAGGAATTATGCTCCTAGATAAAAAAGATGGAAAGAAAAATCGCCCAGGGGTGAGCCGGCCAACCTCGCGCCCAGATATAGAAGCTAGTAGGAGACAAAAAGAAAATTCGTCGTATCGTACATCTGAGGGATGGGGAAAAGATGATAAAAGGGAAGGGGACGGGAGGTTTGAATTGTTCGCTGATGGGTGAAATGCGAAGGACTTATCAATAGAAAGGGGTGAGAGACCTCGATCACCCTACGCCTCATCACTCACTCTCACCCTCCGCATCTTCCCCGCCTTGCCCCACTTCCTCTCCTCTCTCATTCCCCTCATCCTCCTCCGGTGCAGGCATTTTAGCAGCGAACTTGGAATCCACCTGCGCCCGATGCGACTCTCTCTTTAACGTTTCCGCCTCGTCGGGATCACGAACAACCACCTGTATCTGATCGACCTGGTCTTCCTTCGGCCTTGCAGCGGTAGGGGCCAGGCCAGCCTGGGCGATGGTCCGTGATCGTTCGGGCTTTAGTCGTGTCTTACCCAGTAGTGGGTAGTAGTATGCTGCCTTTTGCTTTAGGCGCTTAGGAGCGCTGTTGTCGTCACCGTTGGTAGAGTTTGGATCGAAGAGGGTTAAGGCGATGTCTTTGTACTTCTGCTCTGTGCTAAGGGTCTGAGTCCCTGTGGCGTAGGTACGAACGCGGTCGTAACGATGATGCTTCGCTCCGTCGGGTCCATCATGGGTGTAGTTCCCCTCATCATCCCTATTGGGGTCCACGGTGCTGAAACTCTTTTTGATCTTCTTCGCATCGCCCTTCTTCTCAGGTAGAAACAGGTCGTAGTCCCAGGGGACAGGACCCGGATCGGGGTATAACTTGGGATTGGCTTTGTGGAGCGCGACCTTTGAGGCGTGCTCTTGACAGACACGTTCCTCGGGAGCCGCAGGAAGGAGAATTCCAACATCCATACGATCGTCGCGTTTTCCAGGTACTCCAGGGACAGGAGCTTTGTCGAATTTGAACTGAACATAACCACCTGGGTCTGGGAAACCCTGGAGATCCGGAACAAGAGGGTAGAAACCGACGGGTTTTAATTTTGGGTTATCGGGGTGGATGGGGGTTGCCCAGGCATCAAGCTCAGCTTTGGTGGCAGCTAGCCCCCTGATTTTAGTCGCAGTGTCCTCGCCAGTGTGCTTGCTCTCTGGATACGCCACGTCAAACCCTTTCTGAATATGCTTTTTGATATAGGTTGGATCGTCGCGGGAGGGTTTAGGAGCTTGTTCAGGCTTGGGGCGTTTCGCCTCGGCGGCTCTCAAAGAAGGATTTCGAGATCCAGGTTCAGGTGCGCGCGAAGTCCCGGATGAGATGTACTGGGTGCGACGCAGGAAGCTGACATTGGAATTCTTGGGAGCAGGGTTCCTCATTTGCTCCAGGCTCATGAGGAGAGGCATATCCGCAGGATCAACGGGTGGGGGATTTTCGGGAGCCATGATAGCTGTAGCCGGAATATCAGAATTAGCCACAATTCTTATATAAAAGTTTGCGCAAAAGCCACAAATTTAAAAGTGTAGTAACGTGAGGGGAACCATACCGCTCTCATCCCCCAAATGAAGTCCTGGAATTCCAACCAGGTCAATTGGCATCCCGCCCTCCGCATCGATATCAATGTTCGGTTCTTCGCGTCTTGCCATGTTCGCAGCGAAACCAGGAGCCAGAAAACGTTCGAGGCCCTCGTGAGGAATGTTGAGCAGCTTCGGGGGCATTTCGGGTGGAGGGAGGTCATTGCGGTAGCGCAAAGATGCGATATACTCCTGGTGGTAGCCCTCTGTCGGGCGACCATCCTTTGATTTCGACATTTTTGCCTGTCGACTGTGCGGAGAGCAATCTATGAGGGTTGTTAGCTAGCTGTAAAAGTCGCAAGATTCTTCGGAGAGGGATTGAAAGGGGAAAGAAATCGTAAGAACGTACGCAAATATTCTCCAAGTGCTCCTTTTGTATCCCTCCCACTTCAGTCTTCTTCCTGGCGCACAGCTTTCTTCGAAATTGAGCCTTTCAGATCAAAGGTCGAGGCTTGATCCGAGTGAAGAGAATAAGAAAGAGTAGAAAGAACTAGGGTCAAGATGATCACCAGGCGTTCCGGTGGTCATTCTGCCGGTGTTGACCGCTTTCGTTTTCTGGTTAGCGTCCTGAAGAATAGGAAAATGGATGAAGAGTTGTTCCGGGCTTGCTTTGGCGCCAAAAAGCTTAAATTAGCCGAGGGTTTTAACATTTACCCGCCCCGACAAGAAACCCTCCT
This sequence comes from Arachnomyces sp. PD_36, assembly GCA_032988195.1. Taxonomy (NCBI): domain Eukaryota; kingdom Fungi; phylum Ascomycota; class Eurotiomycetes; order Onygenales; family Arachnomycetaceae; genus Arachnomyces; species Arachnomyces sp. PD_36. The sequence continues at coordinate 1,028,660 of JANTQE010000006.1, read as the reverse complement.
TGTCTAAAAGCCATGAGATACAATTTTGCATATAACCTAGTAGATTCCATTGTTCTTAAATACTTCGATATCGAGATAAGCGCTAATTAAACAAAGACCCCTTTCCAGCTGCCAGTTGCCCCGGTCAAAACTCCGTCATACAACTCGCTTCATTTTCATCCCGTACAAGATGCCCATCAACCGTTAACGACAGATATATATATCACCATGCCCACATACACTTGTAATTCAAAATCCTACTCCCAAGAAGATCATACTCCATCCTTCCGATCCAGCTATCATTCGTCCCTTCTAACTTACCAAATACACTGGCTCCTTTCCACACCACAACCTGTGGATCAAGTTCACGAGGCGGGATACCAACCATGATATCCTTCGCAAAACGAGGGCGGAGAGCGTGCATCCGCTCTTCGAGAAATGAGTGGAAACCGGCAACAAGGCTACCACCCCCAACAGCCATGATACCACCTAGGAATTCGACCATCTTTCGCTCGTCTCCCCGTGCGGCGTGCGTGATTGAGGTCATTATGGCTTTGTCGAGGGGGAATACGGGGAGGATGTCATCGCGCTCTTCCACGGTGGGTCGACGAGGTTGGGGCGCAGAGGCGACTGGAGCGGGTGCTCCTGGTGCTGGCGTTCCACTTCCTTGTTGGGGTGTGGCGGCTGCGTCAGGTGCCGGTGAACCGGCGACAGAGGATCGAGGGGTGGCATCGAGGTCTTGGATGCGACTAAGTGCATTTAAAGGTTGTGAACGGCTCGGGGTGGATTGCACATCTGGTACATTGCTGGGTTGCGATTCGCCATCGGGCTGAGGATTATCGGATTGCGATGGTGGTGCGATGGATGATAATATTTCCGACTGGGCTGCAGAACTGGGATCATTCGGTGCCCCATCATAGAGGTCCTGAGACCGTTGGATAACCTTCCGACGCCCTTCGAGCTTCCTAGAGACATCAAATATCTCTGGCTGGAAGTAACCGAGCGGAGCCAGTAAGACCTCGTCATAAGCCTTGAAAGTGTATTTCCTGGTATCCTGACCAGCGGCTCTGAGATGGAAATCATATACTTGGACAGACACACTTGCCTCCTTCAGAGTACATATATTCCTCTTCAACTCTTCAGCTAAAAGGTAATCGTAGCGACGTCGGAGGTTGATTTCCTCGTATGGAAAGTGATCGTAGAGCATCATCTTGATAAACGTTTCTGTCACATCTGTACCTCCAAATTTTAGGTTGACACGCGAGCTCTCGACGCACTGCCCTTCTTCCACGCAGCATACAGATGTTTTCTGAGCGCCTACATCGACGATGCATGCGGAGGTAAACCCACCCCCAAATGTGGCAGCCAGGCTCTCCTGAATGAAACACACCTGTGCGAAACCAAACTCTCTAATAAGAAGATCCAACATCTGGGTGACATGAGATTTCTCGTAGAGATCTGGTATGACAAACACACAAGAATACTGGGCCCAGTCCTTCTTGCGGGATATGCCAAGCTGGTTCTTGATAGCGTCCTCAAGGATGACAGAGAGGTCGATGTAGAGATGGTTCTTACTAGTATAGTCCTTTTCATTACACCACCCATGTTGGATTGGCCAGTACAGCTTGTAACGAGGTTTAGAAAAGTCGGGAATCCTTAATGCTGCTTGCCCTACGAGAAACTCTGGGACAGCGCTTTCATTCGTGGGCATTTCGGTCCACTCAATCCGCATCGGGTCATTGTGTTCGGAAATGGTTTCTGGTGGTGTCCTCCGGTTGTAATTCACTACCATTTCCTTCGAATTTGGAAGCGTTCTCCTCTTATTCAGACGCATATGTGCCTTCAGCTCGGTCGACATCGTCGTAAATTGGTTCGCGAACTGTCGTATATAAAATTAGTAAAACCCTACCATCTCGTAAATGAGGTTGGTTCCCACCTCTGTGCCAAACATTTTTTCAGGCTCCATAAGCTCTCCGTCATCATACTTGAGGCGTTTTGGATGGGGTTCGGCTCCGTCTACTTCAGACTCGCTCTCTTTAGACTTCCTGGCAACGACCATTGGTACAGTTTTGGGGAGCGCATCACTAGCCAAGCCAATGCGAAGGTTCTGACTCCCGAGATGCATCACAATCACCTTCGATCCAACCGCTGCTTCCTCAACAGGCTCGCCGTTTGAGTCCTTCATGTCAGTGTCTCCGTCTGCTTCCGCTTCGGGCTCGGGCAGTGGCAGTTCATTCGTTTTCGACATAGCGAGAGCTCGATCTCTATCCTTCGCATTCTTTGCCATGCGATTACGCGCTTCTTCATCTCGAAGCCGGTATGCCAACATCTGGTCATCTCTCTTAAGGTAATCTCTGAGGTACCACAGTTTGTCAGCTTTCCGGGACTATCTAGCAAACAATATCGCAAATAAGAGCATAGAATGAAGGCAATCCCGTTCTGCAGATATTTGGCGCGAGGATATGGTTTTTTATCCATGGTAAACTAACGTATAGTAATTCTTTTGGTTGATAGCGGGGATCTGTGGCCAGCTCGTGAGATTCATGTTGTTATCGGTCCGCTCCAGGCCTGTAATGCGCATTCGAAAAACATATCGTCAGCCAAATTCCCAAAGGCAATAGGCAAGGAGGGTTGACCCCTAGAGAACTCCCGGTGCGACAGGATAGACATTGCTTACCTTCCTCCTTGAGGAGGGCCTTTCCGGACTTCTTGCCCACCATCTTGGCGGTTCCTCAAGAGAATGCCCTACTGCAGCGCTATTATCGCTCTTTCTTCTCCCAAAGCCTCGGAAGCTGTTCCTTTCTCTTCTAGCCCTGTCCCACGTTCGCGATCAGATGGTCGTAGCTACAGCTTGGGAATTATAAAACAACAAAGGCAAATATAAGCAGATAGATTGAGAGGTCTTAGTGATGCGGAATATAAGGGAAATGAAGGTCTTGAAACCCCTTCCCGCAGCGATGAATGCAATTGAAGTGCCTGAAATGTTTTCTCGTCCTCATCGTCGCCGTCAAAGAATGACCTACTTTTCGGCAGAACTCTAGAAAAGCACAGACCAGCGGCTCGTCACCGCCTTGGGATCCCGTGACTGGTTAGTCATCCATGGATCTACTTATTTATTTTCGCGCCAGTGACCCTCTGTCTTCTCTTCTTTCTTCTCGGCGCTGAGAGCGAAAACAACCAAAGTTATAACTAAACGACATGGCGAGAAGTATCATGCATGAGATCCCAGTCTCACTTTCAAATTTCATCATCAGTTGTGGCGCCTGGTGAAAGACAGGGTGAACAGAAAGAAATATCTCCATCTTCGACTTCATCACCTTTCTTAGACTATTGGATTGATCCAACAGCGCTTCAGTTCCTTCAATTCAACAGCTCCCACACCAGTTGTTCGTTGGCCTTTTTTCAGTTCATCGTAATCTTTCGATACGAAATCGACGATGGAAACCCCTTGGAAGTTTGGTACCTGGCACGATATGGGATTGTGCCATGGAACACTGCCTCTGTGATGCAAAGGCTCCTGATATAAAGTGACGTACCCATCACGTCCATCACAAAGTCCCCCGTGCCACCATTTATTATTTTTATTTGACCCAACCTCCTTCCCCTCACCAGCCCCTTTCGTGATTAATACTATTCCTAGTATCTCGTTTATCCCATATAAGCACAGTCTTATCTATGTTCAAAACTGTCACCATGCTATCCCCATCAGATACACAAAGTCTGAGTAGTGATCGAGCCCAACAGACGCCACAAAGTATTATCAGCCATATTCTCGGTACACTTCCTACGGTTGAGAGATTTACCGAAATAATATACGAGCATGTTAGCCCAAAGGATGGGGTCTTTATTTCCGACTTTTTAGCTGCTAACCCAGAAGTAGAACGAAGAAATGTTAGGTGCGGCATTCTTCTCAACGGGTATACTCGGGAAGCCCCAACTAACCCCTAATAATCTATGGTAATTCAGAATCACCTTCAACGCGCATACGGGCACCCTTCGCGTCAAGATCTGCCTAACGGAGTTACATAATGCTCCATTCCAATGGGCCTTTTGCTCACATGGTGACTGGATTTTCTCTGGACTCTTGGATCGAGACGAGATTGGACTTCTCTGTACTGGAGCGGGAACTAGTACATATATTCTCTTCACTTCTATGGGGTTCAATATGCTAATAATACGCCTCCCAGCCTTTAACGAGTTCACTGGCCCTTACCACGGCTCTCGTATCGACCCTGACCTGTTTATAAGAACCGACGTGTCCGGCTCTCCTTCGATTGTAATGGGAAGTGGTTGGTCCGAGACGTTACCTTATCTACGCGAGGACAAGGATCTTTGGATGGAAGGAAGCAGCGTCGAACTAGTGATCTTATTGAAGTGGACAAATCTTTCTAATAACAAAGTAAAGGGAGACGCGGAGGTTTGGAGACATAATGCGGAAGGAACTCTCGTTGTTGAAGAGCTGGTTCGTATTCTCGTTTTCAAGGTCTACTATCTGAAGCTAATATCGAAAACTTAGCCAATATTTCCGGAGCCTACTCCCCTACCTGCCAGTGATCGTGTGATATTCACGAGAAGCCAACTATTTGGACAGGCAACACTTTCTCATCGGGATCCAGAGGGTATCCTATATTTAGGAATGCCCAGTCTAAGAGATATCGCCCGGAAGGCGCTTGGGAGGATGGGGTTAATTCCCGCTGAAGAAAAAGACCTGGAATAAAGTATACTTCAATGAGTATTACTGGGGGAAGACCTTGGGATCGAGATCTTGATCCAATACCTATTATTTGTACAGGTTCCGAATCAAGAGGATTATGTGTCAAGTTTGAGTCAGAGCCGACTCTAGATAGGAATACTTGAATAGAGTATATTTGCTCGAAACGTTGACTTGGTGACTGCTGGATTCCAATCGAGTGATTATCGAGAGACTTCACATAATTCTATCGGGGTATTAGTCATCCGTGGTCGGTTCCAGCATAGAGGCCAGCTAGCAGGGTACATAGTTCGTAGAAAACCCATCTTCCACCAGCCTAAGAACCGCAACTTTCAACACTACAACTTCTATAGGACCCGTAAACCATACACCTACATCCCTTCGACCTTGTCTCCCTCCTCACTCATCAGCCTCTCGGAAATAAACTTTCCAGTGGGGAAACACGCGGCAACGCTACCGGATAAGGTAACGCGGGATCGGCGCTAGCGGCGTTTAGGGGTACAGGAAGGGCAGAATCGAAGAAACACCCCCCGTATCAACCCGCTTTTGCACTTTCCCGCCCTCCCCCTCCTCGAGTTTGACACTTCCAGTTCCCTTTTTGTCTGCAGAATAATGGGTGGGTCGATATCAAGGATACTCTCTGGACTGCTTTGGTCAAAGAAGGAGATCCGGATTCTTATTTTAGGTCTCGTACGTGCTTCCTTTCCTGTTGTGTCGGGGGCGAGCTGAGAGCGCCGCTGGTTGTTTGGTTTCGAGTGCGGGGAGACTGATTATGGTATTTTTGGACGTTTAGGATAATGCTGGAAAGACCACTTTGCTTTATCGGTTAAAGGTACGTTTCGAGCTTCCCCGGTGTCTTTCTCGGATGATTTGCCACTAACACATACCCTCCCGGGTCTCTGTATAGATCGGTGAAGTTGTTACGACAATACCCACGATAGGTTTCAATGTCGAGTCAGTCACATATAAGAACTTAAACTTCAACGTTTGGGTACGTTCGACCCCCTCACTCTAGGCCAAACACCACACCCATAAACGGGGAGGGCAAGAAGTGTCCGGATACCCATGGAACCACTTTCTGACCCCGGATATTACCCCCCTACAGGATCTAGGCGGCCAAACCTCCATACGCCCCTACTGGCGATGTTACTACGCCAACACCGCAGCCGTCATCTTCGTCGTCGACTCCACGGATATCGAGCGTCTAGGAATCGCGTCTGACGAGTTGGCGGCCATGTTGAACGAGGAGGAACTGCGTGATTCGGCGCTTTTGGTATTTGCGAATAAGCAGGATCAGCCTGGGGCGAAGGGTGCGGGGGAGATATCGGAGGCGTTGAAGTTGGGGGAGTTGAGGGATCGGAATTGGAGTATTGTGGCTTGCTCGGCTATTGATGGGAAGGGGATTGATGATGGCATGGATTGGTTGGCGGTGAGTTGATACCTTCTTTCCAACATGATGGGATCTGTTGTGAAAATTTTGCTAATTTGTCTTGGGATTACCAGCAAACGGTTCAATCGGAAACTTCATGAGCATGGCGCATCCTTCCATGATACCAATTTTCTGATAGATTCATATATTTACGTTATTACATACTACACTATGACGGTACTCCTGTTCTTTATAACGAGGTTCAGCCGTGACATGGTCGACGCGTCCGTTACGAGTAGCTTTCAGGGAAGTGATCTTTGAGGATCGTCGTAGAGGGATACATAGATATTAAACCTGATATTTTATAGGAAATGTTTTTATATGGTTATCTGTCTGTTATTAATCATTTCAGAGAGTGGTAGACATATTGAGAGCCCATGTATGCAGGCTAATAAGAAATACTAGTTTCTGGAAAAGAGAGGTATTGAGCTCATAGGGAGATCATAAGTGCAAGTTCTAAGACAAAACAAATATTTATCTCAGATAGGCCTTCGTTGCTCGCACCATTTACAGTACTTCATTGGGGATAGGAAGTTCAGAAGTAAGTTGTTGATCTAGTCGTACGAGATATCTGTTGAATGATGAGAGAGATGGATCATATATGTAGCCGTCGGGTGCGGAAGCTCCTATGTAATCTTCGTCCAGCCCAAGCCATAGCCAGAACTTGGGTAGACAACACGTTTTACACGCGATACTTGATTGTTTCCGAATAGTCCGGTAGGTGTGAGTGATTAACACCCCATGGGTGGGTTCCACAGACAGGATGCTCTGGAAACGAGCTTCTTCTCGATAATAGATATTAACGACATCTATCTCTATTCCTGAGACGGCCACGGCATAGGATAAGAGATTCACTGGGGTTTAACCAAGATATAGAAGCTTCCTTCGAATATAAGAAAGCGATTGCATCTCTTTCCCCAGCCCTATAAATTAGCCCTAGCCCTAGCTTCCATGGGATACGGAGACGTGATTCAGAAAGCAAAAGGCGAACACAAGTGACAAGATGCTCTTCGGTGATTATCGGGATCTCCCAAATCCGACACCTCGAAGTGGTCTTTGACGAATGCGGGGTGCCGATCGGGTTCCGAGAAAATGGAGCCAAGCTCTCAAGTTGGAGAACATCCTCGCCAGGCAGGATTGTCGGTCAAAGGGACCGAAGAGAAACCTGACGAAGGCTCAGCATGTTAAGACGGGTGGAAACGGTCAAAAACACGAGGTCTCGCCATTGTGGATGAGAGAACACGATGGACGTCGTGAATCCTGACTGCCCGCCCTGACGATCCCCGCCAGAGTGAGGGAAAGGCGACAAGCATCATAGTAGCAACATCCTTCCCTTGATCCAAGGCCAGCTCAACGTGTCTTTCCAGTCTTCGACAGAACCTCTGACTACCCATGAAAGGTAAGAGAATTGATCTAGTACCTTGTTGGCTGGCGACGACGCGACGAGTCTACCGGCCGAGCAAAAGGATGTCCGTGACCCGAAAGGGTATCTGTATCCGCCAGGGTTTCGGAGAGCGGTCATGACATTTCTTGGGACAGTGATTGGGTAACCAAGGATGATGGCGAAGGGGTGTGGGGTTCTGGACCAAAGACCTTGCTTAATCATGCATGTTGGAAGTGGGAACTTGACAACACCTTCAAGCGATCGGATAGAAGAGAGAAGAACACAACGAGAGGAAGTAGTGATGAAGGTGAAGATGAAGAAAGAGGAAGCGACAGCGAGGATGCTCTTGAGCCTCTGTTAGTCATCAGGTAGAGAGAATTTACATAATCAGGACAGGAGGAAAGGCTCGAAACTAGTCCTAAAAGGGACAAAATGTACCTTGTATCAAGTATTGAAATGGAATACAGACTCTCAGTAATAGCCTCGATATTACTGGCCAGAGTGGATGCTTACGTCCCTGTTGAGTTTAACTCCTTGTATAAAATACACCAGCCTTTACCCCGCAGAGTGTTTGTGTTGGTGAGAGCGATGCTGCGTATGTACTCAGGCCAGCAGTTCAAGCACATCCTCGTTCTCCACATGGACTCGGAGAGATATAAGAACCCCTCAAACCCCTCACCACCACCTTTTACTTCTCTTTCTTGACTTTGTCTCTGTACTTCTTCATTATACCTCTTAATCTTCACCTTCTATCCCACAAGACCTTTATAGTAAAATACCGCAATCATGGGTCCCGACGACAAATCCCCAAGTATGTCTATTCCCCGATATCTGATATCCCGAGAGTGAACCAACGGCTAACTCCGATCCCGATAAAGGCACTTACAGATACAATGAGAAGCCAACATACACCACTTCCAATGGCTGCCCAGTGAGTTTCTGCTTCCGTAACGAGCATAGAAGCATCGTGAGGGGGAAGGTAAACTGACAAGCTTCGATATGTAGGTCATGGACCCTGAGTCCTCCCAGCGGGTTGGCACCAATGGACCTCTCCTCCTTCAAGATTTCCACTTGATCGACCTCCTCGCACATTTCGATCGGGAGAGGATCCCAGAGCGTGTCGTCCACGCCAAGGGTGCTGGTGCATACGGAGAGTTCGAGGTTCTCGATGATATCAGTGATATTGTAAGACAAAGACTCTCTAGTTGCCAATGGGGCTCTGGAAATGTATACTAACTCTGTAATAGACCACAATCGACATGCTTAAGGGTGTCGGAAAGAAGACCAAGTGTGTCACCCGCTTCTCCACCGTCGGTGGTGAGAAGGGTTCCGCCGACAGTGCCCGTGATCCCCGTGGTTTCTCCACCAAATTCTACACCGAAGAAGGAAACTGGGATTGGGTCTTCAACAACACCCCCATCTTCTTCCTCCGTGACCCATCCAAGTTCCCTCTCTTCATCCACACCCAGAAGAGGAACCCACAGACCAACCTCAAGGATGCCACCATGTTCTGGGACTATCTCTCCACCCACCAGGAGGCTGCCCACCAGGTCATGCACCTCTTCAGTGACCGTGGAACCCCTTACTCCTACCGCCACATGAACGGCTACTCCGGCCACACCTACAAGTGGATCAAGCCCGACGGCACCTTCAACTACGTCCAGATCCACATGAAGACCGACCAGGGCAACAAGACCCTCAACAACGACGAAGCCGGTAAACTCTCCGCCGACAACCCAGACTGGCACACCGAAGACCTCTTCAACTCCATCCAAAAGGGCGAAAACCCCTCCTGGACCTGCTACGTCCAAGTCCTCAGCCCCGAACAAGCCGAGAAATTCCGCTGGAACGTCTTCGACCTCACCAAGGTCTGGCCCCAAGGCGAAGTTCCCCTCCGCCGCTTCGGCCGCATGACGCTCAACAAGAACGCGGAGAACTACTTCGCCGAAATCGAACAAGCTGCCTTCTCCCCCTCGCACACCGTTCCCGGCGCCGAACCCTCCGCCGACCCCGTCCTCCAATCCCGCCTCTTCTCCTACCCAGACACCCACCGCCACCGCCTCGGTGTAAACTACCAACAAATCCCCGTAAACTGCCCCCTCAAGGCCTTCAACCCGTACCAACGTGACGGCGCGATGTCCATCCACGGCAACTACGGCGCAAACCCGAACTACCCATCCAGCTTCCGCCCACTGGAGCACAAGCCCGTAAAGGCTAGCCAGGAACACGAGAAGTGGGCTGGTGCTGCCGTCGCTGAGCAGCACCCCGTCGTTGATGACGATTTCGTCCAGCCCAACGCCCTGTGGGGCGTCCTTGGTCGTACCCCAGGCCAGCAGGATAACTTGGTCAGCAACGTCTCTGGCCACCTGTGCAATGCGGAAGAGAAGGTCCGAAAGAATACCTACGGGATGTTCTCCCGGATCAACTCCGATCTTGGTGCGAGGATTGAGAAGGCTACGGAGGGATTGGTGCAGAAGAAGCCCCAGGCGCACCTTTAAATGAAAGGAAGGGTTAATATATTTGAGAGGGGGGAGAAGAATGTGAAAATGACTTTAAACAGAGAATGACAGTGATGCTTTTTAATGAATTGAAGTATTTAAAATCTTATTATACCTTTTCTTTTCTCGAGGTGGCATCAAGTTGTCTCATAAGGTCGCCTGCTGCGTGTATGTAGCTTCGAAATCGAATACCATTCACACAAGTCGAGGCCTCCGTATCATTTTCGCTGATACATACCGTTCCTGCGCCTACCCGACTCGGATCTTTTACATGTAACTAGAGAATGGCTGGTCACACGGTGATAGAATATGGCCATCAAAAAAGGGGTTGAGCTGCAGAGCTTGGACCTGATGCTTACTCAACCCACACCCACCTCGACACCCGTAGCATGTAGCAGCCAAAACCCATTCATAAACAACAAGATGAAATTCTATATATATTCCCATTCCATACAAATAGAGAAAACAAAGATCATACTAATAATACTACTAATAAAAATTAAAATATTCTCAATCCCCTTTTTCCTTTTTTCAAATAAAGCGAAGTGAAGTAAGGGGAAAGAAAGAATTGAAGAAGAAAAAAGAGACATAAAAAAAGAGCACACATCATTCCGCACAACTAAAGAGGAAACAACATTATTGGAAACAGGGGAAGAAGAAGTAAGAAGAGAACACAAGAATAGAAGGTTTCTAGACATCTAAAACCGAATGACTGTTCCCATTCTGTCTGCCCGTCCGTCCGTCTGTTTGTCCTAACCCATTAAAAAAAGTCACATCTTGAAAATTGAGACCGTACGCATGCATGCTAGTAAATCAGCCGACTGCGCAAAACCCCCATCAAAAAGTATCGTGGAGGGACCGTTGCCAGTCCACTCTATAACAAACACTCCGGCTCCGGGGCAGAGAAACGTAATTGAAGAATATACATGGATAAGAAGGAAGTTTGGAAGGTGAGGAGGGGCTGGCGCTTCTTCATTTTCTGAGGTTCATTCAATCCCGTCCGTATCTCGTCTTGCCGAATGTAAAGGGGACGTAGCGGTATTTAATCATGTGCTGAATTTGTCGTCGCACTAGAACATCTCTGTTAGCAACACTACCACCACTACACACCCAGTCTCAAGAGGGAGTAATATCACATACTCGTCAAACTAAACAAAACAAACCAATAAACCAACAACAACGGCCAAAAAACGGGAATATTAAAGATCTCCGACCACGTGCACAGGAACCCGATCGTGATGGCCCGCGTGGCGGAATGCCAGAACTTGAACTCCGGTAAGCGGCGGATAAACGGGCGGAATTCGTCGTCCTGTTTTGTGGGAAGGGAGGACTCGCCGTCTTCGAGGCCTTCGTCTTGGGTTAGGGAGGGGTCGAATTTGGGTTGGAGGAAGGCGAGGAAGAGGTTGAGGAGGTAGATGCCGAGTGTGTATGCGACTGATACAGTGTTAGTTTTGGAGGTTTTGGTTGGGCTTGGGCTAGTTGCGAAGGGGAAAGTTACCGATATACCATCCCTGGGCGAGGATGATGCGCAGGAAGAAAACGATTAGGAGAGCACCAGTTCCGAGCCATCGGTAGAGTGTGAATGGTGTGCAGGCATCGAGGTAGGCTTGATATTGCTGTTAGGCAGAACCGTTAGCAAATATTTTCTTCAAGGGTTCAATTGGTGTTTTCCTTCCGCTCCCCCACTCTTCGTATAGCGACATAGAGGAGACGACATACCCTCGTGATTTTTGACGTATGCGCAGTCACCGCCGTGAAAGGCGTCTGGTCTGGTTCCGGGGCGTCCATCTCGGTCTCAGGACACGACGCAACGTTTTTTTTCGATGGGTAGGAAGTCTCGAGAGACAAGGAATTGCTTCAAATTGTTCGGTAAACTTTTTCGCGACTTTCGAATCGAAGTGATCTGATCAGATAGCTAAAGTCTGAAGCGTTATATCCCCCGACGACGTACTTTGGAGACGGCAAGATTTTCGAAAATTGTTCTTTCTTCACGACAGACAAAAAGTGGATGTCGTCGTTGTCAAGCCACCTTGCGAAGAGTTCACGCCACAAATCATGTGATATATATCCATTTTGTCACGTGACAATAACCCCTTCTCATGTATGATAAAGGGGTTCATCCCCCATTCTCATTCGGCAAGGGCCTGGGAGTCATAAGCACGGAAATGTTGCAGAAACGAGTCTCTCTCTTAATCTATGAAGGGCATTATGACATTAAATTAGATAAGTATATCGCCCCCGGGTATCCATACACACGAAAATAAAAAGGAAAAAAAGTGAAGAACGAAATAAATGGCCACCGCATCAATAGACCTTTTCGGGCTCATCCTCAACTGGATTTATAACCTGTAGCTCCAGATTTAAAAACTGGATATTGTACTTCGCGCCCATGCAAGCGATCGTCCCCTCAACACTAATATCGTACCACCACCTCAGAGCGACGTCCTTAAACGAGGATGGAAACGAAGCCAACATGGGCTCTTTGCTCATCAAATCAACCGGGGAATTATTCGGGAATAGTCCGTCTGCCGAAGCCATGCAATACTTTGAATCGTGGGGAACATGATGACTGGGTGGTTGGGGGTCAAGTCGCATTCTGCCCAAGGAATGGTGGTTGAGATACACCTTGAGGTTCTTAACTCTAACCTGCGGGTATTGCGGAGGAACAGTGACAGTCATTTTTGCGGGAAACGACTCCTTTGTCGCGATGACTTTCGGAAGATCCAGGCAGATTTTGACTTCTGATGCAGGCCTGCTTCGCATGTCTCTGACGAAAAACCTGTGCTTGGGAGAGTATTGTTGTGGGTAGAGTGTCTGCTCATAACGGGCCATTTCGCAACGAGGTGTCCCGGGCGGGGAAAGCGGTTGATAGAGCAGATCAATGGGACTGCCTTTAGGCCCGGCACATTTTCCCGAGCGAGTAGGATAGACCCTTAATTGATAGTTCACGGCGTGAGCTGGGCCATTGGGATACGGTGGCTCTTCTGTGCAGGCTGGTGGAAGAGGGTGACCACTGCCATAATTGAACGCTGGGTTTTGTTCGAAGATGTACCCAGGTTCGAACGTTTCTTCCGACACAGAAGGAAAGGTGAATTCAAAAGGCCATTCGTATTTGCCGCACGGAAGCGCGGAATTGGAGTTCGCGGTGTAGACTCTCCGATGGAGATTGAATAGCATATGTGAGGTCGACGAGAGATAATCATGGTACGAGTGAAGGGTTGTATATCCCTGAAAGGACACTACCACGTTGTCAAGACGGCGACGGAGAATAGGAGAGTAGATGACTTTTCCTCTCACTTTATCTCCGCTCCGGTAGGCTTTATACGGGTCATCGACAACGATCTCCATCCTTATCGAAACTTGAACAGAGTAAGAATGTACTCAAAAAGTAGGTTTGTGGAGAGTTAGCGCGCGGGCGCATAACAGGTTAAACACCTGTGGTGAGCATATCCCTTAATATAATAAGCATTTGAGAGCGATATCTCAGGGGTTTATATATTAACGTTGATCACTGATCAGAGACGGGCCTTTCCGCATCTTGATTTAGCGCGTTATCTTGCATCAAACATCAGCCCCCTGTTCTCTGGCATGAACCGGCAGATTTCTGCCTCCCATTGCCTCGTATCCATGAGGCAGACTCTCAAGCATTTATAGGCGTCCCATCTCTTCGAATTCAGAAGAAGTGCGCGCTCGTCCACGTGTGCTTTCTAATGGAGAAAAACCGTTGTTAAAGACCCGATTTCTCCTCCACACTTCATCGTCCAAGACACAGCCGAGTCAAGGCTGGCCTCGCTTGCGGCAAAAGTCGCAAGGCTCCTGGGGCTGAGCTCGAGCCTTACCAACCTTGGAATGATATCCGATCACGTGATATAACATCTTTTCCAAGGTTATCTCTGCCTTCCTCTTCATGTCTTCCATCGTCGGCGCCTTCTTTACCAGCACGGTGTGATCACTCCTGTTCAATAACCTTCTCCTGACATTCCTCATATTTTAGCCCTTCTACACCAATCTCTCAACTGCGTACCTCTACGTGAGAAGAACCCCAGGGCTATGTCTACGTTTTGACGTTTTCCTTTGCCTCTTCTTCCTTCACACAGGGAAGAACGACTGTCGATTTGGTTCCTACGAAGACACGATTTGCGTAGAATCTATTCCTTTCCCAATCTAGAGACACTCTTTACCATCTTGTTTCAGCCTGCCTCCAAGAGTCCGGGATCTGCTTACCTTGGAGATTGTCTTCTTTTTACGCACTCTCAAACTCAAGGCAGACCTCCAAGCTTAGAACACCGTTGCAGTACAACTCCTCCCGCCGAGAAACCCATCTCTGCGGCCAATTATTTGTTGAAATAATAGGGGGCAGTGAGATGGTACAATCACTTCGAGGTGCTGTAGGACTATCCTTCAGCACCATTCCCAGCACCCATGTACCTGGGAATTGGAGGATCCATGTGTTGATTAAATACTCAGAGGAGGGACATTCCCTAGCTGCACTTGGATGCGAAGGCGGCAGGCCTTGACTGACACCGAGAGGTTACCTCTCAGCTTGGAAATTTTTTCGTTGCGAAGTCAGGCAAGTCAATTCACTGTTCATCTGGCTGCTCGCTCTATACTATTCAGGCCACATTGGCTTAAACATATGGGATCACCCAATTTTGCTCGTGGCCCCACAACAGCTGCGAACACTACCAGGTTATGTTGCCATAATCCAACGCTCGAGGTCGTCGCTGACCATTCCGGCGTTTCGACTAAGCAACCGCGCAAAATAGAGAAGTGGCCCTGCTTTCAAGGTGCATCCCTCGATATCATAGGATCTCCAGTGAATGAGAAGACGGGTAGTCAGGGACAGTTTGAGGGTTGCAAGAAGTTGCAGTCTATAATATATTACCGCCCGGTCTAATGATGCTGTCAAGTAGAGAATTTACCTGTCTACCCCGATTCATTTCCTATATTACAACAGCGTACTGGGATAGTCGGCCATTATTATCAATATGGAAGCGCATGCCTCCGCAAGCAATATGTTTCCTTCGGGTTTCCGATATCATTTCCACCATAAGATACAAGGACAGCATAGCCCGCGAGTTGAAGTCGAGGTCGTTCCCCCTTTGACGGCCGTAGCTAGTATGCGCCTCCTGTAGTTCCCGCACGCCGATATGTAATGGCTAGTGACAATATGCCATTCTCGTGGATTTTAAATCGTGATTGTGTCGTTTCACTCGTGTTCCAACTAGATATATATATTTCTAATAGGGTTACCACGACGTTCGACATCCATAGGAGGAGTAGGTTCAATTGCAGTGATGATGAAACAACGGACGGTGCAGATTAATCATAGAATGACACCAGCCTGTATACCGAAAAATGGAACCCCAACATGGCATCACTCCCTTGCTTGGTGGTCGTTATCGTCGAAATATGCGCAATCACGTGGGACGGTTAACCTCGGATGTTTATGACGACGATGATGACAAAGTGGGGAGAGAGAAGCTGTTGACTCCCGAATTGGGAGAACTGTTTTCAATTCTCCTCCTTCAACTCCATTGGAAATCCGAAGACTCGAGGAATTGAACAATTGACATATTCACAATGCTTTACAAACAGTGTTCGAGGCTTGTTGCCTCTCGAAACGCGGTTCCTCTCCAAGCGTTCGCGTCAAGAGTCGGTCGGACATACTCGACAGCTTCCCCAGCTTCGTATGAACATATCCTAACTTCAACGCCGAAGCCTGGGGTTGGATTGAGTATGTTGTACCTTTCTTGAGCTAGCAAAGACGCTGTGAATGCATGGTTGGCTAACGTTATTGATCTTTTTTTGCAAAGTTACTCTCAACCGCCCGAAAGCCCTGAACGCCCTCTCCAGCCCTCTGTTCCGTGAGCTCAACGATGCTCTCTCAAAATATGACCAGGACAAGGATATCGGAGCTATAGTGCTCACCGGTAGCGGAAAGGCGTTTGCAGGTAGGTCCCAACCACCAATTGAACCCGCAATTCCAACTCGAATACCAACTGTTCTCCCCAAAAGCCGGTGCCGACATCAAAGAAATGGCCCCCCTCACATTCGCATCCGCCTACTCCAACAACTTCATCGCACCATGGTCTCACCTTGCCAACAACATCCGCAAACCCGTCATCGCTGCCGTCTCAGGCTACGCCCTCGGCGGAGGCTGCGAACTCGCCCTCATGTGCGACATCATCTACTGCACTTCAAGCGCTACCTTCGGACAACCCGAGATCAAGCTCGGAACAATTCCCGGAGCTGGAGGGTCTCAACGTCTTACTGCTGCGGTGGGGAAGAGTCGGGCGATGGATTTGATATTGACGGGGAAGAACTTTAGTGGGAAGGAGGCTGGGGAGTGGGGTGTTGCTGCAAAGGTGATTGAGGGGGATAATGAGGAGTTGGTTAAGCAGGCTGTTGAGACTGCTGGCACGATTGCGGGATATAGCCGTGTGGCTACTGTAGCGGCGAAGGAGGTGGTTAATAAGAGCCAGGAGTTGTCATTGAAGGAAGGTGTTGAGTATGAGAGGAGATTGTTCCATGGGTTGTTTGGGAGTAAGGATCAGAAGATTGGTGAGTGACTTTTTTCTTCTCTTCATTTTTTGCTCTCTGGGATCACTGACATTGAACTCTTTCTAGGTATGACCGCTTTCGCAGAGAAGAAGAAGCCCGAGTGGTCGAACGAGTAAGTGTATGGATACTGAGCATATATGGATAAAAAATATACAAAGCAATTACGTCTCAATACCCCGATGAAATCTATCGCATCAAGGAATTTGCGTTATTTTCTGCCCTGTTATCACTCATCTCAACTCTCATTCAAACCCCCGAACTCGTCCAAGGCCTCGATCCCTCCAGCTCTTCTGACCACGGGACTCACCAACACCACCGGGGTTTTCTCGGGATCCCATCAGAGGCCCATTCCCCTCTACATATCCAACTTATGCACGCCCAGCACGGACCCGGAACTACCATGACAGGTCAAAATGACAGTGGAGATTCGAGAACGCGGCGACAACCAAACGTCAATAGTCCCACGGGTCACCGGCAGCGGCTGGGGCACGGGCGCGGGCACGGCTGTCACAAATGCCATGTGGCACGCGCCGCACAGACGATGAACCATGAGGTTGGGCTGCCTTGGGCACCAGGTCAAGTGTCGATGAATTGTGAATATCAACATTTTGCTTTTTAGCCTTCATGGCTCGTGCTTCACATTTCTTTTCTTTTCTGTTTTTTCCTTTTTGGATGGGCTGGAGCCTGGAAGGGGGGGTCTGGAGGGCCAATCATGATGGATTGGTCTGTCACTTACGGATGTGCTGATCTTGTGATATTGGGAAGAGCGTGAAATTGGGCCACACATGCGCGGGTGCGCGGGGAGGGGACCGCGAGAAGAAGAAATTAATACATACAGACAAAGGGATCATGGGTAAATCAAAACGGCAGTACGGATATCATCATGTCCGTGCTTCATTCACTTCCGATCCCAGAATAATGTGGCATGGTCCTTGCGTTGGGAAAGGCCATTGCACCTTCAAAGAGAGTGTTTATTATGACGCGAGTCTTGGGGACACTCGGACCAGCAAGGCGGTTGAATTTTTTCATGGGTTCTTTTTTTGCTTCAAAAAATGATCCTTGACCGAATTGTTTCAATGAAGATCGTATTTCGTACTTCGTTCAAGTAGGTATCATGCCACGAGCTCCATCCTTTAATCTTGAGAAAGTCATGAATATCCTCATACAAAGGTCGCCGTTTGCCTCGGATCTTCCCCGCTCTGACATCCTGCTCTGAAGCTTCTGATTATTTGAATGATACGGAATGTCCTCCGTGGACAGTATGTGGCCTCCTCGTGGTGGTCGTATCCACTCTGAGGTTGGAGGGATCTTCGAGTTATTTTTAGCAGAGGGATCAACAGAGTGAGTGGGTATGGAAAGGTTTTTCTCCAGTGGCCATCAACGAGAGCTCTTGTGCGGAAGGATTGGAGCTGCCTCTGGGTCCTGGTTGCTTTCTTGTTGATGAACTCGTGTGAATGTGTGCAACTGTGAAGTCGTCTCAAACTATTGGTTTCTTGTGACACCTGCCAGATTCGACCGTTCGGTCTAATAATCAACTGACAGCTTGCATGAACGAAGTACGAGAGCTTCCTGAGGTGGGAAATAAGGCCAAGAACCGCTCTCTCTCTCCCCTTAACGGCATCCCTGGTCATAACGCACACCTTGTGCCCATCTTATGGCTATCATCACCCTTTCCGCTGGAACTGAGGGCATGAGGTTCCTCCACTCCGGTACTTCGTGGAAAGCGGGACGAGATCAACAGAGCTAAAAGGTCAAAGGGGGTTTAGTGAAGTACTAGTTTCCTTTTTAGTCGTTGACATGACATGCGATCAGTCGTAAAAGGAGAGAGAGACTCCAAGCCAAGCCTCTTTCTTTGCTTTTGCATATCACTCTTTCTGAAAGAGAGTGTGTGCTTTGATCAAGACTTGGTCTGACTGTGAGATTGTGATGAACTTGTTGATCGATGTCACGACGATGCGAGAAAGACCTTCTCGGGATACGATTCTTGTTGCTTTTTGCGGAAAGGTTGACAAATACTTTGGTTTATGTCATCGATTTTCTTCCACTTCATCGTGAACGAAAGGAGAGGAAGAGAGACGAAAGAGACTGCTCTTTGCAGCGTCTTCGAAGTCCTCTACCTTTCATCGTCCCATATCCTCGCCCTTCAATCCCTAGTTAGCAAGGTTAACCTTTGTTCAAACCACTCTAACGTTGTTGTATCTTCCTGTTGCAGTTTCCTCTCTCCAAAACTCAATTCACCTCTTCCCCATCTGGCTTTGCGCGCCCCCAACCCCGACTCTCCCCAGTGCTCACTCACTCTTCTCCCCCCCTTGCCTTGCCTTGCATTGCATTGCATCTTGCATCAACTCTTCCTCTCCCCCATTCCTAAAAAGAAAAGGCACCGACTCTTGCCCCACCATTCCTGTCAGATGAAAACATCAACCGTCTGATTGGGAGAAACCTGCTGTTGAAACCGTTACTCTATTGAACTGTAAAAAAGGAACAAAAAAAACAGAGTTGATATGACATGACTTGACATGATCTGACACACTCGAGCTTTGAACTAGAGAGCTCCTCTTTTCGGAGAGTTTTTTTATTTTTTTTGTTGCCTTTCCCTTTCGTTCCTTTTCCTTGCTGGGGAGAGAGAGAGGGGGAGGAAGGAAGAAAAAAAAAGAGGGTTGTTGGGATATATTGTGCGAACTTGGGTGGTTGATATGAGCTTTCCTGCCCGACGTATATAAGAGCGGCTTCGTCCGGATTGAGTGGACAGGAGCACTCGAAGATCAACGATTATATCGCCGAAGAAGAGGAAACCTCCCATCTCTACTTGTCGTTTCCGTTAACTTGGACACGAGAGAATATCCCGCCTCGCCCTCCTGATTGGCAATTGGCATATATGCAGCATTGAAGCTCGGACAATTCGCCTCGGACCACATGGTTGGCAGCTGTTGAACCTTCAAACTCTTTTTTACTTCCCATCCCGTTTATTCAACACCCTTTTAATTTATATTTTTATAAGCCCCGTGGTTGACGATGAGCACCATGGAGACTACATTTATCACGATTCATGGTAAGTTCCTTTGTTAGATTTTTTGCAGCGTCGAACTTTTGACTAACAATCTATCTAGACCTATCACGGGAAGGCCTCGTCAAGTGTGCTTCTCAAGGGGTGGAAGATGTCCTTGGATATCACCCGGCCGACCTCAAGGGCAAGTCCGTCTGGGAATACCTCCACCCAGGCGAGATCCCCTTTGCGAAAACTGTTCATAGAAGAGGAATCCAAAAGGACAAGGCGGCTGTTCTGAGTTACTTCCAGGTCAGGCACAAACAGGGCCATTGGATATGCTGTGAGACCGTCTTTACTATTGTATATGACGTAATGGTGGCATGTACGAGCAGCTATGCGGAAGGTTCGCGGAGTCACAGTAAGTTTTTGAGGTATTCCATCATCCACAGAACGTCAAACTAAGTAACCCTTTAGAAAGAGCAATTGATGCCCCTGTGGTTCGGAGGTTATTTTCATCATCCCCTCGGGACCCGAGGTACCATATGCTCTCATATATCTCGAGCAAGTTTTCACAGCTACCAAAAACTATATCACATGAGCCACGGGCTGCACTATTTTTAAATCGATTTACGAGAACATCATCGATCATGTTTGCGACGAACGGAGTGGCAGCGATTCTGGGGGTTACTCCGCAACAGCTCGTTTCAAAAAGCTTTTATTATTGCATCGATGAGCGATGTCTACGGGATGCGGTACGGTGTATAGAGACCGCCAAGGCGAACGATTCCATAGCCTACCTGCGATTCTGGTATCGGAACCCACTGCTGGGGGATGGGGATTCCGACGTCGAGATGATGGACTCGGACAGCGCCGACGAGGACGAGGAAGACGAAGATGATTATGATGACGAAAGCGATGACGACGAGTCAGACACTATGAGCGGAAATAGGAGTATTATTAGCTCAGGGTCTGATATCGCACGGAGCAACTCAAACTCCTCAGGGAGATCCTTGGAAGTCACGGGGAAATATTCTGGCGAATCACCGTCTAGTAGGAGACACCCCATGCATCGATCGACGCAAGGGAGGAACGCGGATAGACATCCTCTTCCGGATCTCAGCTCGCAAGGCGTGACCGGGAGGCCGACTTCGGAGGATGGGGAACCTCCCATTGAGATTGAAGCCGTGGTGTCGTGCTCGTCTGATGTACTACTCGTCGTACTGAGACGCGCAAGACCACCTATACCTCAATCCGTCCCGCATGACGGCCACCCGGTCTACGCGAACACCTTGCTCACGCCACCCCCATCAATCAACCCTACTGTACCGCAGGACTCAAGCTACGGTTATAGCCAAAGTGGGCTCAACTCTTCGTCGGCAAGCACACCTTCGGGCGGACCGGAGCCGCAGGAGTTTATGGAGACGGTCCGAGATGTGGCGGAATTGACGGGAGGTATCATTGGGATGAATGGATCACTTGAGACGCTCGGGAGAGGGAGTCCGGGTGGAGGGTCGAGTTGAAGATGGTACTATCTCACGATCAGTTTTCTCTCGATTCTACCGTTGGACTACTCTTCCCGGTTCATCGGGTCGATGTCTTCTGGCATATTTATTTATCTGTTTTGGATCTTTTTAGTTTCTGCTTTCTATACCCTTGTGTTTTTTTCGGTTGGCTGAATGGTGTTCCGGTGTTTTTGGGCCGACATGCATGTTATATCCATTTTCTATGAATTTTAATAGCCAGCTATTTCTGATAGACGTCTGTATTATAGCGATGTCGCTTTGAGCAATTGAAGCGATGGTTTTTTGGATACCCTTAGCAAGAGGCAATGGGATAGACCGGCTTCTCTGCCCTGCTCTGCTGTGCGTTGTTCGTGCGTTCTCTGGTCTCTCTAGGAAGATCCTCCAGTGTCTTTGGATCCCTCTTTCCCCCGATCTTCTCCTTCCGTCCATATCGTGATCGGAAGGAGATGCCAAGACTTAAGTCTGTGCGGAAGAAGGTGCACCCGAGAACACCAATCAACGAGTGCCGTGTTGTGGTTAGGACATCTGATTGGCTAGGGAATTCAATGGTTGGTCCAAGCTCAAACCCTATCCCTGCTGACATCATCGACGCTCTTTCAGGAACGACACGACGTGCCTGCACTTTTTCCGAGGGAGATCAAGGGTAAACACGCATTGTTATCGCTAGAAAAGCGGCAGAAAGAGAGAAAGAGGGAGAGAGGATCAGGTGTTAATTAATCATCTGCTCTGCCTGCCACCACGTGCAGCTGCTTTTCACTTTCACCTATCCAGAAGTGAACCCATGTGTGCAACGTCTCCGTCTTGATAGGATGTTCTCGTCCGCATTCCACAGTCCGCTGCTTCTCTTCTCCTATCTATCGGCCTCTGAGAGATGGCTTGCTGAACACGTTGACCCTGCTCGTCGACCGGCCTTTGACCTTCTATGCATGCAAAGTTGTGGGGTGGGGGATGTTCCTCGCAGATGGGTAGCAGATCTGCTTCTGAGCCGTTATTTTTCGTGGTTATCTTATCGTGAAGCTTTTTCTCACGATGAGGGGGAAGCGAGGGAAGAGGGGGGGGTAGACGGATAACTTAGAAGAAGGGCTTCTTCTCTTCTTTTGCTTTGCTTTCCTTTTCCTTTCTTTCTCTTCTTTCCCTTCAGCGTGTCTCTATCTTCATACCCTTTTCTCGTCCGTTCGTTTCCTTCTCTTCTATCTTCCTCAGCGCGAGGAAGATAATCTCGCTAGACCCAGTTACACGTTACTCTCACAATGTCCTCCTTCGCCAATCTCCCCTCTTCCGCTCTCTTCCTCACCTCACCCGCCACTCTCCACTTTCAAATCGCCATCGCAGGTGGTCTTGTTGCCGTTCTAGTCGGTGCGGTAATCTATCTCTCGTTCTTCAGCAAGATCGACTATGATCGCACCGTCTTTTCGTATTTCAAGTTCTTCTATGCGAGCTTCTTGAAACCGCATGATGGCGGGGAAGGTGGGCAGCAAGGTGCTTTGGAGAGCTTCTACAAGACTCAGGTATGACTTCTTTGAGCTCTGAAGTGGAAGTCTGGAGGGGGAATTAGAAGCTTATGTTCGAGGATTGTAGGCCGCCGTTTATGATGCTACTCGAAAGAAGCTCCTTCGCGGAAGGGAGGATATGCTCGGTCTGTTGGCTGCGCAGATGAAGTTTAAGCTGGAAAAGGGTGCTCCACGCAAGGAGAAGCCGATCTGGGTTGATGTGAGTATTCATTAGAAGCTGGTGGGGGTTGGGCCTCTTTTTTCTTGTGATGGATTTCTGAACAATGATGTGTGGGAAACAGATTGGTGGTGGTACAGGGTAGGTTTACCCACGCAGACCTATGTCAGCTTGGATTTCAAATATAACGAGATCTGATGTAGGTACAATGTCGAAGCCATGGCAGAGTTCGTTCCTGTCCAATCGTTCTTTTCGCACGTCTACGTGGTAGACCTATCGCCCTCCTTGTGCGCAGTCGCTCGTCAGAGGTTCGATCGGCTCGGTTGGAAGAATGTTACTGTCGTGTGTGAAGATGCGCGCAAATTCCGTCTCCCGAATTCGGAGAAGGCAATGGTAAAGGCGTCTCTGGGTGAAACATCGCTGGGTGGAGCGCCTGAGGGCATGGCAGACTTGGTTACTATGAGTTATAGTTTGTCCATGATTCCTGGTATGGGTCTTCATTCTAATACCTGTGTCGTTGGGGATAAGCTGACCGAACTAGATTACTATAGCGTTGTCGACTCCTTGGCTGCCTTGATGAGCCCATCTGGAACAGTTGGTGTCTGCGACTTTTATGGTAGGCTTTTCGATGAGCACTTATTTGCGAGCGATCTCACTGACCGCATTAAAAGTTCAAAGTATCGTGGACATCTCAGCGCGAAACTATATCGGAGGTGCCTTCAACCGCCACGTCAACTGGGTTGGACGTGCCTTCTGGCGAGCTTGGTTTGACGCTGACCGGGTTGGACTCGAAGCCGCTCGAAGGGACTACCTGGAGTATCGTTTCGGAACCGTCCTTTCTTGCAGCGAGAGAAACTATCTTCTCGGTGGTATCCCATACTATATCTTCGTCGGTTGCCAAAAGGAAATTACTTCTTCGAGTCTTGCAACTGTCACGAGCCAGGAAATCGTGGAGAAGCTTGATGCTGCTTTCACAGAATCACCCTACCTATCGCCAGCGAACCACCGCAAAGAGGTATCCAAAGCCGTCGAGCAAAGTGTGCCCGAAATCCGCTCCAAGGCTTATGAGTCTGCGATCTTTAACCTGAGCTCGAATCTCCCTCTTCCCTCCGCATTTTATCAGAACCACCACTGGCGAATCTTCTATGACGACCTCCTCACGAAGCATACACAGTTCCAGAACGAATACATCTACGCGTTCAACTGGGAAGATCCTCGCGTTGACCAGGAGTTGTTGAATATCGGAAGCGACGATGTGATCTTGGCCATCACAAGTGCTGGTGACAATATCCTCGACTACCTCCAACAAACTCCCAAGAGAATCCACGCTGTTGATCTCAACCCCAACCAGAATCACCTACTCGAACTGAAGGTCGCAAGTTTCACTGCCCTCGGTTATCGCGATGTATGGAAGATCTTTGGGGAAGGAAAACACGAGAACTTCCGAGATATCCTGATCTCGAAGCTCAGCCCACATTTGTCTAGCCAGGCATTCCAATATTGGCTCGATCACACCAATATCTTCACATCGCCATCTAGCGTCGGTCTCTATGAGACTGGTGGTTCTCGACATGCCATCAAGATGGTCCGATATCTTTTCAAGGTCTTCGGACTCGCGGGTGCGGTGCAGAAGATGTGCGAAACCCAGACACTACCAGAGCAGAGAGCGATGTGGCCACGAATCCGGCGAGTGCTGATGAGCAAGCCATTGAACTGGGCGATTGTCAGTACCGAATGGTTTGCTTGGAAAGCTGCTGGTGTTCCTCCCGCGCAGAGGAATATGATCGTTAACGACTACCTTGAGAGGAATGGTTTGAGCGGCGGAGTGAAGAAAAGCTCTGATGTTAGTGGGCAGGCGATTTGGGAATATGTTGTCGATACATTGGATCCCGTGGTGAGGGATACGCTGCTGAGTGATGATAATTATTTCTATTTCCTTACCCTTCAGGGCAAGTTCTCGCGAAGGTATGTTTCCGCTCCTGGTTGTGTTTTGGAACTTGCAGCTTACCCATTTCAAGGTGCCACCCAAGCTACCTCACCCCTAAAGCCCACTTGAAGCTCTCCTTACCTTCTGCCTTCGATGGCCTCCGAATCCACACCGACGAGATCAACGAAGTCATCGCTAGAATAACTCCTGGCACACTCACTATCGCTGTCGTAAGTCCCCATCCCTCCAATGACTTAACTTCCCATCTAACCCACCCAGGTCATGGACTCCATGGACTGGTTCAATCCAGAAGAAGACGCAGCCGCAACTCAAGCCAAAGCACTCAACCACGCCCTTCAAATGGGTGGACGTATCCTCCTCCGCTCAGCTGGTATCGAGCCATGGTACATGAAGGTCTTTGAGGAGAATGGCTTCACGACCCGAAGGGCGGGTGCTAGGTTCCCTGGGGAGTGTATTGATCGGTAAGTTCTCAATCTATTTTCCCCTACTTTGATATACCGAGTCGACTAACATCCCCGTGCCAACAGCGTGAATATGTATGCATCAACTTGGATCTGCACCAAGACCACGGAATTATACCCCTCATCTCAGAAGACCTCTGATATCTCGCCGTTTGCGTCACCGAAGATGAGTTCCATTACCCGGAGTAGCAGGGGTAGTGTTGAGTCCCTAGAGATTTAATCTGCTTGTTTTATTTGCTCGATGCAAGTTTTGAGTGATCTTATAATATACCCGTTTTAAAAAGATTGTTTTTTTTCTCTTTCCCCTTGGAGAGGAGGGAGGCTTGATGGCTTTTGATACTGCCCTTGTTTTTTTCTTGGCTTTCAAAGGATGATAGATATTTTGTGGTTGGAAAAATGGTGAGGCGTTTTGAATATACATACTTCTTTCTTTTCCTATCATACAAGAAGCAGGATTAACGGCGTCGAGTCAAGCCTTGGGCATCATATTTCAGGAAGAGGGGGGATGTTGTCGTTAATGCTGTCCCTTGGGGACTTTCAATCAACGCGAGGGTACAAATATCCCTGAATGAGCTGTTCTGCTTCCTTTGGCTTGAGCTCTGCCACACAATGAGTGTTCTTTCAGTTGGTACTCGGTACAACCGCGTATTATCAGACTGTCTCTCGGAGCTCAATCCTCGTTAAGGAAGAGGTACATAAAAAGGGGTCGAGACTAATGCCCGTTGCGAGGCTGTCCAACGGCTGTATCCAATTCCCAGTTAAAGGGACTAAAGAAAAGAAAAAAAATTCAATATTCCTAAGTCTAGGGCTGAGAATATGAGAAAGTATGATGAAGTATGAGCAATTTGGGGGCCAAAGAAATGTTGACACCAAAATACGCGCATTTTCCGTCCAAGCTCAGCTTATCTTGGCAACGAAACCTTCTTGTTGAGCAAGCGAATGAGATCGAGAACCTTCAGCCTCCCCCGTCGTTAGTTTAAGCATGTTCTTTTGGGTTTAAGCTTCTTTGGGGAAAACGCGCCGCTGGGAAAGCGTCGATCGTTTCCTTAACTTTGTTCAGTGGAGAGGTTGTGATTCACGTGATCTATGCGCGTATTCGGCGACGTTTGATTTTCAAGGAACGAACTGAACTGTTGCACGATGAGGGAATGGCTGTGTTTTATATCTAACCCGGTCTGGAAAGACATGGCGGGTTGACTTCGTTAATTGGAGATTTGTTCTACGAGGATTAGAACGGTCTGGCACATGGTGATGTTTGTTTCGTCCTTTTCTATTTGTTCCTGGAGCTTTGTGCATGGGAGCTCTTGGTCTGATATCTCACGCTACTAGCCGGTGCCAGTGGTTACTGGTATGAGGTGTCTGGTCTGCACTGCCTGGTTCTTAAAAAAGAATCAGTAATTTCACGATGGTGATAGAGATATCTATATAAGCCTGGCCCCGGGGGCTTCAAGTTTGTTTTTGGTTGGCAAGCTTTGTGGAATTTTATTTTCACGTTATTTGTACAATAATAATATTAATACCATCTGGCAGTCAAGATGGGTTTCCTATCTACAACATCCGCCTCCTTACTCCTCCTCGCCAGCACGGCAGCTGCGTTCCCCCACGCAGTCAGAGACCAACAACAACAGCGGAACTACTCATCCCTCTCCTGGTCAAAATGCGACCTCCCGGGCTTCGACTACAGTAAAGTAGAAGTCCCAATCCACTGCGCGAATCTTGATGTTCCGCTTGACTACACGCATCCGGAGGATGGGGATCTTTCGCTGCAGTTGATTAAGGTTAATGCTACGAAGGAGCCTGTGTTGGGTAGTATTTTGTTTAATCCGGGTGGACCGGGAGGGTCGGGGGTTGAGGATGTTGCGCAGAAGGGGCATATTTATGATGAGTGAGTTTATGTATTTATCTGTTGAATAGGGCAGGTATACTGACGTTTTTCCCAAGGATTTTGGGTGGTCAATATGACTTGATTGGATTCGATCCTCGGTATGTTCTTAATGAAGTAGAAAGCGAGACTTTCTCAAGTAACACGCTGACTGGGATACAGTGGCGTTGGCCAAACCCTACCGTTCATCTGTGGTCTCAACTGGACGGAAGCCCCCTCCGCACAGCAGTCACATATTCAACGCCGAAAGGAGGTCGTAGACCAAGATATTGCAGAGATCTTCAAATCTACAGGCTGGGACGATGCGAAGTTCACGGCTGAGGGATGCTACCAAGCTCAACAGCAGAACGGAAGCTATCTTAGCACCGCTTTCGTTGCGAGGGATATGTTGGAGATTGTTGATGCGCTTGGTGAGGATGGGATGTTGAGGTTTTGGGGTATGTTTTGGAGATATCCTTGTGTGGTCTAGGATTAGTTTGCTAACGGCTCTCCAGGTCAATCGTACGGGACTTATCTTGGTCAAACCTTCGCGGCTATGTTCCCGGATCGTATCGATCGTATGGTCCTTGACTCCGTGGTCGATGCACCGGATTATGCTAAGGGATAGTATGTCTCTCCTCTCCGGCTAGCTCTAATCCTGCAATCTTGCTAACGATCATGTCTAGCTGGCTTCCTGCCCTTGAAGACACCGAGAAGACCCTCAAAGCATTCTTCTCCAGCTGCATAGAAGGAGGCCCATCCCTCTGCGCTCTCGCAAACTTCAATGGCCCTAACACCACGACCACCGACCTCCTCGACGCCTTCAATGACGCCCTCCAAGCCCTCCTCGACGACCCAATCATCTCCCCTCCTCTCCTCGCAGCCTCAGCATGGAACCCCACCCCCGCAACAACACTCTACACCGCCATAAAAGCCACAATCTTCGCCTCCATCTACCACGCAACCCAATACCCCGGCCTCGCGATGTCCCTCGAACCCATCCTCGCCCAAAACTTCACCGGCTTCCTCGACGCTGTCCCCGAACTCCCACCCACGGACCCTAACAACCCCCCGGAACTCCCCTACAACTACGCCAAGGTAGACTCCTTCTGGGGTGTCGCCTGCTCCGACTCCTCGTACCGCGCCTCCTCACCAGAGGAGATGGAGTCCGTAGTCCGCGCCCAGCAGCACGTTTCGGGTATGGACGACGCCTTCATCGGGAAGACCTGGCCATGCGCGCAGTGGAAGCTTGAGGCCGTGGAACGCTTCTTGGGACCGTTTAGCGGGGAGACGAGCTTCCCCATCCTATTCGTGAATGGAGAATATGACCCCGCCACACCGATTCGGTCTGCCTTCGCTGCCAGCGCGGCGTTTAAGGGCAGTACGGTCCTTACGCATGGTGGGCAGGGGCATAAGTTTATGCGCCACCCTAGTATTTGCACTGCGAAGGCGGTGAAGGCGTACTTCCTTAACGGGACGATGCCTGAGGGTGGTACTTATTGTCCTCCTGATGTGTCTGCGTTTGAGGTGGCGGGTAATGGTGGTGAGGGACCTGGAGATGAGAACCCCCACATTAGCAAGAGGGGGTTGAGTGAGGATGATAGCCGATTGTTGAGTCGGATGTTGGAGTTTGGTCCTTTGGATGTGGGGATGGGAGGATTCTAAGTAATGACTGGTGGTTTCTTTAGTTTTCTTTTAGATCTTGACTTACTGTTTTTGATATATCCTGTTAGAGAGAATTCTTACCGTTGTAATAATCATATACCTACAAGTTTATTAAGTACTGAGGAAAATTAGAATTGGTAATAGTTTCTAGTCTCTGTAATAAGTTACATTATTATTTATCTATGTACATATAAACATGTTGGGGATATCTATCTTCGTTCATCAGCAGGAAGCTCTGCCACCGCATTCGAGCCCAGCTCTTGCGGGGGCGTATTCGCAGGTATCTCTACCGCATTTTGTCCCTCCAATTCATGCCTTTCACTGCCTTGGGTCGGTAATTCGGGCTTTTCGTATGTTGCTGAAGGGACGTCCTCCTTGACATCCAATGGTAACTCGGCTTTTGCACGTTCTAGCCTGCGTCTCCCCCGCACGTAGAAAATTGCCGCGACGATAAGAGCAACGCCGGCTATGGGCCCAACAACAGCGCCCGCTATCCATGCTTTGCTTCCCTCACGCGAATTTACGATGAGAGTTTCGTCTACCGGCTGGAATCCAGGACCCAGGGTCGCTATCGTGCCGATTTGTACACGAGTCTCACCACTCCTTCCGGTGGTGAAAGGTTGGGCAGTGCCACCAGCTACTCCTTCTGTGAGACTCGTTTGCGTTGCTGGTACATCGGTGGGAACCGTGCCGGTCGCGGACAAGCTTGCCGGTACGGTCGCTATTTCCCCGACTAAACTCGCTTGCTCGCTTATAACTGACATAGCGGAGACCATCTCATCGTGACTCGTGGGGAAATTCGACTGGCATAGGTTGACGATATCTAGGGTATCTTGGGCGTCTTTCTGGTCGTAATAAGAACTTAGGGCGTTGTTTTTGCTGATACAGTCGGCGCAGGCTGAGATGTTGTCGACAAAGAGGCCGCCGAGGGAGGTGGATTTATCACATAGTTCTAACATCTTCGTGGGGTCGTAGTCTAGGAAGATGAATCCTGTGAGGCTGGTCAGTATGCTAGCCTCGCATTGTCCAAGGAGAGAATGGGTTGGAGGATAAGAAGCATACCACAGCGGGAGTAGCATCCTGGGTTTGCGGAATCTCCGCCAGCAGTTGTTTGGGCTTCGACATTGAAGAGGAGAGAGAGGAGCACCCCGATAATGAGCGTATGTCTGCCTCGCCAGAACGACATGGTGAGCAAACTGTCCACCGATGAGGTCGGACAAGCGATATGTCGAAGAGGGAGAACGTGTGAGATGCTCAAAGAATCCGTGAAGAAGCCTTCAGGGCTGCATCGTGTTCACCACTGACTCGGCTAACGGCGCTCCGTCAGATTCTTAAAAATGAAATTAGCGCCCCCAAGCGTCTTCAGCTCCGCTGGGGCCATGCGTATTTGTGCACAGCCATCACTGGCCCCGATCTGGAGAGGTGAGCAGACTTATTCTTAGCACTGTGGAGCTCAATCAGCGATGTTCTCAGCGTTTGGGGTCCAGAAAGGGGTTTGTTGATCTTTTTCTTTTTGAGGGAAGGTTGGCTTGTGTGAGTGATTACTCAGGAGAGCCAAGATCTTGGGGTTTCTCCTCCTTACATGACTTTTTTCGTGTCTCTCGTCTGTCGTGTTGTGCTGTGCTTTCAGTCTTGATACATTGGACATTGCACATTATCTTGAAGGCATGATTTTCATGTTCAAGTTTCTCTTAATTTCTGCATTTCTCTGCTTAGGGCTGACAGTGTTTCTAGGCGCTAATAACCTGAGATTCGGTATCAGACAAGAAAAAGTGTTCCGAGAGAACGGCGACCAGGAGACACCATTATTGTGGAAGCATAGATTCACATCTATGACTTGAACTTTTCTATGATGATTTTGAAGAAAGTTGAAGAAAGCTTTTTGCGACTTGGTATTAGAATCTGATTGTCTTTATATTTACAAGAGATATACAGCGAAAGATCTATATCGAGGTGCTCCTCAACGGAAGAAAAGCTAATAAAAATAGGATGGGAGAGCAAGGATCGTGATAACAGGGCGCCATAACAAACGATACCATGTGCCACCCCAGGGAGTTTCGTTAACGATATTGGGCCGCTGATTCTCCTCATTCTCACGGTCTTTCTCATTCTCCCAGTCCTCCCAATTCTCCCATTCTTCCTCATTCTCCGAGTCCTCCTCATTCCCCCAGTCCTCGCCAATCTTCCAGTCCTCACCAATCCCCCAGTCCTCACTATTCCCCCAGTCCCCCCCAAGCCCCCAGGACGGCTCAAACTCCCAGCCCTCCTCATTCTCAGAGTCCTCCCCACCCCCCTGAGATTCCTGAGATCCTTGTTCCTTGTGAGCAATGGAGCGGTTGAGAGGTGAAGACTGAATACTGCTCTCCAGCTGTGGAAGAATATTGCCCGATTCGACATGTGCGATGAAATTGAGTGCAGGGTCATCGGCAGGTAACATTGTCCAGATCTCCACCGGCATCGTGACAAGGATAACTTTAGAGCCCCGGAAAACCGCCTCGATTCTTATGTCGGCAGAGAGTTCCTGTTGTGGAATATTCTTCGCCATCCACTTTGTCCATCGTTTAAGATCCGCCTCTTCAACGTCATGCCGAGTGTAGACGTTTAACAGCACTCTTTGCTTGGTCTTCGGGACCGAAACTTCCGATTTTTCTAATAACAGCTCATCTTCCGAATGACGGGCAATGGTAATGCTCTCTGCTCCTTCCTTCGGGATATGAACGGGCGCTGCGCCAATATGGTTCTCCCGAGCATTGCGGAACAATTTGGCGTAGATACCCGCGAGGGTTTCGGGTTCCCCGTCCAGTTCTTGGAGAGTGTCAATCAATGCTTTAGTAAAGCAAAAGTCCAGCATGCTGGAAGCACTCTGCTCCCAGCCGACAGCAGCGATTGCCTCGGGGCCATCGTGCATGGCGACTGAGCCAGCGGAACAACAGTCGAAGATATAACACATATCCCCTGGTACAGTCTCAATCCCGGCACGGATGGACCACCAGTCGACTTTCGGCCCGGTCTCCCCTGAGCGCTTTCCTCTATAATTCGTGAGTTAGTGATGCGTACATACAAGGAGGTTTAAGGGCCAATACTAACGTGATATACCATCTAGAGGCGCCAGTTCCTCCGGGTTCCGCATGCCCGGAATAAACATAGATGCGAAGAGTGTTTTCGCTACCGCCACTGTGCTCAAGAGACCAGTTGTTAAGCTTGTCTTGTAGCGAGATGTGAGAGTTCGCTACCGGAATAACATAGCTCTCGGTATCGTAATTGTATGTATCTCGGAATATCTCGAGAAGTTGGGTCTCCGGGTAATCGACACCCATGTCATCATTCTCCCAGTGAAATGCGATGACCGACACCTTGTCGTACTGGCACTGCCTACCATAGCGTGGCGAGGAAGATTTGAGGGCTTTCTTTAGGCCCCAAGCAAAGTCTTTGAGTTCCTTGCAACTTCTGGACCGGGCGTATGCCTCAATCGGTTTCGGAGTAGCCATTGCGAGAGAAGGCGAGGCTGAAACTGACCAAGAGAAGTGCAAGTTGGAGAGGAAAGGAGGAAGCTGAGATGATGATGATGAAGAGGAGGAGGAAGAAGAGGAAGAATATAGAGAAGAAGAAGATAAAGAAGATAAAAGAAGCTAAAGAAGACGAAGAGTTTGGAGAAGATAAAGAAGATGGAGAAGATAAAGACGACGGAGAAGATAAAGAAGATGGAGAAGATAAAAAAGATGGAGAGGATGAGGGGGAAGGGAATTGAGCGACATGTGCCGAAATAAGTATATGACGCGCAGAGTTCCTGCGTCAGATAAGCGCAAATGGTTTGCGGTTCGACCCGCTGAGAGCCTCATTATGAGCTCAAAGAGCTTCACAAAACCCCATCCACCTGTAAAGTTGACGCTGACTTCCTTTCACTCATTCTTATAGATATCACCCACTAGCTATCATCAATCGTCATCGTCGTTCGATGCGCTGAGAAATAAGGGTTTGAAGGAAGCGCCAGTGTGTGGCCATAGCCTTGACAGCGAAAGGCCCTTTTGCTCCATACTCGAAAATGATATACGCAGACGTCACGATATCCTCACAGGTCTACGAGATATCTCTGCATCGATTAAACATCATCTACGCTCATAGAGTCATAGATTTAAGGGGTATGTAGGTCATGTGACCAGCTCAATTCCCAAGAGGTGATTCGCTCGCTCAACTTCACTCGACCTTATTCACTCTCGAGGTGATACACCAGCATAAAACCCCTTCACTTTACATTTATATATAGTTGCATACTATATATACCAAATCTTCAATCTAGAAGATGCTTCTATGAAGCAGTCGTAACAACTTCTGGCGAGTTCCAAAGTTTACGTAACTATCTTTTAGAGTTCACATCGACTTACCGGCTTCAACGTCAGCGGTATTCCGCTACTAGACAGCAACATAAATTCATTAGC
This sequence comes from Arachnomyces sp. PD_36, assembly GCA_032988195.1. NCBI lineage: Eukaryota > Fungi > Ascomycota > Eurotiomycetes > Onygenales > Arachnomycetaceae > Arachnomyces > Arachnomyces sp. PD_36. The sequence continues at coordinate 995,547 of JANTQE010000006.1, read as the reverse complement.
TCCTTTAGGGGAAGCACTTGCTACATTTATACCCCCGGCGTACGACCAGAACTTCACCAACATATTTGACTCAAACAAGATGAGAGCCATTCACTATGCTGGCTACTGTACAATCGCAACCGGATACCGGCCACTTCACGAGAGTGCAGACTCCTCGAATACCGGAGCTACTCGCAACGACGTCATATTATCGGAAAGACGGTTCTCAAAAGTCTTATTTCATCTACATATACATAAACAGTCTTCTGAAACAATACTGGGTGATACATCCGCTCGAGCAACGGCGCAACCCATTCTTGGGAATAGTTGGAGAAGTATCTCTTGCAAGGTATCCCGAGGCAGAGAGTATTTCTCGACTACAAAACCTTGGAATCCAGTCAGTGAGTGGTTCCGCATGAATATCAGTGTTCAGCCCGTTCTATAGGATCGAGAATGCCGAATTTGAAATCCTATGGCCAAAGATCTCCGGTGACGAGAGCCATGATGCCAGAATGGCATTCGCCGCGCAAAGCCTACCTGATCAATTTGCGGCAACGCCGTCAATATATTACGAGGGCTAGTTTCGAATTCACGAGGTTTTACAGCCGCCCTTATAAATGCTTTTAGCCGTTCAATAACCTACTTGGCAGAAAACGAACCAGTATAGGGTCGAGACATACCGCCTTATACCTCTAGCCATACAGGCTTACCCAACCCCTTTGGCTCGATACATTCGGTGGCTCCAGCGGAAACAAATCCTGCTGGAAGTTCTCTATTTTCTACCACTTTTCAGCTGGTATCACACTAAGTTCATACTCCAGTGTCCCCTGGACTTGACAAACAAGGATTGGCCGCCAAAGATGGATAAGGGGTTGTCGTAATTCTATGTATATATACACTAGGTCATCTTTAACCTGCGTGCTATCATGGACAGGGCTGACTATTAGGTCCTGGTTACCACCTACCAATCCGGTTCTCTGGGGTTGTCACAACATGGTCATGATGGAGTGCGCTGCCAACGTCAACCCATGGAGCAGACCAGGGGTCGCGTCGTGCGATTCGCCCAGACTAAAAAATGTCACATTTGGATCTTATCCCAGAGGTCGCTGTCTTGGCGTCCTGTTAATGGCCGTCCCCTCTTGAAAGATCTCGACAAGGCGCATAAGGTGTTAGCGGCGCTGATCTACACTCGTGGTTCGGTCAGGTCCGTTCCGTGTAAAAAATGCAAGGACGGAAATGGTTGTTTCGAGGAGTGTGTTAGCATGAACGAGCCGGGTCGTCAGATCGCCGGGGGAGCGTGCGCTAACTGCGTATATCAGTCCAACAATAAGGGCTGCGTCTCCAGCTTGCCGGTATTTATCCCAGGCTCACACATTCAACCCGTCGGAGAAATACAACGCATACAAGAAAATGATAGGGCAATTGACGTGCAGATCTTGGTTGTTACCTATCGGACGCGCTCGCAGGGCTTGAAGTTGCACAAGTGCTGTAACAATATCGTCATGCTCGAACCAGCGATCAATGGGGCGAGTTACAAACAGACATTCGGGCGTGTTCATCGTTTGGGAGTCTTCCGAGTATGCCGACATCATGCCAATCACATCGACCGAGATCCGCAACGCCCGACAAGAGAGTGATCGGCACGACCAGTTGACCGAAGTTATTAGGGAGGCAGCCTAACCAAAACAACAAGTCAGTGATTAAACCCTTTTGTCTTCTGCTTTGAGGCGGTTGGGGTATGATGGGGGAAATAATGGAGGGACCAGATGCCGCAAAGAGTGTGGAGAATGAGCCCTTCCACCGTCTGGCCTGGAGGCGGAGTCTATTAGTAGCGAATATATAATTTATAGAAGTGTAATTGCCCCTGCGGTGGTCGTTAAGAGTATGAGAGGCGATCTGAATGCCTGCCACATGCTGCCTGTTACTGCGATTAAGTGAATACTGATTCCGGTAGCAATAGAAAATGGATGTTTTTGAACTTTTTGTATGTTTGCATTTTTTTTGGCTCATTCATGTTGGAGTTATGTGGTGGTGTATGTACATGTTTGTAGGTAGGTGATGTGGGCCGCTGAGTGGAAGAAGGCGAAAGGATCGGTAACCTCTCCGAGACAAAACACAATTGACCTGAATTGGGTATTCGGAAAGGGAGAAATACGTTCAGAAGCAGAGGAGCGAGTAGTTAGGGATCGAGGATAGAGGAAATGTATAGATGCAATTCCAAGGGTATATGGAACGCAAAAATGCAATAAAGAAAACCTAATAGCAAGAACGCTCAACAAGATTTGGCAACTTTCCGTCATGGAACGGCGTATCGTGTGAAGTAGATGTAAGTGTTGATGGTGAGAGTAACACCCAAGATCGAAATGGGATATATTACAGGTGAGGTGGGGGGGAGAGCGTTATCGGAGGTAAAAAGGGGTTTCCCTCACGGAGGGGGTATATGAAAAAAATAAAAATATATGCAAAGAACATCGATGGTCGTAAACGTGACATGCTTTTTAAATCAACTCGCTCGAATGACATTTTCCGGAGGCGTGGTGGCCTCTGTCCCCGGTCGTCATCGATGGAGGTAATGTCGGTTTGTTTCTACCATCGGTTCGAAGACGGACGGATGGGTTGTGATGAATGGGTTATCGTCGTCGGGGCTATTACCCTGGATAATAAGTTCCGTTGCGCTGCTATTCCCGCTCTCGTCCTGTCCGTTATGATGAACGGGTGCAGGTGGTATTAGGGCGTGTGGAGGCAAAGGCATTGGGCCCGATGTGTTCTCGACCACGGTGGTCATCATGATATCCGGTGGTTTGAGCTGGTATTCTACATCGCTCATTGACGTCTTTTGAAGATGGCTCGGCATGCTAGCTCGTGTCGCAGAGGCATAGTAGCTCCCAGAATTGTCAGGTGGGTTGAAACCTTCACGCTCACTGCGGTTTGTGGTGCGTTGGAAGCGGCGCGAAATTAACCCTCGGAGAGTCGGAAAGCAGGCGACAATTATTCCAACATTACTTTCGCCGTGGCTGATGCAGTATTCAATCGAATAAGTCCAATCGGGATTGGACACTAGGAGTATACGGTCACGATAAGTGACGTAGATCTTGACAGCGCTGAGAATTGTCACGCTATACGGAAATATAGAAGTCAGAATTTGCATGAAAAACAGTGAAAATAGAGCGCCAAACTTCCCGTTAGTGAAATAAGTGCGCTCTCTGGATTTCTACTCTCCAAGTTTGGTTTGGGGTGATTATATCTTACCATAAGCTTGACGCAAAGGTCAGGAGAATCATGACTCGAGACCGGAAATCGGCATTCACCAACTCCCTCATGATGAAAAACGGAATGGGAAAAATGATGATATCGGTAAACAGATTCGCGCAGTTGACAAAGAGAAGTATCTTTCCCTGTTGATCTCGATCGAAACATTTCAGGCCGCCGAAAGTTGTCTCCGCAGAGGTGTTTCCGGTCCGCGGTGGGCATATGAAAATTAGAAGAGCCCACGGGATGACGCAGGCGAGTAGGTTGAAGACAAAGACACCATATAGGCATACTTTTACATGGTCAATAACCTTGCCGACCTTAAGGAGGAGTAAGATGATTGATGCTTTGGCGAGAGGTAGGATAGGGTTGTTGACGAGGTTGAAGGACATGATAATCTACAGCCACCCAATGTTAGCTAGTGCTGTTCCAGGATAGCTCCTCCGTATAGCTACGCTATCGTGTATGTGAGTATGAGGAGAGTTACCCACCCCGTAGTACTTTTGAAAATCAGGGTCAAATTGATCGGTTGTCAAAGAAAGCTCCCAGATATGATATCCAAAGTTGAACATTCTTATATCTAGAATCGGTTAGCTTTGTCAATTGCCGAGTGGAGAAGGAGAAAGACCTACTCAATATTGACGGAGCAATGAGGCCTATGGAGAGCATCTACAGGCTGTTAGAATTCGAATTGATGGATCGAGTGCTTTGATATCAGTGAGCTTACCGTCGCAATGACGAGTAGCCAGTCATCTATACAACATCTAGTTAGCTACAAGTCAAAGAGGTAGAAAGGCACCGCATTCAATTCGGCGCGGTTTGGAACTCACCCCACCCATACTTGATCCTCCGCGCCCATCTACTGTACATGCGCAACCCGAGAAAAATGGTAGAGATGCATGGCAAGACACAAACCAGCGCCAAAGCGAAATTGTGTCGAGAAGCAGGCATGATGTAAAATCATGGATGTGCTGCTGTTCTCTCACTTCTCTGTCTCACGGGCAAGGGAATCCTTCTTGAGGGAAGACAACAACATGAGGTGCAAAAATTCAAGAAGGTCAAAAAGGTCAACCTTTTGCCCGCGTGCGAGCCAAGGGCCTTGTATATATTGCTTCCGGAGTGTGTCAGAAAGTCAGGTAAAAGAGAGCATGGTGGGACTCCCCCGCAAAAGGTCCTTGGAGAAATAATGGAGCCCTTCGTCGGTAATTGCATCCACAACGCTTGATTTGCCATCTTTACCTGGATCATGGGAAAGATGATAATATATCGATACGGGGTGAATTCCTCCGTCCTAGATCGGGAAAGACACAAAAGATCCGGCAGCCAAAAGCTCGTTTCAGGTTAGACTAGGCTTTAATGGGACCGTTCACCCCACCCAGCTCAATTTATTGCACGGGGACTTCGGTAATAGTGGTACGGGTTTCCTGCCCAAAGAACCGAGATCTCGACCTGACCCCAGAACTGACTAAAGGACCTTGCACGGACTAGTCAGCATAAAAGAGACTAGTGTTAGGACACCATACTCAATAGAGGAAAGCTTTCGTGTTAAAACATGCTGGAGAGGGTCTATCACACGGCAGAAGAAATAGGCTGAATTGTCCAGGTGAGCTCTGGAATATTCTCGGAGAAAGTGATGTGCAAATCCATAAAGCATAAATCAAGAGATGTCCTAAGAGAAGCCGGGCTCCGACTCAGAGTCCGATCAGTTCTCATAAAGAGTGAGTTTGCGATTGCGAGACTCGCCCAGCTCATCGAGACAACTGACTTGCATATTGGTCTGACTTGTTGTGACTTGATTCAATATCTGAAACCCGTTCTGACGGGGACCACCTCCACAATCGACAGACGCCCGGTTCGAAGCAAGCGGCATCTGAGGCTCTAACCAAGATTCGTATCCTGGACAAGATGCATCCGGCCATCCGTTGGCCAAGTTCTGCGTTCTGCTTCCCAGATGCACACCCTCCGTACTCTGTGTTATTATTCCTCAGAAATAATGTGTGGCTGCAGAATATCACCGCCAAACTCTGGGTGGCTTGGAGTTAGATACCTCCATAATGCAACAATAATAAAAATTGATTTAACCCCTGGTTTGCACGCTCTTTTGAGTCTGCTCCTCCCCTCTTTCTTCTCCGCTGGTCTGCTGACAGGACCCTGCGGTTTTTTGCCATACGGCGAGCTGGGGTTCCTGCAGGCTCTGGTTGGCCGTAATTTCATTCAACCCGTAACAATCTCCTTTCTCTCACCACAAAGTCTTGGCAACAAATGAGAGTAGACATCGTATTCGGGTGTATAAAAATCCGGAACGGATGAAGGAAGAGAAGCCATCGGCTCCGGAAAATGAGGATACGCGGATGGATTCGAGGAAGACTGTTTGATGCTCCCGCGTTTCTTGATGAGCGATGGAAATTTGTCGCTCACGCTTTGACCTGATCACATCGGATGTTTGTTGGACGCACCGATCATAAGTTTCGTCTTAGACTGAGAAATATATCTCCTCGTCCTTTCGATATCTCTCCCACGGAGCTCCTCTTCAGAACTCTGGAGGCTGGGGACTGGCGCGAGACACGTTATTTTAACTTTAACTCCACGTGTTTTGGATTTTGTGCGGCGGCGAGTCCACTGCCGACACCGTTCCAGGTTGGAAAAAAGACCCTTCCCGCCCACCAACCAGGAAAAGCAAATGCATCTTTTCATCACGAGACCACCCGTTTATTGGTTCAAAAAGGAAACCCTGGATATTCTCTGCAACCTGAGTGGAAAAATCGCTTAAGAAACTCTCGCTTCTCATGCAAGAATGACCTATTAAAGTCAACCTTCTCCTCTTTTTCCTGAAAAAGGCTGAAGCCTTATTTAACCAAACCCAATCAGACATGCAGAACTTTCTCCAAAAAACTCCACTTTAAACTTTAAGAGACCAAGCCGAGACTAAGCGATTTGCGGTTAGTACATAGAGAGAGGGTTAACCTTGTTCAAAGCGACATCTTCACATCGCAAACTTCACCAGGAAGGATGAGTCGGGAGGGGAGGGGTGGTCCTCGTTAGCGACAAAGCACTCTCCAGATCGGGGAAGGAAAAAGCAACAGTGAAACAATCCATGATTGAGGATTTTCCCGCGGGCTGTGTGGGGTGACTAATCGTCAGAATGAGGGTTCTTACTTTTCCCCAAGTTCTCAACAAGCTTGGCCTTTGCGCAAAAGGATGTCCTGCACCGCGGAATGGTTCTCCTCGATCAAAAGCTGAGATTCTTAACTGGCGAACCTTGGATCATATAAACCTGAATCCCTGTTGAGAAACGATCTTTGCTTCAAGACCTTTTTTTGTATTTTCTTCTAACTCTTCCGCTCTTCATCTTCTCTTGTCCCCCAGACCTGGGGTGCAGCATATCTACATCCCGTCCCAATTCGCACCTGACGCGGAGGCGCATCCTATATCGAAAGGGAATTCAAAGAAGGGCCAAGGGAACGGAACATAATCACGTATCTAATTATATACCATAATGGACAGCCTCATCCCCCGCCTAATAACGCCTCTTTTTCTTCTCTTCGCCCTCCTCTTCCCGTCCGGAGCAATTGCATCGGTCAACCAGACTGGCTCGGGCATAACCCAGCGATATTGGGATTGTTGCAAACCGGATTGTAGTTGGCCTGCCAAAGCGAGCGTCAACCAACCCGTCGCCATCTGCGACAATAAGAACAACCCCCTAACCGACTTCAACACCGGTTCGAGCTGTGGTGGAGGAGAGACTTATCCATGCGCCGACCAGCTGCCATGGGCGGTCAATGATACTTTCTCATATGGATATGCGGGCTTGTTCCTGATGGATCATGCCTCTGATGCGTGGTGCTGCGCTTGCTATGAGCTGACATTCACGAGTGGCGACGTGAAGGGGCAGAAGATGGTTGTGCAGGCACATAATTCTGGTTTCGACCTGACTACTGCCAACAGATTCAGCTTAGCTGTAGGTGCTACATCGGCCCTTTTCTGTTGATGTTTACTGAACACGCATCCTTTAGGTTCCTGGTGGAAATACGAGCTACGCCAATGCCTGCTCCAAGCAGTATGGTGTCGAAGAATCCGTTTTCGGAGTAGAGAATAAGGGTGTGGAATCACGAAAGGACTGCGACGCTCTACCGGAAGCATTGCGCGAAGGGTGCTACTGGCGGTTTGACTGGTTTAAGAACGCTGATCGACCTGAGTACGTTCATCTTCTCCGCCCATGGTCGTTATATCACAATTGCCAAAAATGGCGATAGATGGAATCCAGAACTAACCGCTACCACTCACTTTCTAGTGTCGATTACAAGCGCGTTCCATGCCCCGAGACCCTCACCAGCCGTACCGGGTGCATTCGAGACGACGAGGCCCAATTGACCGGGTCAACAGCTCCAATTGTCACGGCACTATACTCAACATCTATCTTCGCCGCTCTAAGCGCAATTATGTTCAATATTTTGTAATATGTGGCATTTTGTTTCAAAAAAGCGCTTGTCTGAAGGGGAGAACACTCAGTTCCCCTTATTTATGGTACGGGTTTTGGTTGAATACTTTTCCGCTTAATTATATTCCCCCTTTGACGATTTGGTGGTTTAGCGAGTATTGTGGCAATGGCAAAAGGGCATGTTTATGGGTTTATTTGATAGGGAGGGAACGAGATGAAGTGTGTATGGATACCATTCTTTGCGAACTATTTTCAGTCCTCGGAGAAGCTGTCTCCTGGGAGGTCCTCATACGAGGACAACTATTCATGATTATTTTACCCCTTTTTCACTTCCTTGCCAGACCTTCGTTTGTTTGGCCCCCATGGACTTTGCGCTTCAACAATGTCTGTTTTGGGAGCCGTTTCCTCGAAGAAACTTCACATTTCTATCTGATCGATCGACATGACACACGATCGTCGTGAGGGCCGATAAGCAATATTCCGGTTTTCAAAAGCTTCAACTGTCAAAAAGTTGCGTGCTTTGATGGATCAAACCCTTAAAACTGATCTTCCCCCTTTAACCTCCGAAAGCTCGAACCGGGATCTCAGCCAAGGAAGCAGATCAGTTTTTATTCAGAACAGCTCGACCCTGTTTCTTTCTTTTTTCTTCTTTCTCGCCTTCTTCGCGATGAATATCCTAACTGAGAAAGGAATGGGGGGTGGGCGGTCAAGCTCAGTGTTTACCCACCTTGGTCAACGGCGAGATCTTGAATACGACACAACAGTTTTCTCAGCCCTGAAAAAAATAGAATTTTAAATAACCTGAACATTGGACAAGCTTGGGGAGGCAAAAGAGGCGTTTGTTTCTCTCTCAGAAACATTTCCCGCTGTGACTGGATCAGTAACCGTGCATTTTGGGTCGGAACTGTTTGGGGCGAGAAGAGAGAAACCCTCGAAACAACAGAAGATCGGCATCTAGATATGTCTTGAGAGAGATTTGAGCACAAGCCACTGTTGTACTATCGAAGAAGAGGCCAGCCACAGACATATATGTGCGTATTTATGGAGGGACGATCTCTTTGGAATATTATCCAGTCTTGGCCGACTCTTGGGGAAGAGCGACCAGCATGGATACTGGGACGGCCCGACAGACCGAAATATCCACTTCTATTTGTTCTTCGCATCATAATGAATGTTCTCTTGCATAAGTGTATGGAGCATTAATTAACATATCGCCTCTAGAATGATTCGCATTCTGGATATATTAATTCTCGATATTGAAGGGTAAGTTTACTATGGGGTATTTTCTGCACCTTGTGATATGGGTTATATATAGGGAGGGGTGTGTGAGTTGGATACTACGCAAGTTGAGATGTTGAGGGTGTTGGCACCCTTGGGAAATTGACAACTTCTATCGCATGAAAGGACTGAAGATGTCTCGCCCCGCGAGTACTAACCAATAGACTGAGGGTGAGATACTCCCTCCTCATCATCGGTAATCTCTTCATCTTTCATAATGGAGAGCGCCATGCATTACCTGAAGCAAGGCAACGAGTTCACCGAACCTCCAATTATTCGAGCCGCGCGCTCACCAGATCCCTCTGTCCTCCGTCTTGTCCTTGACCATGGCAAAGATAAGCTTGATCCCCATGGCAAGTTTCTGTATGGCCCGGACTCCCAATGTGACCTCTACTTCCAGGGTCATTGCAACTCCCCGCTAACGACGGCTATTCGCGCGGGGCTAAATAGCAATGTCAAGATCTTACTTGAATCTGGAGCGGATCCCAACGGGGTTCAGATCTCTACCCTCGAGAGTTTTTCTAGATTCTTCGTTCGGGAGTTTAGCCTAGACACTGCTGCCAAACACGTACCTGGCCGGATGACGGGCCCGAGTCCTACCCGTCGAGAGCTAATATCTTGGTTCCCTGAAGCGCAACTCAGCCCTGTGTCAAAGAATGAACTGTCAAAAAGAGGTATATCTAGAAATCTCAAACCGGTTCGATTCTGGTCTGATGAAGGTTTCCCGTATTCCAGACCGGGCTTCCCCCAAAACATGGATGCATGTCCAATCACTGCTCTGGAAGCCGCGGCGGAATCGGGGGATCTAGGGATCCTAGAGGAGATTGCTTCCGCCCAGCCTGATATGTCTCACTGGGCTTCACCGAACGGGTCCGTGCAAGAGGTTCCTGAGCCACCTACTCATTCCTCCCTCGCAACATCGAGTCCATTGCACAGGGCAATTAGACATGGCCACCTCCATATCTTACAGAGACTCCTCCAACTACGGCTAAATCCCAATATATTCCCAGCTGCCACGCCAACATGTGCAATTACACCCCTAATAGCCACCATAACCGACAGTGGCCCCGACGGGCCGAATATGGCTGCCTTTGACCTTATATTCAGGGAATCTTTCCACAAGCCTGATCTGAGCTTTAGAACGCCGATCTTCGACGTTCACGTCTTACATTTTGCCACTGCTTCTCTCTCACTTTCGTGCTTGAAGCATGTTGCGGCGAAAGTCCCCCTTTCTAGCGCAGGATGCACGAGTATTGGACATACCCTCCTTCACATCGCGACCCTTCCGCTTGATGAGAGTGAAATAAACTTCCACTCCGCGGCGATTCTTAGATCGGTGCATGATGTACGCACGCTTTCTTTCTCATGGAAACCTGAACCAGTCGCTGTATCTTTCCCATCACCAGTTTCGGGGGATGATAGAACGGAAGTCGATATACTAAACGATGATTCGAAGCTTTCTCGTCCCCAAGATACGAGCTTCTTCGCGAAACAAGTCGATGTTGTACGGTATCTCCTGGTGGAAAGCGAGAATGGTAGATATCACCCCGAAGCCCGTAAGGTTGACATATATGGGAACACGCCATTGCATTATGCTGCGGCGTATCGAACGGTGAATATGGATTTGTTGGATTTGCTTGTTGGTTCCGCAGGTGGGAAGGAGGCTTGGATGGAGGTAAGGAATAATGAAGGGTTTACTCCTCATGACTTATTGGAAAGGGGGTTGGAGGCATTGGAGAGGGTGGGTTGAATGGAGGTGAGTGGTTCTCTTTCTCCTTTGGTGTATTCTTCATTGCTGTCCATTATTTTCATAGCAATGGTAAGATATCGCCCCGCATACACTACACGCTCTTTGTGTGCATGTGTAGGGCACAGCCGTGGACATCCTATCTAGGTTAGACAATCAACCTCGCCCTCCATATCGGTTGGGGCGGCAGGAATGGGTGACTGTTACCACCTATTAAGCTACTTGCGGCGGGTAAAAGTAATGCATAATAATAAATTGATAGTGATTAATAAATTCTAATTGTTTAACCCTCCATTTCCAACGTACATACGCCAACCCGAAACCACTCAGGAGTAGAACGCAACAAGAACCGAAATTAAAAAAAGATGGTTAGAAAAAGATTCGAATATCTGTCTTATACTCCAAACCCGTCCCTCCAGAACAATGACCCAATTACCTCTCGTCTACTTCTATAGTAGGATATGGGAACGAACCCGGGAGAGGTAATGGGACAGCCAATAACAAAAATAAAAAAAGCTTTATTGCAAAAGAAAAAACCACAAGGTACGCCAGTGTATGTGGATGGTATACGCTTTAAAAATATCGTTTCAAGTTATCGTTGAATGGGATGGATGGAAGATGGGATTGCATGTTCATCACATCTCATCTTTGATCCTCTCCCCTGTCTCCCATTCCCACTTCCTACAACCACCGAACCAGCCTCGTTCGACGCAGCGGCATCGGTCGCGGCCAGTTGGTGGCTCCGAAGTTGGGGATGGGTCTCGGCAGATTAGACCGAACCAGGCTGGTGAGGTGCAGGTGTGTTGACACTTGGTGGATGGGGGTGAGGCGGTTGAGGTAGGAGTGATGGTGGTTGTAGTGGTGGTGCTGGTGGGGTCGCGGCAGCCGAACCAACCGGGATCGCGGCATGAGCTGGTGGTGGATGTCGACGTTGTTGGTGGGTCGGTTGTTAACGTTGGTGGAGGTGTGGTAGAGGGTGCAGATGTTGCTGTAGTGGTTGTAGTTGGGTCGTTGCAACCGAACCACCCCGGAGTTTTGCAGGTGGAGGTTGAGGTTGAGGTAGTCGACACCTCTGAAGTAGTGGTTGATCCCATTGATGTTGTTGTAGTTTCGTCAAGACAACCCCACCATCCCGGTGTTTGGCAAGTAGATGTTCTTGTCTTCGTGAAGGAAGATGTGCTCGGGGCTGTGGTCGTGGTACCGGTGGGATCCGTACCGTTACCTTCGAAGAATTTCCAAAGAGCACAATCGACGCATTCCTTCTCTTGGGCACAAGCTGGAACATCATCATAAACATCGATCACCGTTGAAATAACGGTACGAATCTGATGGTTCCCAATCCCAACTCTCCAGCCTTTGTCCTCGACCGTGTCATAAACGCAGGTTTGGCCCGTGTGGCACATAGATTCCATCGCATAGCCTCCCAGAGTACATATTGAAGTGACTCCGTTACAAGTCCCCATGAAGATTGGGTCTGCGGTTTGCCCAAAGTGATAAGCACCAGTATTATTCCGGGTTTGGTGTGCCCATGGGTTGGTTCCTGGTGGAGATGGAAGACCTAATCGTGATGCTGCTAGAGCCTCTGGGGGAGCCTCAAATGTAACGACGGGTAGGCCAAATGTCAAGCCAAGTAAACTACTCACAGAACCACCCAAGGAATGTCCGGTAAGCCAGACTTCCGAATGGGGGTATATTTCCGTGACGTTCGTATAAAGCTCGATTGCTGCTCGATAATATCGATTCTCAGCTCTCAACGCTTTGGCCAGACAGGTCGAGTCGCAAGTGTATGTCGACGAATAACAATCGCAAACTTGCCTCCAGAAATATTGGCCACCCTGAGCACAGCAACAACTGAAGAATAAATTATCGTTTTCCTTGTCGTTGGTTGTGGTTTCTGAACCGTCGAACAGGGCAGGAGAGGTCCCTTTCAAGGCGACGATGATCGTCGAGTTTCCCTTGTCTGCGTATATATGACCCCGTAGCCCATCATTCTCCCAACCAAACCTTTGCGAGTAGTTGAATGGTGTCTTCACGTCTTCCCAGTTCTCCGTCCCGCGCTCCATGATATACGCATTTGCTGACATCCACGCGAGACTGCGAACGGTCTCCTTATCGGTGATATTTGGCCCTACAACCTCATCCGTTGTCCAATCTGAAGGGGAAAGAATGGATGCAGAGCCACTCATCCTTGCCGTCAAGAGGTGGTCTTCGATGGTGGATAGACTTCTATCCGAGAGTCGTTCAATGCTCAAGGGGTTGGAGGAGGCAGTAAGGGTAGGAGAGAGTTCCATTTCCTGTTTGTCATCGTCGGAAGCTATCCACAGCGGTTCATCGGGCTTCACGTCGAGACGTTTATGGAGGTTTGGATCGTCGTAGGTGCCATGGTGGAAGACGTGCCGCAGCGACTAGAGCCATCTCAGTCAGCTTCTACTTCAGAGCAATATAAAAGGCTCAAAACTTACAAACTCCTGGCTTCCTGATAACGACCCTAAGCTCTTCTCTGGTATTCGTGGGGGGATAAGAGGGACCTCCGCCTGTGCCGAACCCCATGAACCCCATGCCGATGCAGCTGGAACTGCGGAGACGATAAGAGAGAGAAGTACGACAGACGAAGCCATGGCCCTTGAAGGACGAGCTTTCATTTTTCTTCTATCCTTTAACATAAGTAGGTAACCGAATATATCTCACTTGACTAGGAAGAGAAGCTCTTCAGCTCAACGTTCACGGCGAAGGCACAAGAATGAGCATGAACATGAGGCCGCCAATGAGAAGGCGGCCTGACGATCACTCCGTCAGATACGTCACACCTCGGTTCTGCGTGGTTGGAGTGAGTGGGTAACCGTATATAGGGGTGGACGAGAAAGACCAAGTGTGAAATGTCACGTGCAGCTTCCGCGACATGGGTTGTTGGAGAGAGGCATGCTCGACACGGAGGAGTATCACGATAACAAGTTCAAGGTCTGACGAGGCTTGGAGAAATTAATATCAAGGGATGAAACTTGCCAGAGCCACGGTTTTGCACTCGTTATAAAGGAAAGGGCCACAGCTGCCTGACTACTTGTGATTATCCTCGGTCATCGACTAGGCACTCTATCAGTCGCATTCGGATTCTCCATGGTCTAGCTACGACATCCCGACGCAGACAGGAAATACCGATTTACGCCCCTCTATATCCGACCGTCTCGGGACGTTACATCCTCACAGTTGCCATGTCCGCTCAAACTACCATACCGGATTCTAATAATGATCCACCCCGATCGTTCACGCGGATGGAGACGCCGACGAGGCCGTTCGTGAGAAGCACATCGAATACTGCTCCCGACTCGGTGAATTTGGAGGTGGTTCAGCCGGATCCGCTTCCGCTACCTACCTCCGAGGAGAGCCCAGCTGGAGCAGATGTCTTCGAGAAACAAGCGTCGTCAGATTCGGGGACAGACGATGCAACGGAGGACAGCGAGCAGCTTTTATCCCGTTCGCAGAGCGTCCCTGATCGGTTTGATGAGTTGCCTATTGAGCTTATGAGCCTTACTGATCGGTAGGAAGCTCCCTTGGTGGTGCTCCTTGACCAATGTGCTAACCATGTGCCTGGGTAGTTTCATCGAGTCTTTAAGCGCCAAAGTACACTCCACCCCTCCCTCAATCGATAGACTCTCCGACCTTTTCCAGGAATTCTACATCCGTGCTGGCTCACACATAGCAACGCATATCTCAGCTCTAGCATCGACTTTGCACCGCGATACTTCCCCTGCTCCGCCACGATCCTCTCGAAGCTCGAGCCAATCAACCTTGGGCCTATCCACGTCGAGTAAAAATCAAAAGGCTGCTCCCAAGGCCCTTGAGAGGGCCACAACTGACCACCAGATGCTTACACCTGAAGAGGTCGCGGAACGGAGGAAGGCTCGAAAGTTACTGGAATATAAACGTCTTGCGTTAGAGGAGGCGGTGGAACGAAGGGCTTGTGAATCGATTTACGAGAAAATATGGCGCCACAGGAGTACGCTGGATGAGGTTCAAGATGAAAAGTTACGATCCAAAACCGCTGCTCTGTCACTGGTTGGCATTGGTCTCAAAGATCTTGGCATTGAGATCGGTGAAGTGAACGACGAGAAAGAGGAGGTTGCCCGCGAGTTACTTACTACTGCAAGGGAGAGCCTAGCAAAGATGAATCAGGAGAAATTTCCACTCGGGAAGCTTAGCCATCTTACAGCTGCCCACAAAGCTATCGTCGATACACTCACCAACATCCTTCCGTCATCTTCTTCGGCAGATGAAATTCTGCCAACATTAATATTTACTCTAATAACCTCGCCTCCGGAAGGCATTAACGTCATTAGCAACCTCTTGTTTATCCAGCGTTTCCGTTCAGCGAGCAAGCTTGATGGTGAAGCAGCCTACTGTCTCACAAATCTGGAGGCTGCAATTAGCTTCTTGGAGAATGTCGATTTATCAACTCTAAGAGCCGATGAGGTCCGTGAAGGGCCTGCGAAACCTTTGAGCGATGGATCTACCACTCCATTATCCGAAAAACAAGACCCACTACGTGCTGATGGAGATCGGCCTGCCGCGGATTTATCTAGCAACCCCCCATTATCTTCTAAGTCGCCAGACACGAGCAAGCAAACCACCTCCACACCAAGTCTTTCCGCATCGAATGTTCCAAACCCTTCTTCTCTTCAACGGCCCTTAAGCAGCCTATTCAACCCTCCTGCCAGGGCTCTGGGAGCTGCCAACGACGCCGTGCGAAACACCGCTGATCAAAGCTTGAAGAACATTAGCGCCACTCTAGACAATAGTTTTAATTTCATGTTTGGTCGTCTCCGAGAAGTTCAGATGAAGGGAGGTGGATTAACGGAAAGTCGGCGCGGAATAGTCCCCAAGACACTGGATGATGCTCGCCGACTAGTCAACCCCCCTCCAATACTAGATGGCGGTTCAACTGATACCTCCACCGACACGCCAACAAAGGCTCGGGCAGAAGATAGGCTGGTAGGTTTACTCGTAGGAAAAGGATCCCTACGGGGACATAATTTCGACAGTCTTACTAATATGGGGCGCGCAAAGAGAACCGCCTTGTCTCCTCGATCCGGTGACTCGAAAGCCCAAACCTCCGTTACAAATGTCACCGCGACCAAATCCAACCTATCCCCCCAGCCCTCGACATCTACCCCTCCAGCCGCGGCCTTCGAATCTATGAAGAATTTCGGAAATACACTGAACCCCCTGAATCACATCCCGGGAATGATCCGGGGATTTGGCCGGAATACCCCCGAAATTCAACAACAAGCAGTCTCGCCTTCTCCCGACAAGCTGAAACTACCGGGCTCATCAGACGGTAAATCGGTTCTATCCAACACTGAATCCGAAGAAGTCTCGATATCAAATATCGCCCCGCCTATCAAACGATTTATGGATGCACAGGATGCAGGTGATCTGAAAGTATCTGATATTTCTGAACTGCTTGAAGATTATAAAAGACTTGCTATTTCGTTGGGCACGATTGCAGGGAAGACGAATTAGTTGCCATTTCTCTCCCATGTTTATTGTGCTGTCACAGCAATGTAGAATATACTCATACATGTTTTGCTTATGACCTATATAATCGTTTGTCCTGATAGGGAAAACTACACATGCAACTGCTACCACAGAAGGAACAAACCTTAACAGAAGACCTTAAACTATAAGCATCAACTATAAAGCCAGTGATAATCTCAATGTGAACAAAGCTGGAATTCGTGAAAAGGCCATAGATGGGAGTAGTGAAAGGCAACCAGATATGGGGTAAAGATATGAGAGACGGTAAGAAAATATACGCCATATAAATGCTGATAAACACCGTGATATGCATGCATATAGCTCGTAGACAAAGGGAAAATTCCGTGAAGTAAAAAGGCATCATCAACTTTTCCGCGTCGTACATTGTAGAAAGGAAGGAAATAGTAATCCGTCCACATCGTACTTCATTTCACGGAGTCCGCCCTTTCAGAACTTCTAACCCCCCGGTCCTCATCTCCACCAACCTCTTATCCAGGTCCTTACCCTTACTCTCAACATCATCATACCGCCTCTCCACCTCCTTCTCAAACGCAGCAGCAACCTTCCGTCTCTCATGGCGAGCATTCTTAACATTCTGAAGGATAGCCCCGAACTGCTCGATGAGCAAGTCCCCACATTCCTCCCACTGACTGATCGTTAGAGAGGAGAAGAAGTCGCGACGTTGGTCGGCTGTGAGATTTTTGAGACGGGGTAGTTCTTCGGAGAGGTTGAGGGAGGATCTTTTGGTTGGGAAGAGGGCTGGTTTTTGTGGGGAGGGGTCGAAGTCGAAGGATTCGGATTTTAGGTCTGAAAATGGTTTGGATAGGAGGACTTCCGCTGGGTAGTCTGTGCCGTAGGTGTGGAATGGGAGTTTTGGGGTCGTTGCTGGACGTTTTTGCCGTTGGGATGGGGCGGGTATGTCTGACTTGTCGATGGAGTCTGAGCTGTCGTCTAGAGCGCTTAGATCTGTTAAGTCGAACGATTTGGAGTTTGGGACTCCTTCGCTGGTATTTGATTTCACCAGAGTCGGTCTGACTGCCTTTCTGGGGGAGGGAGGATTGGTTCGAGGTGCTCGAACAGGTGATTGGGGGGCATCAGGCTTTACCGACACTGGGTGGTCAACTTGGGAGCTGGGATTGTTTGCGTTGCTCGCATCATTTTCTACCCTGGGGTGGGAAGAATAAGAGTCCAGAAGACGATGGTTTCTGTTAAATCTTCCTCTGATGGGAATGGTGCCAGGCGATTGGGAGCGTTGTGGATAATCGGGTTGATTGTTGTAGTTCGCTTGGGTATCTCCTCCTATATCTTGCCTTTGAGGGAGTGCGGTAAAAGGTGGTAGGCTTCCGCGATTTAAAGAAGGCGTCGGATATGGTTGTCTAAGCCCAGGCCGTCGGCCAGTGTCGCGTAAAGCCGCCTCAATACGTGAGCTTGCAGTTCCTCCACTGGGGGCAGTGTTCCCGCCCGCGTCATACTCTTGAACGTGTTCAGCGTCAGAGCCCCCTTCATTCTGCGCAGGGGGAGCTCGTAATCGTTGCGTCTCCTGGTCATCTCCTCCGCCACTTTCTTCTGAATCGGAAGGGAGTTCGGATGCCAATCTATCAGCCCAGCCCCTGAGATCGTTTATGTTCTGAGGATGATGGTTTTGGGAGTTGAGTCCGCGATTGATACCTCCTTGGAAGGCTGGAGGTTGGGTCTGGTAGGGTTGGTTTTCATCACTATACACGACGCTGCCACTTGCAATCGTAGAATCATCGATCCCTTCTACATCGGTATCAAACATATCTGCATGTTTTCCGGGACTGCCTCGTCCGTTCTGCGCCTGCTGTTCTTGGATTGCCTCATAGTGTGGGTCATTGACCGGATTTTCCTGACGTTCTGGTGGTTGTAAATTGGCTAGTGCTGGGAAGGGTTGGCTGGTCAGCCTTGTTGGAGGAACTCCAACTCTAGCCTTCCCAGCAACAGCTTGTCGTGAGATTCGAGGATTGGGCTTGTCTCCTTTTTGGGGGGAGACTGGTCCATGGGTTTCTTTCCCATAGATAAAACCTTTTACGTTCATGATTGGGAGAATCACAACAGGGGATTGTGAGCGGATGATATAGATGACTGGGAAAGCTTCGATAGATCTATATTTGGGTCAGTTGCTCCCCCCTTCGCTCCCTCATACATGAGAGGTTGATAGAAAGACGCCCAGAAAGGCCGTGGACGTTGACACGAGAGCATCGCGAACTCACGTGATTCTAATAAAATTAGTCAGCTTTTTATACACTCAGCACCCCTTTCTCGAGTTGTCTCATTAAAAAACAGTGTTAAGGTCTTGTAAAACATATTCATCATTTTCGTTAATCATTGATAAATTACACCCATATGGTATATAGGATTCAGAGCCTGTGACCTCCAATCCTCTCGGTTCTGGTGGGTTTCCAGGTTGAAATCTAGAGCCCGAATCTATAATACAACGGTTTCCGTAAAGCATGCGCCTATTCCTCGATATGTAAGCTCTCGAGTGAAAGAGACATCGCCTTCGTTCGACGTTTTGCCTTATCGAAGAGTTCACTCGCTTTGTCTATCTCAGTATCCCTTTTCTCCAGAGCCGATCTGCGTTGTTGTCGTCTGGCAAATGTCGATTCCATATCCTCGTAGCCAGGCTCGGGGGATAGACTATCACCGTCGTCCTCCCCTATACCTTCCTTAGACAGCTGAAGGTCCCCAATCCACAGAGATATCATGCCACGTAATCTGAGTAGTTCGACGCTGTCCGAATAAGGGGGCGAGACCATGATCTCATCCATCCTCGCAGCAATCTGCTCGGCTTCTTGCAACTCCTTTTCGTAGATCTGGGAGATGGCTGCTTTCATTTTATTCCTGTTCGACGGGATGTCACTCGACATCGAGATATCTTCATCCTCCCGGCTTTCATCGGCGCTGTCCCATTCGTCCTTGGAATCTATTGGCATTTCCCGAGCAGACTTGCTTTCTTCTTGGACTATGTATACCCAGAGCCCAAACATTGCAGGATAGAAATCCAACGGACCCGTCGAATTTGGCGAGGACCTTCGATACGGATACTGAAGTATGAGTCTTTCGTAATAATTTTTCGCTTCCTCAAAACCTTTCCGTGTGAACCAGGGCTTAGTGAGGCCTTGAGCGGTTTTGCCAATTCCCCGATGGTTCCCATCTTGGTCAGATGTGTTCTGCATATCCCGACGTAGCAGTATTTCCGCGCCGATGCCCCATCTTCCTTGAGTCCTCACGTCGACAGGGATGCCGCCGAACTCTTCTCGTAAGATAAGCCCCCAGGCTCTACCCGCCCTAACATAGTCTCCTTCAAGAATGAAACGATGTAAAACCGTAGTGAGTACAGATAGATGCTGCAATCGTGGGTTATGGTTTTGACTTGATGGTTTTGGTTCGTATATCGGAGGAGAAAGTTTGGATAGCTCTACATCTATATCTTTTTTATTGATTCGGGAGGGGGCCTCGGACGGTGGAGGTGCATGTGGAAAATTTCCACCAGGAAGCTCACTATCAAACGAAAGGCCTGCGATGCGATATTGGTGGGCTTCGTTTGGAGTTAACACTAATGCCGAGCTACCGGGAGTGCTGGGACGGGTCGATGTGTCGTCGACAATATCGTCATCATCAGAGTCATATCTGTCTAGATTTCGAGAGTTTCTATCTCTCTTTTTCGACTCAAATTTCGTTATCCGATAGCTTTGTGGCTGCTGCCAGAGGGCAAGCGGGAGGGAGAAGAAGGATGGAGGTTGAGCGGGAGACATCGGAAGAGAGCCTTGTAGTAATAGGGTAGAGAAAGCAAATAACCCCCCCCTTCCCATGGGAAGATAATCACTTCCCGTCCTTGGGTAAGCACGGAAAAGCCCCAGATTTCTCTATCAAGGCTTCAGAGGAAGAAAAGACCCATAACTCCTTTATGGATGTGACGATTGAAACACCACAAAATAGGTACTGGTGGAAATAAAGGTTGATGCTCTTTGTAGATCAGCATCCAAGCCTCACACTATGGTAAAGACTAACCCCCGACGCTCTGCAACCATCACCCAGCTCACCTCCTTTGATATCTCTTCACAACGAATTCGTTTAGCCGCCGTTCTTGTGAGATGAAAAAAAGCGCTTAACCGGGATCGCTTAGCGCAAAACGGTTGACAGTGTGACACTAAACCCTAATAGGAAGCTCCAGTACAGTCAGCAACATGATAAGAGGAGCGAATCAGGGTTCAGTCCACGATAGGTTAGCTCGTCTGATCGCTTGGATGAGGCTCGCATCAAAAGTTGATCTTGAGACGAGCAACAGCTTTGGATATACAACAGCCGCGAGCTGCCGGTTTCAAGTCACTACCGTGGAAGAAGTTTTGGCAGCTTACTCACTACTTAGTCTTCAAGGGGGAGCTGGGTTTCAGCAAAGAAAATGCTTGTGGCTTTGTTCACACATCTAAACCCAACACCAACTTTTCTCCTTTAAGACCTCTCAACAACTCGCCGAACTCACTATCTTCTTCTTCACAACGGGTTCCCAACGCCTCAGAATTGAAGCGGTGCGAACTAGGTTTAAACAGGAAGTTCTCTTCAGTTTCCGGGGATATTCACTTTATCCTAGCTAGGGATCTGCGTTCTCAACTCCCATAACACTTTGTACGTGGAACAGCCGTCCAAGCCTGCCTTATTTGCTTTATCATCACTTCACTTTTTTTAAAGCCATAAACAGCTTGACGGTCACCCGTATAACAAATGTAACTGGTTGTGCTAATTACACTTCTGATAGGCGCCTCCTTCCTCACGTATGATCATGTTTTAGATATCAGTCAGTGCGCTATCTTTCTTCCCCTTTCAACTTCTCCCAAATCGACGCCATGGGGCAGACATCTTCGACACAACTGCCAAATACGTCGCAGAACAACATGCAACATCTCCCCCGGAGTACGCGAGGGTCGGAGAGTGGAAATGGAAGTAACCGGGGCATGGGCCGCGACCATCCGGGCAACGCGAATCTGGACCGCAGAAACACCGTAGCGGGGTCAACACATCTGGGGTACAGGAATAGTCAAGCAAGCAACTCAAACAGCATCTCAGCTTCGATGATGTCGCAGCATATGAATGCGGTACCATCCAGCGAACAGCGTCCTACGGCAACAACGCGAGAGTTGGCCGAAGAGAGCCCAATGACAAGTACAGAAGAAATACGGATCAGAAATGCAACCTTGGCAAGGCGACAGTCAACCATGTCACAGCTTGGGACACGCATCTTGCCAAATTCTGTGGTGAGGGGACTGTTCAGTAGTGGAGAGGAGACTTCTGCGGAAGGGGCGGCTCTTCGAAACGGGCATCACACTTCAAGAACACTGGGAAGGTCAGAAACAGTACAGCACAGTCGCCGCTTCTCACCATTCAGGTCACTCAGCTCAAGGGGTATTGACAGAAGACGCTCAATACGGGGCCCCTATCCTCTCAACCGTGGAGATTCTACTATTATGCCTGAAACACCCCCTAATCCAGATAGAAACTCCAGCTCCAGCCGGAATTCTTGGCGTCAGCATGCGAGATTAAGCCGTGTCCGGCACTCGATTTCAACGCCACTATCACAGATGTTTGGGCAACCCTCGGAACGACCATTTACGGACAACTCACCCATGCCTCCTCCTGAGCAACCTGAGCGGGCTTCTTTGCCACCAGATCCGGAACGTGTACTGCCGCCGCTGGGAGATATGGATACCGGAATGGATGTTGAACACTCTCCGCATGAGTTAGATTCTGTTGAACAGGAGATGAGGCCCCCTCGTTCTATCTCCCCTGCTTCATCCCGACCCTCTCAGGTTGCTAGTGGCATTAGAAGGCTTCCAAGCGCTTTGAGAGCCCGATCGTCTCGGTTCCTCCGTCGAGAAGACCGTACGCCCTTATCTCAAGTATTACAACTCGCAGCTGCCGCAATTGCGGCCCAACTCTCCGGTGGTGCCGGCCCGGCTATGGGTAATGTCCAGGCTGTGGGTGCAGATGGTCTCGATGGCACTCTAGACTCCTTTATAAGAAGTTTGAATGGCTCCCAATCTCTCCAGGGGCAAATGGCAAGGCCGGATGGTGAGACCAGTGCTCAAGCCGGCGACGGCAGCTCACCCCCCGTCAACTTTCTACGAGTGTTCCGCTTTGTTAACCCTGATACTTCTGGGTCAAACTCTACCCCCCCTGCTCGCACATCTACTGACTCAGAAAGTCGCGAGTCGGGCACGGATAGGATGGATATTGATGGACCACCCGAGGAAACAACAACAACAGACGGTAGAATAATCACGTTGGTCGTCGTAGGGATAAGGCCGGTTCCGGCCAACATTAGACCAAGAGATGAAAATCCAGACGATGCTAGTGCAAGCGCAGAAAATCCGATCCCTGGATCTCCTGTGGAGCCACCACGCGGCCTTGGGAATCCTGGAGGCTTGCTGCGTCGTGCCGACGGGCGATCTAGGTTCTCCCCACACCGTCATTCTATGGGGTCTACGGGTGCATTCCCCTCAAACTATGATAGCCAACGGCATCACCGATCACACACAACTACACGTGGCCAACCAGAAGCAGGAGCCTCAAGTGGTTCGAGATCATCACTCCATACAGGCATATCGGACAGCCCACCAGGACCTTTCCCTCCTCCATCCACGCCGGCTGAACCGGGTTTATCTGCCCAATCGTCCGGAACAACCAGTCCTAACAGGCGACCATCTTCTTCATCTGGCATGCCGCCACACATTCTCCCTCAGTTGAATGAAGATCCTATGCTCAACTCTGAAGCCCAGCCATCTGTAGAAAGCACGTTTAATACTGCCCGACAGCGTCGCAGAAGCGATTCGGAATTTGCCCGTCGACGTGACCTCGGATCTGGGGCAGCAAGACGGAATGGTGTAGTCGAAGCTGATAATGCGCCGTCGCCTACTGGACGAAGCTGGCTAATATACGTTGTTGGAACGAATATCTCGGAAAATCACCCTGCATTTGCAGCTCCCAGCCTTTTCACTGATGTAAGGTTTACCCTCAGATATACCTGGAACCTTATGACTTATATTAACCGTTTCCCAGAATCCAACATACGAGGACATGATCCTTTTATCATCCTTGCTCGGCCCTGCCAAGCCGCCCGTTGCTACCCAGGATGATATTACCTCGGCCGGAGGGCTCTACCGTCTTGTGGAGTACGGCGGATCGTTAATAGCTGAATCTTTGGATAACTCTGAACAGATCCCTATAGCGGAGAATGATCGATGCCTTATTTGCTTATCCGACTATGAAGCTGCAGAAGAAGTTCGTCAGTTAGCCAAGTGCCATCACATCTATCACCGCGAGTGTATCGATGAGGTAAGAACATCCAAATGAACATCCGATGCCCAGTTTTTTCTTTTTTTTCATTTTTCACTTTTTTGTATTTTACTTTTTTAGAATATCGTGGCTAACTCTCGTATCTACAGTGGCTTACAACGGGACGCAACTCATGCCCAGTGTGTAGAGGTCAAGGCGTCTCCGGGACCCCGGATGCCAACGGTGACACCAATGCACAGACGCAGACACTCGCGCCCTAGCCATTGAACTCCATCGGAATAGCTGCATTGGTGTCGCTCGGCATCGCCACCCAACTCTTCTCCATCACTTATAAACAAACCTCTTCCGTTTTCATTTTTCATTCTCGAGTGCTCCACGAGTTCCTTTTGGTTTCATACGTAACTATTTCATCGGAGCTAGTCACTGTCTCCCCTTATTTTCTATTTTCTTCATTAGCCGTTTGGCGCCATCTCCCATTCATCTGGCGGTATGGCGCGGGTGCATTTTCCATTTAGCGGACGGTCTCTATTTTACTTTCCTGTTTCATTTTGCGCGCCAGTGTTCAGCATGGAAGGCATGGGGCGGGTACGAATTTGGCTATGTCCTGGCATCCAGCGCATTGCTTGGCCCAACATTCATCTTCTCTTTGCATGCCTTACATTGAGCGCACTCTCGTTGGGTGATCTCAATACGAGGCTTCAGTATTGACTCTTCCTGCGTGTCTAAGTCTTTCCTCTCCGCTTCTTTCTTCTATACACAAATTGTCTGGGTTGGGATTGTTTGATTCTTTAGCATGTTCACAGCGTTTTCTCTATTTAGGCTCTTGTTTATCTGTCATTGGGTGTGAGTGTCTTCGTCTGAACGAGTCTCTTTCTATTGTTTCTTTTTCTCACTTGTCATAGTTAACTATGTTAGACAACAATGAATACGATTATATCTATCTTTCTGTTGCCGATGGAGATTTAGCGAGGGACCGGGGATGCCATTGTTTGCTTTTTCTTGCGAGTATTTCGGACAGGCTTTACTTTTAACTTTGATTTACCCTTGTTTCAAAGTAAACGTGTGTAGCTGAACAGTGAATGGCGGTTGAGATCTTAATATGACGGTGAGCATGGCCCGTGACACAATATAAATTTAAGCTTATATATTTAGGTTTGGATGGCGGGTTCGTGCATAGGCCCCACAACCATGTGTATCTTTATTTAGAAGAGCCTGGCAACTGGGTAGATCAGGGCCAGACGTGAACTAATATATTTGGGCACATAAGTACTATATATATATATATAAGAACATGAAGATGAATCAACCTGACAATCAAGCAACAAAAAATGAAGGTGACATTGAAGAACCACCCAAGGGGCCCGAACCAAACCCTGAACCAGAACCGGAGCCTCAGGAGGATGAATGGATCTGGGATTTTCCTACGAAGAGGAAAAAGATAAAGGAGAAGCGGCTAAGCTACCTTGGGGAGCCCTCAAAATTAGTCAAGTCTGAGCCAGAACCCGAGCTAGATAACCGCATCTTGTCAGATTGAGATTCGAAGAAGAAATATTATTGCAAAAGAGTGGGACGTCAACAATAGCTGAAAGCCCGAGGGCATCTTTGGAGAAAGACTGACTGCTACAACGTACTGCAATGATTATCAGAAAAGAATAACAAAACAACAGAAGAAACAAATGCATAGATAGCAGTCTTTCTCTCAGTGATGTATACTATTGAGACTATCAAGACCGGCAGGAACTACTTCTCTTAAAGTTAGATATAAGCCATTTCTCACTATGTATAAGTAGAGAGAGGTATATATACCGATCACAGCTATTTATTTGGTGCACATCTGCTGCAATACAGCTTTAACACCATGACACCCCCCTTATCGACAGAATAAGTCGAGCACTCTCTCTCCTTGTCGCATCCATTGCAGCGAACAAGGGCCATGATGAATGCTGTCTAGTGGCGATTCAACAAGCGAGAATGTTGCCAACCGTTTGTTACCAGCCTGAAAGCGCTTTCGCCTGATGATTCAGGGGTTGCGAAGAACGGCGATAAGCTGAGAGATCTGTGAAATGTTAGTCATGACAAACTCATAATATAGATACTAGGTAAGTGATACATAACTGGAGAGAGAAGGAATTGTCACTTGATGCAGTTGAATATCTTGGTAGCTAAGTAGCTATAGCAAAGGATCAAAGGTAGAGAGTATAGTATGATATTGAACGAATTGCTAATTCCTCCCTCTCTTTCAGAGGGGATGAGCTGTATATAAGATAATATCTATCTAAGAGAGAGTCACTGTTACTGGCTGGCATAAAGCGGGGTAACCGCTGACTGAGCTGGCAGCAAGGGATGTAGAGAGGTCAATAGGGATAGACTGGCCTGCAGTCAGTGAGCAGCTGACTGCGAGCCAGCTGCAAGGTATTTCAAATACCAGAAGGAAGAGTTTCTAGTGATGGGAAATGATCTTCGGCTGTTACAATGTTTCAACTTTCACTTCTTTAAATCTCTGATGTTTGACTCTCTTCTTACTCTTCAATTTTGTTTCAGTCTTTCGGAGGGCAGGACCGTGGGGCCGTAGAATTGTAGGCCGGCGTCTCTCTACTGCCTGCCTATGCTACAAGAGTAGTTGCTTGTGGTGCCGAATGAGCTGTGGGTGCGAGACCTGGTAGTACTTCTCGCTAAGCGCTACACCCGGGCGGATATGGTGATGGCAGGCCGTATTAACCAAGAGAGGAGGCGTCGGTATATAACGGTCTCTGATCTCTCCCGCAAATTGAGATATGTTCGTTTGTCCTAGCACCGGGTCTGTGGTACTGGACGGGTGCTAACAGGAGACATTGTGACACCCAATCGAGCAGTGGAAAGCACCGTGAAGCAGAAAAACAAGACGAAAGCGTAGGAGAGTGTCCTAGAACTGGAAACTCAAGAAGAACAAATGCCAATATCTAATATAGTAAATGCACCTGGTATGCACTGTCCGAGATAGCTCGAGAAGATTCAGGGGTTGGCCTGGTGGTTGCGACGAACCTACCCCCGATGAACTAGCCCACAGAAAACCCGAAAATACAATAGAGCAATGAGCAGAAATCTTTCTAAGCCTGTGAGAATATGTTTTCCCCGAAAAACTACCCCATCGACGCGTCGCCGTACAATCTCAGGGGTTCTTCTCATCTTAGAGCAAATATAAATGTTTTACAAACCAAACAGAGAGCCGGTGTAGCAAACTGAGCTATTTAAGCAAACACTTCCCAAGAAAAGTCATCTTTTCCATACTCCCCGACCTTGGTACGAAAAAAGTAGGCGTGTCCGGGAATAAGGTTACAAGTCGTCAATGATCAAAGTGTCTGGTTTAAGGGACGGTGGTGGATGGGGGGGTGGGTGACGTCGCAGCCGTTCCATGAGGTGCGTTCTAGTGAGAGGTGGGGTGTCTGTCCGTGGGTTTGCTGTGAGGAAAAGGTGAATGATATCGCGGTCGAGATTGAGCACTAGATGCCTAGATTAACTCATTAGTTGTGAGAACTTTGGAAAGCCCCGAACGCTATCTTCCATATTAAGCCGGTTCCAAGGGGTATTGCGGTATAAGATACTACAAGGGAATTGATGAGAAGAAACATCGGTCCGGGTTCGGGAGAAGCCCATCGAGAAAGATAGCCTTCGACGATATTGCCAACCGACAAGCCCTACTTACTTTTCTCAACGAGGATTCCAAGTGTACCCGCTCATTGCCATTTGATTGCGCAGTCGCACTTCACGCATATACTCTCTTTGAAGATCGGTCATCGAGGGCCAGTTCTGATCCGGAAATCCGATAAAAAGCATATGTGCAGCGGCGCCGACCATGACTGCGAAGCCAGCGCCAAGGACAGAGATGAACACCACGAGGGAAGGGTTAAGGTCAGGCATCCTTGCGGCGAAGATAAGAGGTGACCGGGAGGATAGGATAGAGATAAACGGAGAGAGGGGTATATTCGGAAGTACTCCGGAATGTATAGAGACAATATGTCGAGAGAGAAGAGAGGTAGATTCTTGGCGCTGGAAGTAAACAAGAATAACGACGAGGAAGGGATGCGCAGGAAATGTGAATGTTAGATATTAGGAAATAAGATCAAGAGATCGTCTCGAGAAGTTATCATGGAGATGTGGAATGTATTGTTGAGGGGCATTGGTATTCCGATTGTGCTCAGCCACACCCGGAAATTCCGGCTGGACTTGAATTGTGCCAGGGCTTCCTGGCATAAAACGCCATCAGCGATTACACAAAGGAGTAAGAATAGGACGCGTCGTCAAGGTTAATATCGAGGTCGACCGAAGGGACGCCTGAAGGATGTCTGAGTTATTCATGAAGGTGGGGCAGGGGTATGCCAACAACGCTAAGGTCCATATCGATAGGATATGTCTCACATGTAGTGAAAAGCCAACACCGAACGCTGCTTGTTCGATAAAGAGGAAGTTGGTGTTTCAGAGTCAGACACTGAAAAATTCATGAGAAGCTGGGACCCTTGGTCTGGCGTCATAGCAGGTTAACCAATAACGCTCGGCATTATTTTCTCGGATTTAACTGGCCCGATACCCGGGGTCGATAATTCGGGTGAGCTTGGAGGAGGGAAGAGGAGCGTCTGAGGCCCTCGAGCGTGTTATTTAAATGGCCTGTGAGGCTTGAGCCGGCCGTTGTCCCCAAACCTGAGGTTAGGCTTCATTTTCACGGTCTCCTATTTTCAAAAATCAACTGCTGCGGTCACGAGATTCTCACACCCTTTGGGGGCCATCGCCCATACAGGTCTCAATATATCAATCCCCATCCCCAGCGAGATGAATCTGTCCCATCCCGTCCAGGACCAACTCCGCTAGAATCTAGCGGAATTCCGTCTGTATATTGCTATTATGTCTCTCAAAAAGTTGTGGTACAAAGCACAGTCCAGGGATATCCCTACAGCACAGAGAGCAGAAACGGCTGCCAGAAAACTTTACCTTCGGCAAAAGTAGGATATCAAACTCATACTCGGTATCACAAACTGCGCAGGCCTCCGGCCTGTCTTCTAGGCGAGCCCCTTGAGCTCTGGACGTGAGTCTTGTTGAACAATCGGGATAACGGTTTAACAAAAGCAGCGAGTTTGGGGGCAGTAATGGGGCTGAAATCCCAATAAACCTCAGGTCGAAAGTGTGGTGTTTGATATGCTCGAAAGTGAGATATTTTCGATGGTTGAGAATGAATAGGACTGCGTGAAGCCTCACTTGCAAGTATCAATCCGCTCGTAGCGCCATTTGTTGGAAAGGGCGATTCTAACAAACGATAGAGCGTAAGATGAATGAAATTTAAGTATACCCGGAGGAGAATTGCATCTACTTACTCCTTTTTTCGACTTGACTTCGGGATGGCCGATATCCAGTCAGGTTTTGGCCCTTTTGTACAACTGCAAACACGCGTCGATCAACTCTGTCGGTCACGTTCAGTCTGGGAGTACTCACAAGTAAAAACGATCCACTATATCGCTCATAGTTGAGAGAGATGATTGCTCTTCTTGGGCATGGAAATTTAGAAAATGATTAGGGCGAGATGTTGGGGTTGTCGAGTTTTGCTCTCAAGATGTCCCTGTTTCTTTCCACTCACAGACAATGACCCACTTTTATTAAGCATAAACCTAAGTTTAAATTTAAACCTTAATTAAGCGGAAGCCGGAAGATGGCCGGAGGCCTATTCTTACTTCAAGATCTTTCGAAGAGCGTTCAACATGAGATATCCCCTTATTATCATATAAAATTTTGTATCAGGTGTTATTTTCAGTTTGCTCTCCCGGATGGGAAGACCCCTGAACTACATTACGGTCGTTTGCTGCTAATCTAGATACAGGATCTTTGGAACGATTGACGGCTGAAGAGAGCATTTCGCCGTACCCGGGTACCGGGACACTGGGTTAAAAAGAACGGTCAGGGCTGTCCGGAGCTGGAACAGGTAATCATATCATACCAATCCCGACAATACCGCCCTTAATCTCCATGCGATCTTACGGAGAGTCGGTACTTGAAGCTCTCAGGGCAGGGTGGACATGCTATCCTGCTTTGCTTGAGGTTTGCGTCTCCACCGAGCGCCTCTTCATCATGTTCGATAGTTTTAGGGAACCTCTCATGTTTCTGGATAATCGGGATTAGCCACCCGTTCTAGAATTCCGTAGAAATTTGTTTCAACCAGTACATATATGAAGTGCTGCGCTATAACAGTGTCTTGATCGATCTTGTATCCCCAATGAGATATGGTAGATCTGGAGCGGGTTGCAATTCAATGCTACGGTAGCCTCGAGACTGTACCAGAATCCAGTATATCGACTCTAATTTGCACTGCTGTACTGGATGACTGCTGTACTGAATGTCGATGGAAGAGCGAGATGGGTGTCCTGTCCGGGTTATCCCTATGATTGGTCCGAGGGCTGGATCTGTCGTCATCTTAAATGGCGTTATCGATAAGATAGGAAGAAGAAGCCCTTGCTGTGGGTATGGGAAGGTAAGAGCGCGTGTGTTTCCAATTTGATGGCCCCATAGCCGATTGCAGCTTGATGAGCAGGGCATGCGTTGACAATCTCAGGGCTCAGAAAACGCCCAGAGTGCAGTCTGAAGGCGCAAGGGATGCCGGATTGACGAGGCTAACGAAAAGTAGTAGTTGGGTGATCGCATCTCGTTGCTCATCTCAGAGTCACATCCCGACTCCTGCAGCTTTCCGGCCCATATTGCCATCTTGGCGTTTCTCCAGGAAGAGGTCGTTGGATTGCAGGTGGTGAATATGAATAGGCCCGTGTTGCGTGTCCATGCATACGCTGACCGACAGCTCATTCCTGTTGACTAAAAATTAGAGTGCATGATGCATCCGCCCGGGAATGCTGAGAGCTTGAGATACATCCTGTCTGCGTTTCTCTCAGTTTCATCAATTCCCTTTCACGTGTTGAGATTAGCGCTCATGGTGGAACATGGAAGCTGGGGAGAAGGCATAGAGGGCGAAGACGGTGCCCCGTCGTACAGAGCCCGTTGACCTTTGATTGTTATTTGCAAAGGGTGGCTCAAATATATAAAACGCACTTTCTCCTGTTGCGTTTGGATGTTGATTTTGTTATTTCTCCCCAAGAAGGAGCCCCATCTGATGCATGTACCCTGGGCAGGATCTTCCTCGTATTCGCTAATAATGTGCACAAAAAAGATCACTGCGCCTATCGGATCGAAACCAGATGACTGATCATGAACAGTGATCTCCCTGGCATGGCAGCCGAATCAACGGAAGGAGAGAGAAGGATAAAAATCTCCGAACATCAGCTGTGCCGCAGTGCGGCCGGCCGAGCGAGGAAAGGCCCTCTTTTGACTCGATGCATATGATGCATGGGTTGAATCCTGATCGCCAGTTGAGAGACTTGAGACGCAAGGAGGGGCGCGGAATATTGGGTTCAAATGATTCCAGTGCTCGAAAAGTGCATATTTGAAACACTTGTCGAGAGAAATCAAAACAACGATAGGATGATCGTGGGTTGAATCATTTCTCACATGCCCCTCTCATCACATTTTACCCCGATTCCCGATACCCCTGTCGGTGGTTGAGGTCAAAGCTGACAAGCCCCACGAGGTTCTTTGTGATGCACATGCATCGTGCATGCTGAACCCCAGGAAGCAAAATGCTTGGACCAATGGTTGGCGCTTTGGATTCGGATCAAACCGCCCGGAAGAGGACAGTGTTCTCTTTTCCAAAGTAAACTTTAAGATCGACATGGGTTTCTTTTTGACATTTGATCCCCCCTTCAGAGTTCCCTTCGATTTCGAGAAGAACGGCGGATCCCGCGATTTAAGAGGGGTGTTCGATGCTCCGAGAACAATGCCAGATTTTGGACGAGGCAATGGATCTGAAGTTGGGGATGTCGGCCACATTCGTCGCCTTGCTGACGACCTCACTGGTTTGAAGACAATCCCTTAACAATTCTCCACTCCGCTGAAAAATCCCGAGTGTCCGTTTATAAGGGCCTTCTGGAGTTCAAAAGGCCCATTCTCTTCTGATCTCGGCCGAACCAACCAGGTCGCATAAACTCAAAGCTTTTTTTACATCATCCCTATTCACCCGCAAGGGGTTTCAATACTCTGGATGGTTGAAGATGGATGTCGTGGGGACAATCTGCCCGAGAAGCCCGCCCTCCTATCAGAAACCCGAAGCCATGGTTTTTGGTCCTATTTCCCCACTCGAGTCTCCGGCTGGGCCATTATTAGGGGGGGTATTATAGTAATGGGGATGTCAACTTGTCAACCCGAAGACACGTGGTCGGGTCTCAAAAACCTCTCCACTCCGAAGGCTGTCGGCTCGGATGACAAGAAATGAAAGAAAGGGATCTTTGGCTTTTCAAAGGTGGCATTGGATGACTGATTCTCAACCACCTCCTGCTCGGTCTTTGTTGAGTGGAGAAAGGGTTCAAGCTTTGAGTGACAGCGAAGGGAGATTCTCGATCGCTGGCCTGAGCGCATCTCTTTCAGAATCTGCCCATGGGTTTAATGGTGTATCCACAACAGTCAGTTGGAGCCCTCCCCCCTGATTGTGGATCTATGGGACCTAAGAACATTGCCCCTTTGAGAAATATCCCCAGTGCGATCAATACCACCGTCGTAGTTGAGATGAAAGCCGCAGCCGATTCTTGAGGGATGGATAAACTGTGCCGCCCTTGCACGTAAACTTATCAAGAATGTAGAATCAGATGAAAGTGCTCTTTGTTGATAGAGAAAGGAATGGTCCATATCAAATACGTGATTACATTCGTTCCTCCCTTGACCCCAGATTAGCGCTGTCTCGTTTTTGAGGCTCCGGATCCCCCCTTCTCGAAGCTTCAACCACGACGTGCAACCACGTTCACCGACATTTTATCTTCTTCTCAAGCATCGAACAACTCTGGACGCCACAGGACGTTCTCCGACTCAAAGCTGCGCTTCAGCAATTCCCGTTGTTTTCCCGTATTCGTGTCCTTGGGACTTCGAAGTTCTCAGCAATTCCAGTAACAAGCCCGAGCCAGGATCGAGGACAGGTGGGGGGTTGATCTCTCCAGGATCCTACGATCGTCGTTCTTTTGGACGATTTACGCACGGCTGACAGCGTTCCGAAGAGCGACCTGACTTGGCTGCATTATTATTCGAAGCTCCTGGATATATCAGACCGACCTTAAGAAGAGGCTGGCTGGCCGGTGACGGGCTTCCTGCAAACAAACGAATTGATCGACTTCTCCTCGCAGGTACCAGGAAATCGACGATGGAGTAGTTTCCGACGTCAATGCTTCTCGTTATATGCAGCTACAGAGCGCAATTCCTCTTGGACTGATGTTACCTTTGTCCTCCCACTTTCCCTCGAGCAGGACTTGCTTTTCTTCCGTGCTGCCCTCTGCTTATATCCTTACTCATACCCCGACGCTCGATTGAATTCAGACGACAAGGTCATCGACCAGGACAAGGGATAAGGACTAATTAGATGCTTGCTACCTGAGACACATGCTGGTAACGGGGAATATCGAGTGATCGCCGATCGACAATCTATCTGCTTTGGGGGCTTCGTCCTCTCGTGGCCTTTTGTTTTATTTTTATTCTCTTCCTATTCTTATATCGTTCCTGGTCCGATCGAACGGAAGGAAGGAGCCATCATGAGCTCACGCTACCCGCCTGGATCCCATATTCCAGGCTATGCTCCTGATCATCCGCCCGTTATTCCTTACCATGAGCAAGGCGTTTTCCATCCAAGTCCTGCGACATTCGTCAATCCTCAACAATACCCGAACGGTATCGCACCCTGGCACAATCCGACACAGTCTCACCAAATGCAGCCTGATCTGAGGGACCCTGCGCAAGAGCGGGAGCGGCAAAGGGGCCCACCAACGACCGAACAAAAGAAGCATAAGCGGACGAGGAGCGGTTGTTTTACATGTCGGACCCGTCGCGTGAAGGTTTGTCGTCCCCACTTACCCGCTGTCGCCTATCTCTAGCTAATATGTTGTCGCTTTCTAACAGTGCGATGAAGCCCGACCCATATGTGAGAGTAAGTCATTTTATTTAGTTTCGGTTGTGGAAAGGAGCATTTACTAAACTCTGCGATGTAAAATAGGATGCAAAAAAGGCAACCGAGACTGCGTTTACCCACCTCCCGCCACCGCGAAGTCTGGCAGTCGCTCTAATTTGAAAGCTGGCGAGAGTCGTTCACAAGGACATGGAAGCGATTCATCAGACAATGAGGGGAACGATTCCCGTGGATTGGAAACAATCGTTGACGATGTGGAAGGAGAGCTGAAAGAGCAGCCCCAGGTGCGGTCATCGGGGACGGCGAAACAACGAGGGAATATATCCCGAAAACAGAGTACCCAATCTCTTGCCGGAAAGAGCGCCAAACAAACTGCCAGATCTTTAACGGCAAATAAGGAAAAGACTGGCTCTCCATCCAGTGCGACAACAGATCTACAGAGCCCAACCGAGCTTCCAGAGGTGATAGCCGGACTCCCAGAAACAGCCGCATTGAGTGAAGACGTGCGCTTTTTTCTCGCCTACCACCACAACCACGTCACATATAATCACTATTTTTTGAAGCCGGTTTCTGAACACTTCGTCCAAAAGAGCCTTCTTGAGTACGCCATGCAATACGAACCACTGCTTTATGCATTGATTGGTTTTTCTGCATATCATTATACGATACGACAACCGAGTGGCAAGCTTCACACTTTTCTCCGTTACTATAACAAATCGGTTTCTCTACTCCGGAAATCACTTCAAGCTGGCGACAAACATAGCAGAGGGATGCTGATGACGATCCTCCAGCTTGCAACTTTTGAGGTATGTTGTCGCGATGCAGTAACTTCTATCTTGTTATCTAACTCTAGTATCCAGGAATACATTGGGGACTGGGTTAATCTTGTTGACCATCACCAAGCCGCCCATCGCATGCTCCTTGAGCTATTCTCCGTTGACGAAGTAAATAAAGTTGATGCTGACAGGAATATATTTGTGTGGTATTGCCGCTTTGACGTAATTGCTGGTCTCCTTGCTGGAAACGAGACGAGACTAGGCCGCGAATGGTACGTCGTCCACGAGGAGTATCACACTCAGGAAGCCCTCAAGGCTCCCAACGATCCGACAATTCAACTTGCTCTCTTTTCCGCCCAGAGTCGCAGGTTCGCGATGGATATGGCTTCCCTGTTTGCAAAATTATCTCGAGGAGAAATTCCTCTCGAAGAATTCCAGGTCCAGAATGAACAGCTTACAGACGTCATTGAATCGATGCGTTCTATCTTACAACGCCTTCACGATCCCCAGCACACTGTACAATCATATCCCGATAAGCAGCCCCTTGGTATGGATGATATTGTTGATCCTTACATCCCTGGAGCTTTCTACGCAGATTCTCTTTGGCAATTGAATCTGGGATGGGTCGATTTATTCCCGACTATCCTAATGCACAGATTTCAGACATGTCTCGTATCACAACAAGATGCCACTGCAGAGTTTGAAAGCCTCGCGTTAGAAGAATTCCGTCTTATAGAGACTATATATCGATGGCCTACCAAGCCCGAAGGGACGATGATTATATGCCAGTCGGGAATTGCGCTATCAGCGATGTTTCTTCCCAAAGATCATAGGCATATGATGTTTGCTCGGAAGAGGCTCGCTGTGGTGGAACAAAACGGGTACGTTCTACTCACTTTTCTTCTCGCATTCTTGCGGGAAGCTTTTCTTTCTTTCGCTCTTTACTGACTTGGATTGCTCCTAGTTACATTTTCCCCACCGCCATCCGATCCAAGTTCGCCGATCTCTGGCAGGACCCTGAGATGCTTAATTGGTGGCTTCCCAATGAAGAGGGCTATCCCCAGGTTATCAAAGAGATCCGATCGTGGGTCGAGGAACGTACGACTCATCCTCGGGACAACTTTAGGGGGGACTTGCGCGACATGAAGACTTTGTTTTGGAAAATGAGTATAGATGACAGTAGTTCGCCTGGGAGCAGCGGAATGAACCCCGAGCTCTCCCCGCCACAACGGGAATCGCCGGGCACATCGACGTTCGTAGCCGAACTCCCGCCGAAGCCTCAAGAGAATAGACCCTAGTGACGACCCCTACTCGACAGTTGTTTTGGCATAACCCGCATCCACACTATGTGGCGTATAGCAATTCACTTAACCTCATCAGCATTACCAATCTCTATCACCGAGAGCCCCTAATACCCCTAGGGACAATCACGCACCTCGAGTCGCACCGCTTTAAACGAGTTGGCGACCTGGTCCACCCCATCCTTGCTTTATTCATCGATTGATTCGAAAGCGGGTTCTGGCCGGCCCCGATACCGTTCACTTCAATAATCTGCCATTAGGATTCACCTATCTACTTATTGGGCTCTACGTCTTATGAATTTACGACCCTCGCCATTACTCACACTTTCAAGGTTGGTAAGCCTGCTTAAGCTTTGTACAGTATGTATGGCTTGACCCATTTTCACACACAACTTTTTATATTTCGGCTTTATTTAATCTCTCTATCTATACCCCTCCCCAGTCTCTACCAAAATAAACACTCTATCCCTTCTTTCCTAACCCTTGATGATATTGGAACCCCGCTTGTTACGGAGCCTCTCGACTTCGAAGGAGAAAAAGCATTATAGAAGCGAAATATCGATCTCATCTTTCTACTCTTCCCTATATCACCTTTTCAGGTCCAAATAGAATATACCTCTTTATCATCTATCGTCTAGTACTGAATGGATTGTGGGGACCGGCTTATATGTATTTCGGATCCTTTTTCTTTTACTTCTTCATTGCTAGCTAGTCCAGAGACCTGTGAGATTGTCTGTCACTTTCTATTCCAATTCAACTATCACTTTGGGGTTTCCTGCCCTTTACTCAAGATCGTTATGGATGAAAAGAAGAGTGAGATGAAAATTGCGAGTTACTGTAACTTCGGGGGGTTGACAGCTCCTGCCTCAGTTGGCGACGCTATATATTATTACGCATGGGGCTGGGGCATCCAATCCTTCCACGCTAGATTACATTCTGATATTATAATAGTTATCCATGTCTAAATCACTCGCTCCAAAAGAGATTCATTCATGTCATCATCGTATATGACGGAAAGAGAAGACCGCAAGTCCTCAACCCTCCGAGGAACTATCATGAATCTTCCCATCAACATCATACACCCGTACCTTCCCTCCAGGTTTCCCCCTAACCTCCACAGCCTCGACAACAGTCTCCAACCCGGCCGCCAATTCCTCCCCAGCCCCATGCTGTCCCCCACCAGCAGCAGAAGAAGAAACATCAATATCAAGCTCCTCACCCCAAGGCAATGCATCCACATCAACCTCCCAGCCCAACAGACACTTTAGCACCACCCCCGCACCAGCCTTGCTCATCACGACATTTAGCTCCTTGCATCGCTCGTCGCAGACGCATTCGATACATCCGCGCGGTGTGATACAGGTGCATGAGTCGATTCGGTCACAGGCACGACGGAGGAGTAGGTCTGCGAATTCGAAGGCTTTGGCGGTGATTCCGGAGCCCGCAGCTCCGCCTTTTGCGTCGTAGAAAGTTAGGCGGGCGGGACGTTGGCGTGTTGCTCGTTTTGGTTGAGTGGTGGAATTTTGGGGCTGTTTCCGTTGCTGGTTCTGCTGCTGCTGCGGCTGTTGTTGTTGTTCCTCGCGAGAACGCTTATGCTTAGAACCCAGTTCTTTCTGGGGGACTTTACATTCTGTACGAATATCGCCTGGGGAAGAGATTATGAACGTGGGCATGAGGCCCATCATAGCGTGTTCGGCTGCGTGGATTGCGGCTGCAACGTTCATTTCTCTGGAAGCTAAGATTTCCAATGCGCGTTTAGGCACGTCGAGCCACATTCCTTTGCTGAGGATTTCGATAGGTGGGTTATCTACGTTCACGGCATCGAGGATACGACCTTTCTTGTCGACTTTAAAGTAGCCGTAAACCAAGCCATGGATCTGGATGGCGCCGTAGAAGGCACGGCAATCTGACGTACTGCTGACCCGACGCATGGCTTCTGTCTCGATTGGGTCAATATTGACGAAATCGCGCGGTTGTGTTGTCCAGTCGACTTGGACGCGGACAACACGAGCAAAGTGGCGTTCGGCGTTTAGTTCTTTGACTAGGTAGGTGGCTCCCTGGTGAAGGAAGATTCCACCTTCGTATATGCTGAAGACGGCTCGGGAGGTTTCCACTTCTTCTAAAACCGCGTTGCGATTGTTGGTCGTATCTATTACCGCGAAATGATCCTCGTTCGCGTCTCGAATCGAGACATGCTTTGATGGTTGGGGGCGGAACCGTTCATTGCAGTGATAGAATCCGAATTTGTCCTTTGTGAGACGAGTATCCGCGACTTCAGGGAGTTTATCACCGAAGTAAACAGTGTCCTCTTCAGGACGGATTGGCATCTCAAAGGCAGCACATTGGACGTGCCCTTCGAGGACGAGTTCATTCTCCAGATCAACCTGCAGCTCGCAGTTGGGCTTGGTGAATATCTCGTCTGGGTTTTTCATGTAGTGTTGATCCGTAGGATACTTGTCGCCAACAAGAATAGAAAGCGAGTCTTTGTTTCTTCGACCAGCACGGCCGCTTTGCTGGCGTAGATTTGATATCGAAAAAGGGAAACCATGGGTGATAACGGCATCGAGAGAACCGATATCAACACCTAGTTCTAGCGCGTTTGTCGCAACTATGCCTAGGAGTTTCCCCTCGAACATTTCCTTTTCAATCCGACGCCTGTCCTGCGGGTTATAGCCTCCTCGATATCCCATAACAAGGCGGCCAACTTCTTCTCTCCGAAGATTTTGGAATTCCGTCCTCACAGCAGATAGCAGCATTTCGCATTGCTTCCGAATTTTACAGAAGGCGATCACTCTGACGCCTCTGAGGATAAGTTGGCAGAATAATCGCGCCGATTCAGAAATACTGTCTGCACGACCAGATGATGGGTCAGCCGGGTCTTTGAAAGGAGTATTCCAACAGATAAACTCCTTTCTTCCAGCAGGCGAGCCATCTACTTCCGTCAGCTTGACCTTCTCCACACCGAATATGGTCTTCATATGTTCTTCGGGATTTGCAACAGTAGCAGAGCATGAGATGAACTTGACGTGGCGGTTTCCCACCGCCGCGCATATCCGTCTCAGTCGCCTTATTATCAATGCAACGTGTGAGCCGAAAAGCCCATTGTAGACGTGAAGCTCGTCAACAACGACGAATTTGAGGTTCTGTAAGAATGTGCGCCAGGAGTTTTCCTGGGGTAGGATGGTAATGTGTAGCATGTCTGGATTAGTGAAGATGATTCTTGCCTCATCACGAAGGAGGCTTCGATCCGCCATCGGCGTATCCCCATCGAATGTCTCCACAATCGTGTCTTCCAAACCATCCATATACCTCAGTAGGTCCATCATGCTGCGCCTTTGATCTTGGGCCAGCGCTTTTGTAGGAAAAATATACATCCCCCTACTTGTCGGATCTTTCTCTAATTCGTGCAACATAGGCACTTGGTATATTAGTGACTTTCCTGAGCTTGTTGATGTCGATACGATAACGTTGTGACCGTCATAGAGGTTGTTTATAGCTTCTGCCTGGTGGGAATAAAATTGGGTAATCCCCCGTGTGTTGTAGAGGGCGTTGACAAGATTCTGCGAGAGAGAAAATGTCAACTCGCCGTAGATCGAAGGCTGAGGCTCAAAGACACGATGGCCATCTGGTACAATCTGAGCTGTATACCAATCCATCTCCTTAATCTCAGCCACTATCTCAGATATTGTTTTCCGTTCCTTGGGAATCTGCTCCGGTAAGCTCCCTTTTTTGCGGGGAGCATCTGCGCTCGGGATAAACGCATCTTTCTCTTTCTCCAATCTCTCCACTGGATCGACGCCATCAATTTGACACTTCACCAAGAAAGCATCAATGGCCTCCCCGAACTTCTTGTTCCGCTTCTCTATCAACGTCATCATCTGTTTCTGACTGAAAACCGGCATCCTCATGTCCTCGTCTCCAGGACGATTGAGATTACCCTCCCTCTTCAGATCTCCATCCACAAACTCGAAAAACAGCACCTCCCTCCCCTCCGCCTCTTCATCAACCTTACCATCCACCCCCATCAAAGGGCCCTTCTTCTCCCACCCATGCTTCCCATACCCTTTATAATCATCCCGGACCTCTCGGGCACCCATAACCGTCAAAGCTTCTTCATCCACAGTCTCGAACCTCACAGCTCTGGGCACCAACACTTTCACCCTCGCAACATCTTCTACTTTCAGTTCTCTGCCTCCTGTCTGCGCTTCAACGGACGCTTTGATATTATTAAACGTCGTCGCAAAGTGTTTTCGCGTACAGCAGAACGTGTAGACAATGTTCAGCGCTCGATGGGTTTGAGAAAGTCGTTTGAACGTATCTGGCCAAGGGATTGGAGGCGGTTTGGGGGTCGTAGAGCGAGACTTTTTTCGCCCACCACCACGGCAAGATTCGCCATCGCTCTGGTGCGGGGATGCAGTCGTTGACCGGACGCGACCTCGAGGGGACGGTTTGCCACGGTTCGAGTTGCCATTGCTTCCATCGTGGGTCTTTGTAGGAATGATTGCCGTAGCTTTCGTGGTATCTATTGTCGTACCACTCGTGATTTCGGAATCATTGAAGTCGTCTCTCTTCCGTTTCACCCCGTTGAGCGCCAACGCCTCATTCTGGGCCAAGCCTGACATCTTCCTTTTCGCATGGCGCTGAGGATAAAGCCGGTAGCTTTGCTGGTGGAGGGGATCACGAAACCACTTCCGCGAAAGAAACACGTAATCACGTGATATCACAACTTGCCCGAAGCACTCAGTTGCATTACTAAGCACACCCACTTACCTCTATCCCTTTGATGTCATGAGCGTGGCTTCTCTCTAGATTTTACTGAGCCTTAAGCCTGGCCCTAGATAGAAATTTCGGAAGTCTTTATTTAGCAACATAAAAATTTGACAATGAAAGACCGTCTTCGAATGGAAAATCGAAGCGTTTCGCTCTAGAGAATGACATGCAATGCTTTCTCAAAGCCAGCCCTTAAAGCTCCCTGGGAACTCTTGATAATTATATAGGTAATCAAATGGGCTATACTCATATCGATATATATACAAACTTCATCTTTCTTCTACTCTTTCTCTCGGGTTTTTCTTTCTTTCATCAGGCCCATTCTTCTGAGTCGCTTCTTGACAATTTTCCTGAGCTTCGATATACTGTATTCGGACTTTGATTCTGAACGACATCGAGATCAAACAGCTGTTTTCTTGTGAATTCTACACGCTCATTGAGAGACGAATATGCGAGTTCGGAAAAATTTGACTAACATTTCGATATTAGCTTCAGATAATAGACTCTGAATTCAAGCATACTGAATAGTAACTGATCAAGTCTCTTATCACAAGCTTTTCGAAATTTTCACGAGTCTATATGTCTATCTTTCTTCTAACTGATCTCTTTGCTGTTTTTGTTCACTGCAATAAAATGACGATTTGAACTTTGAGATTCTCTCTTATTCAGAGATTTTTATTGATTCGTAATCGAGAAAACGTCTTCGATCAACTAATTTCGACAACAATTTTCGAAGAATCATTAATGTGTCGATTCTTACGAACATGTCAGACTCTTTGATAGAATCTTGATACTTGTCGATAAAGCTTCGAAACATCAACAAACGCTTCTCTCTCTTGATCTTTCTTCGTAGAGAAGAAAAGTTGTCAAAGAAATTTCGACTTACTGTTTTCGCTGATCACTTTCAAGAGAACTTTTCAGTCACTGAAAATACAATCAACGTGTTAAAGATTTAAGTCTTAAGAGCAGAAATATATATATAAAAACGATAGACAGAAATAAAACTAGATATAACTTGACGATAATTAAAATTGTGAGAGCAAATGAGAAGATCTCGCAAAAATATGAGTTAATATAATTTAATGATGAAATGATATTTCGTAATAAAAAAATAATGTAAGATATGACTTAAAAATATACAAAACTGAACACTGATCTTCAAAACATCTGAGAGCTCGCGTTTTTTTTGAAGATTTTTTCATTTGTTAAGTTCTCTCAAAAAGAAATCGCAAGAGATAGCATTTTTTTTTTGATAATCAATAAAGTTCTTTTCTAAAGTCAAATGCATAATGAGTGTGAGTTTTTTTTAACAAAATTTTTCTACTTCTGAACATAGTCAAGTTCTCTTAAACGAGAGTTAATATTTTTTCGTCGTGATTGAATTTTCTTATGCGAGAGTTAAACTCTCTCGACACGATCAAGTAATCTCGTGCGAGAGCTCTTGTTTCTCGACATTGTTGCGTTTTTTTTCGTGAGTGAGCATTTTCTTTGAATATGTTCATGCGAAAGTAACGCTTTTATTTTTCTCATATCTCTGACATGCTTTCATGATGTGAACATTTTTTTTGAATGTGTTTAAACGAGAACAATGTTTTTGTTCTTTCAATGTTTTTAACATGTTCTTGCTATGACTGACATATATTGTTTTTTAACATCAACTGCGAAAAAGAATCAGCGAATGATATTAAATGAATATAATTTTTTTACGAAACATATTATCGTTGCGCTTTTTCTCGTGCTTTTTTTTCACTTCGACGAGTTGTTGATTTTGTTTAAAAAGAATGAATTTTATCATAGATTGACTTTTCGAATTTCAATCTTTATTAAGATAATTGAAAAAATCATGACGAAATGCGTTGCGAGAGCAAGTTTCTTCGTTCAATTGTTTTTTTTTTACTTTGCTCTTGCTAACTCATTTATTGAGAAACTTATAATTCGACAAAAAGAAAGAAGTTTTTGAGAAAAAATAAGCGAAATTAAAGAAAATTGAAATCGTCTTTAAAATCGTTTAGTTTGTCGTTGAAAATGCATTTTCTGTTCATCATTTTTTTGATGATAATGAAATTTCTTTTTTCTCACAGTCTGTTACTTTTGACAAAATCAAGAAAATCTCTCGCAAAAAAAAAACATTTATCGTTTTTGTTTATTTCATCATTGCGAATTTTGTATTTCACAGAATTGTTATATTTTTTTTTTGTTTTAAGAACAAAGTTCTTCTCACGTAAGCGTTAATTTAACGCGAAGAAGATCTCTTCTGATGCAATTTCTTTTAAAAGATTTAAGAAATAATTTTGAAGCTTTTTTTTGTTTTTTTTTTGTTCTGATTTTGTTCTTGATTGTTTTTTGATGATTAAATGCTTTTCGAGATTTTAATTTTTGTTTTTAAATTCTCGAGATTTATTCTCTTTTTTAAAACTCTTAATAAAAGTTATTCTCGCGTTTTTCATTTTGATTTATCATTCTTGTTTATTTCATATGTCTAGAACGTTTTTTGTTGAAATTGTATTTCAACTTGAATTTTGTTATAACTTTCTGAGCATTTTCTAAATCGCTGACTCTTATTTATCAGCTCTCATTGATAAAATAGCTTTTTCATTTTATTAAATATTCATCTCTTCTGCGTATAACGCGATGATTTAGAATTTTCTTAATTTTATACTTCTCTTTCTCATTTACGATGTTTGAAAAAGACTTTTTGTAGTTCTTGTCAAATCTTGAATTATAATTTTTCAAAAGCAATACATGAAAAACGTTATGTATGCGATAAATTTTTAATAATTTTAATTTATACGCTTGAGTCTCTATTTTGTTTTT
Source organism: Arachnomyces sp. PD_36 (assembly GCA_032988195.1). NCBI lineage: Eukaryota > Fungi > Ascomycota > Eurotiomycetes > Onygenales > Arachnomycetaceae > Arachnomyces > Arachnomyces sp. PD_36. The sequence continues at coordinate 952,346 of JANTQE010000006.1, read as the reverse complement.
TATCAAAAATGATCTCTTATATTTATCATTAAGTTTTTTGCAAGATTTGCGAGTTCTTATGTTTTTTATGAAGAGATAAATTTTTTTTTTAACGTTGTAACGTTTTCATTGATTGTTTTTGTGATGATGTTTTGTCTGTCACAGAGTTATTTGATAATATTTTTTTTTCAAATTCTTACGCATTGTTTTCATCATTTTTATTTTGTTTATTACAGCAAGCGAATCACTCTCGCGCAATTTCTTGAGAATAGTTTCTTTGAATCTGAGATTATAACTCATTAACAAGATGTACGACGTCTTTTTTGTTGTCGAATGCTTGAATCAATTGTACGTAATCTTAGCATGATTCAATCATTTCGCTCAGTTATTTTGATGATAGCTGTAATAACGTTTTAGATAATGTTCGAGTTTTTGATTTTGCATTTTCGTTTGCTCATTTGTTTGTGAATGAAAGATAGTATTAAGCTTACGCGTCATCTTCATATAATAGCAGAGCGAGAATTAAAAATGACTTATAAACAAATTATTTTTATCAAAAATAATGTTTTTTGAAGTTTCATAATGTTTTACAATTCTCTCGAAAATTATATTTGTTAACGAGAACGCAATGATCTTTTTTCAATAAACAAAATATTTGATTATCTTGATACAACGATCGATCACTATTAGTATTGAGTTATAAATTTGTTTACATCTTTTGAAAGATGTGAGAGAGTTTTTCAAGCGAAAAATAAAAGATACGAGCTGAAATGATGAATCACTTCGAAGAAGACTAAAAACGTGTTTACATTAATAAAGATGCGACTGTGACATCGTCGTGAACAAAAAATTATATTGAATGATAATTAAACTTATCACTGATTTTTTAAGAAAAGTTAGAGATGAGAGAATATTATATACAACAAGACTGTGCGAACAAAATATAAAATAACTTTAAATTTTAAATCATGTCATAAGTCATTATGATCGTACTTTATACAAATAAATCACGAAAACGTATTACAATTGTCTCTCTCGTTAAAAAAGCTGTTTTCAGCGACTCAGCGCGATAATCAAGTGCTTATAAAACGCTATTAAGTGAGCAGAACTGCATTTCTGCAGTGATAAAAAAATAAAAGATGAAATAAGATAGAAACAAAAAAATAATGAAATAAATAAGAGAAGAAAATAAGCAGAAAATAAAATGATAAAAAAAGAAATTTTAAAAAAATAATGATTGATGTTTATTTGTTGTTTTGATGAGTCAGAAATCGATATTTTAATGATTGAAAATTTTAATGAGACACTAACGTATTTAACTTCTGTTTTAATGAAATTGTCACGCAATGACATTGACGTGATTCTGTCACAACAAAAATAAAAAAAAATTTTCATCAACATTTTTTTTTTTTTTCTTTCTCTTTCTTTTCTTTTTTCTTCAAGCAATTATCAGTTTTTTAATTAATGCTTGTTTTGTTTTGTGCTGTGTTTGTGTTCTTTCTCTCTCTCTCTTTATCTGATGATTCGTTCTGAATCATGATTAAATAAATGAACAATCAATGATTGTTTTACAACATTTTCGTTGTTTTTTGAACGAAATTCGCAAGAATTTGACGAAGTTACTGCGTTGAACTTTCTTTGTGAAAGAATCATTTTGTCTCACACTTAATTCTTGTTATGCAAGATATTAAAGTTTTTAATGAAAGTTCTCTTTGTTATATGTTGTTTGAAGTTTTCATGACTCATATACGAGCATTTGAAGCACGTTAATTTTAATATTTGATCACTTTTAACGTTTGCTTTGCAATGAAAGAAGTTTTGTCAGTATTAATAGCAAATGTATGTAAACTTGCTCGTCACGATAATGAGCTTTCTTGTTTGCGATACTTGTCGCGTTTTAAAAACTCGTTGAAGACATGTGTGTTTCAAGAGAGTTGAGATAAACGATGTATTCGTTGTGTTGATTTATACAAAATTTGCGTGTTTGTGAATTGTGTGACTTTTTATTTAATAAATAAATGCGTTAACAAAGCATTGCAAATCTCAAAATCTAATTTCGCGAAGCGCGTGATAAATTTTCACAAATTCATTTATTACGCTGACTTAATTGAATTTAACTCGAGTACTCAGCGTAAGAAACTGCGTAACTTGATTAGTAATTTTGTGAAACAATTTCAAAAGAGTCAGTTCATGAGAATTGCAACGAAATCTCAACTTTTTAAAATCATGCATGAGAAGACACTGCAGAATGTATTGAATTAACAATTAATGAGCGAACTTAATGTCGATTTTAAAAAAACATTGCGCTTTAACAAAAGAGAAATCTCAAATAAAGTTGAGATTGTTAAGATCTCTTAAGTTGATTCTTTTGAACTTGAGAGTGATATTTCAGTTTTTGAATGTCAGTTTTCAATTGCTAATCATTTTGTCTAATTTGTTTCGTTCAATCTTAATAAGTCTCATATTGAGAATGATCTCGCGTTTTAAACACACAATTCAATTGATTTCTGCGAGATCAATGACGTTGATTACTTTTCAAGTGCGAAAAAATTATCAATGAAAATTGATCTCTTATTTTCTGCGATCATTTCGCGTTATGACTCTCGTGTTTTTCTCTTTAATTCAAGTGAGAGATGTTGTTTTAGCTCGCGATATTCGTCTCGTTTGAACGCAAATGATTTTCTTTTTGAGTGAGATTTTACGTCAAAAAAAAATCTCATTTTTGAGTTGAAGCGTGAAACGAATTGCAATTCGTTCATCAATATTCTCTTGATTAGCTCGATCGTGATTGAGTAAGTTGTTAAAATTGAAGTTTCGAGCTCGCAGAAAATAATGAAGCAGAATTAAGCTGTTTAAATCACTAAAAAACAAAAAGAAATTGCGATAAAATGAGAAAAGAAAGTTTTTTTCGTCTGATTTTTTGAGAAATATCATTGAATCAACAATTTTGAAAGTGAAAAATGAGTGAGATTATTGAAGCTTTATACTTTGAAAATCTTCAATGAGAGAGATTTCGAGTTCTTATATGAAAAGAAGAATGAAGTCTCGAAAAAGAATAAAAAAATAAGAAAAATAAAAAAAAATAAACAAGTTTCTCATTTTAAAGCGCTTTTGTCGTGTTTTCGAGTGTTTCTTCATGATTTTTTCGTTTTTGAGTATTCTTTCGTCTTCGAGCACTTTTTTCACTACGTATTTTTGAATTTTTAATTTCGTCTTTTTGAGCGTTAATAGCTGATGTCTTCGAGTAAATGAAAATTTTTTTTTCGCTCTCAATTATTTCTGTTTGTCAACATCGTAGATCTTTTTAAATCATTATTAAAAACTCTTTTTTTGAGAAAAAAATTTGTAATGAAAAAGTATCTTAACGATGTGATTATTCAATGCGTGTATATCGTTTTTTTTGCGATGATTTTGACATTCTTTTTTGTTAAAAAAATATGTTCAATGCTTTAACATTTTTCATGTATTCAACAAATTCTCATGAGTTTTTTTGTGATTCTCAATCGAGTCAGCGAACAAGATATTCTGTTTTACGATAATGTGTTCAACTTTGAAAAATTTTTTCAACATAATATTTTGAATTGTTATTAATGATTTCGAGATTGAGTGATGATAACACGTTTTCTTTATCATTATAACATTTCAATAAATTTATATAAAATACAAAGTATATCATGTGAAATTGTGATAACAAAAAAAGTTTGTACGTCTGCGTGTCTCATTTAAATATTATTTTAAAAAGATCTGTATATTTATGATTAAATTTTCAAGATAAACGAAGCATTTGCATATTAATTATTTTAATTAAAATCTTGTCATCAATATTGAATTTTTAAGAGATATGATTCTTGTCATGATATTTTTTTTAATTTGCGTGAGCGATTTTTAACTTGATAGTAAGTTTCACGCGCAACGTCTGTAAAACGCGAAAATGCTCAAAATTGAATTTTACGTTAACTTGAAAATCTGATTTATAACTCATTAAAACTACTGTCAAAAATTGCTCTGTAACGCTATGTTTAAAATTGTTATATACGAATTGCGTCATAAGTATTTATTGAGTTCAATTATTTTAATTGTAGTTCGTGTAATAACGCAGATAATGTTTAAACATTTAATTTTGACGTTTCATTTACTTATCTGTTTGCGAGTGATACGCAATAAAAAGACGTTTGTGAACACTCAAAAAGAAACATAAACTTAATCAAAATTTACTTGTAAAAAGAAATTCACGATCAAAAATTAAGTTCTTGAGCATGTTATATGCGATAAAAAAGCGCTTGTAAAGTAGTTTTGTGAGATTTTTTGCGATAATATTTTCACTACAAAAAAAATATCATGCGTATTTGATGAAAACATTAATTATAATTAAAATAAAATCATATGTATGATCACGTCAATAACAAAATAATAATTCAATAATAAAGTCTAAGATAATCACATCAACTGAAATCGTTGATTTAAAGATAATCTTTAATTTATCATAAAATTTGTGTTTGCACATCTTGACTTGTTGACAAAGATCGTAAATATTACAATACAATTTAATATTTTTGATTATATCATGTTAATAATATTTATCACGAATGATTTCGTCTGTGCGTTTTATTTCGAAATAATTCTCTTGCGAGTTATTGTGATTTAATTGCAAAATCTTCGTTATAAGCGTGAAATGTGATGAAATGTACACACGATCATTATATAATAACAGCTTTTTTGATAATATTAATCAAATAAAATTTTCAATCATTATTACGTTTTTTTTCTGTACTTCAAAGATGCGATTTTGAAATTGTTTATTCGTCATTTGAAATAATTTAACATGCTGAATAAACGAGAATGAAATTGATTTGTATGCTGACTTTGAAATAGTAACAGTATTAACTCTACTTTATAATATAAAATAATCAATGATTTCTTTAATGTTTGTGAGTAAATTTTATGTCGTTTGTCTCACTGCGTATCAATGCAATAAGTGACTTGCGTCAGTGACGTTTTTTTCAACAACGTTATGCGCTCAAACGTTAGCTAACAAGAAAGTTTCTTATTTAAAAAAATTTTCAAATTTTCAACTCTCTTGAATTTCATGTCGTAATTTTTGTTGTAAAATAAATAATAATGTTTCATTATGAAAGAAATTTATATAATTTGCGCGTCAACTTAACGCGTTTACGAAATTGTTTTTGCTTGTTTAATACAAAAGTATGAAATCATAAACGTTTAAAATTTCTGTTTAACGTGTCTAATGTTTGTTCAATTCTTTAATCAACATAAAGTATTGAAAATTGACATGATTAAACAACATCTCTATTAAATATTTAAAATTTTCAAGATAGTGTTTTCAATGTTTGAAAATTGTGACAATAACGAGCAGTTCAAAGTTATGAGTTTCATAATGCATTTTGATTTTTTATAATTTGCGCGATCAAAAAATTACTGAGTGTCAAGTGTTGTCGTCTTGCAATTGAAATAAAATAACAGCGATAATTGCGTTGAAAACGTTTAACTTTATGCGTATTCACTTGTCTGAGTTAAAATAAACAAGTAAAAACGCTTTGATGAATTTGAGCTTTAACTTTTCAAAGATGCGAATTGTCTTGTTAATAAGCATTTATGATAAATTTTTTTTTTCTTGTCGTTTTTGATGAAATTATGTAACGATGCGACAATGCGAGAGTAGTTCTTTATAAATTTGCGATAAAAATTCGCAAATCTCAAAAAAAATAATATTTTCTTAACGCTTTTGAGTAACGATCATTTTAAAATAATATTAATTCAATCAAGTTTCATCTTTATACTCTCAAGTTCGATGACGTAGTCGAGATAAAAGATTTTTATAATTGAAAATTCACACTTGCTCTGTTTTATGAAAAGTTTAATGTTATGAAAACATTAAAATATAGTTAAAACATGTGTTTGATGCTTCTCTTTGATTTTAAAATAAATGAGAATGTCATTTAGATAAATAACGCAACAAACGTTCAACAAATCACGCAAAGTGTTGTTTATAAAAATTTAAAACGTTGCTGACGTGTTTGCGAAATCAAAAAACATAACTCGATACTTGTAATGATTATATCACGTATGAAAGACAGTGAGTTAACGATTGAATTTTTTAATGATTATACGATAATAAACGTCTCAAAAATCAAGTTTGATAAAAATACTAATATTGAAAAGACGATTCAAGATGTCACTTAATAAAAATAACGAATATTGATTTTTAATGATAATGCTATTAACGTCTCAATAGTTTATACAAAAACGCAATTCATCGTTTTTTTTAAACGCAAAGAGCACTGATGCTTCAGTAGAACTTTTACATTTTTAAATTCATTTCTTGTTAATGATTTTCTTTATATATTTGCGAAGTTTTTCAAGTTTTGTTAATGATTGATTATATATCGATCGAAAAGATGATGTGATTTCTTTTTTTAAATCAATGCTATGTTCAACATTTATTGAGATTTCTGCAGTCAGTGTTTTTGAGAAGAGATCGACGTATGATTTAATATATTTTAATAAAATTGTTTGATTAATATTAGAAAATATTTTTTTTACAGCGTTAAAACGTGTCTCAAACGCACAATTTGCTGAGAGTTTCACGCTGTCTTCTCGAGTGTTTTTCAAAACAAGAGTGTAAACTAAGATCTCAATTAAAACTTCATTTGTAATCGTGTTCACGTCAATCAGTTCAATTTGTAATTTTTCAATTAATATCAACAATGTCGATTTAAAGTTTCAGTCGTTTTTTTATTAATTTATATTAAGATTCATATCTTTTAGTCAGAGAAAGCTCAGAATAAAATTATACTTTTAAATCTTTACTTTTTCGCAGTGTAAAAACTGATTTCGTAATATATTAGTGACATTGATAACGCGAATATCGCATGTTTTGTGATCAAAAAAACGTATAATATAATCATTTAAAATTTTAATCATTTTAAAGCGAACTTTAATGAAAAGAAGATGATATTGAACTAATCAAGCTTGATCAACGAAGTTATTCTCAATTTCAAAGTTCACTAAAGCAGACGCTTTAATCGAGTCTTTGAGAAATTGAACTTTGATTTTGATAATTAATAAAAGTGTTTGTCGTGAGAATTTAAAACTCAGAGCTGCAACGACTTTTGCAATTTTGATTAATCTTTTTTTGAGTTTTTTTTATTTTTATTTTTAAAATTCTTATTCTTTTCGCGCTTTGTCTTGCATTCGAATGTATTATGCGTATTGATGTTATGATAAGAGCATCATTTGCTGTTTTTATTATTATCGTTATTATTCGATGACGTATTTCTTTTGCGTTTTGCACGATCTTTGCGATTTTTTTTGTTCTTGTCGCTCGATTTTTTATTTTTATTTTTGTTTTTATTCTTGTTCAAAGACTTATTTTTGAACTTAAAGATATGCTCACGATCGAGAACGTTAATTTTTGTTGTGAAAATGCGCTTTAAAAATTTCTAATAATTCATGTCTTCATACTTGTTTGCGAACTTCTCAAATTCAAAGCGCACTTTTGATAAAACTTTTACGTAAATTTGCATTTTACGCTGATTATTCAAATAAGTAATTGACAAATGATTCTCTAAATTTTTTAAATGCGCGACGAAATTGTTAACAAATTGATTTTTTTTTTATTTGCATTCGTGATATCTGAGCTCTGAATTGCGAACTGCGCGTTTAAAATTCATGATCAATTGTTTTAATCATTGTTTAAACTCTTCTCATGTTAAGAGATTTGAAAGATTCTCGCTATAATTTTGTCATTTTGTTTGAAGTCTAGTGTTCAAGTGCTAAGCGATTTTTAAAATCTTGCGATGATCATGATTGTTAAAATAATCGAAATGATATTGATGAAAGACATTGAATTAAGTCACAAACTCTTTTCATTCATTTATATCATTCGCTTTGAACTTTTTATCAAACTTGCGAATGAAAGTCTTAATTATATTCGAATTTTCGAGCTTTTCGTGTCACTTGCGTGTGTTCAAACTCTCAGAGTCGCGATTTTAATCAATGTTTGACATGTTAAGCGTGTTATTATGATCAATTTTCGTGTTATCAAGTTTAAAATCTTCAATTCTTAAAGAGTTTATGCGCTTTAAAATGATTTAACTTTGACGTTTTTATTGAGCGATCTCGAGCTTCGCAATTCTCTGTTGCATAAGACGAAGATTTTTGATTTTTTTCAAATGTTTAAAATGTTTTTAAATCTTTCTGATTCTTTTATCGAGATTCGTAATAAACAGAGCTTCAGAATTTTTTGAATTAATGTTTTTTACTCTTTCAATTTGACTGAAATCAGATTTTTCATTGTTTTACAACAAACTCTTGACTTTTGCGTCTTGAGTATTTTCGCGACTACGAAAAGAGCGTAACTTTTGCAAACTTAATGAGTCAATAATTTTGTCATTAAACATGATTGCTTTTTTAAACTGACGAATTGTTTCTCTTTTTAAAGCGATGAGAATTGTGAGAGAGTTCTTTAAGCGAAAAATAAAAAATACGAGCTGAAACGATGAATTACTTTGAAAAAAACTGAAAACGCGTTTACACTAATAAAGATGCGACTGTGACGTCGTCGTGAGCAAAAAATTATATTAAATAATAATTAAACTCATCGCTGATTTTTTAAGAAAAGTTAAAAATGAGAGAGTATTATATACAATAAAATTATACGAGTGAGATATAAAATAACTTTAAGCTTTAAATTATGTCATGAGTCATCATGATTGTACTTTATACAAATAAATCACGAAAACGCATTACAAAAAATAAAAGATTTGTTATAAAATTTATGAAAATAAATGATCAAAGAGTTTTCGCTCGTGAAAACGATATGAGATTTTTATAAAACTTGTGTCATTTTGTTATTGATTTTTGACAAATGCGACAAATTTTTACATATTTCTTTACATCATCAATAAAATTCTGTCAATAGTATTTTTGTTAAAGCAATGCAATAGTTTTCGTCATGTCGAAGTGTTTCGCGAGAGAATCATTATGATAAACTTTTAATAACTTTTGTTTTACTAATTGATTTTTTGAAATATAAATACTATCTCTTTTTTGAAAAAGATTGTTTTCATTTATTAATCATTTTTTGAATTTTGCGACTTTTTTGTTTTTTTTCTGAATCTTCTTTTGTTGCTCGTGCGCGAAGAGATTCTGTTTTTAAATTCACAAAATCAATTCAAAAAGACTTTCGAAAAGCTTAAAATATGCAATTTCGCTCGCGATTATTCTCGTGATTCGCAAATATGACATGTAATGCGTCAACTCATTTATGTCAGTTATTTTTGAAAACGACAAATTTGAATGAAATTCAGTGAATGAGATTTTCATTACTTTTTGCTCGAAAATTTGTTTTTTTTGTGAATCGTTAATCTGAGACTGCGCGTTTTTTATTCGTGTTTTTTGAAAATTTGAGACAGTTTTATTTAGCTTTCGCTGAAAAGTATTAATAAAAGTACGTTGATTTTTCATTGTTAAAACTTTTTCATATTTTAATTTCTTATCAAATGTGAGTAGATTCTCTTCTTTATTTTTTTCACGATAATCGAGTTTTCATGATAAATCGTTTGCAAAGTTTTTTTTTTAAGCAATGAGTAATGATGAAATCATATTTAAAAAAAAGCTCTATTCATTGAATTTGTTTTTTGTTGATAATTTTGTGAGCATTAAACATAAAACTATAAAAATTATTGTGATTAATTAACACTTCAATAAAATGCGCTGCATTTTCAAGATAATGTCGTTAGTGAATGAAGACTTTCATAATGATTAATATTTCTTGATTTAAAATTTCATAATTTCTCTTTGCGTCATTGAACTTGAAGAAAAAGAATGTTACGAGATGTTATTAAAAATTATTATCATTCTCATTATCTCATTACTGAGAGATGATGCATTTTGCGACAAATCTCAAAACATCGATTTCAAGTTTGATAAGTTTTGAGAAATCGAAATGTTTGAGAAAAGAATTTTTTATAAACGCAATTTTGAGTTTTTTAAACGCTTTCTTCGCTTTTTGCGTAAATTTAAAAGAATCATTTTTCTTTTCGTTCTGATTACTTTTCAACAAATTCGTGATGAGAGCTGTGATGATAAAATATAATCAAATAAATTTACAATAAAAATTCGTGAAATTCAAAAACACTTAAATATCATGAAAACTTCGAAAAACAGATCATTTTAGCACTATGACAATTTTTTTTGATTTCATTTTAACATTCTCAATATTCACGATAAAGTTTAAAAACTCAACAGAGATGATATGAAAATAACATTTAAATAACTTTGCATACAAATTGAACTTTCGTAATCAATTCAGCACTTTTTTAATATGATCTTAGTGTTTCTTCTTATTTTTTGAGAAAATTAAAATGTTGTTCAGATATATCACGCAATTAACATTTAACAAATTTATTAAAACTCAATTGATATAAGTCTGAAAGATTGCAGAAGCGTTAATGAGATCAAAAAATATAATAACATATTTAAAATTTTCATATTAAGTTCTGAACGAGATTTTTCACTTATCGCTTTCTTTTATGTGAATGCGATGATAAACATTTTTGAGATTTATTTTTAAATAAATTTTTGTTCTCTGAAGTCGATTGAGCATTTTATTGACGAGAAATAAAGAATAACGATTTTTTTTTATTATGACGTTCAATTCACGATAATCAATACAAAAACATAAACTCTCATTTAATTTTGACGCGAATAACACTGACGTTCTCGCAAAATTATGAATGAGTTGAATTCACTCTCACTGCGACATATTCTTTAGATATTCGCGCAAAATCTTAAGCTTTTTTTCAAAGAAATTATAAATTAACATGTGTAATGATTGTTTCTTCTTTTTTAACTCAATCACGTGAGTAATGAGATTGATGAAAAGTAAACGTTTTGTCGAATTCATAAAAAAAATATTCTCGTACTCTCACAATTTTGACGAAAGAGTTTTTTTATCATTTACAAATTGTTGATGCATAATAAAAATTTGTTTCTTATTTTTACGCATCACTTGAAGAAATCGTTTAAAATCTTACAATTCAATGAAAAAGTTCTGACAAGAATAATGTCATTTCTTGAAAACTTAATCAATGTTGAAATTAACATTCATCAATCATTCAATGCTTAAAATGAGTTTTGATTTCTCATTCTTGATGTCAATCGTGACGAAAGTGTGCTTTTATGATTGTTTTTCGTTTTTGTTATTTTTCATTTTGATTTGCGTGATATACGTGTCATACAAAGTAACACATTAATCATTCATGTATTTAATAATTTTGAGAGATAAATTTGACTAATTTTAATTCAAAGTCTTCACTAACGTTTGAAAAATGAAATTGTTGTCAATAACAAAGTTCATCAATTCTTTCTTTATGAAGCTTTGTTTCGATGAAGTGTCAACGTTAATGTTGAGAATAATATTTTTGATTCGTTCGCGAACTTTTATTGTCTTTAACTTGAGAGCGACATTCTTCGAAAATTTAGAATTCAGTTTCTTTTCATTTGTGTTTGTTTACGCGTGATAATTCTTAGTCATATGATTCGCTCGTTCACATTTTAAATATAAATTGTTGTTTTTGCGACGAGCATACTTCTCGTTGAAAAGTGTGCGTTGATTCTGAAACTTTTTATTCGCATTTACGTTATTATGTTGACTATTGAATGAATTTTTAAACTTAAAATGCTTTTTTTTGTTTCAATTTTCAAGTTTTCTTTCACTTTGAAAAGATTTCAATGAGTTTTTTCAATTGACACTCTTCAGTCTTTCGATTTTTGAGACTCATTTCAATAATGTTTCAAAAGATTTTTGTAATTTTAACAATTTAATCTTGAGTTCTGACAGTATCTTGTTGATTAAAGACTTAATAATGTGATTTTTGAAAAGAAATTTCTTCATATCATTGATCAATTTTTGAACATAATTGTAAAAACTTTGAACGTTTTGATTTGATTTTTAATGAGTTTCGTTAAACTTGATAACGATGTTTTGTTTTTTTTTAATTGAGTGCTCGATTTTGTTCTTGTATTAATTAAAAAGCTTTGAAATCATGTTAAACATATTGTTGTTCACGTTTACTTTATCACGTCATGCGATCATGATTTGTTCTTTAAAAAAACTGATTACTCACTTGACACTTTTTTTCGTGAACATAAAACTCTTGTTAACATTCAATATTTTTTTTAACTCATTGAATCAGTTTTGACACTCGCTCAAGATTTTGTCATGATATCTTGAAAATTTGAGTGATTTTCACATAATGATTAATCGATGAGTCAATGTTTGTTAAACAATCAAAAAATGATTATCAATCATAAAAAGTAATGAAAGTTTTTGTTTGACGCGACAAATGTTTTTTTTTTAAGCTTCATCTCTTCTCGTAACTTGTAGAAACGAGTTTTTTTTTTAGTAATGCGTAAACGTTCTTTCATTTGTTAAATTTCTCATGCATGATTCATTCTTTCGAGAGATCTATCTTCGAGATTTTGATTAAATGTTTTTAAAGTAAATTGACGTTGTTTTTCAAATGATAAAAAGTTTTGTTTTTAATCTTTGATATTGTTGTTATCAACGAGTTGTTTGTCTCTGATCTCGTTATCGTGTGAGAGTTGATAATCAAGATTGTTGTCGTTTTCATTGTTAAATTGATTTTGAGAACGTTCTCATCATGAAGTCATTGCGATGATTATTCAAGATTATCATTAAAAAGCGTTTAGAATATTAAAGATTTAAGTCTCAAAAGCAAAAATATATATATAAAAACGATAAACAGAAATAAAACTAGATATGACTTGACGATAATTAAAATTGTGAGAGCAAATGAGAAAATCTCGCAAAAATATGAGTTAATATAATTTAATGATGAAATGATATTTCGTAATAAAAAAATAATGTAAAATATGACTTAAAAATATACAAAACTGAACGCTAATTTTCAAAATATTTAAGAATTCGCGTTTTTTTTGAAAATTTTTTCATTCATTAAGCTCTCTCAAAAAGAGATCGCAAGAGTTAACATTCTTTTTATAATGATTAATAGAATTCTCTTCTAAAGTCAAATGCAAAATGAGTGTAAGTTTTTTTTAATGAAAGCTTTTTATTTTTGAACATAATCAAGTTCTCTCACACGAAAGCTAATATTTTTTTATCGTGATTGAGTATTCTTGTGTGAGAGCTTTCGTTTCTTGACATAATTACGCTTTCTTTTGCGAGTGAGTATTTTCTTTGAATGTGCTCACGTGAGAGCAACGTTTTTGTTTTTTTAATATCTTTGATATGCTTTCATAATGTGAGCATCTTTTTTGAATATGCTCATGCAAAAGCAACGTTTTTGTTCTTTCAATGTTTCTGACATGCTCTCGTGATAAATTCGCTGAATTGCTTTTATTATGACTTACGTATGTTATTTTTTAACACAACGTCATTATTCTCAAGTATAACTTTTTTGAAAGTGATAGTGTATTCGATTTTCAGTTTTCATAACTAAGAAAAATATTAGAGATTGATATCAGATAATCGTTATTAAAAACTTACATATTTCAATTTTGTATTGATTATCTCATCAGTTGTCGTAAAATTGAAGAACTTCTGATTATACGAGATCTTCACATATTCTGATCATAATCTCGATCAGAACTCGAAGTTTAGTATATTTAAAATGCGACATGTTTGACTCTTTTTTATATCATAATTTTCTTGTAGTCATGAGTCAAAAGTGAGCAACTTTAACAAATCTTTTAGCTCATCGTCGAGTTTTGAGCGTATCTGATTCAAAATCTGTAACAAGTTGTATTCGTCTGTGTTCATCTTATACGAATCATTTCTGTTTCTCTTGAGACTGACGAGAACGTTGTCTGTCATCTTTGTCTCGTCGTATATGTCGACGACTCAAAAGTAAGTCTAATAGCGATGTTAGCTAGAGACAAGTAATAATTTCACTGAAATGTTATCATTATCTTAGCGTTGAGAGACAGCAGCGACTCTTTGTCGAGCGTTTTCTCATCTTCATTCGCTAATCTCTGCTGTTTCTTGAGTAACTCAGTTAATGCGATTCGTCGATGATGTTCTGCTATTAGTGTCGATGATCTTAAGAAGTCTGATCACTTCTCAAGATGCACGAAGTCTTCGAGACTTCTGTCATATATATATATATATATATATATCATTCGTGTTCGTTGCTCGACTCTCGACTCATGCTTCGTATGCGGATGGGTTTAAGATGAAATTTTGACGAATATGAGAGAGGCATTCAATGAAACAAATACATTGTTGGTTCGTTCCTGTACGATGTGATTCTGCGAGGGATAGTCGATTGGTTGAAAGCGACCGTTCACTTGGAAGAATACAATGAACTATTCTTGGCTGAAATGAAGCGTGGTCGGGAGGTTATTTGAAGATGTAATCTCAGCACGAGGCTCTTATCATTCTCAACAAGCAGATATGGATGCACTGCACCGTGAGCTGAGGGAGATATCATAGATGCTGTAGGAGACTCGTCGGAAAAGTGACTTCTCAACCAAACATACATTTGCCGGTAAAGGTCAAGAAAGAGGAGTAATCACACGAACGGATGGAACAAGAGACGGGGTGCAACACCCCTCTGCAGGTGGGAAGAAACCGGCAGGGACGTTCTTGTGTACACTCGAAGGTCAAAGGGCGCTTAGGAGACGTGGCCTCGAGCGATGAGGCTGGAAGTACCATCGCTGAGCCGGAGCAAATTAGTCATTCACCATGCCTACGCACACCCTCTAAGCAACCTTCGCAGCGGTAGCAATTGATTCGTGTTATTTGTGGTATTTGTTCACGGTTTCAATAATTAATATTGGCTTTCGAAAGCAAATAATTCACTACACTATCAAAGAATCCTCTTTTTGGCAGGGTTTATCTCAGAAGCTCAGCCGCTCCGCTTCTGGCTTGACCCGTGACCCTGCTTACACCCCCTTGCCCCCCAGGGGTGCTGGGAGTTATTGTTCAAATAATCGCAGTAGGCAGAAAGAAAAGGTGAAGGAATGTTGCAAACCTTGGCCTGCAAGAGGCGGATACTCCTAACCCTTCCTCCCCGACTTCGAAATAATAGGGCCTTATGCATGGAGGATCATGCCTAACACCGGGAAACCCAGTCGAGGTTGTGCAAACTGTAAGAAGCGTCGGATTAAGGTAATTATCATGGCCAAGCCCTCTAATAACCTCCGTGTATGGATGTCCCAAGTCCAAGCTGACTAGGTTTCCAAGTGCGGAGAAGAACGGCCAGAATGTCGGGCTTGCATCAGGACGGGACGGAATTGTCCCGGATACTTGGATGTGTTTGATCTAGCCTTGAGAGATGGGACATCACAGGTGCAAAAGAAATATCGATCTCCCCAGCTCGAAAACCCTGTGCGGACGAGTGACCTGGCAGGGTTGCTGTCAGGAGCAGGAAGAGTCTCAAACTCACCTAACGGCAATTGGGACCCATCCGCTACTATCTCGCTGAGAGATATGCCAGCTCCGTCGATAGAGGAATTGGCTATGGGGTTTTTTCTCAACCGAATTGCAGGACCTCTACGAGATCCGAGATCACAATGGGGATTCATGGGATACATACCATCGGCTTATTCTAGAGCACCGTGCGGCTCTCCACTTTCAGTTGCAACGGCTACTTTCGCCTTGGTACTATTCAGTGTTTATTTTTGCAGGACGGCAGCACTCGACGCAGCGCAGCGACTTTTCCCGAAGGTCGTGACGTTAACACAGGACGCAATTCAAGATCCAGTGGAGAGCAAATCCAATGAGACACTCATGACAGTAATCTTAATGGCTTTATATGAGGTGAGATATTACTCGATTTTGTGACAAGGGGTTAGTTAGCTGAAAGACTTTTGTAGGATGTGAAGGGTACTTTCGATCTTCACCGGCCTTTAGCGGTCCACCTGAATGGAGCTATAGCGCTTCTAAGGCACCGTGGCCGAGGGAACTTCAATGATAAACTGTCCATCGCTTTGGCGTGTGCAGTGCAGGGAAAGACTGTAAGCCAAGGAGCTCCCTTACCCTATTGTGTTGTGGAGATGGTTGACCCGAGGTAGATAACTGATGCGTTTCGGTCTTCTCACCCTCCTACTCCAAAACTAAACATATGGAATGAGCTTGGCATATTAACAAATCAACACCCCCATGCGCTTCTTGGATCATTATCCGTGGAACTCCCAGATTTGCGGGCATCTATGGATGAGATTATGTCGAACCCGTACGCTTCAGACGAGTCGATAATCACACTGCTCGAGTTCGCTACTCGGGTGGACCAAACTCTAGCCCAATGGCCGTCTCTGATTCCGGACTCCTGGACTCCAAAACCCATTGCACATGTCCTCTCCCCTAATATTCAAGAGAATTCTGATATATATGAGAACTCATGCGATGTCTACCCTGACATATGGACCGCGAACGTCTGGAATTCGTACCGCTGCTCTCGCATTTCCACGCAACAAGCCATAATAAAATGCCTCTCTAAACTCTTGCCTACCAAGGATATCCAGGAAAGGATAGCACTTTGCCGCTCCACCGTCCAATCGTTGGTAGACCGCATCTGCGCCAGCGTGCCCTTCCACATCGGAATCCGAAAAGTGGGTCAAGGACATTCCCAGGATAAAGTGTACCCCTACACTGGAGACCCCGCAAAACGGGATGAACATATCCGTACGACTTCGAGTATGGGGAAGGTCCTCATATTCCGCAGTTTTGAGATAATCGTTCTAGAGAGGTTGGTGCTCCGCGATGGCCAGATAGCTTGGATGCGGGATCGACTCCATGACTTGAAGGGCTTCACCGGGGCCGGTGCTGCTTCGTTTTATTGCTGAGGTTTTGTTACTCTCACCTTGGCCTATATATAACTTTTTTAACAACTTTAGCTTTCGGACCTAGGTTTTTATACATTCCCCCCCTTGCATAGCCTGCTGTAGCTGACATTTCTTCCCAATTACTTCGGTGATCACTCTGGTTTTCTTGGAGGCTTTAACGGTTTACGTATGAGTTTTCCTAGACTTTTGATGTTTATGCCCTGAGTCCGAATTTCTTTAACTACTACTAGAATATAAGCTACTCCAATCCCCCATATATTTCAGTTTGTGAACTTCTCCATGACCCGCAAAACTCCAGAAAGGCCCAATCTAACAAAACGTAGAGTCACGGGTGCATGCTATGTATAAAATATTTCCCCATATAATGGCGAACAAGTCCTAGCACAGTATATCTCTTGTCCCCTCACAGTCCCCCTCTCAGTGGATACATCTCATTCCTACTGTCCCCTCTCATATGACCTAAAGGTATCGTCGTCCCATCATATACAGGTTGGTTCTGAGCCCCAGAATACCCAGAAGGTGAGATACCCCTACTCGGAACATTCTGGTAACGCCAGCGACCCGACGAAGAATAAGACGTCCGCTCATGATCCATCTCGCCAGGACCAGGCCATTTGGCATATTTAGGCGTGGGACCCTCATCCTTGTTGAAGGCAGCGACGGCAAACCGAAAAGCAAATGTTAGCCCAAGTACAAGATCGCTGATGTTGACGATTGACCAGAGGGCCTTGAGACCGTACGAGCTACTTGCGTGGTAGTTGGCGAAGCCGTTGGGTCGGTTTTTCCGGTAGTATGGTTTTGCGGGGTAAGCGTAGACGAATAGGGGGGCCATGAGAGCCATCTCAATGCAAAAAATTAAATTGGGGATGCCGAAGTATATGTTGTCGAAAGTGAGGTGGTTTGTGGGTTTGATGGTGGTGGATGACATGAGGAAGGAGAATACGGTCTGGACGTGATCAGCAGGTGTTCTGTCAGTCCATCGCTCTCTAGAATTTTTTTTTGGGTTAAAAACTTACTGTTTGGATGAAATTGAGGGATATAATCAATTTAAAGGTAACAAACTTTGAAAGCGCACGGAACGGTTTCAATTCGACCTTCAGGATGGCATAGGTGATGAAAATACTCGCAAGAGTAGATCCAGTCGTCACAACGCTGATTATGGTCATCTATGGCAGAAGAGTGTAAGTAAAGGCAAACCTGTGGGCTAAGCATACGGTTTTCGTACCCAAATATGAGCAAATTTTGGTTTGTTAGAATTTTCGCAAAATACTCCGGCTGCCAGAGTTATGGCAGTGATAACCCAGACTAGCATTGAGGTCAGGGGAAGCTGAAAAACACTAATAAAGCATTGCTAGATATATAGTTAATACCCTTCTTTTGCAACCAAGGGGTAGCTGGCATCCAGCAAAACAAACTAACCTTATACCACTTCATCTTCCCCTCCTTTTTCTTCGTAGGGCGTAGGTTAAGCTTCTCAAAAAGCCCTTGTCCCATATCATCGTCAGGGTAGATATATGCAAGCATAAGCAAAAAGAAGCAGGCTAACGCGAACGACTCGACAAATTCGATCCCTGGCTTCAGATATAGCGCAGCAGAGTCCAGTAAGACACAAAGGAACGCAACTACAGAGCAGAGGGGTAGCAGTAATATAATCCGCATAATCCTAAAATTTATAAACAATAGCTCATTAGAGGTATCGCCAAAGCACATAGGGAGCTTACAAGGTCTGTTCTCGCGGATTTGAAAAGTGAAGGGCGTGGTCCGAGATCAGAAAGGCCGAGACCAAAGCCGCAAAGGCGGTACATGCACCAGCAGTGATCACAGCCAAAGTATGAAACGTCATTCCATTGACGAGTGGGACGACCGCTAAAATGGAAGACTCAGTCAGTAACCAGAGCATTTTCATTATTATCCAACCCCCTGGGTTAGGGCCAGACTTCACGTACCCGGTCCGGATTCATCCTTCACTGGACAGCCGTGAGAATCCACATCGTCATCACGAGCGAATAAATTCATGGTGGTGAGAGAGAAACCAGACAATATTTCAAGATAGGAGAGCTATCTATAAATACAATAACAATCAATGTAAAACGAGAAGTAAGGATTGAACCTTTCAAGTCGAAACCGCTGGGGGCTTCGACGGTCTCTTATATCTTTGCCAGCCCCTACATCGTGGGCACGAAAATAGTAGCCAACAATCCATTGCGACACACCGAAGAATGCAATTTGCTTAGACAAAAGCTGAAACTAGTCGACAAAACAGTGGTAGCGTGTGCCTATTTCTCCTGAATTGCAGTCGTGGAGTCCATTTTTCAGGGCTGTGAAGACGTTTAATAGGGCTGATGGGAGGATCTCGCATGGCTAGCCCAGTGTAGTTAGCGTAATGTAGATCAAAGCTTGTTAAAGCTTCGCTTTCGCATCAAAATTGGGGCCTCTTCTCGTCCTCAAACAGACCGATTGGACGCCTAAATGATTGTTTCTTTCATTGCACGATGCGATAGATAGACACAGCCACGTACATACTATTATTTGGCCCCTGTGGCTGATGCCTGGAACCCCAGGGCACAGTCGCAGCTCGGCGAGAAATGATCTCAGAACTTTCTTGGGTGATCATTGTCCCCTCTCGCGCTTCGAACGCTGCGGCAGAAGGCCATACATTCCATCGCTATCTGTGCCTTGTGTGCACTAGTTCTAATATATTTTTGCTAGCAAGATCCCCGAGCGGTAAGCTCCAGGAGAAGACTTTTGTATGCTGAGTTAGTCTGGGTGAGCGAGTCAAATTCATCTCTGATGGATAAAGCAGGAGCGAGTTGCCCGTCTATTTTTGAAGACAGAGTTACCTACCTACTTACCTTCCTCCTTTATGTTGGACCAACCGGGCCCCAGCTCCAGGAAGGAAGCCAAACGCGCTACAAAGCCTCAGAACCCCATGGCAAAGCGATTTACTCTTAAATAGCCAACTCTTGAGAGATGAGTAGCGTGTATAGCCCTTTGAGATTCCTTTCCAGAGTTAACTTGACTTAATGGCCAGACCAGAAATTCCTCACCTCCATCCTAAAATGGACACCGATTGTCCGGACCTTCCCCTATCCTGTTGACTCTTCTCCTGGCGTGGGTCATCGTCTCATTAGCAAAAGCCAACGGAATCGGAATCCTTGTAGCTGGCCCAGCAGAACGGCCTTATACGATACAAACCTCTCGGAGATCCTCATCTATCTCTCCAGCTTCGAGTCTAAACGTGGCAAATGGCTTTCCAAACTCTATCCAGTCGCAAAGATCATTTCCACGCCAAAAGACCCAGCCGACCAATCGTACGAGCTCTCTTTTGTCTTTTTCTCGGTCGACACCTTCCCTGTATTCCTCCGGGGGCATATGGTTGAAGTGCTCAAGCTGCACTCCAGGATAAGTGCTGGGCGACCACTTTCGACCCTTGCCGAGGCGTTGCTTAGTTCGATAAGTACCGGCGGGTATCACGCCCGCAGCCACATGATGCTGCTTATACACGGGACGAGGATGTGAAAAGTAGTTATAGTCATCTGGATCGGCTTGCCGAAATCCATGAAACGATCTAGCAAGAAAACGACGCAAGTAGCTTGCGCCAAAGGACATTGGAGCTGTCACAGAAGAATCTAGAAAACGGCGTAACTGTACTAACCCTCGCTGCTGATAGTCGGTTTCCTCGTTCAGAGTTCTAGGGAGGTGGTGCGATTCGCCAGCCGTCGTATTCTCGAAACAAAAGACGAGAACTTGATAGATGCACTTGACTTCCTCAACCTCCCACCACTCATAGCGAAGCCAGAATGCTTCCTGCTCCTTTGGGCGCTCTTCCCAATCAGACATGCTGTCGGAATTGTCACCTGGCTGGTGGAAGAGTTCACAGTATAGTTGAAAACGTAGTAAAGCTCGACGAATACGCCGTTTGTCCGAGTACATCGATAGCGGAAGAGCAGTAGAAAGAAGTTGTGCTCGCTCTCGTTCCGGTCTCCAGTATATGAATGGTTTTATTCCCTCTGAGCTTTTAGGCGATCCGTATGCTTTGACAAAGATCCGTATACAGAATTCGACAAAGAAATCCACAGCGTCCAAAGTATGTCTCATACAATCGAGAGTATCTTGGCATCGCGGTATAGCTGGCGGGACGGTAGCTTTGTCTGTTGTCTTTTCAAGATGGTTGTCCATAAAACGTTCGATCTCGATGATGTCAAGAGGGCCCGCGATTCGAGCTGATATTATAGCGAATAGATACTCCTGGAGCTCTTCGTCGTCGATGAGCAGATACTTTTGATCGTCCATCGAGGAGTCCTCTTCGAAGGCACCCACGTCCTCATCGTCATTCTTTTGGCCAGTCACCGCAGTAACCAGCTTGGTCGCAAGTCGGATAGGAAGATACATCGTCATAGGTTTTTGCAGCTAGAATGCTGGTGTTCTCGTTGGGTATATATATGAATTAGTTATTAATGCCTCTGTTTGATGCGCAAGCACGCTTTGTCTGAGGTGTGCAGTTTGCAGGTGGAGCGACGGTTTTTATTTCTAATGGGAAGTCGCGACGAGGAGATAGGCAGAAGACCCGCGAGGGATTACCTAAGAATGACGTTTTACATACCACTATGAATCATGAAACCCTCATAGATTTCTATTCGATTATCTACTTATTCTCGTGAATTAGGAACCATGGGATATCATTATTATAAGACTGATAGGTCCGCCCCCCTGTTAGGGTCCCTACTAGAAGAGTAGAGAGAGATCCCAACAGCCGAAAAGGGTGAAATGGAGCGTTCGTCGATTACTGAGATAGCAGAATCAGCCCTAGCGGCGACGTGCTACAGGAACATTTTGCTCAGTTATTGATAGGCCACATCCTCGCCCACCAGGGGCTCGATGCACCAAGTAAATGCGTCAAACTCCTCTACGGCCAAGTGCAAACCTTCATACTCGGTGATGCCGACCAGGGCCGTACTGTGAAGTTCTACCAGGAGGCGGATTGTGAGGGGACGGTTATGAATAGTGTCAAGGGGAATATGTGTGAGGGCTGCGATTGTGGGGAATAAATATTAGATTGTTGAAGGCCTTGTGATGGGAAGGCAATAAGCGAGGACATCAGGGGAAGACCAGCGAGATATCAAGAAAACTAGATGAAAATGCATCATGAACTTCAAAGATCATTGTCCTACAGATATATTGATGCATCAACCCCGAAAACGCCTCGCTAGGCCTAGTAAACACACCATAAAGAAGAGGAGAGAGATGTCTGAGAAGTGGTTAAGATATCCATTGGCAGTAAGAAACGAAGAGAGGCTCATGACATTGGCATTGACGAAAGGAATAAAAACTGGTGAGACATGCAAGAGAAAGAAAAAGAAAAAGAGACGGGTAAATAAGAGTTTGTTTATTGAACCGAGTATTCACAAAGAAAGCAAGCATGGCCTCTATATGAAAAAATGTTACCACCGTGATTCAATCAATATCAGCCGTGAGTTTTGAGATTAGACCGTAAAAAGAAAGGGAGTCATTCAAGCAAGTTAGATGGTGGAAGATGAGCCCACGTCGTATTCGTATATTAGGAAAGAAAGGCTGTTGAGCCAATGTTCAGAGGATCTTCTTGAGGGATTCGATCTTGTTGTACAGCTCTTTTGCGAGGTTGTTGTTGCCAGTCTATAGGAGAACACAGGTTAGTGCAAGTCCGAGGAAAGATTGTAGGATCAAAAATCGGTTGCTAGTAACTCACCCTGAGCAGGATAGGGACAGACCGCCCATTCTCAAGACTCGCCAAGTGGAGTTGCTTTGTCGAGGGTTCTTCCCCAGAGGCATCTCCAACAGTCATTCCCTTAAAGACAGGTGTGTTTAGAATAACCCGTAGAGCTCCATCAGCACGCATAATTAGTCGAGCAGAAGAAATTTTGGCATCTTCGCCAGGAGCCTTCGTAACGTTGAGTTTGAAGTTTCCTAGACCGCGTTCTTTCCATTCCTTTCCATCAAAGTGGAACAGTTTAGCCTTGCATGCAAAATAAGTTTCTTCATCCTCTTCTCCGGTTTCGGCTGCAGGAGACACATAAGTTAGCATCGGAAGATAAATAGAGGCGCGTGTAAGGCCTAAAACTTGTCTTACTTTGTTGTTTAAAGAATCTCCCATCCTCCTTTTCATCCTCCAAGCCTTCAAACCCTGGCTTCTCGTCATCCTCCTCTTCGTCTTCTTCAGCTGCATCCGCAGGTGCGCCAAAGGGTTTCGCTGAGCTTCCGGATCCAAGAACCGCAGGGCCCGCCGGTGCAGCGAAGCTAGTTAACCCTCCAGCAGGTGGCGTGGCAGCCGCAAACCCGCCGCCAAAAGCGCTCCCCCCAAAACCCGCTCCTCCTCCTCCTCCTCCAAGCTTGCCGAACCCGGACGTGCCCGTGGACGCGAACGGCGAAGCTCCAGTTGTGGTTGAGGCTGCGGCTGCGAAACCTGTTGCTTCTGGTTTCTTCGAATCCGTGGCAGCGGCCGATCCAAAGCCCGAAGATGGGGTGGAACCTCCAAGGTTACTGAACGGTGATTTATCAGAACCTGCGAAAGCTGCCAAGCCCGATGAAGCAAATGCTGATGACGAGGTGGTCTGGCTTGGCTTCTCTCCAGCAGGGGGTGATTTGGACGATGCAAGTGAAGCGAAGGGAGAAACAGCCGAGGAGTTTGAGAATGCATTGGTAGATGGGATCTGGAAAGGATTGGATGAGTTCAAAAGTCTTCTAAGAAGTGTATACAAGGGGACATACCTTCTCTGGTTCCGCAGTTGTATCTCTCTCCTGAGAGTTATCGCGATGCCTCTTCTTCTCAGGCTCACCTTTGTCTTTCTTCGCATGATCTGATGGGGCTTCAGTGTTTTCAGGAACATCCTCGCTAGACGTCTTTACGGCTTGTTCCTTCTCCACAGTAGCTTCTTCCTTGAGATCCTTATCGAACTGATCCCTGCTCCTCTTTTTCTTCGGGCTCAATATTTTCGACGGAACATCACCGTCCGAGTTGTGGGTATCCTCAGGGGCCGTCGTAGTAGTGCTGTCCTTCTTCGTCTCATCGCTAGCCTTTTCAGGAGTATCATTGCTATCCTTCACCTTCGTACCCTTCCCATTTTCTGCAGAATCACCAGGTGTAGACTCCCTTGATCTCTTTCTCCTGTGACCACCATCATCATCGGTGTTTGAATCCCCATCTTGATCTTCGGGCTGTACGTCATCGATAGACCTCTTCTTCGTTGAACGAGATTTCCCTTCCACACTGCTAGTATCGCTAGCCCCATCCGCCGCAGAACTCTGCTGAGAAGCCATGGACATGTCATCGGGGGATTTCGGACGTTGGATGGGCGCGTTTGGGATTCCTGCTATTGAGGTTTCTCTGAGCTTCTCACGGACAGGTCGTTCGCCAGTATCGTTGTCAGAGGCATTCCCACCGTCTTTTGGAGCATTCTCTTGCGAAGTCTCGGTCGTGGGATCTTTCGAATCTGAGATGGGTTCACTCTTAGTTGTGTCCAATAAATTGTTGCTGTCACTGGTGTCTTTGGGGATGTCGCTGGTGTCTTTGGGGCTGTCACTGGTGTCTTTGGGGCTGTCACTCGGGTCTTTGGGGCTGTCACTCGGGTCTTTGGGTAATAGTGACGCACTCCCATCTTGCCCACCCCCTTTTGGCGTGGCCGTAACCGAAGTGCTTTTATCTTCCGGGTTGGGGTAATCGGTGCATGGGTCCGTAGCTTCTGAGATATGTAGAATGTCCTTACCTGCACCTGTTCCTGAGGCTTTCTGACCGGAATGTTCATGCGCAGTATCAACCTGTTCTGACACATTTTCCTCCTCCTTTCCCCGACTTGCGTCCTCAATCTTCGGCTCTAGATCCGTAGGCCGAGCCATTTTGGAAGAATAACTCGACGATCTCGTTGAAGTGATATCCGTAGTCGAAGGAAGTTGTAGCGTTCAAACACCCCGCAGTAGAGAACCAGGTCCGATGTAAATGTCCTTGTAAACGAAGGTGAAGCGGGAGCCCCTCGCAATAGGGCGATGTCGGAAGGCTAGGTATTTATGCGGCTGATAAAGAAATAGATGTGTCGGAATGCTTGAAACCCACTTCTCCAGTCCACGAAAGGGTAGACGATCGAAAACTGCCCAATTCCCAAGAGAAGTGTTAGCTGCGAAACGGGTATATGGGGTGCAGACAAAGACAGCGAGGGGGTGAGTGGGCGAGTGGCACCCAGGTCCAACACAAAAAGGTTAAACAGAATAAGGCAGCGAAAAGATAACCCCCGTTGCCCACTCAGGAGGAACGGGAGGTCAGGGCTCGATCCGCAAGCCGGACGTTTAATCTCTTTGAATGGAGAAGCGTGTTGTTTGGGGTGAGGTGTCACTCTGTATCACACGTACTCTTTGATAGGATGGGGGGATTCGACTGCGATCAACCCAGCTTCAAGGGATGTTCGAGTGTGGAAGTTTGAGGGGATCGGTGGTTTAGGAGTCGCCAGAGACGAGGGCGAGGGAGAGGGGGATCGAAAAATAATCACTGTGGGCGATGCGGTTGGCCGTCGGTGGGAGATTAGTAGGCTCTCGACAGCGGCTGAGGGAGAGGCGTGCTGCGGTCGTGCAGTAGTCGGTGTAAGAAGTGGGTGAGAGAGAGAACAACTCCGCGGTTACTGGTAGGGAAGGATATCTCAAGGTAAGATTGTGTTGAGCGAAGTCTCAAGGGAGAAGAGTCAAGATTTTGTCAAAGAGGAAAAGTGGGAGAGGAGTAAAACCAACGGAATTCTTTTGATTGTTTTTGTGGTTCTTCGTCTTTGAAGTTGTTGACGGTTTTCTCCCCGCAACTTGTGCGGGTGCAGATTCGGCTTCCATGGTGATCGCTAAAGTGATAAAATAACAACGAAGGGAGACTAACACAACGGCTTCAACACAAAAAACAGAAGAAAGAAAAGAAGAACAATTGACATTCAAATACAATGAGCTTTGCTACTAATACAGGGAAATTTAATTGTCAGTTATCCTCGTCGTCGCCCCATTCTTGTCGTCGCCAGCTGTAGAACCTGACAATCCACCTTTCCCAAGCGATTCTTTTCTAGATCTTGGTGCCCTTTCCGTTTGGTTTCCAAAGCAAGATCCCAGCCCTTAGCTAATGAAACACAGACAGCCGATTCCAACATAAAATACAAGGAGAGGGTAGACGGCGATGACCACACGGTTCTTCACCACCCCGGATCCGCCGAGGATGCTCACTCCGGCAGCAAGCGCCCATAAGACAAGCACGATGTCAACTGGTATGCGCGCAATAGCTGGGAGACCCAATGCGCTGAGGAGTGCCGCAATGACCAGAGGGAACAGCGTGTACCCGATGATGCACACAGACTGGAAGAAGGAGCTGTCGTAGTAGTTAGCGATCAGTCCCAGTCCCAACATAGAGCTAAGAGAGAAAACTTACATATTTCCACCAAGAAGCTTGATCTGTAAAGTCACCACAGCTTCGCCAATCCACACAATAGTGAACACCCCAGAGAAGACCAGGCTGGTCTGATCATCCTGTGCCCTCATTGACAAGAACATACTCAGCAGGAGGCAGAATACCAACGGGCCCCTAAGAAAAGTATTAGCACTTATCCCCTACACCTACCCCCTCCATCCATAAGAGCCAACTCACCAAAGATCCCAATCCCTCAAACCCTCGCTCATCCCCCCTTGCAACACCACATCCGCATCAGGCCACCTCCCCGCAATATTCCTCAACCCGCCCGAAAGCCCACCTGCCTCCCCCCTCTCTGCCGCACCTCCAATCCCCCCTCCACCCCTCTGCAACATCCCACCCAGCAAGTACTTCGGCCACAACACATGCCTCATCTTCTCCCACACCGCCAACAGATCCCGCGAAAGCGTATCCCAAACACTCTCGTCGATGGTATTCTGCGGTGCGCGACGATCCTCCCCGGGGACAGAGGACATCAGGTAGGATTGGGAGATTCCATCTCTTGAGGAGGAGGATTGGATGTTTCCGGTTAGCGGAGCGCGGTCTGAGGTGTTTTGGTTAGAGAGAGGGTCGTCGGCTTCGATTGCTGGATTTCGCGCGATTCTTGTCAGCCTAGTTTCTCTCCCTAGCTGTTCGTGGAATAGGAAACAGGCCCAGGGAGCCCCATCAATTGGGTCCCAAAGGAGGACAAGACGTAGGGCTAGTTACTTACCATCATCGGGTTCAATCTCAAGTATCGAGTCATCATCATGGTTATTGTCGTAAGGGCTCGCGGAGCTGCCACCCGCCATGGTCGCCATTGTATACAAGGTGTCGTTTATTCACTCCCCATCCAAGGGTTGGATCGGTCTGTTATTTTTCGTATCCCCGAGGCGGCGCAATCCTCGCTTTTCCTTCTTACGGACTCGAGGGAATGGCTTGTGTCAGGTATAGAAAGAAGAAAGGGTTGTGTTGAAGCTGGACAGTTCTTGTCTTTGTTTCATTGAAGCCCGTCGTGAACTTCGTGTCCTGATTAGATTGAGAGATGATGATCGCGAACGTTGAAATAGTGGCATTACGTACGCTTCCTTCTATTTAACATCAACCACAAGAAAGCCCTTTCTTCACACTCTTCAACTACAACAGTTCAACTTTAGAAAAATAACTATATCTATTCTTTATCGACTGACAATAGCCCGCGAGATGATGCCTCGATAACACAGCGACCGAATGCTTTGTCTCTACTTGTTGGAAAGGACTGGGGGAGGAATAGCTTATGCATCATGGAATTTCAGGCTTATCAAGTCGACGACAGCCCGTTGGAAGATTAACAGCCTCCACCCCCCTTCCAATTGTTCAAAGGATAATGCTCCTGGTACTTTTTTCAAAATAGTCAAACGTACCACGACCCGGTATTCTTACATCTATATGTCCAAGACAAACCCAGTAACCAGGTAAATGCGCTCGCCCGGGCGATTCCTCATCCCTAGCCTCTATCTCGGGAAGCTCCCTCCAGAGTCGTTGTTTGGTGTTCCCCAATTTCCAAGGGATGAGGCACGACTCCCCCGTAGCCTCTAGTGCTCTTGGTTCATAGAAACTGGCTGGGATGTCGATGTCGCAGTATTCCAGGCGCGGACCCAGCTTGCGCACGAGGTCATCAAATGGTTCCAGGAGAGTTGATTCACTAAAGCTTATGCTAACGCGCTGATCGGTGTTTATGTTGAGGAGTGAGCCCTGGTATGATGTATACGCAACTGAAACAGATAGTCTCTTCAAATTTGGGATGCTTGACAAGGTATCCTGCATGTCGCAAAGGTATTTTTGCAGCACAGGTCCCAAATCTTCGCAGATTTGGGAAAATATCATGCCAACAGATTTAATGCTGGCAAGGCGCTGGGGAAGTAATACCCTGGGTAGATTTCTGGATAAATATTCGCCATGAAAATGGAATGTGTTCGTCGAGTAGAGGACATCGATTCCCTCAGCGTAGCTAAAGCAGGGGGTAACAGTGATCAGTGAGAGAAAGACGAGGAGACTAAAAGAGAAAGCCGTCCCTCACTCAAGGCATACGGTCATAATCCAAGTAAGGAGACGGGCAAAGAGACCACGGTTCACTCACGCTTGCTTACACGATCGCAGCCAGCCTCTTATGCCAATTCGATAGCCTTCCGGATCCAGATAATTCCAATGGTGCCTAGAAGATTCCCTCAAGCATTGGTCATACACTTTTCCGTTACTCCGGCAAATGCAGGCCTTCCAATCCCACTGGTGATCTACCGGATTGTGTGGCTCTGGACCTTGCTGCAAAGCCCGATGCGACAGATCGATATGAATACCCCGATTTCCGAAAGCTTCAGCTAGTATCATAGCCCGCAGTTCAAAGGGGAGTCTCTGGAAGAAAGGGCTATTCTCCGAGCCATGCGTTGCGGATATAAAGAGCGATTCGCATGATTGCGAGGGAGTGAGGATTCGAGGTCGCGGGGAAGGGAGAGACGGGGGTGGAGGAGTTGGCCGTCGTGGTGTTGGGTTGTACCAACATTCACTTTTATGCCTTTTGTTTTTGTGGAATTTTTTCCACACCCATTTTGAGATTGATTTCCGCAGCTTTCTCACGCCCATGGTTCAAGGGGAGAGGTGCATGCGTAGGAGATCGCGCGACAGCAGGAATCGAGATTCGAGGATAACAACAGTCCGAGGACAACAACGGTTCGAGAACAACAGCTTTATCTGGCTATTGCTAAGTTCGTGGAGCTGGGCTCAGTTCAAAAGAGCAGCATTGAATCCGAGTAAGGCCTGATTCAAAGGGTGAAAGTAGTTAATGGAAGGAGAGTAAGCCTGAAGACACGCGGAACAGGCCGCAAGAACTATGATGAGGAAAGAAGCGGATTTGAGGCAAAAAGCTGCTCTTCCTCATCAAATCGTTGACACTATGATCAAAGAGTCTCAGTAGCAAGGCAGACCATCGTCAGAAGGCGGTTGAAGAAGCAGCGAGCAAGAGACTCAAGAGCTGGTTCATGCCTGTCGGTATGTCGGCGCAGGGGTTATTGGGGGCGCAGGCGGCTAAGCCATATCACGAGAACCCACGGACCAACATCCGTGAGCAACTCCAAACATCAGAACCTGCAAAGGAGCTGTTCTTTCACTGGATGATGAGGAAAGAGCATGTCTGTTTGTGCCTGGCCTTTGGAGTGAAGAAAGACAGCGGTTGATAATTCGATGAGGGCTGGACCAAACTGTTGATAACACGGTCACATGACCTAGTCATTGAACCCCTGATATAAAACTCGACATCCCCTTCTCAGGAGAACATCTCATAAACAATCTCTGAGCACAGAAGCGGTGCGATCTCGCTCAACTTTAGACGATTCTGACTGTTCTCACGCTCATCCATCGACTTCCCGTCCTATGCTACCGTAACAGCAATTCTTAGACCGGGCCGTACACTCGATCGTACTCTTTCAATCCAAGTTGAACTGGTTTTTCAACTCAGAAAACCTGGCTATTGATTGAACAAAAATCGTGTCTTATATATTTCATAGTCCATACTCGAAAGAGTATCGTTCACAATGCACCTCATCTTTCCTGCAAATTACCCGCCGTACTTCGTGAAGTGGTGGTTGAGTTGCATGATCCCTGTCCAGCTGAATACGTTCCCACATGGCCTCTCCGAAATGTGACCCCAAGAAAAACCCTTGCTGACTCCTGAAGAATGCGCATACTCTCTGCCATACGGAGGACGACGATCACCAGGATTTCCAAGGCGGTGATATTTTCGTCGTTCCTGGGCAGTTTGCTATACGAGAATATTTGGAATAAGGGTCCCCAGAAGAGCTCTGACAGGGGCGGAAGTTCAGCTAACACTGGAAGATCAACGGCGACTGTCCATATCACCACGAGGGAAAATACGATGAGAGTCCTGGAATCAGGGGAGATCGACTCCTTGGAAATATATCCAGCGAGACGCGGGGAAACACAGGATAATGGAGTATAAATACCCTCAGCACGCTCTCGACGCTGCTCCAGATCGATATAGCCCAAGTTCAAACTCATAAATTCTTATCTATACCCTCCAATCGCTTCAAGCATCCCCTTGAGAAAACAAGAAACAATCACCATGCGTCTCCTCACCATTTTCGCCGCCGCCCTCCCTCTCCTTACCGCAGCCTCAGCTGCTGCTTCCGCCGACCCAGCCTCAACATTCGCCGAACTCCAACTCCTCAACTACGACGAACGCGTAGAAGCATACGGCGCCCTCCCATACCCCCGCCAACGAGCCTACTGGGTCGGCAAAGTCCAAGCCTTCAAGACAGAACACCTCGACTCCCTGACCCCAGAACAAAAATCAGCCCTCGACCACGCGCTCCGAATCTTCAAGGATGTGGAGAATCTGCGCGACGAAGAACCGGTCATGAGTCAGGATGCGGTTGCTGCGTTTGGGGGTGTCAAGGCGCACGAGTTGCTTGCTTCGCTTTATAGTGAGGGGGAAATGGGGGGTGATGTCGATCGTGTTGAGGGTGAGGAGGAGGACGTGGATGCCGCCGCGCCACCTCCCTGCAATTGTAGCGTTGGATCTGCCGTTACATGTCCAGGCTTTCCACACAATAACCCGTGTATACCGAATGCGGAAGCTTGTGAGCACTTGGCGGCAGGGTGTGGGGCAGGCCTGGTCTGGGCGTGCGATGGCCGCTGCCA
This sequence comes from Arachnomyces sp. PD_36, assembly GCA_032988195.1. Lineage (NCBI taxonomy): Eukaryota > Fungi > Ascomycota > Eurotiomycetes > Onygenales > Arachnomycetaceae > Arachnomyces > Arachnomyces sp. PD_36. The sequence goes on along the minus strand of JANTQE010000006.1, from coordinate 921,385 downwards.
GGTTTAGACACAAGTGTTGCTCCTCAGAGAAGGGAATGGAAAGGTTGGATAGTGGAAGAAGATCGGTTGGAGTATGCCTATCTGTTGGAAGAGGTGGTGGATCATAGAATATGGAAAAGGATGATTCTCTGCTATCTAGAGACTTATATATACAGAACTAGATCCCACGATAGGATAAAATAAAGGGGCATCCGACTCTCACACACGAAGTTCATTACCCAATAATTCTATTAAAGCCAAAAGCTAGAGTTTATCTTATCGAAAGCCTTGGCTCACGCGGTTGAAAATGTCTATTTCTTTTCACTGGGTTGGAGCATGAGTTCGGGTCGGACATATTTGTCGAAGTCCTCCTCAGACAAGGCCTTGAGCTCCATTGCACTTTGCTTAAGGGTCAGTCCCTTCTTGTGCGCGTTCTTGGCTACCTTGGAGGCCATGTCGTATCCGATCACAGGGTTCAGGCACGTCACAAGCATCAAACTATTTTCACATAATTAGCATCAATGTTCAAAGAGAAAGAGCAATACGGGTGGGAATACCTTTCATGAAGAAGAGTAGAAATCCTCTTCTCATCAGCCTGGAGATCCTCGACGAGGTTCTTCTCAAAGCTGCGCATGCCATCGCTGAGGATACGGACACTGTGGAGCAAGTTGCGGATCATAACCGGCTTGAAGACATTGAGTTCGAACTGCCCTCCCATTCCGGAAACAGTAGCAGCGACATGGTTACCCATAACCTGGGCGCAGACCATGGTCAAAGATTCGCACTGGGTGGGGTTAACCTTACCCGGCATGATGGATGAACCGGGCTCGTTTTCGGGAAGGACAAGCTCGCCAAGACCGCATCGGGGACCGGATCCGAGGTAGCGGATGTCTTGGGCGATCTTGAAAAGGGAGCAGGCAAGGGTGTTCAATGACCCTGAAGCCTCGACGATGGCGTCGTGGGCGGCAAGGAGTTCGAATTTGTTAGGGGCTGTCTTGAATTCGGTTCCAGCGAGTTTGGAAACCTCCTCGGCGACTGCTACGTCAAATCCCTTGAAAGTGTTCAATCCAGTGCCGACGGCGGTACCACCCTGAGCTAACATTCTGAGGTGGGGAAGGGAGGTTTGAACACGCTCAATTCCACGGTCCAGTTGTGCGACGTAGCCGGAGAATTCTTGGCCGAGGGTGAGAGGGGTGGCGTCTTGCAAGTGGGTTCGGCCAATCTTGATTATTTTGTCAAACTGTTCCACCTTGCGCTGGAGGGCATCGCGCAGAGATTGGAGGGATGGGATTAAAGTATTCTCGAGCTCGAGAACAGCTGCGATGTGCATAACAGTAGGGAATGAGTCGTTCGATGATGCGGACATGTTGACGTGGTCGTTGGGGTGTACAGGCTTCTTGCTTCCCATTGTGCCTCCTAGGATCTCAATCGCCCGGTTTGAGATAACCTCGTTGGCGTTCATGTTGGATTGGGTTCCGGAACCGGTCTGCCAGACGACAAGGGGGAAGTGGTCGATGAGTTTGCCTGACGCAACTTCGGAAGCAGCTTGCTGGATAGCTTGTCCTATCTTCGGGTCTTCATAATAAAGTCTCAGCCATTGGTCTTTTTATTTTCCGGTCTGTGTCTCAATTTACCAAGTCCATATTTCATGTTAACTGTCGCGGCTGCGCCTTTGAGGATACCGAAGGCTCGGACAACAGGCTCGGGCATGCGATCTTGGGGTTGGTTGATCTTGAAATTTCCCAGCGACCTGATATCATCCGTTAGAGGTTGTTCCCATGCAGCGAAGTTTAAGACTAGACTCGAATGCTTACCGTTCGGTCTGCGCACCCCAGTATTTGTCTGAAGCCACCTGTACGACGGTTTAGTAAAAACGTCCCGAAATAGACAGGCCTTTTCCTTGCTGGGGAGCACTCACCTGGATTTCTCCAAAGGCATCGCTTTCAGCTCTAGTATTTGAAGCCTGAACCAAACAACCCGTCAGTCTATCCCATCAAGACATTGGTAACCACCCATTCATCCTCGTCTAGTATCCCCCACTTCCCCTACACCAACCATTCTTCGAAGCAGAGGAATTTCGACATACCATCCTCACAGTTGTAGTCGCAAAAGTTCTCGTCGCAGAAAGAGTATTAAGGTGTTGAAATTGACCCCGCGATAGGCTCGGCAGAGATGACGATGAGGAGTTGGAGATGCATCGTGAACTTAAAGCACGACGGCAATTGAAAAGCTGGGCCGCGGAAGTTTCATGTACCGAGCGTGCCCGCAGGAGGGAGAGCGAACTTCGAGAAGCTCGGGAGACATGTGCGAGAGTAGCCATCGATGGGATTTTAATGCCGTAGTAAACCGTAGTAGTGTGAGAAAGCCAACTCAACTGGACAGGGAACGTTGGTTTGTCAAAGTTAGATCCGCGATTGGCTTCTGGAGCTTCGGAGGAGGAGAGTTAGAGTGTTCCTTTGGATATGGAGAATTGGAGAAAGAGAGAAAGAATGAGCGCTGTCTAAAGAATAGCAATTGGGAATTAGATAGGAATTAAATTGAAGGAAAGAAGAAAGTCTTCGAGATCGCAAACTTCAACGCTCAACAAAATCTTTTTTTGCTCGTTCGGGTCTTGTATATTTTTGGCTTAGGGCCATCCCGAACTTCTCCGATCTTCAAGTCACGGGTATTTCGGCCAGGCGGGACTAAACTCGGGTTTCTCCTTCTTCCGTTCGGAGTCTCCTACCGATATTCACCTCTATCGAACCACCATACTAGTTCTACATCAGGAACACGGTCACTCAACGCCCGCATTTCCAGCACTTCCAGGGTTCTCCGAAGCCCGGTTTGCCTAGCTTCCCGTCCGGGGAACCAGAATATTCCAGCCGGTATATCACCATTTGCGGAAAGGCTATTCCACCGATATCCTTCCACAGAGGGTACATCAACTTCGGGTAAGGAATGCTACAAGGTTCGGCACCATCTCTGGAGAGACGAAGCTTTCAATGCGATGCCGACCTCTTCACCTTGGTCAATTGCCCTACCGATAAATGGCAAAGTTAGATGCTACATATAGGAGGACAGAACTCTGCCTTCCTTCTGAGTCGCGGCTGCAAGGCTGGGAGAATACAGCTCAGCACTGCGGGCGTTTACATGGCTGGCCACATGTCCCGCAGCTAGTTCACCATCCCCACTGGCATGTTCGTGCTGCGAACTCGAAGGCACCAGATTTCTCCGGAAGGCAATGAGGAACAGTCTCCAGATCTGTTCCGAACACCTTTCATTGAGCCCTAGGCTATGTCTAAACTGTTCTGTTTTTATCCTGCAACCACCCGAGCCCGGCAGGGACTCTCCCTGTCGCTCGATAAGCAGAGAAAGTCCTCCATATCATTACTGATATACCACCTCTTATACATAAGCAAGCCGGGGAATATTCATAATGTCAGATTCCCCAAGCCAGGGGCTGACAAACTATACATTTTCAATCAACATGCTCCCATGTCGATTGCCTCAAGCATAGCTTTTTCAGGGGTAGCGTTGGCAAGTTCCAGTAACTCGACGGAATTGCTTCCGCCATTGCTCTTGTCCCCGAGCATTAACACTGCGAAACGGCGCTACATATTGGACTTTGTGCACCCAGATAGACCGCCGCGTTGGGCAACATATCCTTGAGGACATATGCCAGATATATAAGCAGACTGCTTGTCATTGGGGTGTTACCAATAGCTTATACCCCTGGCTACACTGATCGATCAAAATGGTGAAATACAGACATCTATACAGTGTCTGTATGATGTTTGAGAACGCCTTAGGATTGTTCCCTGGGCGGTCTACCCTTGAACAATAAGTTGTTGGTTGTAGACAGAACCTTGGGCAAGGTAGCTGGTGTATCCAGCATCACTTCTTTCTTCTTAACGGAACTGGAATGGTTGTTTGTTTGTTTGATATCTTCAGATGTCTATGTTGAAGAGAGGATGGAAGATACTCACGGCAGATTTCCCGAGTGGTTAGGGCTGAGTGGTATCCTCACTCCAGGTCAACTCACTCCTAACCTTCTCGCTCATGTATTCCCGAGGATTGGGTTGTGGGGAAGGATACTACAAGACCGGAACGTCCCCAGCTCCATCAATACCCCAACGTTTATACCAGCAGATTAGAGCAGCCTCGCGGCTCTACTCAGCAGATCTTCACACCTCCCTTCCATGTCCATGTATGTATGTATGTATGTATGTATGTATGTATGCATGTATAAGCTTACATATCAACCAACATACATGGCCCATCTTTCGGTCGGTACATTGAATAATGCTAGAATCTTCGAAGGAGCAGGAGCCTCAAGGGGGCCCTCCTCTGTACGGATCATCCTGAGCCGCCCCTTGCCTGGCTATTCCTTCGACGTTCGAAAATGCAGCAGTAGGAGCCTCTTCAGTCAGCTCAAGTCCTCTCGATACGAGCAAGGCTCCAGTGCAACATCATACGTGTTTAACAGATATTCTCAGGTGAGATGAAGAAACTTCTAAAGAGTGAGCCTGGAGTTTAACACTTTTTTTCAGCTTATTCGAAGCGCCCCATAACGGAACAAGGTTGAAGCTTTCTGCATCAGCTTTAGGCAAGGCTGGAAGACGAGGCTCTCGTAATTCTTACCAACGGCGGGAGTGGCTCTGCATAGTAAGTAAGCTTTTGTAGTTTCTTGTTCTGGTATCGTAGTTGGCAAGACATGAAATGCAAGTTTTCTCCTTTGCTTCGATGTTTCTTTCTGACACGATTTTCTATGATGAACCTCTTTTACGCATTTTAATGCTATTAGTATTTCTCGGGGAAAAATATATATTTACTTCCGCATAGTTGAATCACCACTACCGTCCTTCAAACTTGCATCAACCAAACCCACATCACATCCCTCAACTCATCATGAAACAAAATCCCCATTTCCCATCCCAAAGAACGAAAAACCCTCTCTCCTCATCCGATACATAAACTTGAGACTCCTCACTAACCGTAATCCCACATGATCCTCCAACTTGAACTCCAACCCCTCACTCACACCAACCAACAAACAAAGCATGACTTGACTCATTCCCAGCCAAGTGGCCATAGCGCAGTCGGACAAGCACTGAGTCATATCTTAATCCATGATGAATATTCGTAGTAAATACGAAAGATGAGATTGTTTGTCTGTAATTTTATGGGGCGATGATTTACTCCACGGGCGAGGATGATGAATGGGTAATTGTTAATTTCATGATAACTTGATGCTTGTCGAGGGTTGTGATAGACGTTTTATCTGCCTCAGGCTCAATCATTACAGTTGTGTACTATGGAATCGGTGGATCGGAGGCTCATCGTTCCTTCTTCCCTCCGATAAACGACCACCTCCTTTATCATCAGTAGAGAGATATTTTCTGCCTTCATTCTTTAATTCCAAATTCTCGATTCCCCTGAAAGGCTGAAACGTGGGACTGGACTTTTCTTTTCCATTCTTTCTCGATAAAAATAGACAACACGTGGAGTTGATAATTAACCCCCTTCTCGGTGCGAGAGATCGAAGACCTGAATGAATGGTGGCTGTGTGAGTTTGTATATGATCCCGTGGAAGTGCTGGAGGCAGCAGCGACGGAAAGGGTAAACGGTTGCCTGTCTTGTGTGTATCTCGTACCCGTGCCCCTCCCTCTATCTCCGTCCTGGTGATACGTACACGCGGCTAGATGGGAGATGATGATCGCGGGGAAAGTTGAGAGAGCGTGAGAAATTAACGTGAAAAAGATGAGAGAAGGAAGGAAGATGGAAAGGAAAGGAAAGCCTTATTAAAGATTAAATAATGAATGCCTTGAGGATCGGGGAAGGTGATCTTGATAATCGCGAGTTTTTGTAGATGTTGATTCGCTGGTTCATTGTTGAATGGGTGAGAAGCAGCGAGGAGCCAGCCTTGTAGGAATGAAGGGCCCCGGGCTGGCTGGGGGTTCAGCGTTTTCAAGATAAGGCCTACCGCTATGGGATCCATTCTTGAGATGCGAGTCAGCATTCCTTCCCGTCTGACAGATCGATTATGTATTGTTTCCCGCGTGTTGAGAATGTCTTCGTAGGAAGAAGTTTAATCCTTGATGGCTCGAAGTGTTCCTCAGTTAACCTTCCTCTTTCATAGCTTACTGTACTTTACCTCACTCACTCACTGCCTTGTCTGCATGTACATGTAATCCCTTGATAGTTCTGACCATGGCCTTCCTTCTCCCTTCTCCCATCCCGCAGCCAAAACGGCACAAGGTTATTGCGCCTGTTGGTTGAAAGATTGTGATATGTCTGGAGGAGGCGCATGGAAGCGCTGCCATCCCTATCCCATCCCTTCATCTTTCCTTGCGACATGACATGGCATGACATGATACATATTTCTTTCTTTCTCTCCCGTCGTCCCCGCTTTCTGAATATCCAGATAGGGAAATGGAGAGAAGGATTGTGGTTTTGATTGGTTTGTAGATTTGAGATTCGCTTTGACCGTTGATGCTTGTGTGTATGTATGTCTTTGCTTGGGATATATATATTTGCATGACGACTCTGTGTGGAGGAGTATGTGGCTGAGTGGTTGTCGAGCTCATGCGAGGGTTTATCCTATCTGTCGTATACTTGAAGGCATCCCTTTCAAGGACGACGTTGTCGTCAGCGTGGACATGTCGTCGAGTTCAGATGTAGGCATCCACCTCATCCACCTCCCCTCCGCCACAATCGTCATGTACACCCGGAACCGGAGTTATTATTGATGCGAGCGAGAAAGACACTTAAGTTTAAGTTTTGGGGATGATTGTGACAAACAGGAACACTAGTCTACGTTGGGTTAGAAGGGTGTGGAATGTGGAACCCTTTCGAAAAAGGAAAAAAGAAATTACGGAGAACATCGGAGGATGAAGGGAAGTCAGGTGACGAAGTGACTTGGCGATGATCGGAGGGCAAGGCAACAGATGAGGGTCCATCAACTGGTTCACCTGAAGAATGCTTGTTCTTGTTCGTATCTTTAGGCAGCTTCAGGGGAGATGGGGACGTCGATCTCAGGCACAGAGTGTTTGAGAAGAAACCCAGTGATATGGAGGTGGGCGATGAAGATGGAAAAGTGAGGGCTATGTATCAGGTAGCAGCACGTTGGGTGGGCGTCACGCCGACCCGGCGACACCCAATGTTCTGCTCCGGATAACGGAAGGGTGCTCAGCCTTAGCAAAGGCGGTCGAGGAGGACTACCGACCGAGGGTCTGCATTCGGCAGAGTGCCAGAAGGAAAGAAAGTTAGGAGAAAAGAAAAGGGTTGAGGCAAATTCCACGATGACTCGAACCAAATATCCGAGATCCACGTCGATGGCGTAGAAAAGAGGGAGAGGGATGAGGTGTTCTCTGTGAAACTTGAGTGGCGGGAAGAGAGAGAAGAAGAGTCAGACTGTCAGACATCGATTGGGCAGGGAAAGTGGTGGTCGATGAAAATCCTCTAACCGGTTTCGGAGGTGACTAATTCGGGTGTCTTCTGGAAGAAGCTTAGCGTTGGTTGTCATGCAGGTTTCGACTATTCTTCTTCAGGCGGGAAGATGGGGCGGAAGTGGCCAGTAAAAGGGAGGGAGGGTGTAAGAGGAGTGTAAAAGACGGACACTTCATAGAGAGAGTGAAGAAAAGAGATGAAAGGGGGTGTAAGGGAGTGTCACCAAGGGAACCACCACATCCACTGGGACTGGCCGGAGATGATCCACTGGGAGGCAACGACAACCCTTGGTCTCCCTGACGGGATCCACCACTGAGGAACCAGTCATGTTGATTGGGTGGTACTTTTCCTCCCTGACGAATAGCAGAGCAGGCAAAGAAGAGCTAGTCATCCACTTCACTTGATTACCCTTCCTCTTATTGGTCAACTCCCTTTCTGCAACCAACCTCCAACCGTACTGATACGGTATTACCCGTCACACCAACCCCCCTCGTCTCCACTTTCTCTTTCCCTTTCTAGACAAACTCTTGCACTAGTCCCAGACAAGCCTGACGCCAAGCCCCCTCCCATCCTTTTTTCGCCTCTCACATCGGCGTCCCTCCCTTTCTTTCTGTTCTTCCTGTCTTTCTCTCGGTGTGTCTGGCCGTCGAGTCGAAATACCTCCCTTTTCCCACCTTTTCCTCTTCTTCTCTTCCTCTCTTCTTCCTCTTCTTCCTTTTTCCTTTCTATCAGTTGAAGAAATAATATATGCCCAAGATGCTCCTTAAACCGTTCCTCGCTGCACGCGGCTGTTAGAAGTCTGCTACTGCAATCTCCAAGGCCACGACGACACAAAATAATTAAATAATTTAACCACTTTTATAAGCCCTTTTTATTATCTTTCTTCCTCTGACTCTTCCTCTTATCTCTCTCTCTCTCTATCTGACCTTCTGCCTGTTCTCTCGCTGTCCGTTCCTCCGCGGCAAAACGTAAACAGGCCACCACCCCCCAAAGTTTAGTGAAGTTTTTTAGGGTACCACTCTAGGTAAGACTCCCAAGACTCCCTCCTAAGCCCCGAAAGTTGCCTCCTGGATACCCCCCCCCCCTCCCCTATCTCATCATCGTCGCCTGGAACGAAGAAAACGAAGACTCATACTTTTATCTTCCCGTCGCAGTCATAAATCTCTCTCCTCTCCTCCTCTTCCGACGTTCTCCCTTTATATCCAGCTCTCTCCACCCCTTAACCGCCTCCTTCCCTTCCTTTCCGCCTCTCTCGTGACTCTTGTTTATATCCATTTTATTTTTGCCATCCGCCACCGACAAGGCAACTCCGTTCTCCCACGACTGCCTGTCCTTTCAACTCTTCCACAGCCACCCGGAAATACCGCTCAGCAAACTTCTTTTTTAATAAGGTCGATATTCGATAACTACAGCGCCTTCGTGTCCTTTTTTTGTTCATTCGGTTGGGTCGGTTTGTATGTCGGTCTAAACAGCAACCTTGACTCATCCTCTTTCCGCCACCCTCGGGCAACTTGTGACTGGTCCGGATCCTCTGTCAGACCTGATATAGTCACTGTTTGTCCGTTGAACTTCGCGCCCTCGAGAGAGCCCCATCAAACATCTAAACAGCTTTCATCTCAACCGTCCCTGCGAAGAGAGTGAATCATCAACACACCCGACTGTGCACGTGGCCGGTCGTGGAAGCAGTGAACGTCTTCACCAGGGATCACCAGTGAACGTCTTCGCCCACCCTCGTCGTTTGCGATCACGACCTAGCATCTACTCCCTCCTCGCCCCTTAGACCGGTTACCTAGTTCAACTTCACATCTGACCTCTGCAAAGGGTCTGTTGCCTGTTGAACCAAACCGTCGTCTACCTCCGCCCCCTGTTTGCTCGCCCTCTCCGTTTCAAAATGCACATTGTGTTGAACCATATCTACGACCCGATCGCCAGCTTTGCAGAGTCGAAAACTACAGATCTTGAGACTGCCCCGATGGATTCTTGTGTCTGAATCAGACCGGTCTTCTGGGCTTTTTATATCGGGAGGAGTCACGTCCCGGTACCTGATTATTCTTGTCGCCTGAACGCCGCATTACTCTTACGCCCCTCCGATATCCTCATATGACTCTTTGATCTGTTCTTTTCGGTCTCTACAAACGGCGGTCGGATTCGTATAATCCTTTTTATAACTCGATAATCCCTTCACTCTTCACTTCACCTTTATAAGACGCCTACTCCTATTCACCCAACCTCACTTCTCCGCCCTCGCATATAAATTACGCATCTCGAACACCTCACAACTCTCCAACTTCGACCTCACCCCTTCTCCAACTCCGTTTATAAATCAAACCTGGCTGCTACTCAGGTTAAGGGCAATCCGTCGCCTTCAAAGACGGCCTACGATCACGGTTCCTCAAACAAAACGGTCCTTGCTTAACGGTATTATCCCACAAAACACACGGTTACGTTCGACCATTACATAAGATATCGCCAATCCGCTTCGACGATCCTAGAAGATCCGGTATCGACTTTAGACATATCAAACTCGCCAAGGATCGATCGACCTTGACATCTTACAGTAATGGACGTCCTGGGTTTAAATCTTTCGAACCCAAATCAGCAACATGCTACCTACCCCTACGCCACCTCCGTCGCCTCGTCGGCTTCCTCCTCCTCATCGTCGGTGTTCTCCCTCGACGCTGTCTCTTCTCAAAGTTCCATCTCCTCCACCTCAACCGGTCCGGTCGATGTGATCTGGGAGAATGGGTCGGGGAGTGAATGCCAGCAAGGTGGTAGAGGTGCTCAACACTCGAGTGATTTAACTTCTCTTGCTCGTCAGAATGCTAGCGCTTGCAACAAAGTCACTGACACTGTAGTTCCCCCGGAGCTGCGACAGAATCCTCGACGCACCAACCAGAATGGTTGCTCGGCTGGCTCAAAGCCACCATCCCTTGTGCGCCAATGTGAACGTAAAAATAGCTTTGTCGATAGCCTTGTCGGTGAGTGAATTACCCCTGATTTTTAGTATGTTTGGCAAGATCGTGGGGCAGGCACTAAGTAAGTCTGCGTCTCTAGATTCTGCAACGCAGATTGTGGAGATTATTTGGCCTCTCTCAGTTGTTGCTATGGGAGGTGACTCCACCAGTGGTGGTAAGGGTGTTTTACCTTTACGCACCTTCATTCAAGAGACTCTGCGTCGTTCAAGGACGAGCTACTCTACTTTGCAGGTCGCGCTCTACTATCTCATCATGATTAAGCCACACGTCCCGAAACGCGACTTTACCATGGAGCAACCTCGCGATCGTCATTACTCGCGGGCTATGCAATGTGGTCGAAGAATGTTTCTCTCGGCTCTGATTCTCGCGTCAAAGTATCTCCAGGACCGGAACTATTCGGCCCGCGCCTGGAGCAAGATCTCGGGTTTGGATACCCAGGAGATCAACGAGAATGAGTTGACCTTCTTAAAGGCTGTGGGCTGGAGGTTACATATCTCAGAGTCTATCTTTCAAAAATGGACTGAGATTGTGCTCAAGTACACTCCGTCTGTCAACACTTCTGGGCTTCCTTCGCCTCCTGCGGATGTCAACCAGGTGTCTTGGCAAAGCATCATTCCACAGCTTACTCCTGAGCTCGATATTGCCGATCCGGAAACTCCGAGTCGACGAAGTGCTTTCGCGCGGGATTCAACTACTTCTCCTTCGCCATCACCCTGGGCGACACCATCTCGCGCGAAGGTTTCTCCAATTGATGTGACATCTACGCCAAGCTACTCCCGCAGCCTTCCGGCAGCCCTTGAACCGAGTGCGCGGATGGACTACACCAATCAGAGCCTACCTTCCCTTCCGAAGCTCAACCTCTTGCCGACTCCTCAGATGACTCCACAGACAAGTGCTGCGAATACTCCTGCTGCGAGTACCAGTGGCTCTTGCATGCGACGTCGGTCATCCATCTCAGCGGCAATGCTCCACGCTCAGAACATGTGCGCTGCACGCACAACAAGCGACGCCCGCCCCATGCCTGTTGTTTGCAAACCTGGCTCATTGGACGGCTACCCAGTGCTGGGTCGCCGTTCATCTCTGGCACGCTCAACTTCATCGACTTCCTCCCCTGAATCCATGATCTCAGACGTTTCAACCGTCTCGTCCTCGTCGTCTCGCTCTTCTCGATCCTCGTCAATCTCATCTGTCGCGTCTGGCACGAGCGCGCCTTCACAGCCAAGGCTGGCTGTCCGCGCGACTCGCCGATGCGCAAACCTACACTCCCAGGCTCGCAAGGAATGCAGAAAGGATCTCGTGATCGCGACGCCGATAGACGAGGCTGCTTACGCGGAAGCGTATCCTTCACCAAACGTCTACGATGGAACTTCAGGAAATGCATCGGACTTGTCTCACTTCACCATCGACCCAACGGTCGACATGAAGTCCGCACAGGAAGCAGCACAGGGCCTCTGTGAACTCGCCGGCATGTTGCCGCGCGCCCAGCCACAACCCGAAACCCCCGCACCCAAACGAAACCGCAAGCGTGTCCGCCCTACTTCAGGAGACTCAAACTTGCAGAACGATGTCCGCCACTTGATCTCCCTCAGTGTGCGGTCGAATGAGGAAGATAGCACCGATGTCCTACCCGACACTCGCGTTGCAGACTCATTCATGGTCCCACGACCAACTCCAAAAGCTGCGCAGTCCCCCTTCACAACGGAGCTTGGTGGCGCGCATAAGCGTCCTCTCCCTCTCTCTTTGCCTAAGAGTACCGGGAGCATGAAGCGCGCGTGTTGTGAGGGGAACGCGATGCAGCTACAGAGGATGGTTGGGATGGTTGGCCCCGATGGGGCTGACTTGGATTAGAGCTTAACCTCTTTTCGCGGTCCCGACTATACTTATCCTACCTACCTTGGTCTTCTTTCTTTACCCGTGCGGGTGGAGGAAATGGCAAAAGGGGGGACAAAGGAAAAAAAGAAAAAAACAATGGGGATGGATGAACACAGTTCTTATGCTACGTCACCCCCTCGATTATATCTTTATAATTTTAAAGCTTTTAAATACGTATTTCGTTCGTCGTTCGCCGCCTGAGAGATCGGTTATACGGTCGATTTACTATCTATCGTTCATGGAACCATGGCGATTCGATTCGATTATTAGGGTACGACAACGACAACGACAACGACGCAAAGTTGGTGGTAGTGGATATGGATACGAGAAGCATCGATGGACCAGGAAGAGACCATTAACGACGAGGGTAGAAATTTTCTCTATATTTTTACCTTTGTCTGTCTGGGAGTTTTATTAAGTGTTGTTTGCATGGAGAATTATTTGGCGGTTCGGGTCATACACAATCAATCATGCATGCATATCATATGGAAAGGGGTCTGTCTGGTCTGGTCTCGGTAGGGAGGGGAGGGGAACGGTCTGTTTAATGGTTTTTTTCTTTTTTGTACCCGACATCAACATCAACATCATCGACATCACCATCACCTCTTCTATCTTTTTTTTGAAACTTTTTTACTTTGTTGAACGTTGTATGTAAATACCAAGCAAGAAGATATTATGTATACTCCTCATACAATGTGCACAGAGAAGAAGGGGATGGGTGAATGGGTGGATGGATGGGACTCTTCAACGAGCGTATCTATCTGTCCATTTACTCCTTTCTTTCTTTCTCTTGGTCTCGATCGATAGTTGGGATGGAATGGAATGAAGAAGTGATATAACCTATATAATCTTCAAGTTGTGTTGGGCTTTTTGGTCGGATGTAGATGGGTGTTAGGGTGAGTGGAAGGGTGACAATGTGCAACTCTCCTTGCCATCGGTACGCGTGTATGGTGCAGGCCACATCATGTATTCAGCTTTCTTTCATCCCAAGTAGCTTTCTATCCAGAGGAGAAAAGTAAATGACTCGCTCCCTCGGCAACGTGTTGTTGAGTTTCCCTGCTTGCTTGTCATCAGTCTGATACGATGGTGCGATAGATAAGTTAGTGGCGATTTGATATTCATCTTGACAGCTTCTTCACGCCTTTGATTTGCGTGATGGATGGAATATTGGTTATAAAGAAAAAAATTAGCAATTAATTATTACCTAAAGATAGTACTAAGTCCGTCGCGACCTTTCGGAACCACGACGATTTGAAGTATATACAACCGAAAAGAAAAGAAAGTATGTATGTATGTATGTAAGTTAGTATGTCACCCTTCAACTCTCCAACCGCCCTTGCAAGAGCTTTATCTACCTCCCCCCCTTGATATCAGACTTAATTTTCACAGTCCTGCACTTATCGGTTCGCATACCGAACGGGCTCAATTTCTCGTTCATAAGTTGTGTGACATCATTGTCGTTGTAGTCCTTGACCGAGCCGTCCTTGCGCACCACATACCTCGTGGCGATTACACGGAGGCCTTTCGCCGTCTGGCATGCGGTAGGGTAGAAGTACCACTCCTGCTTTGTCGGGGTGAGGGGTGAGATGAGAGTTAGGGCGTAGGTGTCAGTCCCTTGCTTTTTGCCGTCGGGTCGGATGGGGGCGATTGAACTATATAGCGTCCTGATAGTTAGACCAGAAGCATGGTGGAAAAGGGGGAAAAGTGTTAATACTTACGCTGCGTATCGCGTCATTGGCAGCTTCTCAGAGCCCTCTCCACCCGGCTTCCACTCACCGGGCATTTCCGATGGCGTGTTGACATACAAGAGAGAAAATAAGCCCTGGGTGTACCTCAATTGGGTGACTTCAAAGTTGAGCAAGCGGCCAAAGACATCGAAGGTTAGGACGTTGGATTTCGAGTCGACGGTTCCCCATGGCGCGGTCAGATCGTACGCTTCTTTCTTGGATGTGAAGTAAACGCCTCCATCTTTACCTGAGACTAGAATGGATGTCTCCTTGAGATCCATGAGGATGCGGAAGCCTTCCATGTTCGTGCCGCTCTTTAGCTTGGTGTGGAGGTTCTGGAGCTCGGGTTGTTGGTTCGTGGCGAGCTGCTTCTCGCCTCCGAAATGCTCGGCCACCGAATCGGCTGCTTCGCCGCTAATCTTCTTCTTGCTTGCGATTCCATCGATGCTGAATTTTGGATTATTCTGTTAGCCTGAGTCCCTTTGGCGTCTGGGGGGGGGTTTAAAAAGACTTACTTGATGCAAAATAGCTCCGATTTCCAGATAGGAAAGTCAATGAGTGTGAATTCAAAAAGATCAAATGCTCCAATGTGAATCTTATTTTTGGCTCCAACAGTCAGGCTGAGACCCTGGCAGTCAGCGCCCTCACCACCCGCAATCTTCTCAGTCACATAGATGGAAGGTGTGTTGACCACGCCGATAGTCTTTTTGAATTTCCCATTCAAAACGTCGAGTCCAGCTTCCAACGCAACAGGGAGTCCGAAGTCCATGGTCAACCCGATCTCGCCCGCTGTCGCTTTGAACACCGGCTTGAATTCGGGTGTGAACCCGGTTAGCTTGTTGCGCGACTTGTCGACCAAACTGGCGCGTGCGATACCTGCGGCGATGGTGAGTTCACCACCCGTGAGAAGTTCGATGCGGCCTGTGACGTCCAGAGTCGCCGCTGCGCTGACACTCACTTGCGGGCCGATGGTGAAGATTCCGGGAATGGAGAACGGGCTGAGTGCTTGTGCTTTTAGTTGTTTCTCGATTTTCCCTATATCACCCGAAATCGTGCCTTTAACAGTAATACCGAGGATGGCAGATATAGTGAGTGTCTCCTTATTCTCAAACGAAATCTCTCCCTTTGTAATACCGTCCTTGATACTGAAGGCAAACTCTCCATCAACCGTGATATCGCCCACAATACCACACTTGGCACATTGGACTGCGCCGGCGGCAGATGGTTTGGATAGAGCAAAGCCGTCATCGAAACCGAATATCTTCGGAGGTTTTGCGCCTTCTGTCTGCTTTGGGAAGTATTTCAAGTCGAAGTCATTGTGGTAATTCCGTTCGAATGGGTACCCGAATGGAACTTTGAGCAAGTCGATTGCGATCTCGGCAAGCGTCTCAATCAGGTTGAGGAGCGCCTTCAACTTGTCCACAAATGAATTCCAGATCTTCTCAACCGCCTGCAAAGAAATTGACCGAATCAGTTGAGGTACTTTTCGGACCGTGAGGTAGAGATGTACCTACCTTGACAACCTTCTTGGCCCCATCCACGATCCAATCAAATATGGGGCCCCTTTTCTCAAGACTCCGTCTGGTGACGGTTCCGTTGTTGCTGACGAATTCAATATCATCCACCTCCTCAGCAGGTTCACTGGTATCGATGTCCGTCGAGTTAAAAAACATCTTTAACGCCTCAGCATTTTCCGTAAGATCCACTGTGCTGTTCGTTGAATTGTCCGCCGCCAGGGCAGACAAGGGCCTAGTCAAGCGGACATGCCCTCTCGCTGGATCGTTTGCCCGCTTTGCATGCGGAGAGAGATACGTCCCCCAGCTAACAACGCCGGAGTCCAAAGCATCTTCTTCCTGGAGCCGAGTAATAGACATGGCAACGCAAGAAGTCAGGGGGTTAAAGAACGGGACGGAAGCTTCGAAGAAACTTCGTTTTGTCCCAGACTCATCACCACAGCCGGGATGGTAGGTGGCCAGGTACATGCTGCCGATGTCGTCGTCATCCCCCCACGAATCTTCAGCAGCCCACATTGCGTCTGGGGATTTGAAGCATACGGTTATCGTATCGTCATCGTCGGTGCATTCGACGCTCTTAATCTGGTTCGAATGGTCCAACACGACCGTGCGACGGTTAAATGTCGCTTTCAACTGGGCGTGCTTTGCTCCATGAATCGCACCTAAGGATTGTGAGTCGATATCTGGATAGAAACAAAAGCGTTGAAATGGGACTTACGGCGATGGCCTTCCTGACTGAAGTAGAGATCCCGGGAGACCTCCGGGATGAGATGGCTCAAATCGCTTGGATTATGATTCGGGTCAAGTGCAGGAAGCACAGTGATTCCATCTCCCACGAAAGAAGGGGCGACTTGCAAAAGCCCATCCACGGATGCGCTCTGGAGGCCATTGTAGAGGAGCTCGGGGATGTCGCTGAGGACGTCCTCTACGGTGGGGTGGAAAATCGAAGCGGAGGCTGTACCGGCGACAGCCAGCCATCCGGCGTTGAAAAGCCGTTTAGATAGCATCTTGAATCTTGCTGTTGTGATGCAAGGCAGGCGGTCCTTTCTTGAGGGGGGGGCAGCCTGCCTTTTATCAGAGAATAGCCATGGCTGTGGGAGCGACTCTCGACATCAACGGGACCCGATTGAAAACAGTGTAGAGTAGAATAGGGGGATTGATATGCAAATGTTCCCGTTCCTTATCACCGATATGCAATAATCGTGATGCCCATCACATTCAGTTTGCGGAAGCACCTGAAGCGATTGGGGGAAGCCTCCATCCTCTCTTCAGGAACTGGTTTTGACTGTGGGGTAAAGAAGAAGAAACTATTGCCTATCATCCCATTTTATTCGTTTGATGATCAACACCTTTGACCGAAAATCGATCGTCAGGAACAGGAGTTCCTGCAAGACGGGACGGGAAAGCTCAATAAGCTTCCCGCATTGATAGATTTGGTAAGTCCTCACCCTCTGATTGAAGAGTTGATGACATGGATCGCTCTGATCACAAAGCTCTCTTGAGACGATCGATGCAAGTCCTCAGGGATGCTGTGAGGGAAGAATGAGGGTCTGAAAAATGTGAACAAAGATCAGATCTGATCGATCCAGTCAGCCACACAGGGTTGTCCTGGGGGGGGGGGTTGTTCACGGTATGACCGACGGGAAGATTCAATCATGCGTCTCCGTCAAGCAGAAGCCAGGGAGTATTTCCATGATAGGCAATGGGGCACCTCCATCTCAACCTCCCCAACGACCTCAGCACCAAGGCATTGCGCCCGACGTCAGTCTGACTTCTCGGGAAGAGAGCCGACACCCGTCGCGATTCGCGAGTCGATCCTTGAAGCTTTTCCACAAAAAGTGAAGATCGGAGATCTAATCTTGATCTTCATCGATTTTTCAAGAATGAAGCTCGAGATCATCATCCTGTTCCTGACAAGGTGGCCCGCAGGTCAATAGTTTGTTCTGGGCGCACGCATGTCAGTGCAAGTCAACGCACACTGCAGGACACTGGAAACCGCAGATGGCCCAGGAGACAGCCAATAACCTCCTGGTTGATCCCCTCTCTCTCCCGCCGGAAGAAAATTCCGTCAATCGAATCCAAGGTGCCAGAAGGAACATCTGAAATCATTCTCGAATCGAAGTGCAGGAGTCTCAAGAATTGGGAGTCAAAGTCGCGGTAACTAGATTAGTATTAGTAACCCTTGGAGCTGCAGGAACAGCTGACGGCAGGCGGATGCCCCCGAAGAATAGGGGTTCTTCTGCCCACCGCTCCATGCTCAGTCGCTCTTCACATTGTGCTCATGCTGTAAAAAGTAAAGGTCTTATTTCGCTCTTCACAAGGCGTCTGTCCTCTCTCTGGGGAGAGCAAAAACTCTCCGGACCCACTGAGTTTTCTTCCCCACATGCTAGTTTTGAAGTATCGGCCCGAGAATGACATGGACTACGGACGCCCTTTTTGGGAAGTGGGTTGACTTTGAGGTTTATCAAATCTTTTCTTCTTCTCTTTCATGAACGGCTTGAAGGTGCGGGATCGCGCGTGCCGAATGAGATTATCTTGCTGTTGGATCAGTAAAGTATATGCCGCAAGCTTGGAGGTGTTACCGATAACCGATGGCATCGACTCACCCTCCGCCGCAACCTCCAGGTACGGCTACAGCTTCGGGCTCGAGTAATAATAGCTGCACAGAGTGTAGGAGGAGGAAATCGAAGGTGATTATTCCCTAACATATCTATTCTAGCCCCTGCTTCGTCAGTCGTATTTACTGATCAGACCGAAACTCGCGGTGATTGGGAATAGTGTAATCGCGCTCTTCCAATATGTGCGCTCTGTCAGAGGTTTGGGAGGCGATGTGTGTATGAGAGGATAGCTAGGTCGCCGTTGACGAGGAGGTATCTTTCCGAAGTTGAACAGGAGCTTGAGAGGACGAGAGCGTTGTTGAGGGAAGTTGCGCCTAGGTCGAGTTTGGGTGATGAACGGCAACAGCAACAGCAACAGCAACCGCAACCATCTCAGGTAGAGTCAAGGTCCCCAAGAGGTGTTGAAATAGCGGCCACAATGGCCACAACGGCCACGTCGCCACAGGTCATTTCTGGAGGTCGAGGAAGCACATCTCATGGTTTGCCTTATTCGGCTACGAACACGCCGTCCTCGCGTTCCCAACCGCAGAGAACGTCTTCGTTTTCTCTAGAGACCCCCCCTACATCGGGTGATTTTGAGTGGGATGAAAGGAACGGTGTCGCTTCGGGCGAGAAGTTTGTTGATGGGATGGGGAGCTTGGGTGGGGAGAGCGGGTATCTTGGTATGTTGATATCCAGTAATCCATCACTAAGACGAAGTGTTGACGAGTGTTTGTAGGAGTTGCTTCTGGGGCGGCATTACTGCGAATAACGGATCCCCGTTCAAGGACGATGGAGTTTGCGCAGTCGGCTCAAAACCAGAGTGCGGATGCATCGCGTGGTGATGGGCAGCACCACCAGACCATTCCATTTTCGTTGACATCTCTGTCCCAGCTGGAACCATTTATTGACGCTTACTTCCGGCTCTACCACCAGTCCTATCCGATCGTCTACGAAGCCATGTTCCGTGCTCAATTCATGGAAGTAATACCCCGACCCGCTGGAAATTCATGGCAGGTCTTATTATTCTCCATAGCAGCCATCGGGGCATTCTCTGCTGCCACGGAACCCACAACAGCTGATATCGGCTTATTTGATGCCGCGCGAGCAAGGCTTTCTATTGATATGTTGGAGACTGGGAACCTCATTCTGGTACAGGCTCTAACCCTGATTTCGAATTACCTGCAAAAGAGGAATAAACCAAATTCTGGCTATAACTATACGGGCCTTGCGCGTAGAATTGCTATGGGTATTGGTCTTCATAAGGAGTATCCGAATTGGGATGCAAGTCCATTAACGCTGGAGATGAGACGGAGGGCTTGGTACTGTCTTTACATCTTCGACGTTGGGGCAATAATCACTTTCTCCAGGCCGTTGGACTTTCCCGATGGAGGGATTGATGTTGAGCTTCCAATGAATGTTCATGATAGTGTAAGGTTGCTCTATCATTGTGGATTTGTACGGATTACTGACGGAGAAATAGGATATTACGGCAGCTACGAAGCAGAAACCGGAGCCTGCGAATGAAACGACGCTATACACGCATTTACGTGCGCAGGCAACCCTTCATTTGGCTACGTGCCAAATCTACCCCAAGATTATATCTGCATCTCTTCCCTCTGCAAAGGAGCTCATTGAGTTAGACGATATGCTCATTGGCCAATGGTTGACCTCACTGCCAGCATACTTCCAGGAGAACGTACTCCAAGCTCCAAAATCCACACTATGCCACTCAATTCTCCGCTGGCGCTACAGGAATTTCCGCATCCTCATGTATCGACCTTTCCTAGTTCGCCGCCTAATGTCCCGACCCACGGACAGGTCCGGAGAAACCGACGTAGAACCTCAAGACGATATCCAGACCATAGAAATCGCGATACAACGCTGCCTCGACGCGGCTGAAGAATCCGTCGATCTAATCTCTCACTTCTGGAACCACGATCAACAAACAATGCTAGCTTGCTGGTACGGCCTATACTTCCTCTTCCAGGCCGTACTAATCCCTGTGATCTGTCTCCGGAATGACCCCCAGTCCCCACTCGCTTTAAGGTGGAGAGATCAGATTATGAAGGCTATGCGAGTTATTGAGTCTATGGTGTTGCTCAATCCTACGGCAAAGAGATGCTTGGATGTAATCCAATCGCTGTGTGGAGCTTACCTTGCTGCGAGTACCGGAGGGCAGGAATGGGGCAGTCCAACGCAAGAGAGCCCTCAGACTCAGTTGGCGGGTTTGTATCCGCTGATGTGGCCGACGCTTGAGTCTGCACAATTCGAAGGAGTGGATTCTATAATGTAAGTTGGGGTTATTCTTTGGTTTTTGTGTCCCGGGTTCGGTTTGGGCTAATACATTGTTTTAGGCAAGAGTCAACTATTATGGATTTCATGAACCAGATATCTGGGTTTGAATAGCTTCTATTCTATTATGAATCCTGTTTATGTATATTTGCAGCATAACTCCCATGTCCGTCCTACAAAATGGACCCGTGTGCTCTCCCAACGGCAGCACCTTAAGGAAGCGTATATCCACCATCAATGACGAGGTTAGACCCCGTCATGTAACTCGAAGCATCAGACGCGCAGAAAACATACGCCTATGACAGAGTATTATTAGTCGAGAAGTTTTACATGAGACCAAAGGGAAGGAATCAACTCACCCCCTTGAGTTCATATGTTGCAGAAAGCCTCTGAGCTGGGATCATCCCAAACCATTTGTCTCTCCACTCCTGTGGATGTACATCCAACATATCTGTCGCGATGAAACCCGGAGAAATGCAATTAACCCGGCAGAAATCTACCCACTCCACAGCTAAACATTTCGCTAGTTGGACGACTCCGGCTTTGGATGCGTTGTACTTGAAAAGATAGTTAGTACTATCTACTCAGGGGAGAAAAAGTCTCGGCGGTGCAACTTGGATCGAAAACTTACTGCAGCCTGTTTCTGTGGCACATTCACGAGAATTGCGCTCACGGACGCCGTGAAAATCACATTTCCAAACCCCTGAGCTTTAAATATCCTTGCGGCAGCCTGTGCTGTATAGAATGCTCCGTCGAGATTTACCTTCATAATCTCGCTCCATTGCTCGGGGGTATAATCCTCCGCAGCATAATGTGACGCGATCCCGGAATTCGCAACTATGATATCTAGTTTCCCAAAATCCTTTGCGATTTGTTGGATGGTGGTCTCGATGGCGGATTGCTGGGTTACGTCGGCTTGATAGGCGGACACTTTGACGCCTGTTTCGGAGGCGAGTTCGGAGGCAGTGTTTGAGGCAGTTTTCGAGGTGCTATATATCATTGCTATCTGTTGGGTTTTGGCTTAGTAAAGGAGACTTGTTATGGTGTTCGAGATTGGTGTTCCAGGTCGCATACATGAGCTCCTGCCTCTGCCAGCCCTCGAGAAACTTCGAGGCCTATTCCACGGGCACCACCTGGAGGACCGTTAGTTGGGTGGTCTATCGTGGGATACGCTGGCCTATACGTACCTGTAACTGCTGCGACCTTGCCTGTAAGGTCGAAAGCCTTCATAACGTGGCCATTTCTAGGCTGTGAAAGGACCATTTTGGTTGAGGAATATTGGTAAGGTACGTTGTTTTGAATATTACTTTCTTTTATTTTCCGAAAACTTGGTACTTTTTATCTGCATTGATCCTCAGATTTCAATATCATCTTTAAGATATATTTAACATCACAATCTTGTTTAACAATGAAAGACGGGATAGCTGTTTCGGAGTAAGCTACACAAATGACGTCGATGTTTTGCGCTAGGGCACGGCCTCCCGTTCAGGACGGACTTCAACCTCCGCACCACCAACTTTCGTTCGCATCGGCAAGAATGGATATCACAACTGCAATGTCTTCTCTCGACGCTTTGTCCCCACACACTGGTCCACTTCTCTTTGACCTGGAAGCCTAGAACGCACAAGTGATTATGTAGCTCCTTGGACCTCTATTCCGCTCTGCTTGGACATTTCTCTTTTCTGCAGTAGTATCCGGAGGTGATACTGCGATTCCTGTGCTTACCCCATCTGTCGGGCACTTGAACTGAGATAATCTAGACAATATCCAAACGGAGCGTTAGACTGGTCGTACTTTGGTTTTTATTTTCCTTTTTCTCCCCCCATATCCTCTACTCCCCCAAGCAACCGCTAAGAATGGAGTCAATATACAACGACCTTGCCACCACAATTTTGACCAATGCGGCTGAGCGAAAAAGCAAAAGATATATAATCGCTATCGCCGGCGGACCTGGATCCGGCAAAACCACCGTAGCAAACAATGTTGTTCGGAGGATCAATGCCTCGCAACAGAATGGGCAGAAACAATCACAACTCGCGGTTTGCGTCTCAATGGATGGGTTTCATTTACCACGGGCATCCTTAGACGCATTACCGAATAGGGAAGAGGCATATATACGGCGTGGTGCGCCCTGGACTTTCAACGTGGATGGGATAGTGCAATTTGTTGAGAATCTGAAAAAGTGGGCGGCGTCGACTCCTTTGTTAATACCAGCGGATGGACAGTCTATGGTTGCAGAAGACCACTTCCCTGCTCCGACTTTTTCCCATACTCTTAAAGATCCCGTACCGAACTCTCTCCTCATCCCGCCATCAGCTACGATAATTATATTAGAAGGGAACTACCTTCTCCTCGACCAACCATGCTGGAGAAATATCGCTCCTCAGATGGATTTCAGGGTCCTTATACGAGTTGATCCAGATAAAATGAGGGAGAGAGTTGCACGTAGGCATGTGCGCGCGGGTATTGAACCTAATATTGAGAGTGGGTTTCGGAGGGTGGATGGCAACGATGCGATTAACGGAAGGATGGTAGAGGAAATGGTAGTTAGAGGTGTGGATATGGAGATTGAAAGTGTGGAGGATGGAGGCGAAGATATGGATGGGTGAAATGTTCTACATTGGGCTTGTTGGAGATTCAGGGGTAGGTTTGGAATATAGAATTTTGTTTGATGCAAACGGAACTAGTTACCCCTTTTCTTACCAACCACTTCCATCGAAGGTTTCTAACGATTCCCTTTCTGAACATTAAGCTATATCTATTGCACACCCTCTATTATAACCTTGATAACACTCTCTTTGCCTTGTCTGACTAGCTCGAAAGCTTCTTCCGCCTGTTCGAATTTATACCTATTAGTGATAAGTCGCTTCACGTCTATCTTTCCGCTTGCAATTAGGTCTACAGCGGTTGGGTAACAGCCGGCCGTGTATCGGATTGACCCACGGATAGTGAGATCCCGAATGCATGCGGTAGTGATAGGGAAGTTGACGTTCTAGAAATATGTTAATAACCGAAGTGCAACCACTGTGGGGGAAAGTAGTGCAACATACCTCCTTTCCCATCCCAGCTTGGACATACATCCCACCCTTTTTAGTGAGATGGACTCCGGCCTGAATACAGCTCTGCGCGCCCGTTGCTTCAATAACAACATCCGGACCCTCTCCTAAGTTGAACTCCTGTTTAATCGTCTTCGCCAGATCTTCACTCCATTCCATCTCATCCACATCCGCAGGTTTCATCGGGGGACAGAAAACCCCATCAGCGCCAAAGCCCCTAGCAAATTCGAGTCTCGACTTGCTGATATCAACCCCAATGACTTTCTTCGCAGCATACGCTTTGGAAACAGCCTGACATAAGACCCCAATGGGCCCGCAACCGAAAACAACAACCGTCTGGTTTGCTCGGACCTTCCCCACCTTGGTGATTTGAACGGCTACCGCGACCGGCTCAGCCATGGCACCCTCTTCCAAATCCATATGGTCCGGGATCGGATAGCAGTAGTCTGACTGCGTGATGTAGTACTTTGCTAACGTCCCATCGTAGGGAGGGGTGGCTGCGAAGACGGAATTTGCACAGAGATTATATGAGCCGGAGCGACAGTAATCACAACTTGATATTCTGTGTCAGTACTACTTTGTTGTTTATATAGATTTCATGACTTCACTTACTGGCGACAAGGCACGCCTGGCTCTATCGCAACGCGGTCTCCGATTTTCAGATTCGTTACTTTCGATCCTACTTCGACGACTGTGCCTGAGCTTTCATGCCCGAGAACGATCGGCGATTCCAGGATGAAATCTTGAAATGCATATTAGTCCGTGGTTCGGAGGAAAAGTAGATGCGAATGATATACGTACCCCCAATTCTCCCCCTTTGCCAATAATGTACATCACTTCCACATATTCCGGTTTGGCCTACTTGGACTCGAACATCCCATGGGTCTGTGAGTGTGGGAACAGGACGGTCTTCGAAAACGACGTCCTTGACGGCCCGGAGAACAAAAGATGGGTTCATCGTCGCGGATGTTACATGTGTTTCCTTCGAGGAACTAGATAATTTGTTGGATAGTTTTGAGATGGGCTGCTTTGAGTTAAAAGAGTCAGTTGAAGAGTAATTAGAAAGGAAAAGTGATATAAAGGTAGTAATGTATAAGACGAACGAACCAAAGATACAATTCCTGAATGCGAAGTTTTTTGGTGGACGGGTTCTGGGATCCCGTTCCCGCTGCTTAGACGGTTACGTCGTGCATGTGGTAGGGCCAATGTGGAGACGGGCTCGGAATGTCAATGTCTTCTCAGCTCTGGGAATACCGGACGCGAGCAAGCGCCATGGGGTTTCGGGGGGAGAGAGGTGGTAACGGTTTACTTCTTGCGTTGGACGGACTGCGGGGGCCGATGCATCTCCAATTTGGCTCCACAAAACTTCGACCGGGATTCAGGGGGGCCGGGAAACAATCGAATATCGCGCCCCTGAGCTGGGGAAGCTTCAATATTGCATTCGCATTTTGAATTTGAGTGGATTGATTAGAGATCAAGTGCTAGAGAACTCACCCATTGCGGAATTAAAGTCATCATTGCTCTTCTAAAGGTAGTAGATAAGATGAAATTGTGATTGATAATAGCTAAATGTTTGCTTCTATTGAAACTATAGCTTCGGTTTTCTAGCAATTATCTACAGGTATAGCCTCCGTCAACGACAATATCGGCTCCAGTAGTATATGTACTAGCATCACTGGCAAGGTAAAGGTAGACACCCTTCATTTCTCTGGGATCCGCATCCCTTTTCAGTGGGGTGAGGCTGTACCACTCTTCTTTCATTTCAAACGGACAATCGGCACTGATCTGGGTATCAGTATACCCTGGGCTCACACAATTGACGCGGGCAAAACCAGCCCACTCAACAGCCAAAGATTTGGCAAGGTGGATAACTCCAGCTTTACAAGCGTTGTAGCATGCCTAATATGGTTGGTGAGCAGGATTTTGAGAGTAGGGTCGCAAATAATGAAGACTGACCTGTTGCTGGGGGACGTTCGCCGCATGGCCAGACATAGATGCTGTAAAAATGACATTCCCAGAGCCCTGCTTGCGGAATATCTCGCCGGCAACACGCGCGCAGTAGTAAGCCCCTGAGAAGTCGATATCAACAACTCTTTGCCAGTCTTCTATTTTATCATCTAGGCCTCCAGCCTTTGTTGGAATCCCAGCATTGGCAATCATAACGTCGAGTCGGCCGAAGTCTTTCACCACAGCTTTGGTTACCGCTTCGACCTAATACGACAATATCAGACACAGTAATTGAGAATGTTCTTGCAAGTTTTGCCGTACCTCTTCAAATTTCTGAACCGAGCACTTATAGGCTTTTGACTTCACACCAAAGTCCGCCTGAAGGGTGGCTGCTAATTTGTCGGCCTGTTGGGAATGTTGATACCACAGAGCTATATCGGCACCTGCCTCAGCCAAGGCACGAGCAACCTCATACCCAATTCCACCCGAACCTCCAGTGATAATGACAACCTTTCCATGCATGTCAAACATCTTGAAGACGCTATCGGGCAGGGTCGGGTTCGGCCACCGAATGCTCTTCTGATTTGAGGCCATTTTTGTCAATGATTTTGGGAAGAAAAAAAGGGTTGATTGCGGTGATAAGTGAAATGGCAAGAATGAGATTTAAGGTGAGGCTCCTGACACCTTAGACGATTTCTGGCTTCACGTTAGCTTTTAAATAAGACAGAGCCCAAACAAAAATGGGGGCATTGTCTCTTGTACGGAGTCCCCATATATGCAGGTCATGCTGTACCAGAACAGTCCGTCTCATGTCGGAGGACGATGAGTGCCTCGAACCACATGGGCTTCAAAGAAGCACCGACATAGCCCCCCTGCTATAGCTGTGGATATCATAACCGAAGACCATAGATTCCAATCGCTGATATTTTGACCTCACGGACACGAATTCCCGTAGTGGCCTCTCACGACGAGTTTGAATGGAGAACGGAGGAAGACGAGGTGGTCACCATCTCGAAGAACAATTAGACTCAAACTTTAAATTAACAACCACACGTGGCCTGGCGGAGTCTCCACCCCGTTGCATAAACTTTAAACCCCAATTCCCACAGGAGGCAACGGGCTTCCTCGTCCGTTTAACACTTTCCCCATACCCCAGGTGAGCCAAACCCCCGGGAAAGTTTCCCTGGGATCGGATGTCGGAAATGCTGCATTCTCTCCGCATTTCAGCTTCCAGGCTCACAAGGCGAGGACTGTATGCATCCAGAACAGGGGGTGCGTCTCTGTTATATATAGTCGTCGCCTGTTCATTCAAGGGGAGCTGGCACGATGGAAGTGGACCTTTGAATTGCTTTCACCAGTGACAGACCTTGCATTTTATTCTGATATCCTTGAACTCCAGCTGCCTTATAAGGCATATTGATATTGGAACTGTTCGACAAGCCGCCGACCTTCTGCTAACATATGCGACATGAAGGACGAAGACATCGTCGGTACAGCTCTGGCTGCTGTCTTGCCGAAATATGACTGCTCTTGGGTGAAAGTTCCTCACCTTTTGCAACTTAACTTGCTACTTGTGATCCCATTGCTTTCTTCCGCCGTTGCTGGATACGATGGTAAGTAATTCCTCGAGTCCCGAAAGAAAGAATGCATTAATTGATACGGGCTGTAGGGTCTATGATGAACGGCCTCCAGTCTTTATCCCAATGGAAATCCTATTTTGGCTCTCCAACGGGTTCGGTACTGGGTTTGGTCAATGCCGCTCAATCAATTGGCTCGGTTATCTCTCTACCTTTCATCGGAATCCTTTCTGATCGAATCGGGAGGAAAAAGACCTTACTCGCTGGCGCAGTGACCATTGTGGCTGCTTCGATCATACAAGCGGCATCCGTCAATTATGGGATGTTTGTATTCTCCCGCGTGATCGTGGGAATCGGGTCGATGCTTGTGGTCCAACCTGCTCCCATGCTGATTACTGAGTTGGCATTTCCAACACACCGTGGGAAATATACCAGGTGTGTATCCCCCAGTGACTATTGCTCAATAAATATCACTGACCACGGATTAGTGCTTTCTGGACTATGTATTACCTAGGTGCGATTTTGGCATCCTGGACCACGTATGGCACCCAGAGCACCGATAGCGATTGGTCTTGGAGGATACCATCCATAATTCAAGCTGGATTCCCCATTGTTCAGATCATATTTTGGTGGTTTGTCCCTGAGTCCCCAAGGTAAAATAATTACTCTCCCGGAGATACCCTAAAAATATAACTTAGTAACGTGCTAACACGCATGCAGATGGCTAATTGCCAACGGCCGTGGAGAGGAAGCCGAGAGGACGCTCGCCCGATTCCATACGGGTGGTGAAATCACCCATCCTCTGATTAGATTCGAAATGGCGGAAATCGGCCAAACGATTGAAATGGAAAAACAGGCCTCCAAAACAACCTGGTCATCCCTAGTCGCAACTCCAGGAAACCGGAAACGAACATTCATAGCAGTCAGCGTTGGCGCCTTCGCACAGTGGAATGTAAGTTGATTCTCTCGGCTCTCTCATAAAAGGTCTCACTAACCTTCGACATTAGGGCGTTGCCGTCGTCTCGTACTACCTGACCCTTGTTCTCGACACAGTTGGAATAACCGATCCCGATACCCAAACCCTCATAAACGGCCTCTTACAAATATTCAACTTCATCTTCGCCGGCTCTGCCGCCCTCCTCGTCGACCGCCTGGGTCGGCGAACCCTCTTCCTCTGGTCCGCAGTAGGGATGCTCATATCGTTCATCATCTGGACCGCCTGTTCCGCCGTCTTCAACGAAGCTGCGGCCCCGAACCCAAAACTAGGCCACACGGTAATCGCATTCGTCTTCATATTCTATTTCCATTACGACATAGCCTATACGCCTCTTCTTCTGGGGTACCCAACGGAGATTTTCCCCTACTCCCTCCGAAGCAAGGGGCTCACGGTGGAACTTCTTTCCGTCTATTCTTCCCTTGTGATATTAGCGTTCGTAAACCCAATAGCGCTGGATAAGATCGGATGGAAGTATTATATTTTCTATTGTTGCTTCTTGGTGGTTGTACTGGCTGTGACGTGGGTGGCATTCCCGGAGACAAAGGGATATTCGTTAGAGGAGATCAAAGAGGTGTTTGATGGGCCTGACTTCAGGATTGGTGATGGAGGAAGTGGAGAGGCGGGATTGGATATGAAAAAGGGGGAGGATGACGAGGATGAGATTGGCGACCGGAAACCTGTACATATCGAATAGATGTTTGAATTTATCACCTTGCCCCGGACAGATGGAAGGGGTTTTTACTGCAAACTATCTGCTGTCAGATGCTGTTTTTGATAAAGGCCTGTTTTGGGATATCGCAAACACGTATTCTCGCATGCTGGACGAAATATTCGGAATGGTTAGTGGTCGAGAAGGTCTTTGGCAAGAGTCGATTCGATCAAGGTTATTTACGAGCGTTTGGAGGGCTCGGGAAAGAAAAATCCCATGCGGCTCAAATAGCTTGCTATACTCGAAGACATATCAAAGTAGGAATGCCAATGCGCGTCGAGAAGGGGTTGAAAAGCACCTTGATGAGAGGAATTCCGATTGCACGCATTGCGCGCGAGATTGAGACGCGAAAGCGGACGGTGACAGATTACGTCATCATAAACTGACAGGTCATGTGATAGAGATAAGATCTTTTTGATCTGATAATTTCTGACGTTCAATCAGGCAAGGGCATCCATCACACCTACTCCAACTCTCTTCTTTAATCCATTCGTAACGGTTAACATCAATTCATCGAAAAGAAAATCCGTTATCGAACCGATCAGAAAGTTTTCGACTTCGTTAGTGAAACGTCAGGAGCAGTCAACCCTTCCATAGGGCCCAGAAAAGCATTCAACTCAAGTGCGGGGAAACTTCGGAGCACAGAAAGAGGAGGTATCACTCAGGGGAATTCGTGCTCGCGAGAGATCCTTTAACCTTGACCTTCTCACTTTTCAAGATCGACTAGAACTCGCGTTCAATGATGGTTGGAATTGCTGTTTCCGCCCTCGTTCTGAGCTTCTTAAGCTCGTTTGTGAATCCCCGCCCGTTATCAGAGGGCGAGCATTCGATCGAGATATTGGAACAAACTGTGTTTGAAGCTGGTGATGATTTAAGCTCTGCGAAGGTCTCTCCGATTGAGATTGGAGCTGGGGTACTAGCCGAAGGGCCGATTCCCTTCCTTGACGGTCATTACGCCGCGCGTATAGCCGAGGACTCCGAGAATCTACAGAAAAGCGAAAGTGTATCCGACTATCCAACATGGTTCGAGTCGACGCTTCTTGCCCGTCGCCTCCTCGCCCTCTCAACAACAGGGGTGTTCTCCACCGTCTTCCCAGCAAGTGAAAACTCCCCTCTTTCCGGTTCCCCAATCGGTCTTCCTGACTACATCGCAAACTGCGATGACAAGTTCCCAGACTACGACGAAGCCAATGGAGAAGGGAACCCTTCGATACTTGGGCTTCGAATTGGTACTACCTACCGCAATATCGCAGCTGGATCAAACCTCTCGATCTCAATTGACTGGTGGGGTGAAAATCCCGATAATAGGAGTCCGGCGAGTCTTCCGAGACTGACGCTCGTTGGATATTTGGAGGAATTACCGACTCCTCCGTCTCCTCCATCTTCGAACTCGGAGCTGGAATTATGTTTCCTTTCTGCCCATCCCGATGCTAAGTACTGGCTCCCCGATAGTGGTGGATCTATACATGATGGGTTCTGGGCTAGGATGGTTGTTCAGGAGGGATATTGGATTGGTGGGTTTGGGGATGTGGCGAGGATTGGGTGGTTGAATATTACGGAGTGGAAGGGCGTTAGGGAGCATGGGAGTGTTGAAGGAGTAGGCGATGGGAGCGGAAGGGGATGGGGGGATGTGAGGTTGCCTGGTGAGAATAAATTTGAGCCTTTTCCTTTTTCTTATTCAACCTCCCTCTACGTTAGAGAAGGAGAGGTGGAAGCCGACTGCGACGATTATGCTGATGAGGTTGATGAGGGAGAATGGTAATTGTTATGACCTAATAATGTACATATAGGCTTTAAGTACATATTAATAGAACGAATAAGTTCCCCTCCCTCCTTCTTTGAAGATTAATACTTCAATCTGATCGAAGACATCTTGCTTTTTCTTTTTCTTTTTTTTTTATAGATATTCCTAGCTGGAGTATACCGTCACGCCATTATTGTTCGGCTTTAGATGGCAGGGAACAAAGCAGCAAGAGCAAAAACACCAGCAAGGCTATAAGAGTCAAATCCAAGGCCGGCGGCAGCACCCGTCTCGGTCGCCTCCGCAGATTCATCGGAAGACGTGCCTGTAGCGGGAGCATCGCAATGCCAGTGATCACCATGGGGTTCGCAGCCCGCAGACTCAGTGGGAGATGGGCCTGGGTCCTCGGTTCCGGTGGCGTCCTCTTCGTGCTCGTGTTCATCTTCCGATGGCTCGCCGGTTGCGGTTGGGTCGGGGCAGTGCCTGGAGGGGAATGAGTGAGTATGTGGAGATCGGTGTTGACTAGGATGAGGGGATGGCTTACCAGTGATCACCGTGGGGTTCGCAGCCAGAGGAGGTTGGGCTTGGGCCTGGGTCCTCGGAGGTGGTCTCAGCCTCTGATGGGGCAGTTACGGACATTGAGGTCTCAACGGGGCCATCGCAGTGCCTGTTTGATTGTGAGTTCATCGGGTATACTAGGACTGAAGGAGGCGAGCATGCTCACCAGTGGTCACCGTGAGGTTCGCAGCCCACAGATTCAGTTGGGGATGGGCCAGGGTCCTCCGTCTGTCCAGCGACAGTGACGGAGAAAACGGAGAGAGCGAAAGCAGCTAGAGAAGTGACCTTCATCTTTATGGTATTGGATGTTTTTTTGAGTATATGTAGAGGAAGGGAGAAGAGAGGGGAAGGGATGTGAAGGATTAAATATTCACTGGGAAAATATCTTTAGGCGAATCAAATAGCACCTGAAAAAATAAACAGAGAAAACCATTCCCTGGGACCCCACGGGCCTCTTATATAGCTCGCTGTCCAAACTCACTTCGGAGGAAGCAGAAGCATGCAGCCCTTGGCATGCGCACCCCGGGAGAAAGCAGAGGCACTTATTTCTAGATCGTAGCATTCAGCACGAGGGAGTTGATCCAGACGGGCAGCTCCAGGAGCTTGAGCACCATCCTATTGGTGCACCAGGGGAAAGGATGGTGGGAAATGGAAATTGGTCGTCGAAACTCCCTGCGGCGAAGGGGGGGGGGAAGCAACATGGTAAACATGGCTGCAAACGAACCCATCCCACGGAATGCCAAGAGACATGGCCAGCTTATGGTGGAGCGGTGGATGTTGGTGGTTGGCAGTAACAGATAGTAAGAGAGTCGAAGAAGGCAGGAAAGGGAGAGAAAAACACCCCCGTCGTCCCCAAGGTTGATGGGAAAAGTCAGATGTGATGAAAGAAAAGAAGAAAAGGGAGAATTTTTAGTGGATAAAAGATATGAGATGCTTGGAATCTCACCACCAAGGTACGCAAATGTAGACGCTAAAACAAACATGAAAGAAAACGCTGTTAAGAACGAGAAAAGAAAGGAAGATACGAAAGCGAAGACGGAGAAGAAGCAGTGGGGGCTATTATGCTGTTCTCTGGTAGCGAGAGGTTTACAAGAAGTCCGACAATATGGGGAACAGGAAAGACGACGATGCTCTTTGAAGATAAGTTCACGATCGAAGGAATAGGAGACAGAAATGCCGTCCTTGAGACTCCTTTTTTCGGCGACGTGGGCTCTGGTCATCGTTTCGCTGACATTGTATCTTCGACAATGCGCAGCATCTGAGAAACAGCCTTTGGAAGAGGGTGGTCTGGTGAGTAATCTCAGGATAGAGACGAGTGAGGGGGATCTCATGGAGGTGGTTGTTCGCTGAAACATAACTAAACTGCTTCTTGCGTGAAGTTGTCGCAATTGAAGCTCCAAGTCGTCGAGAAAATCATCTACACGACTGAGCTACTCAACCCGCCGTCCATCCAACCGTTGTCAGAACAACAGGAGCAGAGTACCCGACACAGCGAAGAAAAAGCACGATTACTCAAGAGACTAAACAAGACGAATGGCAATTACAATTCAAAACACCCACGCCATCGACTTCTCACGGCTCTTCATGGCTTCTATCGGTACCGCCAGAGATCGCTAGATGAGCTCAATCGCATAAAGGATCTATATGGCCATGCACCGAAAGCTCACAAGAAGGTAGGCTGCGCTTCCCACGAGTCTCAAATATGATTCGGTAAATGCGCACGGAAGGAACACTAACAGTGGCCCCAGCTCGTCGAATCCGTAGTTGGCTATGAAAACAATATCCAAACGACACAAAAGTTAATAGACAAGAATGACAAGGTCGCCCAAGCGATAGTAGACCATGCCCTCGACTTCTATGGCATCGAGTTCACCGAATTGGCTAAATTCGCGAAAGAGGTCGAGGCAGGTGGGAAATCCGCCGAACGAGTAAGCGTTTCTCAAGCTCTTAAGCATTTTGCTCGGGATTGGGCGGAGGACGGAGAGCATGAACGTGTCGCGACTTTTCCGCAGATACTGGAAACCCTCCAAGACAAGTTCCCGAACAGGACCGATGAAAATCCTGTGAGAATTCTTGTTCCAGGTGCTGGTGTGGGGAGGCTTGCGCATGATATTGCGGAACTGGGAGGTAAGGAGTGTACCTTCCCCTGCCCCTAATTAACTGTCGTAGGTCATACTAACCACACCGAAACAACCAGGATTCGAAGTAACAGCAAACGAATGGTCCTCCTATATGAACCTCGCCTACCGCTACCTAACCTCCAATTCATCTACCACCCAACTTTCAACGACCATTCACCCTTTTATAGACTGGTGGTCCCACCAACCTAGCACATCTGAGCTCCATCGGGAAATTTCGTTTCCTGACGTCCCTATCGACCCATTATCCGTCAACCTCGTCGAAGGCGATTTCACCACCGCGTTCCAGCGGCCAGAAGACACAAATAGCTTCGACATTATCGTAACCCTCTTCTTCATCGATACAGCCCGAAACCTGGTCTCATACCTCGAAACCATCCATCGCCTTCTGAAGACAGCCCCAAAATCCGACCCTAGTGGCAAGTCTGGTCTCTGGCTGAACGTCGGCCCACTTCTTTATGGCTCAGCCCCCTATCTGCAATTGACGCTCGATGAGATTATCCGTCTCTCTGAAGCTTTAGGGTTTGAGTTCCTCGAAACGGATCCTAAGTGGGGAGACCTCACGCTGCCCGACCGGAAAGTGAGAGGGAAAGAAGCGCCGTATGGATTTAATTCGAAGGCATTATCGAAGAATGCATATTGGGCGCAGTTTTGGGCTGCCACGAAGAAGTGAGAGGATGTATCTGAGAACGGTACTGAGAAAGACCCGAGACCTGGGCGTTTAGTGGATGGTGTCGCATTGATAATAGGCTCATAAGAGAGTGGGAAAAAAGTGTAAAGTTTGTATTGTATGGGTATATCGAAGCGTCTGTGGTATTAGAGGAAACAAATATCCAAGTGCCTCACATCGGAGGTCGAGGGCCAAATCGTGTCCGCTTAGCTCCATAGTATATTCCGTTTCTTTATGCGTTTCTCTCGATACTTAAATGTGCAGATCAGGCAGATAAGGCACCTGTCCGTGCGGAGGTGGAAAGCAGGGGCGTGGCATTCGTGCCTGCCGTTTCCAGTACTTGGGACCTGATATCGACTCTGATGGGTGGTGTTCCTAGGCCTGGACAGTAGAAACCCCACTTAGGATGTAGAAGTATCGCCTGTTTCGCTTAAAACTTCAGTGATGGTGATAACTGGACCCAATTCTAGCCAGAATATGTACGATGGGAACCCCATCGTTGAGTTCGATTCACACCCTAGGATCCTCGTTTCAAGGGATGAATCCCATTCATGAACCCGGACCACTCATAATCGACTCTTTTAACACCTTCGCCGTAACAGTCGAGGCACGCCCCAATTCTCCACCTTCTTTCCTCGCAGCATCTATGCCGCGTGCAACAGGCCCCTGAAATTTCTCCGAAAAAACACGATACCGAGCTTCTCGCGTTTCGTACATCTCCCCATCTTCGTTCCGCGGTGACCCAAACAAACTTAGATGCGCGAATGGTGAAGACTTTGTAGGTAACATATGCTGAGAGGTCTGGCACAGCGGGAAAGTCCACGCTGTCGTGGGGGGGAGGGTGGTATTTCCTTCTGCTTCCAAGTCAGAGTCGTCCTCCTCTTCAGCCCCAATCCCCGCACGTAAGAATTCGGAAAAGGCCATCATGGCTTTAACCATTGGCTTTCCCTCACTACCAGCCTTTCCGAACGACGCCCGGTTTGACGACCATTTCGTAGATTCGTCGGAGTGCCAGCCCAGTAAGGAAAGGAAACAGTTCATAGTCTTTATCCATCCGCCGGCACATGATACTACTTCATTCCCTGCCGCAGAGAGTAGCCATGAGAGGATCTCAACTGAAGATACGCGAATATCAGCAGCAAGATGGGTCATCCCAGCACGGATGTAGGGCATTAGTTGGGGGACATGATCTTCCACTTCCTCCGCAGGAAATGAGCGGAAGAGTTTTAGTAATTGGGTGCGGACACTGCTGTTGCCGTCTAAAATTAGGGGAAGCAGACTTGGTAATATCACGCTAACGGGCTGGGGGAGAGGTGTGTTGACAGGCCGGGAGACAATTGATGATGTCAGGTGGGAAAGAGATTCTCGTCTTTGGGTATCGGATTTTGCCGATAGGAGAGAAATATGGTGGGAGAATTGTGAAGAAGAAGATGGTGCACCAGCGCTAAGAGACTGCTGGTTTAGGACAAGAGCTTTGATATGTGTAAGTATTTGACGTTTCCTACAAATATGGGCCAAGGGGGAAACATACCCTTTGCCCGGAAGCTGGTATCTGTGAAATTTGCAGCCTTCGGCCTCGCCTTTCCGACCTTCAGCTTTGGTTTCTGTTATTGTCTTATCAGCAAATGTGCCGTGAGAGCAAAAGAGTACCTAGGTACAAGTGTCTTTTAGTATTTGAGAAACGGACCTGGAAATCCTTCTTCTTCTCATTCTTCTTCTTTTGACTTGACCCCATTATTTCAAGCCAGGAGGAGAACCAGTGGGACTAATGGTATATCAAGGAAAACAGGCCGTCGTCGTGTCATTTGCCCGAAGAATTTCGCTGAAAATATTTATAAAATCACGTGCCATGTTTATTATCAGATTCGAATGCCCTTATCAGATCGGGACTAAGATATGATTGGATGTTCGGAGAGGGCTGCTTAGCTAATATTGAAGGAGTATCGGACAAACTATATTTCCGTTACAGACCTGGAGAGCGCATTCCCATCTTCAAATAAACAAAGAACAGGAGATGAAGAAGAAAAGGGGTCCATCAACTTATATTGAACGCTGCCACCCGGAAATCCTTCATTTCGAGCATCGACTGCTACCTAATACTTTAACACCACGTCTTGCGATCATTTGTCTCCAGATCTTGCAGCAATGGCACAAACTACTGTTGGTGATACCTCCCCCTTTTCTGGAAGCTACTCCTTGAAGCCCATATAAGGAGCTAACAATTCTTTGTTCCTCAGCTTCCTCAAATTCCACAGAATGTCACCGCTCTCCTGTCTCATCTCTGTTCGCGACCCGGTGTTCAGTCGACGCTTATCCTCTCCCGAAAAGACGGCTCCATAATCCAATGCACAGGGCTCCTCGCATCCGGCTCCAGTCCGAACAGGAATAATTCGGTCACATCCCCGGGCTCCACTACGACGGAAATTCCCCCGACGTCCCCATCAGCAGATACAGGAGCTTCCGCAGCTCTAAACGAAGTAACCTCACCTACTACAACGAACCCTACAACGTCAAATCCACCTCCGTACAAACCGAGCCAAGCAGAGGCTCTCGCAGCTCATATCCACGCTTTTGTCTCTTCCGCGTCCTCATTAAGCGATTCACTGTGCCACCCAGTTACGAGTAATTCAAAGACAGAGAACAGACACAGTCCCAACAACTTACCCCGGGGAAGCAATGCTATGGAGGATACTGGAAGCCCCACCTATACAACTGAGGAAGGCAATAATGAGGGACCTGAAAGAGAGGATGAGAGCGAAGTAAAACTTTTGCGACTAAGGACAAAGCGGCATGAGATAGTTGTTGTTCCAGATCGCAGGTTTCTGCTCTGTGTAGTACACGACATTGCCGCAGCTTCGATGACGGCGGGCGGGTCAAGTAGTGGGGGTGGGGGAGCTTCGAGATAATGCAGAATCGCAGCACTGAACACTTAAACACCTCTAAATCCGGATCGAGACTTGGGAAAGCAGTCCGGAATTGCCAGCTACGCTATTCGGATCACTATACGATAACCCCGCCGGCGCCGTTAGTTAGATCCTTGATTGTTGTAACACAAACCGGCACTGCATGGCCGAGGGACTGGGATCGAATAATGGCGACAAATATTGTTGGTATCTCGCATAGCCACTTCGAGATAATCCCGGAGTAGCAGGCACCCATATCTGACAGACCGGCAATGAGCTGTCACCGGGGCTGGGCTTCCCGTTCTTCCTTAAATAATTGGTAAAAGCCCCTCCACAGATACCCCTCTTTATATACCGTTGTTAATTTACACTTGTGGGCTTCAGCTTCGAAGACCAGATATTCCCTGCCTAAGAAAAATCTCTCTGCGACTTTCAATGTGTATATCGTTAATTGCTTTGCTGTCACATTCTCACCCATACCCACCCGGTGGGGTGAACTCCGTAGAAATGGCAGTTTTTGAAGTCTTGAATAACCAAACAGGATCTAGTAATCCGATCTATTTCATAGAGATTTAGCTGAGCAGAGTCGCAGATTCTGATCGATTTCCGCATTCAGACGGCGGAGGAAGCTCCGTGTACCCCCAAAACCCCGCGCCAGTCCAGTTATCAACGCGGGCAAGGTGTATTGGTTAACCACAATAGTTTCGGGCATGCTCGCAGTTGTCACTAAATGGCAATTATAATAAATAACTCCTGAAGATGCCAAATTTGACATCCTAAAATCATATCTCTGGAAGACTAATCGCGTTCGCTTTGTTTCGTATCTAGTTAGGGAAAGGAGACGAAGAAGGGAAAACAATATGGCTACTCTCGAGCTTTCCCTCTCAAACTACACATGGCAGTGGAAAGACAATGATGCCCCCGCCACCGACTGGTCCGACTGCGTGACATTCCCTACAGTTATTCATCATGAACTCGAAGAAACCGGGAAGATGGAAGATCCCTTTGTGGGAGAGAACGAGCGCAAAATCCAATGGGTCGGCAGAAAGGACTGGTGCTTCCGTACCTCGTTTCCCACTCCTCCGGAAAGTTCCCTACGTTCAGCTGCCGTGTTGGCCTTCGACGGTCTGGACACCATCGCCACCGTCCAGTTGAACGGGAAAGAGATTTTGAAATGTGATAATATGTTCACTCCCAGAAGGGTAGATGTCAGAAATGAGCTCGCCCCAGTTGGGAGGGATAATGAGTTGCATATCCTGTTTGATTCCGCGGAAAGAGTTGGGAAGGAGAGGCAGGCGAAGTATGGAATGCGGAAGAGTATTATGAGGGATAGTGGGAGGTTGTATGTTCGCAAGGTTAGCTAGCCCCAATCCAATCAGGGGAGAAGCGTCATCTTGAAATACTTCTTTATTCTCATTTCTGCCACCGGTTGCTCGTGCTCGGAAATAAAAGATCAAACGCTGACCATGCTTATTCATGTAAGAACAGGCGCAGTACCATTGGGGTTGGGATTGGGGTAAGCTTCTACCCCGTATTCTTTGTTTCGATGGCTGCCCCTATTTGATTTTCCTTTAGTGTTCGAGTTATATCATGATACTAACCCCGAACTAGGTCCACAGGAAGTAACTGCAGGACCATACAAGGATATCCGGCTCGAACTTTTTGACAGCAGGATTAGTGACCTACATGTTTCATCAACTCTGTCGTCGTCCCTGGACAGTGCCGTTGTGAATGTTGAGGTCGAGCTCCAGTCGGCTGGGGCCGACGACGAGGTTGAGGTTCAGCTTGAGGCCCCGAAAGGGTCCGCAGAGAAATCGCAGCTCAAAAGGGTTACCAGAACTGGAGGTAGCAAAACGGTCAAAGCTGATTTCGAAGTTTCGAACCCCGAACTCTGGTGGCCTGCTCGTTATGGAAAGCAACCACTTTACAATGTTATTGCTCGTGTTCGAAAAGGGGTATGTTCCTGAAATATGTCAGCATTGCTCTATCACTAATAAGCAATAGGAATCTACACTCCATGAGCGATCCACGACCTTAGGTATCCGCGAGGTCAAGCTGATCCAACGGTCCCTTAAAGATGCCCCAGGCGAGACTTTCTTCTTTGAGATCAACCGTAAACCCATATACTGCTGCGGCACCAACTGGGTCCCGGCTCAAAACCAGACACCAAAGGTCACGGACGAGAGGTACGCGAAATGGGTGGATCTGGCATTGCGGAATAATAATGATATGATCCGTGTTTGGGGAGGAGGTATGTAGCGCCTGTAATACCGTCTGATCTGACGCTATTGTTAACATGGAAATATAGGCTACTATGAGGGTGATGAATTTTACCACCTGTGTGACCAGAAGGGTATACTTCTCTGGCATGACCTTATGACCGCTTGCGGCTCTTACCCAACCCACCCCGAGTTCTTGGACTCTGTGAAAGAAGAGGCCGAGGAGCAAGTAAAACGTCTCAGAAACCACCCTAGCATCGTGCTCTGGTGCGGAAACAACGAAGATGTTATGATTGCCCAGGACCTGGGTCTAAATTGGGATCCCAATAATGTAGAGGGTCCTTGGGATGAAACCGACCTTCCTCAGCTTCTTATTTACCTCAAGATCTGGGCCGATGTTGTTAAGGGGTTGACTCCTGAGGTTCCTTACTGGCCTTCAAGCCCCTTTTCATTCGGTGGGAAGCGTTCGAATGATCAGACGACCGGCGATATTCACCAGTGGAACGGTAGGCTTTTCATTTTATCCCTATCGTTCGTCAATCGATGGTCTCCTGACAAAATAATCCAGTTTGGCACATGAAAGAGTTGCACTACCAGCGCTTTGGCGAACTAGGTGGCCGTTTCGTATCCGAATTCGGGCTTCATGGTTTTCCAGATATCCGGACAATAAAGGTATTTGCCCCCGATGAGAAGGATCGGTACCCTAACTCGAAGATTATGGACAGCCATAACAAGAGTAGTGGGGCGGAATATAAATTGGGGAAGTACCTATGGTCCAACTTCCAGATGCCTACTTCGATGGAGGCGTTCGTCTACCTGTCGCAGCTGCTGCAAGCTGAAGCGTTGGATCACGCTCTTATCCCCTGGCGAAGGGATTGGAGAGGAGAGAACCGGGAACTGAATGCTGGTGCTCTCATTTGGCAGGTAAGAAATTTTCGGGTTCCTGTTACCCGCTTTAGCTTCTGGCTGTATTGACTGGCGTATAGCTCAACGACTCTAACCCAACGACATCATGGGCTTTGGCGGATTACTATTACAGACCAAAGGTTCGTTCGTTCCACTTTCACGATACTGTTGACTGCCATCTAATTTGACAACTCCCAGGCTGCGTTCTATTCTACCGCAAGAGCATTCGCAACCAAGACGATCGGAATCTCCCGAGATCCAATCTGGCATCTTGTAGACAACAATAAACCTCACCCAACAGATATCCCAACGTTCCAAGTATGGGGATCCAACCTTGCATTCGCAGAGCAACAAGTAGAAGTTCGCCTCCGCATGTACGACATCGCCCATCGCCATGAAGTGGACCTCGGGGAGGCAGCCAAAGCGACCTACACCCTTGAAGCCAACAAAACCACGGAGTTCGCCACTGTCAAATGCCCTTCTGTTGTTGAGGAGACATCATACATCATCCTCGCCGCATCGCTTCATGATCCTTCCACGGGAGACGAGATCGCACGAAAAGTCTCCTGGCCAGAGCCATATCGCTATCTTGACCTTCCCCAAGACACGGAGATTAACGTCAAAGCTTCAGGCGAACAAGTTGAACTAGAATGTGGCAAGTATCCTGCGAAAGGGGTTCTAGCTTATGTAGACGATGCAAGTGGAGAGGAGCCTGATTGGGAAGATAACTTTTGGGATATGATGCCTGGGGAGAAAGTGACTGTTAATGCGCCTGGGTTGAATGGGAGAACAGTGTATGTGAGACATTTGGCCAATCTTCGGGGGTAATACCGAGTTATCACCGAATCTGAAGTTGGTTCTATATGTGTGGTCTTTATTTTATTATTAGAAAGACCAGGAAAATAAATAGCAATAATAGTATGAAAATGAGCGTCTGATGAAAATATATTTTTACCCGTCCTTCTCACGTCTAAAGTACCTCGCCGACTCCTTGATCATTACAAAATTGCATACTTCGGTTTCTTTCACATTCAGA
The DNA here is from genome assembly GCA_032988195.1 of Arachnomyces sp. PD_36. NCBI lineage: Eukaryota > Fungi > Ascomycota > Eurotiomycetes > Onygenales > Arachnomycetaceae > Arachnomyces > Arachnomyces sp. PD_36. The sequence continues at coordinate 880,538 of JANTQE010000006.1, read as the reverse complement.
TATTTTACTATCATACGCTTTGTCTCTGACAGCGAAGTGACTTTCCCCGAAACGAATAGTTGATTTTATAAATTTAAGAGAAAAGGGTTGCTGAGCAGGTACTAATAAGTATCTACCCGTGGAGAAATGAGAGTTCACGGAAATCCCTAAAATATAATCAAGGTACCAAAACATAGACGCCCTATTCCCACCAAAGCGAATGAAACCACCGTGCCACGCCCGACTATGCTCCTACATTCGTCCACTGTCATGATCATATTCGTCATCACGTTCATTAACACCAATACGATGGGTCTTGTTGAAAGACGAAGAAAGGGGGAAAGGGACTACGCCCGTATCAAGTTCGTATAAGACGGGCGAAAGGAAAGTTACTGTCTTTATTTGCCTGTCATCCCCATCGTGCATTAGAAATGACTCTTTCGGTTTCGCGAAGCTCGAAAACAAGACAAGAAGAAGAAAAAGAAAAAAACGGATTTCATTACCTCCGAGAGCCTTGGAAACGGCGTCCTTGGCGCTGGTTGCAGCCTCTTGTGCAGACTCCATAAGTCCCTTTCCATGCTCTTGCGTGCCCTCCCCACCCGAGCCTGCGGTGTCGGATAGTTTCTGGGAAGTGGATTTCGAATCCCCTAGAGATGTGGAGTTTTAGTTTAAGCAATACCGAGACTCAACGTGGAATGGAAGGGATAGACCACTGGGGAAGTAACGGTATGATGTGATGGGTCATTGTATATACTGTGGGGGAGGGGCGGTGGAGGAAGAATGGTGTTGAAAGGAGCGCTTCTCCTGTCCTTACCCGGTTGCATGGAACTCTTCACCTCATCCATCTTCCCGCTTGCTCTCTCTTGAGCCTCCTGCATCATGGATTTTTGCGAGTCAGGGGTCACCTTCTGACCGACCTCTGTATCAACTTCTTAGCTCCTGATCAACATGAAGTCGGGCCGGGATTTGAGAGAAAAGGGCAGGTCAGGCGAGGTTGATGTACGTTCGCTAATGTTCTTCCTCTATATTTTGTTCATTATGTTAGTTTCTGGACCAGTTCGAGTAGGAAGAAGCTTGTCATAAGTGGACATACTCCAGTATCAGACATCTTGAAGTGCGGGGCTTCTTTTCTGTAAGCTATCAAAACGCTTAATCGGCAAAGCTGTTATTTGTTGTACGAGAAACTGATACTTGATAATGTTTTCCTTGATACAATTCTAATCCTTGAAGGAGATTCTTTCTGATACAGCTTTCGATAAAGGACAAGATATATGAGGAAGAGGGGATGAGGTCATTCCTGCTGATGTCATGATAAGGGCGGGGAAGAATGTTATCTTGGGCAGGGAATACGATTTTAAGAGAATTTCACCCATGGATAGTTCCGCCAAAATTTTATTCTGACAGAGCTACAGGCTAGATTTCAACGCTCGAACGTACCACGGTTGGGAAAAACCAAACTGACACCAAAGGCAGGGTGCTGGGGCAGATGTCTTCGCACATTCGGGCCTCTGACATAATTGTGAACCTCCTGTACAAGGCCACACTTGGTTCCGAGAACTCCACACTCTTTCTCATTGAGGAACGCGTTTGATGTCCCGAGACAGAAGGGGGAGTTGATCGCGTGAGGTTTTCAACGTCTTGAAGGGGGGAGTCGGGTCTATACTTCCGAAGATTTCGGTAGCATGTCTTGATCAGGAAAAAGAAAGGACCGGGAACAATTCCTTCCGCCAAAACATTTGTCTCGCGTTGAGGGTCGATTGCTGATATGAGGGTTTCGGCTAGACTTTCCGTCGAGTAGGCGCATAAGACGGGTTTCCACTCAATCTCACGATTTGTGGGTCTTGATTGTTGGATGTGAAATTGGACTTCCGAAATAATCAAAACGGCAAGGGAGTGGGGTTGTTGAGACTGGGATAACCAAGCGAGACAGGGTTTGTTTGGACCCTGAGACTTTATTAGCGACAATTGAGGAGGAGGACCCAGTTAGTGTAAGGGTCCAGAAAGCTTCGGCAATGGGGAAATATAAATTGACTTGTTTTCATTAACGAAATTTAAGGCTGAAGGCATGCGATCTCGGTCGACTATGCCGGATTTGTGACCTTTTCCTGGGACCCACTCTCGAAATACATACAATCCGCTTGCGGATTTGCTGACTTTTGCTTATGAATAATTATCCTACAAATTAGTCCGCTCTCGCTTCTCTTAACGAAGTGAATTCCCAGGATTGTCTTGCATCGCGAACAATGACGGGGCGCTTGAAGCGTTTCATCCCACCTCTCATTTGCCTCGGCAGATATTTTAGTCTTTTTACGCTTGGCCTATATAGGTCTAGACTGGGCTTCCCAACGTGGAGGTTAAGATTTAACTCGTTAGATGTTACCCGTCTGGACAAGTTTAAAATTTAGCGGCAACTTAGTTTTTCCTGACTAAGCATCTAATTATAACAACCAACAAGAGACTCTCGGTGACATCTTTGACGAGTGCTCAGATCCTCGAGACTCGTCTTTTTACTTTAACTGTTCGGATAATGTCCTGGATGATATCAATTCCCCACCCTTTCTCGTCCGCATGGATGATTTTGTGGCTTGCTGGGATCTCGATAAACGTGTCTTCTGACTGCAAGGACAAGATTCCCGAGACCCTGAGCATCGGAGATTTTGCTCTCGGATGGTCGCCGAATGAGGAAGCCGGATTACATTACCTCATGGTCTCAGGGACATTCTGACAGCTGGATGGTTTAATGAAGGGTTACGTACGCTCATGGAGCCTCACATAGGCCTGCCCAGCTCTCGAAATTCACCTCTCGTTTCACAATGATGTGAATGGTATTCCGGAGGTCTCGCTCAAGAATGGCTGTCAGTTCTGTTGACGATCTCGCTTGATTCTGTTATTTCTCTTGGCGCGGCACTTTGGAAATCAGAACTTCGCCTTGTTTGCTTAACCGACACAGCCCGCGATGCGACATCTTTACAGGAAGGATGACCTGCTCTATTGCGCCACACCCAAAAAGCTTCAGTACAACGCACAGGCTCGAGATATGAAGATTAATACTCCTGAAGGAATTCAACTGATTGTTTGAGATCCAATCATTCTTTGAAAGGTGCTTTGAACTTCGAAGCCCTGGCGGACGACGCTATTCGAGCCGACAGCCTCTCCACTGGCGAGTCGGATGCACCCCATCCTATCGCTTAACCGACGAATCCCCTCGGCTGGCGGGGTCCCAGCGCTGCCACCCGCAAAGACCTTCCCGCACCTCCATTTCGGGCTTCGCCGTTCTCAATTGTTGTTTCAGAATTTCAACATCAACTGCGAAAAGCTGTCTGATCAACAACCGATCGTTCTCTGCGAACTTTTTTTTTGTGCGTTGCTTTCCTGACGAATTTTTAGAGTTTTCGAGCCGATATTAATTTGTGCAGGACAGGGCCCAGCAGGCTGAGTGGCATGGGGCTTTGCCTAGAAGATAAGCTAGACCCGCTGCAGCCACCGCACTAACTGTCATATTCGTTTGTTGAGCCTCGTCTGAAAGACTGTTCGTCAATCCGATGATATGATTGTGTACGTATTTGTTCGAATGTGCTGTGAGCACCACCCGCTCTAGGGTTCGGCTGCTGCTGCATAGAATCTATCTGAACATGGGGAAATCTTTTCTTCAAGCTCCGCTCTTTGATACGATATGACATACCTCTTTGAAAGTCTCGGATCTTGAGCTCCGAGAGTCCTCATGGTTTAACCATCCCAGAAAGCAGGCTCTTAAGAGAACGTGGGTTTTCGTGAGATTGCGAAATCAATTGCCTGGGCGAATGGGGCCAGAGACGACCGTAGCACATATAGTTCTGGTTTTTAAAGGTAGGAAAGAGGGAGAAGATGGATTACGCCTATTTCAGATGGTAATGACTCTTCTCTGACATGTGCCACTTTTCCACCAGACAGACGCAGGGGCCGGGGCATTTCTCCCCCCGTACCTGACTGTTGAGCCTTTTTCCACCTTTTGAAGTTTATATTTCTTTTGTTTTGCTCGATTTTCGGACCCTCCTCCTGAAACACCTTACTCCAGAACGACTTGACAGCTATGGTAGATCCCGAATCCCTCCAGATGCTATTATTTGTTATCAGAGTTTGAATACCGAAGCCAGTGGGATCTAATCTTGGAAACGATACGTGGCTGATGGTTGAGATCGATGTCAGAGAGAGAAGACGCTAACCATGACTGTTCAGGGACCAGCCTCCGCTGGTGCAGGGGCCGTTTTGGTCTTCCCGCATCCTCTCGTCTCACTCTCCTGGGCTGCAAATAATAATAATGCTCGCTTCCGGGTTTACAATTATCACTATTTCCAACAAGCCTTTGTAACTTTGCTTGAGCCAACAGATCCGCAGAAAAGTCATTACTGATTGGTCCTCTCGTTTCTTTCTTGGACTAATAATCGGTAATGACCTTCCTCCTTACCGAAAATTCGAAATCGATCTCGTCCCTCTGAGTTGAAATATACCTCTGGCTGGCTGTTTAAGCGACTGCCTGTTTCTCGGCTCACCTGCACGACCAACTGAACCTCTTATTAGCCTTTATTCTGCGGAGAATACTTGATACAAAGGAAAATAAAGCAGGCCAACGACTGGACGAGGCGGCCCACCCCACGATAAGCCCTGCCTTGTTCAATCTTTGCTAGGGTAAGCTCTCGATTCGGCCCGCTATCTTTCTCATTATCTCCCCTATCCTTTACAGGTGGGCAGGAAATGTCTTGACCACTGCCTTGTTGCTTTTGTTGACGTTTGGTTTGGTCCCTACGAAAGGGTGAAGACCAAGGGCAGTTCGGTATCCCAACCGGTCGATATTGCGGGGTAGTCGGGAAGCCTTCGCCTAGGGAAAGGCGCAGTGTCGTGCCTCGTATGGTTTTCAGTTGCTATCTGTAGTGGCATGATCATGTGGAGAAACCTGACTTGTGATGGAATCGCGTTATGATATCCGTGTATTCAATAAACTCTCGCCACTTCCCATCTCTATACTGTGACGGCAATCTCTGAGTAAACTCGGAAGAGTGAACACTGTCTCGGTTGATGGGGTTTTCGCAGTCGATATAGCGAACAGCCACCGTATCGAAGCGGCTCAGGCTCGAAAAGACGACCGTCAGCATCGGGACTTAAACATGGACAGCGCGACCGCCTTGGCTGCAGACAAAAAGCGCAACAAATTGGGATACCATAGAACCTCTGTGGCCTGCGGTACGTTTCCCGTCCCAACCCCGACAACTTTCCGTCTCCTTCCCCCTCCGGAACAACGGGCCAGAGACCTAGTCAACAATCCTCTGACACATCTGGAATTATAGTCCATTGCAGGAGAAGGAAGATTCGGTGTCTTCTTGCACCCGACGATGCGCAAGGCCGATGTGAAAACTGCATACGGTTGAAGAAGGAATGCAACTTTTATCCGGTGGATCAACAGCCGCCCGTGGAGAAGAGATCCCGCTCCAGGTCGAAAATGGAGAGCGTGTCGTCGGGACCTTCTACTTCTTCCTCTCCGTCTTTCGCGGGAGGTAATATCGGCGAACAATCAGACGCATTCTCCCAGTATCCATCTGCGGCCCCCTATAGTTCAGGCAGACAAATGTCTTCTTTCGATTCCATTACGCCGACGGGCGTTTCTATGTCATCCTTCAACTCAGGTTAGTACTGCATTGTCGCAATAGCGTGTTGGTGCGAAGTTATTACGTACGTGCTAAGCTTACCTGGATCCAGCATCTGCGCATGATTTCAAACCGACTCCTCCTCTCAACCAGCAAGCCTCGTGGGATAACGCTGCTCTATTTCAACAACCAATGATGCCAGGTGTACCTGTCAAGTCACAATTAGGTGACCAGCCTCCTATACTTTGGAGCCAAGGAGGATCAGAATTGTCACAAATCCCAACAACTCCAGGCATGTCGATGGCTTCAGAAAGTCATATTCGGGCTATAAACAGAAACACCGGCCTAGGACTAATGCAAGAAGGAGGGTCCGTATGGCATCCACAAACATCGAGGCCCATGGCTCTTCAAAACAACCCACAACTGGCAGTTGACTTTTCAAACCAATTTCAATCTCAGATCCCGCAAAATCTCAGGAATCCCTCATATCAAAACCTACATCCGCCAGTCCCTGACATGATACCGGGGCAAATACCCGTCTCACTCGACCCCACACAACATACACCAGCTTCATTTGGCTATCAGACTTGGGATAGCCCCTTCTCAGATCCGTCGAATCAGGGGATTCCTGGAACGGGGGCTGACGCCATGGGAGGGTGGTATGCAGAACAACCCCATTTTCCTCGGACTAGGGAGCCCGAATAAACTGTTCCGGGACCTGGAAGCCAAGACGCGTTATTATATCTCAGGATAAGATAAGTCCTGAATGCAAGCCTCGAGGGGGAGGGGGGTGGAAACCTCACATGACGGTAGAAGAGGGCCAAAGATACCCCAAAAGGGAACCCCTGAACCACTCTGATCGCCAAGGACGGCCATCTAAAAGTCTCGGCAATGTACAATTGTACAACCTCCACCACCTCTCTTCTATTCCCAAGACTGCGCATGCATTCACCTGAAGGATTGGATATGGTTTGGAGGAAACTTCATCCTCTAATAACCTCCGACTGCACCAAATATCCTCCTTCTCCCATCTAACGCCACACACCTATTCCTCTTCGTCGTATAGCTGGCAGCGGAAAAAATATCTGTTATCCAGCATGAGCACTACTGCCATTTGAGCTATTTAAAAATCTTTTGATCCTTTCCCATTTTACCCTGCGGCTCCTTCAGGCCGAACTTATATTCACCTTTCTTGACGAAGCGAATGTGTTATATGAATGTTTTTTCTTGTCTTCTACATCCCCATCTGTTTCGCTGCACTTGCCATTATTACCTAGAATTTATCTCCGTTATCTCTGACCTTTCTTCTCTCTATTTGTTTCTGACTGGCGCTATTGGAACCAAATCGTGCGTGTTACGTGTATCTGCATTTATGGACCGGTGGACGGTGCTGCTTGTAGATGGGGGAATACGAGTTATATAAAATATACATAGGAGGGTTCTTTCTCTCCTCTTCGAGATCGTTCTTTGTTTCCGACTTCTCTTAGGCCTTCGCATCCAAAGCTGGTTACTGGTAATTGTTACTAGCAATTCTACATCATAGAACAAAAAGCAATATAGGGAGGGAACTTATGGGCGACCACTTAGCGTGATCCGTTGTCCTTTTGCCGGAATTTAGCTTGTAGAAAACCAGGACGATAAATAATAACATTGACAGTCATAACTATATACATCAAACAAGTAAATAGACTCATTACACCAACGATTAACACTCCCGCTTATTATCCCTGGGGTGAAAATTAAGAATATACTATGAAAATGGTGTGAACACCTAAAATTCGTCATTTCGTGAAAGCCCTCATACTTGTACAAGAGGATTAGCAAAGCCGCTAACATCGATAGTTATTTCGAAAGGAAGAACCTCATCTGGTTCTTCTTTAGGCGGGTGGTCTTTTCCCGGTCTGGTGTGAAGGGCGCTGATTAGATATCTCGACCGTCATTCATACATATATTTGTACTGACCATCCACTTCATTTCCGCCGACTCCTCGTCTCCCTCGGCACCGCTTAATGTCGGATCCACAGACAGGCTATCTCGTTGGTCGTCTTCCCCGGGGAGGGGTCGTACTTGGCCCGGCAACACCGGTGAGCGGGTGAGACGATGTATTTGGGGGAATTATATTCCTGGGGGTATAGTTCCACGACCTGAGAGGTGGGGTCGAGGTCGAAGTACTCGAATAACCACTCACTGAGGCCCCTGAGTTTGTTATACGCTCTGACGTATCCGTGATATAACGGCTGCTTATGCTTGAGCGTGCTGGGCGGACACCATATGGGGAGCTATAATAACTCGGATTGGAACGTGCAGATTCTGCACGACTGCGAATGGCTGCAAGCGCTGTCTGTGATGATTGTTCACGATATGGTATGGAGGCTGTTGATTCGCTGCGGTTGTAATTGTTAATCCCAGGATGCAGAATCTCATCTTCAATTTTTGGGTATCGGCGGACAGACGAGACATAAAAAGTTGATGATAAAAGTTCTGTTTCGGAAGTTGTGGTTTGTTTGGGGGGTGGAGGCAGATCGAGTGCCTTTTGATCGACGTGAGCGATATATTTGACACGCAAGGGCATCCAAGAACGAGGTCTGGACTCATCATCACGGCGATGACGTGTGATGGAGATGTAGCTCGAAACCGCTCCGACGACGATAGCTATCAACAAGAGAATTGTTAGGATAGCTTGAATAGCTATGATGATAACGCCAATTACTGTAGCTGTAATGCGTTCCAAGTTGAAGGGAGGATAAAATGCGGAAGCTAGTGCAACAGTGGACACTTTGCTAAATCCGAGAGAGTAAACCATCAGCGCGTTCAGCCGCGTTGCTTCAAATGGTCTCATCCATGCCATGGCGATTAGGGCGACAAGCTCAATAGCAAATAGACCGATTATCTGAGGCATAGGATGGCCTGAAGCACCTCCAAGAAGACATGCTCGAATGAGCTCATATATCAGCCACGCTGCGAAAAACCACCACCTGGTTCGTCTAAAGCGGGCTGACAACCAGCCAAACTTCTGCAGGTAGTCTTCGTCGTCATGCACATTGGGTTGATCAGAATTGAAATTGGCGTGCCGAATCCTCCACCATGGTAAGCGTATCATGAAGGTCGCTGGTTGAGCGCCCTTATCGTCAGCATCAGCCCGGTTCGCAACTGTTACCTTGAATAGTGGAATGGCTTTCAACCTGTTTCTCTTTTCGAGAACTAGCACATATCGATCTGCTATAAAATGGCCTATCTTCAGTCGACAGCGAATTGCATAACCAGCAATCCCGGTCAAGGTGACAAGAAAGAGGATGAAGACTAACGCTGCGATAGCAATCGCACCTTTCGTGCCACCAAGAGCGAATTGGAATACCGCTAGAAACAGCATCATGAAGAATGCAAAGAATAATGAGCGCCCCACAGCCATCCAGGTATACCTTAGCCAGTTCTGACGAAAGAGAGCTAGTCGATCTGTTTTCACAATTTTCAAGAGAATTAGAGCTTCAACAAGCCACTTAAAAGCCATGATAGCTGTGAGAATACCGGCGAGCAGGACTAAGACCCAAAGAAAGCCAGTCATACATGCGTTGGAAGCTGGGATTCTTTCCATAGAAAGGATACCAGGAAATCCTGAGTAGTTTCCAGGGAGAGGTAGGCCTGACTCCACGGGGGAGCCATACCAAGGAAAACCCACCGAAGCACCTGCATCGTCCCTAACTTGTAGATAATTTTCCGCTCGTTTTGAAAGGTCCCATTGCTTCAATATCTCCGGGCTGAGCGTCCGGGAGACGGGATCACGATGATATATTTCGAACGCGTTAGAGCCACCATCAGTGGTGCCTGAAGCCAATCCAGATTGAGACCCGCCAACCAGGCTTATGTTCCCTCGATCATTTCCAATAAATTGGTTGATGGAATCCTGCATCTTTTGGTTATATATCATCCCTGCAGACCAGGCGTAGTTTGACCAAAAAGCAGCTAATATGCTTGGCCAGTTCATTGACAATGCCCCGGTGAAATATATGTGTTGAAAGGTGGAAAGAACTACGAAAACCGAGAGGGAATGAGCGTAGTGCGTGCGGGTCGAGGAGGCATCTGTACCGTAGATGGCGACAACGGTTGACGAAAGTGCGGCAATAGCCGTAAATGCTCCAAGGACGCTGCTAATTTTTATAGGATGGGAAAAGGTTGCCCCATTGGTTACTACTGCGGAGTAACACCCTATTTGTGATTGTGTGGTATTCGAAAATACTCTTAACATCGCTTGTCCTTCGAAATCCGGAATGCTGAACGCGATATCTGGGATCCCAGATACATCATCGTGACCCACTGGCATTATTCCGTTTGCGTAAATGGGTGTCTCTGCTCTCATAGGGCATAAGCTATACGGAGATGGTTAGCTTGAGTCTGCATAGACTATTAAAACGAGAGTGTTACGCACTTCTTAATATTGGACAGGCAGGGGTCGAGGGTTATGTCAAATCTACTCTCACCATAAGCGAAAACACCGATATGCACTGCAAAATAAATGTTAACACATTCTGATTAGCCGGCAGAGGAAAGAAGTCAGGTACATACACATCACGCTGTCCTGTTGAACGGCAGTGCTCCCTTCAAAATGGAACGCTACAGTCATGTTGTCTTTGTAATAGCCAGCATCGAAACGGGTGATATTGAGTGACGAATCACCCTGACAATCCCCAAAAAGTTTGGTGTATAGTGCCGGTCTTCTATCGTCGCGTAACCGTATTGCCTTCCCGTGACTGTCTTCTGCAACGAATGTCCGGACCGGGTCTTCTGTGGCTGCTGAAAGCGAACGTCGCGACAAAACCACCAGTAGAATCAGCCAAAGCAAATAGGATCGTGTAACCATCATGACGCGGTAGTGGATCTCGCAGATCCTTGTGAATATATATGAAAGTCAATAATAAAAACAGCGAATGGACACTTATGAAGGTAAGTTTAGTTAGCTTCAAAATCTTAACAAGAACAGGATGGGCCTTGAGACGCGACGCGCCCACTACTAACCTCAGAACATCTAACACCTAACACCCGCGCCAGTCGGAATTCACAGTATAGTGATTTCAAGAGTTAACAGCAATCTATCGCTATACGAGCAAGGTCATCTTCACAGTAAACATGACGACATATCTGTGCTCGAAAATTTGGTTGTTAGGAGTCTGGTCTTGGTATCGATACTTTCGTGAATTTGACATACATAAACGCCGGCAATGAGTAGGCTGCAAAGACTACTGAAAACAACTTGTCTCTCAGAAATGATGAGTGTATCGATAGTTTATAAACACCCTAGATCTGAGAACAAACACAGCGAACGGACAAGGTGAATGTTATTTCAGCGGGCAAAAGTATGGCATTGGGAAAATGAAAAGGAATAAGGAAAAAAGGAGAATTTTTTCCAGTTATTCTGGCATTAATAAAGGGTTTGGCAGTCAATGGATCATGCAAAATCTATGACGATAACTTCATTGACATGCTTCCACCTATCTTCGTCATTTCCCCTCCCAAAGGCAGGGGAAGTACCCGAAGGAAATAGTTAAGAAGTACCATATCTAGATCTTTAGATCTCATCCAATTTGGCTCCTGCTACAAGATCCCAAGGCTCCGTATAGAGACTGACGGCATCCAAGAAGCCCGGAAAGATGCCGAAGGCCGTCCACTAACCCAGGCAAAATGTACCTAGTTTTAGAGCACTCAAGAGAGCGCAATGTTCCTATGAACGTTGACATATTAATTACGGCTGGGGAGTGTCAGAATGAAGTAAGAGAACGTCCTTCGAGCGGTGGCTGAGGTTGGATTTGCATCGTGAGGTCGTCATCAGGGGTAATTCATGGACGTTCTTTTTAGCTTCGCCTTACATAAGCAACCCAACGTAGTGGAACCAATCGGATGCGGGTCCTGATCCCTGTTCAACCTCGTCTCGATGGGTGAATTCCTCCGGGGACGAGGAATAGTATATCGCGATATACGGAGGGATAAATTCGATGAGTTTACAACAAATGTATCCAAGAGGGCGGGGTATATAGAAGGGCCGGGCAACAAGCTATCGAAAATCCGAAGCCGATGTCTTCCCATGTGTCGCTACAAAAGTACTCCGGTAAAACCCTCTATTCACGTCAAGTGAATGACAGCGAAGGAAATAGGTGTGAAATCCTAGGATATTAAAATAATTGATAGGCAGCTATCGTAGCCGAACTGAAGGGGGTCCAGGCTGGGCTGTTGGAACGAATGTAAAGCCGTGGATAATAAGATATATATGAGTATTTACAGATTTCGTAGGCTGGGGGAATCCAGCTGTTGGCGAGAGATGCTTGAGAAGATGCAGATGAATCAACTAATGTAGGTGATGAAAAAAACGCGAGAGACGGGGATTTAAATGAAATGACTGTATCATCCAACATTACCCCATCCCCAACATCGTAGACACCACTATGGTGTGCGCTTAGCCAGTCCACACAGCTGGGCCAGGGATCTATGTATTTATTAGTATTCGCCGCTCCCCCAATACTTGAGGTATAGAGAGATTTAGGGAAGGGACAAACTCACTGGATATTCAGCCTCACCCTGGTAGACATCAAATACGACGCCCGGAGTGTCGGCGGTGTATTCTCCGGGGAAAGAAACGAGTTCGGTGGGCTGTCCAGATCCCGACCCGGTAACCTTCACTTGGAAACAGCTTGGATAAAGTTGTGCGCCGGGGTATTCCCATGCTATTGTAGTGTGAGTTAGTATTGAAACTTTAGCCTCTCAACCTGAAATACGATAACTTCGGATATTTACCTGAGTGGAGACCCCAAACTTCATGGCGGACGACATAGTTTCCTGGAGCAAGGGCTTCAGGAATGGTGAATTTGTAAGGGACCTTAAGTCCACAGAAGTGGAAGTCCGTCAGCTTAATACATCCCATCACACCAGACGATCCCGTCGATATCGTCTCGGACAATAGGGGCAACAGTAGGCTGGCTAAAGAAGCACGTCACATACTTCGTTGATGAGGGGGTCCTAACAGGATTAAATTAGCTTTGGGAGCCAAAAATCAGTGTGAATATGAGGTAGAGAGACGAACCGTTGCCCATGAGCCATCAGCGTGTTTGCCGTCCTCGGCAACCTTGAACCAGACGGCCCTGTTTTATTAAATGCTGTTAGATGATGCGTTGATGTAGAAGTATCACAGCCAGAATAAGAATACATGGGAAAGACGAGGCGAAGAAAATTTAATACCTACTCTTTGCCAGGATCAAAAGAAGAGCAGTCAGCCGGGCATTTAGCCATGTATGTTATGATAGGCCCCTTTCATTTGACAACAGTCAGAAACTAATGCGTGAGGTCTTATCAGATATCATTAGACAATACCTTGTGGGAGCCGGGCCATTTGGTCCACTGTAGCGTGATCTCACCACCAGCTGTAGCATCTGCAGTTAGCTCGGCTGGTGCACTGCCGGAGCCTTCGTAGCCTCCGCATTGCGCATCAATCAATGAGAAATCCATGACGGGACCATTTCCAGCAATCTTGCGGAAGATACGGGGAATTGGTGGGCTCTCTACATAGATGTTTGATCAGTTTTGGTCGGTCGAGCTTCCTGCAAGGGCTTTTAGGATGACCAACGGTACGGATCTAAGTAATCGAGTCAGCTTCTCTTCTTTCAAAGTTATCGCGGTATCTCAACGATATCCATGTCATAACGTACCAGAATATGGGAGGTAGCCAGTGTTATTCTCTCCGTTGATAATAGCAGACGAGACGTAACCGTGCGCCGCGGCAAGGTTAGCTCTGAGGGCAATCGCCCATGCGATAGATGTGATAGTGGAGGATTTCATCGTGGCACAAATATAATCTCATGCAGAGGCTATGGGGATCTGATATCTGACCAGGAGTGAACTGTCCAGGAAAGAAAGAGACGCAGAAAAAAGGGAAAGCAAGGGAAGAAAAGAGAAGCCATGAGCTTGTCAATACAAGCGATAAAAGGCAAAACCCAGGCTAGGCACATAATCATCTGATAGAGCCATGACCCTTCATATTTGAGGATCCACGAGAAATAGATTAAATTTTGCTCCAGATTCTTCCATAAATAACAACCATCATCCGCATTTGGCTTTCGGAGGGAACGCCGTTGGAGAGGGGCTTTTGTAGATATACTCAATGCCGGGATGCTGGGACAAGGTTCCTCGGCTTTCCCCGGACTAGCTGCTGATTGACGGGATTGAATCTGGAGTCCACCCTGGAATTGGAAACGAAACAACCATCGTCTTGGACTGGCTCGCCTGCGAAGTCTCTGGAACAACATTCAATTGATCCGAGAACCACTCACAGACCATGGGACGTTTTTCAGTCAAAGCTTTCGCGACTCATCATCCTTGGTAAAGCATGGGCGGACAGGTCTTCCCCACAGACGCAAAATCCTTCCCCGTCTGCCTAAGTACATTGACATGTCACAGTGTGGCTTCACCCATTTTCCCAATCCTCCGAGCTCTAGTTATGCATTTTCCGGTGGCAGATTGGGAGTCTCAATGGACTAGTATCTTGAGGAAGCAGAATTTGGGTGTCTTGGGGAGAGAGCAACAAGGATCGATCGCATCGTGGCCGGTCATGGGCGACGGGACGGAATAAATTAACCCGTTCTTGACATCCCTGACAGCAAAAACAACTTCACTTTACCACCCGCTCTGCTCTTCAATAGCGGTCAAATCTCTACTCGGAAATCCGCTCCCAATATCTATCTCGGGATAACTTATATTAACTATCCATCAATGTTACAGATCGTTGGATGGCTTTATTTGCCTTTCTAGATCGTTCACCATTTCTAGCATTCCTCCGCTCACGGGAAACGCTACTCAGTCGTACTGTTAGCCCGTGAACCAAGGTAACTCACTCAGCCTGCCAAAATTTCCTCCGAAGGAGGTCATCGTTATCCAACTCTGTCAAAATCACTACTATCTATCTATAACATAGATGTGGCTGTACCCTTGGCATCTAAATGTTGATATAACGATTTATTCCTTGCGAAGACAGCGCTTCAGGTATTCCTCAACCCGCCCCGTATCGGATAACCGTGCCACAACTCCGATATAACCATCTGGCCGCACAACGGCAATGGCTCCGCGGCCGGGCGAGACGCCATAAGTGCTGTATACAGCACCGGTTTCCGCACCATAGAACTTCATCTCGGAATGGGTTTTGGCCGCGGCGGGTATATCTTTCCAAGCAAATGATTTGTCAAGAGGTGGGTGAATCACCACCATCTCAATCATTCCCTTCGGGTATCGTGGTAAAATATCATCACCGAGGGCTGTGAGTGCGTGAGCAGATTCTCCATTCTCATCCAACAGATCTGTCGAAGTGAGACAGAAGATGCGAAATCGCCCAGTGGACGGAAAGTCTGTTTACGAAATTAACTACGGGACGATAAGTTATGGGGTTGGAAGTAGAAGATACCGTCTTGTAACTCTCGTGGAACACCATCAGCGTGTCTCTTGACGCGAGTACTCAGCAACCGCCTACCAGGCCGTAGGACTCCGGATAAAAAATCTGTACCCTCAATGGGGTTACTATCCATTTCAAGAGCTGGTTTGTCGACAATATCACTGTTTGGATACTCAATACCACATCCACTAGTGAAGCCATTCCCGGTACTGAATACTTCGAGGAAGTGGTCGTGGGAAAGAGATTCTTCCACTCCATTCCCAGCCCCAATTTTCCCGGAGAACATCGAGGAGAACGCTTTGTCGAATTCGATCAACTCCTGCGCAATTGTATGGCGCTCGGTATGGTAGGTATCGAGGATATTATCGGGTTCCCCTGTGGTGTTGGAAGTAGGGGTGAGGCCGTTGATGGAATGCGCTAGCTTCCACGCTAGATTGTAGCTGTCCATCATGGAGACGTTCATCCCTTGGCCTGCCTGCAGAGAAACGTTAGCTCACGCGAATTTGAGGGCTAAACATACTGCTGTCCTTTACCTTTGGGCTATGTGTATGGCAAGCTTTGGGTAGTCGAAGTCAGCAATATGTTCCAGAAAATCCTAAAGAGGGACGAATCGAGAAGTTACCATCTCCCACAATAAATACGCGATGTATATCCCGTGAATCCCTTAATGTAAATTGACTAGTGACGCGCTGCCCAATTTGATACGCGGCCCACCAGTCAACCGAATTCTCGTCCTTAGGTCGAATGTAATAGGGCTTGAATGATTCTTGAGCTTGCTTAAATATCCCCTCCAGGGTAACCTTCTCTCTCCTCTTTCGCGCATCCTCTGGACTAACTCCTGCCGAGCCATCGACAGGAATCTGGTCATCTTCGGGATCAACGTCTCCGGGAACTTGCACGTAGAGACGAGTTAGGTATTCTCCAGTAGAGATACGCTCACGGGGTATAACCATGACGGACCCAGCTTCAGAATGGATCGCTGAGCGTCTTCGGATATCGGGAAAATCGGTATCGGCAACGAAGTCAACAACACCCCAGATATGGTCTGAGGATTCCCCTTCAAGTTTGATGCCCATAGATCTGCGGACAACTGAATGTGCCCCATCTGCGCCTACAAGATGTTTAGATCGTATTATTCGACGTTTGCCGTCAGTAGATTCAATTTCTGCAACCACTGGAAATTCCGGGTCTCCGTATTCATCAATCTTGACGTCGATAAGCGTAGTGGAGCGCTGAACCCCACGCTTAGAGTAACGAAGGAGGTCATCTTCAAGAATTCGTTCTATCCGTCCCTGATGGATTGTCACTTCATGAGGGTATCTCGCTGGGACGGAAACATCGGGAACAATGGACGTCCTCTCTATCATGGGCACGTCAGCCGAATCTCCATAATCTTTGGCTTCTGCTGGATTCCAAAACGCAACCTCCCACATCTGACAACCCTCGGAAAGAATCTCATCTACAAGACCCAAACTCTTTAACACCTCTAAAGTTCGTGGCTGCAGCCCATCAGCTTGGCCAGATTTTAGGGTGCTCGGTTTCGAATCGATACACAGCACGGAGTCATCACTGAGACCGTATCGTGCCAAAAGCAGCATCAACATTAAGCCAGCAGGGCCAGCCTTAAGGGTTTCGGAACATACGTAGTGGTTAGTTCTTTAATTCCTCGTGGTATTGGGCTGTTGTTTGGGGAGCTTACCCCTGAGATGATGACCTCATACCTCTCATCTTCGTTGGTCGGGACGAATGGAGGGGTTAGACGAGGAAGCGGTGGTGCAAATGAAGGCAGCACGCGCAGGTCCCGAGATGCAGTCGAATACTCTGTAAATACAGGCATGGTCAATAATGATCAAGGGATTGTTTAACGTGTCGAAGTTAGTGAAGGGCGAGAGCGAAATGGCGGCTTGCGGTGCCGTCGCCAACTCGTTTAGCTCGGAAGATATTCTCGGCTATTGTCAACCTCTTTCTGTCATCCTTGACAACTTGAACTTGACAACAACACAAACTGTGCCTGCGAGAGAGGCCCGATCCGAGGGGATTGAATCGGAAATATTAATAAGTACACTCACTTCATGACTTGTCGGATTGATTGTCGCATGTGTCAGAGAAGTTCGACCCAAGTTTGCGTCGGTTCTTGTTATGAAGCTTCGTACACTTATCAATCGGCGGGATCCCGAGCTCGATCCTCCGCCGATTGCTTCGAGAGAAAGATTGCTGATGCTGGCTGATCCTCCAAATGACTCCCAGAAAAGATTGCCGTGATAATTGCCGATCAACCTCGAAGCTTGATTAGTAACTGGTTCATTCTGTGAAGCTCTTGTGCGTCGTGAACCTTCAGGATGATCCTTTTTTCAGCACTCCCCCTCACCCGATTGGAGACTGCCGACCGAGTTTTGTTTCTCGGGAAAAAAACATCGTTCTCTCTGGATATGAACGGCAACAAGAGACCTTTATGATCCCCATCCGAACAAGCCGACGCCGCAAAGAGGCTCGGGATGTTGGCATAATAAAGTAAAATCTTTGTTCTGTCCCGACCGTTCAAAGGAGAAAAGATGGTCAACAAACTGAACATGCCGATGTCCGTGCGGAGATCTCCGCATTCTGGATTCCGAGACTTTTTACCAGATGAAGTAAAGTGCGGAGTTTGTGATGTTTGGGGAAGCTTTGACTCGATCGAGGGTGGAAGCCAGTTCACTTCGTTCGCTCATGGTGAAGGTCAAAGCATACCTGATTAAGTTAAAATGTTGTGAGAGGCCACCAGGAACGCTTCCGAATGAGCCGTCGCTTCCACCAAGCACGGCCGAGGATGCGCAAAAGCCTCCAGCCTGGTGACCTCTGGCGCGTACGCCAATGCACAAGAAACCGATCTCCTCGATACCTAGATGTTTATCAGGCTTGGGATCACCCGTCCAAGAATCTATTACAAATTGGCCGCCGGAGACCGTTACATAAATGGGGCTCCCCCCTCGGGAGCCCGCCAACATAATAGCCCTTGATAGCCCTCCGGCAACAGACTACGCCATCGTCCTGGCAGGAAACTTTGCCTCACAACCATACGATGTTAGCGAAGTCGCTGGCACCTCCCGGTGTCATTGAGAATCGTGCCATTGACGAAGCACGACCGCTGCGAGTTGTATGTATCGGCGCTGGAATATCCGGGATTCTAACCACCATTCGATTTCCTCACAAATTGCCCAATGTAGAGCTACAGGTCTACGAAAAGAACTCGAGCATCGGAGGCACGTGGACAGAGAACCGATATCCGGGTTGCGCATGTGGTACGTAGGAGACGCGTTTCCGCTTCAGCTCATCCAAGTCATGAGGGGTTATTGTTGACAGCTTTGATAGATATTCCCGCTCCCACTTACCAGCCTACATTCGAGCCGAATCTAGAATGGAAGCAGTTTTATGCCTCTGCAGATGAAATTCGCGAGTACTGGGAACGTATTGCAGATAAATACGATTGCATGAGGTACATAAAACTCAAGAACGAGGTCGTACACGCATGTTGGGATGCAGAACAGTCCAAGTGGATACTGAAGGTACAACCCCCTCTGAACAAAGGCTGTATACAATCCCGATAACTAATATTATGCTGTAGATACGCGATTTAGAAACTGGATCGACCTTTGAAGATTCTTGCAATGTTTTAATATCAGCCACTGGTTCGTTAAATAACTGGAAATGGCCCGCTATACCTGGTCTAGGCACGTTCGGAGGGAAGCTCCTACATAGTGCCTCCTGGGATCAAAGCTATGATTATACCGTATGACCTCTGAGTCCAAGATTCCGGGACGTCGGCTGACCTTCGAGAAAACAGGGGGACAACGTAGCAGTTATTGGCAACGGCTCGAGCGGAATACAAATTGTACCCTCGATGCTACCCAAGGTAAAACGCATCGACCACTACGCCAGAGGAAGGACATGGATATCTGCAACATTTGCGAAATCGAAGGTTGAAGAACGCGGTGCTGATCTTGATAACTGTAAGGGCAGAAATCTTTCGCGTTGCCCAGAATGTTTCTGCTGACTTTACTCGCGCTACAGTTTACTTCACCGAAGAGGACCATCGAAGTTTCAAGAATGACCCTGGGGTATACCAAAAATTTAGAAAAGGTAAGGAGTGGGTTGTCAGAAATAAAGTGCGGGGAGTGGGCTAACTCTCTAACCTTTCCGATAGACGTGGAGCTTGAACTTCAATCAGCCCATGGTTTTGTATTCAAAGATTCCCCCGCCCAGAAAGCAGCTCAAGAGAATTTTACCCGAGATATGAGGAAACGGCTTGCTCGCAAGCCCGAATTAGCGGACCAGTTGATTCCTTCCTTTCCACCTTGCTGTCGACGGCTTACTCCCGGACCTGGGTATCTCGAAGCTCTCTGCGACGATAAAGTCGAAGTTATTCGCGATGATATAGCCGAGGTAACTACTACGGGGATTACGACCACAGACGGTAAACATCGCAAAGTCGACACCATTGTATGTGCTACCGGCTTCGACACCACCTTCGTACCTCGCTTCCCCATTATCGGAGAGAACGGCATCCTTCTTTCGGAACGATGGAGAGAAACTCCAGAGACCTACCTATCGCTTGCCACAGACGGATTTCCAAATTATTTTATATCATTGGGCCCTAATGGCGCGTTGGGGACGGGAAGTCTGATTCTAGTAATGGAGAAGATGATAGACTACTTCGTGGAATGCGTTGCAAAGATGCAGCGGGAGAGTATAAAATCTATGATGGTTCGGGAAGATGCTGTCAAACGGTTCACTAAATACTGCGACTCCTTTTTCCAACAGACCGTTTACAGTGTGAAATGTCGAAGTTGGTATAAAAGCGGAACTGAGGATGGACGAGTGAACGCTCTTTGGCCTGGTAACATCCCCGAGAACAGCATTTATCTCCGTCGACTAATAGGAGTTACTTACAGGGTCATCCCTTCACGCTGTCAAGGCTGTTTCTCACCCACGATGGGAGGACTATCGGTATGGGTATGTCAACGATAATCCAGGCGGCTGGATTGGTGATAGTTGGACTCAAGACGAGAAGGATAATACTATCAATGTTGACTACCTGGATGACGAGGCCATTGACTTCCCCCCCGTACCCCCCAAATTAAATGGGAAGAAGTTGAATGGATCGGGGATAGGGGCAAATGGCTCATAGGACGTGTGCGTCTCTGTAGTCCGTAAGCAGATGAAACAAATTCTCAGAAAAAGGGGCCGACACTGTTTTACATGTTAATCTTTCTGACATAACCAGGGGCTCATACTTCCTTACGAATCAAGTTTTGCGAAGATCTATCCTCGTCTTATTTTATCTGCAACCCCGTCAATTTACACACTCTGGCCTTTACCCTTTCTACAGTTTCAACGCCCACTAGCAGGCCAAGTAACTGTTCAAACCCCGCTAGAGCAGGAGATAGGAATTCTCAGTCTTGCGTCACAATGAATACGTCGGGGTTGTCGGGTATCTTCAGTTTCAATGATCAGTTCATGCTTACTTCGACGCCTGCTCTACTTCTATGTACATGTATGTGCTTTCCCTATCTTATCGTATAGCTGCTTCGTCTTGATGGAAACAGTGAAAGATGGCCTCTACATATACCCCTCCCAACATCATAATAGACCCCCAAATATCAAACAAAGTCTCCCATAAAACAATCCGGCGGCGGGGTTCCAGTTCACAGCGCGCATGACGAGTGTCAAGTCCATTTACTGGCTTATGACTCCTAGAGGGGCATTGTCAGCTTGGGAAGTCAAATAATAGGGTTATCTGCCGCACCGAGTCCAGGTATTCGAAAGAGCTCATGCAGCACTTCCAGTGCTACGAATAGCCGTTCGTCTCCTTCGCGGTTGGTTATTCGCAGCTTCCATCAATGCCTCATCTTCGACGGCATCGACGGACTTTATGAGCTTAATATACCCCTCGTTATCGAGGTGAAACAGTGCTTCCTTTAGCCAAGTACGACAAGTAATGGGTCCATATAGAGGCGATGGAGCGATAGGTATTTGAGCCAGACGATCACCGAAAGGCGCATGTAGGCCAGGCTCTAAGACCGCAATCTTCACGGCTACCAGGAGATTCAAAGAACTGGGCACATTGACGCTGGGTTTGGTCTGGTATTTCCACTCGTGGTTGGTGTCTTCGTTGTTGATAAGGTGGAAAATCCAGCCTTCTTTGGGAGCTGTCGCCAGGTAAAACCCCCAGTGGAATTGGAGCTCGGCGCCAATATCGGTTAAAAGGATGTAAAGGCCATTGGGGTCAAATATCAACTCTTCGTGAGGCATATTTGCGAGGTGGATGGAATCAGGAGGATTCAAATGGATGGTCTATGTGAAGTGATAGAAATATGGTGTTGTTGAAGCTTGATGTCAGAATGAAAGAAGGATGCTGTCTAGCACTGATAAGTCTGGAAGAGAGAAGGGAGAATACCAACCTTATATAGACACTGCCGGAGTCCATCAGGCATCTTCATCACAAGCATGAATGTTTCTGCCGGAGGAGGTACTTCATGCAATTCCCTGTTTACAACGTTTGTCCTTTGCAATTGGACGGAAGTGGCAATCAGGCACGGAGATCACCTGAAAGCACAGCGGTGTCATATTTAGAACGTCGCGGGAGATATACCTCATTCATTGGAAAAGAAGCCCTTGGCTTCATGCATCCTATCAAGCCTCCACGAATGAAGTTATTCGAACTTTGGAGCCTGAACGTTCGTTGAGCGCCTTCCTCAACATCAATCCTAAGATTAGAATAGCGGAAGCCGATCCCAGCCAAAGGGAGAAGGAGAACAAAAGAATGATGAAACAGTGTGCCATGAACAAGCGCTGTGCCGTAGCATGAACCCCAAGATCCTTACCACAAAGGCATTTCGCAGCCAGAGGCGGTGCCAAAGCTCCTATGTGATTCGCTCTCTAATTGATCACGTTTACATGGTGCGTCTTGCAAAAGCGTTATAGTGCCTATTGATACAATAGAGAACAATGACGACAATAGCGGATTGGGGAAGAAACGGAAGAAGAAGAGGTTTGCCGACAAGTGGGAACAAACTGTTGAATGAGGTTCATCAGCGCTTATTCTGGGGGCATCATAGGGCAGGTGCATTTGAGTGACGCCAAGGAACGCGCTGATCAATTCACTTATAAGTTGCCATCAAAGAACATGGACGTTGACAATTCTTCTCGGGGTCAAGGCCATCCCGCACTTCTCTGAATTATTTCTTGTTTGTCTCAACTTATTCTATTCATTATTGGTAACAGTCAAGCCTCCGTTTAGCAGAACATGTCTGGAAACCCGGCAGCAACTGACGCTGCTCTGACTTGTATTGCAACTGCAAAACTCACACCAACAGAACACCTTCTGTTAAAGGATCTCGTCGAAAGTGCCGTCGATCCTGATGGCATGGCGAGGCGCGTTTTGCAAACGGTTGAGGAGGATTCGAGCCGAAGCACAGAGGAGTCACTCCGACTACTGAAGGAAGATTGGCGAAGATTGATTTCGAAGCGTAAGATTTGCCTCTCATCTTGGCCGATTGTAAACAGAGATGTTTAGTTTTCTAATAATCTCACTAGTGATACATGCTCCCGAAATACCATCTAACTTTGGCGACCTTGCCAGATGCCGTCACAATTCGCCTTGCTCCTTAACCGGGTCTTCCAATCCCAATGATGGCAAAGGGGTGGAAACAGCCTACATAATACCTCCCACTCTTGTTGCTGATCCGGATATGATACCACAGAGCGTAGGTAGTGTGTTACAAAATCCCGTCAGATGTCACCATCAACTTACATTTGCCTAGGCTCCGCTATATTCTCTTCTGCAGAGCTTTCTAACTGCTCCCAAAGTTTCCGATTTGAGAGAAATGCTTTTCGATGAGAGCCACAAGGCCCGTCTCCGGAATATGTGGTTATTATCACCCAGTCTACATTCGGCTTTCAGAAATGGCCACATAAGAATACGCCCAAAGATGAAGGTGAAATGGGAAGAAGGAGATGAAATAGATGTAGCGGACGCGAGTGAAGCTAGGGTTGGTTCCCTCTCCAAACAAGACTGTGTCTAGTCGATACACGCTAACTATATATCCATATTTCTAGTATACAGCTACGAAATCTTTTCCCGGGGAGTTCAATGACCTTTATTTCGGCGATGGATCACACTATGGCAGAAATATACATCAATTTACTCTGCGGACGAATGATCCAGAGAACTTACCCCTACCAAGTGCTTTTTTGCTGCGTATTCACTGCAGATTTTCCACGGCATTGAATTTGTTTTCTATAGAAGATCAGATTGCAAGAGGCTGGCCTCGTCAGCCTTCAGGTACGTGAACCCACCGTCTATTATATATGAGACAATAGCTAAATCTATCAAAAGTCCTTCTAGACAGAAAAGCTCAGCAAAATATTCGCACCATGTGGCTTCTTGTCCCTAGGTTTGTGCGGGAACTCTGTTACCGAGCTCTTCTAAAGGCGGGTCGGTATCTTTATCCTAGCGAGGGCTCCGAACTTGTAAGGAGGGTACCATTCGGACTCTACATCAAAGAATGTTCCCGGTCTCAAGAGAACGAACCCACTTCGTTGGACATGGTGCATAAATACACCTCCGTCCCGGCGCCGCTTTTGGTGGATACTTTTCGAAAACACGGGGATATATTTATGGTTATGACCCGGGTCCGGGGCCGAGCCCTGATAGATGTTTTTCACTTGATGTCATATGAGGAGCGAGATCAGTTTGCGGATGATTTGGGAGACTATGTCGCACAGCTCCATTCCATACCAAATCACACCCCATACCTTTTTGCCGATACTAACGGAGGACGGATGGTTGACCATCGTGTACCTGATCAGGAGTTTGGCCCATTCAACTCGGAAGCCGACTTCAACAACCATCTTTATCACATTGGCGTTTCACAGAAGCTTAAAGAGTCTATCGCCCTCGTACATTCTCGGACGCATCGATCCTACTTTACACATTCTGATTTACATCCAACAAACATATTAGTCGAAGGCGGGAAGTTATCCGGAATCATTGACTGGGAATGCGGTGCATTCAAACCCGAGTACTGGGAGTTTACAAAGGCAATGTACGGTGTTTGGAACCTCAAGCCCATGGAAGATATGCTACGCCGAGCTTTTGGTCACCAGTACGAAGAGGAGTTGGAGGTAGAGCAGGCCTTGTGGAAAGTAACTCCTTTTGGGATATAGTCGATCGGATCCACAGAGATTTGAGCCAAAATTTGTTTCAGCGATTCAGCGATATATCTCTTGGGTTTTTGCAACTTGCGTCGCGCTGTAGGAGCCAATCATCGAATACAGCATTATTGGCTCATACTTGGAGTATTTATACCATCGATGTAGATCCACGTGGATTATACAACTATAACAATCTAAATTGCCAAGGTTGGACAGTTGTGAATCGTGTGATTGGAGTAACATATGGAGGCTTCTCCCCGCCCCCAAAGCTGCGGTTCTGGAGATTGCGAGCGTGAATTTCAAACTTCATGATAGCTTGGGGTCCAATTTTAGGACTCGCTACTTAGCTAGCATTGTAGACAGCAACTGCCTCATACAGTTCGCTATTGGTTTGGTGCCTCTCGGATAGCTTGTCCTCAATCTTCCAAGAAGAGCCATTGGGAAAGAAAATGGTTTGACCATGAATGTGGTCTCCAATCTAGAGAGGGCTCATCGTTTAGAGCGGGTATTCTTAGATTATTATCGAACCAGTTTCACAACACAGGCGTGGAAATGCGTTTCTCCATCCATGCCCCTTCTAGCTCCTTCGCAAGGATAAAGGTTGCCAGGGCAGAGAAGTTCTCAAGCTCCGCCGAAACGAACGACCAGTGGATTCCAAAGACAATTCCTTTGGAGCCCTTGTCCAAATCCACGGAAGTTAAGTAGCTCTTGGAATGTCAGATCTTCCTTCGAAATGCAAACTGCGACTAAGTAGTAGGGCGGACGAAAGGAGAAAATTCAAAGAACAGTACTGCCAACCACGAGCCCTTGCTGTGGGATATTGTTCGCGAGCGGGTTAGGTGGTCTGAGCTGGGTAAGTGCTCGTATGTAGTGACTCGCGAGTGTCTGGAAACGAAGAGAGAGACGACGACGTCGTTGCTTCCAAAGCTGCTTAGTCATAACATAGTCAGGTGACCGGTCAAGCTTTCCGCAACAGGGATTTCTATCCGATTCTCCTCATTTTCTCTCGACGCGAAGCCCAGACTCTGAAGACTCCATCAATCTCGATCGACAAGTGACACGAGAAAGAGGCGAAATGTCTTTGTCAATCTCGTCGATGTCTTCGAGGGATTTTTCACTCGCTCTCCGACAACGGCAAACCGACGACGGGAAAATGGGGGTTGACGTGTCCCCGACTGGCTCTTATCTGTTTTCCGGTTGATGATACGAATACGGAGCAATGGTTGGAACTGCTTCCCCACCATTTCAAGTGGGCACCAGCAGCGTCTCTGGCGGGTATTGCCTTCAACCTTCGGGCCCAGGCTGGTCCTCGTTACCCCGCAATAGCTTGATAGCTAAACATAGAGCTCTCACGTGCGTTGTGTCGGAGGGGTGTTGAGCAACAGATAAGAATCGATGCCTACCCCCCTCCATATGTTGTGAAGCCAACAGCAAATTCGTCAGGAAAGAACCTCCCATAAGCCTTTTAATCATATTTATTCCATCATGGTAACCACCAAGAAAGCCCAGCCCTTCAAGAAGGCTCTTTACTTCTCTGAGGAAGAGTTCCGGGACCGTCGCAACCGGGCTTTGGAGCTTATGAAGCGAGAGAAGCTCGATGGATTTCTCATGACCAAGCAAGAATCTCTCTACTACTTCACTGGATACGATACCTTCGGCTATGTCTTCTTCCAGGCCATGTACTTTCACAATGACGGCTCTCTGAGGCTGATCACTCGAATCCCGGATCTTCGACAAGCGCTATACACTTCTATCTTGGACCAGAAGGACGTCCTCATCCGATCCGACGACGCTACCAGCAACCCCGTTTCCTTGGTCCCCACAGTGTTGAAGGATTTCGGTATCAACTCTCCATCCAAGCGGATCGGGTATGAGCCAGATTCGTGCTCCTTGACCCACCGATTGGGCAAATTATTGGAAGAAGCCGTGAGCGGTGTCTGCACTCTCGTGGATCATAGCAACCTATTTACCGCTGAATTGCGAATTATCAAAACCGAAACCGAAATGCGAAAGGTTCGAAAGGCAGCCTATCTCGCTGATTTTGCCCTAGTTCGAGCCCTTAAGTTGTCTAAGCCTGGTGCTTATGAAGGTGACCTATGGCGCGAAATTGTGGGCACAGTCTACGAGGGTGGTGGTGACGACCCAGCCAATGAAAACATCCTTGTCTCGGGCAACAAGGCCGTCCTCACCCGTTATTCCACTGGCAAAGACAAGATAGATCGCCAGCTCACTCTCGAATATGCCGCTGCCTACAAACATTACCACGTTTGCATGATGCGCACCATCCCCATTGGTGGTATCACCAAACTAGCAAGACAAATGCACAAGGTCAACGTTATGCAAATGCGAGCTGCTATGGACGCCCTCAAGCCCGGTCGACCAATGGGTGACGTTTTCGAGGCATACGCCCGTGTTGCCGACGAGAATGGATTCCGAGACCAGCGTTTCAACTCCTGTGGATACAGTTTGGGTTCTACCTTCTCTCCAACATGGATGGACTACCCTATGTTTGTCCGAGGCCAACCTGTCATCATCAAGAAGGGGATGGTCTTCTTCATCCACATCATCCTGATGGACAAGGCTACCGATACCGCCAGTTCTGTTGGACAGACGATGGAAGTTACCGAAGACGGATGTATTTCTCTCTCCAAGTTGCCCTTCGCACTCACCCGGAGACAGACCATCGCTGCTTGGAAGAAGCTTAAGAAAGAGGATTATGGATTCGGCCCCGATGAGGTGGATGAGGGTGAGAACCTTCAAGATGTTGAGCTTTCTGATGGCGAGGTTGATGAGGAGGACTATGATGTCGAGTATGACTTTAGT
Source organism: Arachnomyces sp. PD_36 (assembly GCA_032988195.1). NCBI lineage: Eukaryota > Fungi > Ascomycota > Eurotiomycetes > Onygenales > Arachnomycetaceae > Arachnomyces > Arachnomyces sp. PD_36. Next base: position 853,505 of record JANTQE010000006.1, on the reverse strand, counting down.
GACTACCAACCCGCTGTCGCGGAGGGAGACCCAACTCAGAGTGCCTAAGCTTCTGAGATATAGTCAGCTAGCCGGACCCTACTCTACTACTGCAACCGCATAACCTCTTAATTCATAGAAATACATTCAATAAATAAATTCCTTTATACCAGTGTGCAGCCTTTGGAGACTTCAAGTTGATGTTGGGTTATTTTCCAGTATACGATGTGAGGTACCAAAGCTCTTTCTGATGTTGAGACAAAAAATATATAATTTTTGAAGTGTAAGTATGCGGCTAAGGGAGTAACGAGCAAGTAAATACCCATTTTTCCCAGCTTTTCTAGAGGTATTATAGAAGGTGGAATGGTTATTCGAATAGGAGCTAGAAATGCAATCAATAGTATAGAGAGGACGGCGGCAGTATGCCGTTAAACAAGTAATAACGATGCCCCTTGGCATACGAATAGTCGACAGAAAAAATATTTAATTACCATGGCCATCGACCGCGCAAGTTATAACATTTTTTATCTAACAAATACACCTCGAAAAACTCGAGATCTAACCGTCTAACTATATTCATTCATTTTCGAGGTACTCCCATACCCAGCCGTTTCATACTTGGAGACATACCCTGCCGGCAACGTCTTCGTAATTTTCACAGCTTCCGCAATCGCAGCCTTCAAATTTTCAATCGCCTCATCAGTTACTTGATGATGTAGAGCGATTCTCTCATCCATCAACCTAACATTAAACTTCTCACACTGTTCCAACAGCACCCCCATATCGATATTCGACTTTCCTGCATCGATGAAGAAAAAGTTCGTATCCACCGGAATCTGAGGCACAACGCCAATGGCTGCTAAATCCTTCTCTAATTTCTTTGCCTTTTCGTGGGTTTCTTTCATAGTCGGCCATACTTCTTTCAGCGCTACCATGGCCGCGGACGTGAGAATACCAGCTTGCCGGATTCCACCACCTTGCTGCTTCCTAATCCACTTCGCCCGTTTGATTTTGGGCTTCGTAGTGGCAAGGACTCCACCAATTGGTGCACCGAGCCCCTTGGAAACGCACATCGAGACGCTGTCGAAATATTGGCAATAATCCGCTAAGGAGTGTCCGCTAGCAGCAGAAGCGTTCCATAATCGGGCCCCGTCACAGTGAACCATGATGTTATTGGCATGGGCGAATTCGGATATTTTCTTAATCTCTTCTATTGGGGTGAGGACGCCTCCTATCGTAACTTCGAGGCTGATAACTCTTGTGGGAGCAGTGTGGATATCTTCTCCAAGAATAACCCATTTCTTGACATCGTCCAGGGTGACGTAAAGGCCGTTCGCTGGGTGCACTGGGGTCACCATGGCCTGTGACAAAACTGCCAGAGAAGAACCTTCTTCGGCATAAACGTGACCTCGATAGTCGCAAAGGATGGAGTGTGGCGGGGGTTCATTCAGGTGAACTCGAACACCTATCTGGTTGCCCATTGTGCCAGAAAGCATAAATAGAGCATCTTCCATTCCTGTCAATCGAGCGACTTCCTTCTGGAATTCGGTTGTGGTGCGGTCTTCCTCGTACACGTCATCGCCAAATGTAGCATTCACCATTGCCTCCAACATGGAAGGGGTTGGGGTGGTGAACGTATCACTCCGAAATTCATTGGAAGCTCGTGTCAACTGAGGGTTCGACATTTTGGTGATTTGTTGCCTGCGAGTGACAGCTGAGAATCTCCTGGCGGTAATATGGTAGTTGTAAAAAGTTCTATGCGATCTCCGGCCGAACCAGCTCAGTATGTTGACTTTATGCATCCCCGTTCTGCAGTCACGTGTAGATCAGGTACCTGCGGGAAAGCACAGTCTCATCTGCAGTCTGGTTGAGGACAAAAGGTGCCACCAGTTGCGGGGGACTCCACGTTGCAGGAAGACGGCAATGGGAAGGAATATGCGAAAGGGCGTGGAAAAACTGCTCAGACCAACATGCAGTTGGGATGCAGTGCCCGAAAACGTCGTGCTGCCCGACCCCCTCGATAACGGTAAAGCGCGGGTAAAAAAAGCCCGCCCGAGAAGCCCGCCGGGGTTTTCCGTGGGTCTAGAACTGCAATTGTTTCCCCACAAGTGAGTCTCGAGAGAAAATCCCTTTGACCGAGAAGGATGATTTGTCTCAGCGATTGACACTTTTTACGGTTCTTCAGGGTCACCTGGTAGTATTCGCGTTCCACTTCGATCAACATCGATCGGGCCGACTATGAAGTGAAGAGGTTGGAATGTGGGAGAAATGGTCCCAATTGACTCTTATCATCCGATAACGCAACGTTTGAATTTGAGTTCCTTGTCCCAAGCCCCGCACAGTCTCACCACACCGGCTGCCTGTGCCGGTTCAACGCTGCACAACCCCGTAAAGTTGACCGGAAAAGTTGAGTGAACCGAAGAGGGAAAAGGGATACGGACGACAGAAGCGAGAAGCAGAGAATGCAGAGGCTTCTATGACGTCATATCTGTATCTCCAACACGTGATCTCGTACCTCCTGTTTAGGGGCAAACAGACGAGAGGAAGAACGACCATGGATGGAGCTTGAGCTCAATACGAGGAGTCTTCCACTTTGATGCCAATCCCTGGAAATCCCTCATCATATTTAGAACCCTCGCTTTCCAGCACAGGGAAGAACCAAGTCACCCATATCCTCACATTAATTCCGGTCAAAATTGCCTGTAATGGCCAAACCAAAAAATGAGCCCGAAGAGAAGACTCCCTCTTGGTTGATTGGGGCAGTTGTACTTGGTCTGGCTTCAGCATTTCTTGCCTTTGTTGACACTCCGCTCAGGTCGTCAATCATTGAGCAATTTGGTGGATCCGGGTCGGACAAGTATAACCACGGGCAACCAGGAATATGCCAGCAACTCCCAGGGCTCTCTCCCCAAAATGAGAAGGTCGAGCAATACATTCGCGATCAGGTCGAATCACCGAAATACCAAAAGGAAATCATCAGCAAGCTCACCGGGATTGTTCAAATTCCATCCGAGAGTTATGATGAGTTAGGACCGATCGGGGTGGATGAGAGGTGGGATGTATTCCACGAGATTGAGAATTATATCAAAGCCACTTATCCCGACGTGCTGAAGAAGGCCAAGCTGGAGCATGCCAACACTCACGGGTTGATCGTAACATGGGAAGGGAGCTTTCCGGCGTCACAAGCGAAACCAATTCTTATGCTTGCTCATCAAGATGTCGTTCCAGTCCTGGATGATAACGTCGGAGACTGGACCCATCCGCCATACGACGGTTACTACGATGGGACGAAGATTTGGGGTCGAGGATCAACAGACGACAAGGGGTACTTGATCTCTATTATCGAGAGCATGGACTTGTTAATGAAGAGCGGATTCAAGCCCAAGCGAACCATGATTCTGGCATTCGGATGCGATGAGGAAATCAGTGGTGAAAACTGTGGCCGTCCGATTTCCGATTTCTTGCATAATCGATATGGAGATGATGGCATCTACCTTCTGATGGACGAGGGGTCCGTGGGCATCCAGAAGGAATTCGACCAGACATTTGCCATGGTCAGCGTTTCAGAAAAGGGGTACTTGGATGTTGGTATCAATGTCACTGCTCCTGGAGGCCATGCTTCAAACCCGCCAGACCATAATGTCATCGGCATCACTTCCGAAATCATCATGGCAATCGAGGACCACCCGTTCCCTGTGTCAATCACCCGCAGCAATCCCATTTTCAACTTCCTGGAATGCGCAGCTATACATGCTCCAGAGTCTAGCTTCCCATCAGTGGTTCGAAATGAACTGGACAGGGTTGCACGCGGCGACAGCCATGCTCAACACAAAGTGGCCGAATCTTTGGAGGATATGAGACATTATTTCAGAACCACTCAATCTGTCGGAAAGATCAACGGCGGCGTTAAGATCAATGCCATCCCCGAACTAGCATCCACCATGGTCAACCTACGGCTTGCGGTTGACACCCCACTCGCCAAAGTCGAACAGCACTACGAAAACTTGGTCAAACCAATCGCAAAGAAGCATGGCATGACCTTCGAAGGCTTCAAATCCTCACACGATTCCCACGACAAACGGAAAATATCCCTGTACGGGGTTGACGGGTTGGAACCTGCACCGGTCTCTCCAGTGGAAGCTGAAGCATTCCAAGTTCTATCCGGCACTATCAAGAATGTTCTAAAGCCGTTGGATGGGGATGATGACCTTATCGTTACCCCGTACCTGATGCCCGCCAACACCGACACAAAGTTTTTCTGGTCTTTGACGAAGAACATTTACCGATTTACCCCTATTAACTTGGTCGAAAACCTCAATCGAGCACACACTACAGACGAGTTTATTAACGCCGAGGAGTTTGTGAGGGAGCCGCTTTTCTTTGCTAGTTTGGTGCTGAATGCAGATGATGCTGTGAAGCTGTGAAAAAAAACGGCAATTGTTTAAAGATGAAGTCTGTCACTGGGACCTGATTTTATGTGAACATGTGGTGTTAAACCAAGGACCCCACCCCTTACGATGGCTGTTTATGGTATATTGCATATTATTTTCCCGTTTCCGTTAACAGCGTTCAAAGATCTCTTTCAGACATGAGGATTGTTTTAGACTTGCGGATCTAAAATCTAGCAATAATACACGTGTGACCAAGTTTATGGGAAACTGCCTGTTGCTATGTTTATAGTTCAAGTATAACTCGGTGTTGTCAAACACTCCCGAAGTGCGCACACTTATATAAACCATTTAATCAGTGTCAATTGTTCGAACAAAGGGGGGCGCGGACGTCTAAATACAAAGATCGAAGAGGACCTTCTAACCACCACCAAGAATCTACCCCCCAGTCCATGAGGCGAGAAAGAAAACTTCACAATTGCCGCCCGCAAAATACAAAAAGCATTACTCAAAGAAACTATTCAAGTAAGCCAAGATCTTGCCTCTCTTCGGCAACTCATACAACGACTCATACAGATCAATATCAGCCTTGGTACTCCCAAGCTGAAGATCCGCCGTCCCAGGCCGAACATACTTGGTCTTTCGAACCAACTTCCAGAACAGGAATGCTACGGGGAAGAACCCGATCATCAAATAACTCGTCAAGAAGGTCGTGACATCCCAGTATCCGTCAATAAAAACGTCGTATCCTAAGATCAGGGCCATGAATGTTGTCCCGAAGAGAGCGAACCAAGCCGCGTAGGGCTGGAATCGGCCTTTGTATGGGAGTGTGTTTCGATCAAGACCTTGCTTTTTGGCAGAGTAGTAGAAGTGGAGGTATGTTATGACTGTTCCCCAGTAATTGAGGAGGTATGAAGCTGTGCAGATACTAACGAGCCAGTCGAGGACTGTGGAGGATGATTCGCCGAGTTGGAGGAACGAGAGGAGGCAGAAGGCTAGGGCTAGAATAACGGCGTAGTATGGGACACCGGCTTTGCTGCATTTAGAGAAGAAGTGGGGAGCTTTGCCGTCAATTGCCATTCCATGGAGGGTACGGGTTGCGGAGAAGACGACGTTGTTCCCGGCTGAGAGGACGGATGTCATGATTAGGGCGTTGACGAGGTCAGGAAGACCTTTGATGCCAAATTTAACCATGGAAATCACGTAGGGAGAACTAGAATTATTATTAGTGCTTAGAGTCCGGAATATAAGAGATGGGATGATTAACTTACGCAGCTCCAGTTCCAGAACCATCTCCAGAGATGTATTTGTCAAGCAGCTTATCATTGTATGGAATGACAATTCCAACACAGAGCGCACCTCCGAGGAAGAATACCATCAGACGCCATACAAAGGAATTGAATGCCCTTGCCATGAGCCTTCGCGGGTTTTCTGCTTCGGCAGCTGCCATAGAAATAAACTCTGGCCCAACCATGCTGTAACCGTGGAATTAGGACGAAGTATAGAATCTGGGGGGAAACCGGAAACTTACGTGAAAGATCCTTGGATCATACATGCCAACAATCCGCAGAAACGCCCAGTATCTCCAGGGACGAGGTGCTCGACGAATGAGCCCTTTTTACACCCATCACCGTTAGTCTGTAAAAAGTGAAAAGGGAAAAGGGGTTGAGGAGGGCAGAAAATCGGCCACTCACGGGATCTCGCCAGTAACGGAAACCATAAGCATCGTGGTCTGGATTACCGCCCACCATGGTGACAAAAGTGTAGCTGATCAACCCCAGCATGAGGAAGACCTTGAAAATGGACATGTAGAACTCGGAAATTCCAAAGTAGCGAACTGTGAGTCCGTTCAAAAAACTACATATCAAGCCAGAATTAGGTTAGTTTCTCTCGCCCCCTAGAAGTCCAGGGATCTGGGGAAGTCGTACGCGTAAAGCACAAAGCAAAACACAATGACTGCCGCGATGGGGACTTTATCGGTCCAATATGTGAGGAGAACGTGGATCGCCGTAATCTCGTACGGAATGTTGAAGGCTACGAGGGAGATTCGGTTAGATAACAGAGATAAGGTGGAAACCGTGAATGAGAGATAAAGGATGATTTACCCATTAGGAAGAAGTAGTTCCATCCCATGGCAAAACTGAAAGCATCGTCTACCCAAAACCCGGCCAGTCGAACGAACGGCGAAGCAATTGGCATATATGTGACCATCTCCGCTGTAAATTCAATGTAATTAGTACGCCAAAATCACCAACGAAAGGAGAAGAAAGCACACATCCAAACGAACATACCGAAACACTGATTAACCGCCAGAACAACGGTCCCGTATAAACAGAATCCCAAGAAAAGCCCAGCCGGTCCTCCCTTGGGCAGGGAAGCTCCCATCTGCACGAAGAGGGCTGTAGGGCAGAAGTTAGTATTTTATGTGCTAGAACTTGGCTCGACAGCCTTCGAAGCATTGGAGTATCCCATACATGTCCCTATTGCACCACCAACAGCAAAGAGCTGAACCTCTTTGCCTCCGAGCTTCCGGTGTAGCTGCTGTGATCCGGCGGATATGAGCTCCGTAGGTAGCGCGGACTCCCCATCTCCCTTCAGGTTCACATCGGGACTAGGAGGCCCCTTGACCGATGACGGCTTATTGCCCCCGACATCCTCTGTATAGGTGGGCGGTTCCACGTCGTCCTTTTTGCTCGCCATTGTGTTCAAAATCGTTGCTCAGATGTAGGCGTATGTTGGCGCGTACTCAGACTCAAGCAAGAGAGCCAATCCCCAAAAAAAAGAGGGGACATGGCCACATTTAAAGAAAGGGGATCCTCCGTGGGCCAGTGGCAACTCCATACCCCAGGCATCCGGCCTTGTACCCCAGACTCTACCCCGGACAAGCCTTCAAGCTCTAATCCCCACAAGGCGCAGGATAATCGTTTATCCCCCCGTTTCCTTATCTCGCATCAAATAACCTTTTTCTTCGGCGGGCATTTTTTCTCTCAATCGTATCTGCACGATCTTCGCATCCCTCCATTCGTTGATCTTTGCTGCTTTTCGTATTTGCATTTCCCGCGGGAAACCTCGCCAATTTCATTTCTTGCTATTTCTGGATCGCACACTCTCTGCCCCAACCTTCTTTAACGCCACGTGGACCGTGAATGGGCCGGAGACATGGAAATCAACAACTTAACAAGCACGATGACCCCATGTTCGCAGAAATATAATTAGAATTTCATCCTTCCAAAGCTCTTATCAGTGATCCGTGCTTGCCTATCATCTTATCATCTCAGGGGTCATTCCGAAGGTTTCTCCGATTGTTAGGGCGGTCACGTGTATCAACGGTCAACTCTTTCCCAACGAAAACAGCCCTTGATCCCCGCCAGGAGAGCAAACGAACGGAACGGAATTCACACGAAGATGGGTGCTTCTCCTCCCTCACAACCCCGGGCATCGCTTCCCAAGCAATTGGCCAACTTCACCAATTCCGCTGCCGGTCTTGACTTGACTCTTCGTTTGATCCATGCCCTGGCGATCGTCGGTGCGGAAATATCCACTGACGATGTGATTGTGGAGAAATGCATAATCGCGACGGCACAGCTGGGACTGGGTGAGTGTTTGGCCTTCTCACAAAACTTAGGGGGGTCAATGGCTGACCACCTGTAATTCCAGCGAGGAGATACCTCCGTTTCTTCAGTTTCATCGAATGCTTTGAAAATGTGTATGAGCTTCTAGGTGGCCGGTCCGCCACTTCGGGAACCATTGCAATGACGATGCAGCTGGTTGAGTCCAGCTGTTTGGGAATGTATTTCCTACTCGAGGATTTAACGATGGTATGGCGTCCGCTTCTCAATTACGAACCGACATAAAACCGGTAAACTACTGTGCTAACCCGCAATTCAGTTACACGACATGAACATCTGGCTGGTTCCATGGTACACGACCGTTCTGCTTGAAGCCAACAAATTCTGGTTTTATGCTATCTGTGTATCCATCATTGGCAATATCGGACAACTACTTTATGGTTCTCCCACAGAGAACAAAGCTCAAGAATCCAAATCTGACACCAAGGAAGAAACAACGGATGTCGGGCATCCTTTACGCCCCGAGCCAAGCTCTTCCACTGCGTCATTATTGAATCAAGTTGTTGCCAGCAGTCTGGACCTAAGTCTGCCGACCACTTTCCTCGGATGGAGTGGTCTCGGAAACAGGGAGGTTGGGGCTGCCATGACTGTGAGCACAATACTTGCTTGGCGGGGCGCTTGGGCGAAAGCTCAAGCGTGATGCGTCAGGTCGTCATGCTGCAAGGGACATGCTGTCAAACTCAGTATGGCAATGGCGTCGGACTTGCAGGGAGAGACGTCTCCACCGGCTGGTATCCACGAGTCTCCTTAATCGCTCTCTGAAAGGAACTTCCTGGGTGGTGTGAGCTTGGGCGTCAAGCGGAGGGGGGGGAGGTCCAATCAGCCAGCCCCTGGAATCGAAATTCCGCATATTCCTGGTGGAAAGTTCGGTTCTTACCGTTGTGGGGCCATTCATGTTTCCAAATATAGCTCGACGGGGAGATTCTTTTTTCGGAGTTCATAGGTCTCGTGTCCTTTGACCCGTTTTAGCAGGTTTATATCGTAGATATCTTCGTTAGACATTTCGGTAATTAAAAGTTAATATTCGAGCTTCATTGACAATGCATGGTGAGGCGTTTTGGTCACTGGGATTCGAAGCCATCTATCTTCGTATCACTGGCGTTGCTTCTTAAAGAACAATACAGATAAGACGGGGATAGGGGGTGCCTTTCGCCAAGATATCAGAAGGAGAACCCCAGATCCTTGTTTGAGGGATTTGATCTTCGGCTTCCCGAGCTTGGCAGACACTTCCGGGCTACCGTATTTCCCTGTTCGGGAAATCAGATTCTTCGGCAAGATACGAGGAAGAGAGACGGGAAAACAGTGGTCATCGTCAATTGGCATTCGATTCGCTTCAAGTGATATATCGATCGACAATAGACCCTGCTTGGAATCAAATACGAGGCAGTTCTGCATAGCAAATTAATCAACGCAAACCCTGATAGTGATAATTAGGGTTCGTGACATTGAGAACCAGAATGCGTGTAACTATTAATAGCTCGAGATTATTTTCGTGCAGATACACATAAGAGGGAAACTCGGATTTCATATGCCCCTGAATTGAAGAGCGGAGTCCCTCAACGTCCCAAAACTCAGAGTAATTTCCAGCCTCCCACAATCCCATTCTATTAATTGAGTAGAGGTTCCTTTCCTTGTGCAGGCCGTATCATCTTCGGAATAACATACATTTCTCCCTCCTTTCCTGACCATTTCCCAATGTCGAGACTAATCGTGCCTACGTCCTGGAATCCGTTCCGCTTGTAGAGCTCGTAGCCGGGAGGGGTAGATTCGAGATAGGTCTCAACTCCCTCCTTGTCGGCGATGTCTGAGCCGTATCCGATGAGAAGAGCTCCTATCCCACGGCGTTGGTGTTTGGGAGAGACTGCAAGGACGTTAAGTACTACATGTATGTCAGTATGGGTCGATAAGGGGATAATGAGATTGTAAGTGGGAATATACATACTGCAATGAGGCTTCCCACCCATAACCTCTTTCCGGGTTTTATCCAGTAAATTGAGAAAGTTGTCCCTCAGCTCCACGATAATTTCAGGGTTCGCGGGCCGCTGAGGGACCGGCGCGTTCAATTCCTCCTCCGTTCGTCCCGAAAGATACATACTCCAACGCGCGTACCCTAGAATCTCGCCAGTCTCGGTATCCACAGCCTTTACCATGAGTCCGACAGGGTCCTTGATCTGCATCTCCAACATCCCGCTGTGGGATTCCCGAGCTGCTGGACTCTGAGTACCCTTCGGGTTGCACAGGCGGGTGATTGTAAAATCCGCGAAAGAATCTCCATAGACGTCCACAAGTTCCGGGACATCATCCAGTGTTGCCTTAAGTAATTGAATCGTCATGTTTTTGAATGGTGTAGAAGGTTATCCTCCTAGTCTCGTATGCTTCGTGCGGTCGTTTCGGATTCTGCCAGGAATATTACATGCAAAGTGGAAGAAAGAGGGACAATTCGAGGTCGGAACATATATATTTAACGCATTTGAGAACGTTAACCAGATTGTAGGCGGTACAATTGGTTTAAATCCTTTTGTCCCTTGAGATTCAGGGAGTGCTGCCTGGCTCATGATTATTGACTCATTGCACGATCGCCCTGAAATAGAATGGGGAACCGCGGTATGGGATCATATCCCTGCCCCACCCCATCTGGGTCCACTGTTGCCGATACCCATATCTCACATTCGGTACTCACAACGTGCTCACTTAACTTCCAGCATTGTTTCAAACTCAAGAGCTGCGAGGTGTCTTAGGAGGCAGACAAAATGAAGGGTGCTATGCGCACTCCATGTGATCCCTTTCCAACCGTTTCATGCGAGATTATCGAAAAGGTTGTCGCTCTGTCTGATATGGCCAATTGATAGCTCCAACCCCGACAACCGAAAGAGACTCGACTCTCGATGTGGGGTAACTGTCAAATCAAGAGTTACATTGCATTAGTGTGGGTAGCTTTTCTTCCAAATACTTCGTTAGCAATAATCTCGAAGTCAAGGTCACAACAGCTCAGGATTCAACCGTCGGTCTCCAGCATAATCATGGATCGCTAGGGAGGTCACTCCCACCGCGGTCCTCCAAAAAGAGTGTATGGACATCTTGCGCCCTAGGCAGAAACATAACTTCTATTTTCCATCATATTCTGAGGGCTAGAAAATGAAGAACGGTGTATACCCATACTACCATCGAAGTGATTGAGGGTTCATCCACTTCGGGCCCTGCGTCGTTCCGGTGGTGGGTCGGGCTCGTTTATTTGAGTGATGAGTAAGCTGATCCTTAGTGTCGGCGTCCCAGAATGGTATGCCGTGCATATATATCACGTGATAATCGAATATCAACTTCAAAATTCGGCAGAGGACGGGGAAGGTATCATTCGTTCAAGAGAATCTCCATTGACATACCGTCAAATTTGGGGATAAGGTCTACCGGGGGAAGGTAGGCGGGAAACTCCCGCGCCATGACCATGTTCAGTCCATTCGTCTTGTTTTCCGCCTTGTTTTGCCTGTTGTTGACAGTTCTCATCAACTCTCCCGTCTCGTCTCTTATATTCAAACCGTTTGATTCTTGTATCCGTCTTCCCGGGTTTCTATCTCAGTTCCAATCTCCTATTGCATTGAGCCATGGATCTCCACATACGCCAAGTTGGTCGAGCTGGTTCCACCCTCAGGGTCTTCTCAGTTCGAGAAGCCAGCCCGAAAAGAGGCGGAATCATCTCTATAATCTCGGAAGGACAGGCCCATGGATCGAGATGCTAGATGGCGTTCTTCCCAGTGCGGATGGTCTTGGACCACCCGAGGGCTGCTCAATTGATCAGGTTCATATGGTAGTCTCCCCAGCCTTGTGTTTGGAATTGCACATTTTCTCTCTATGCATAGATACATTGTTTGGAATTACCGCCAGCTAGCCATGGAGTTGCAGGATGTTTTCTTTTCTCCCGAACTTGCTGTTACGAATGTATGCTAAAATATAATATAAAACTCTAGATGTCTCGTCATGCTGAGAGATATCCTACTAAGAAAGCCGGCTACCGTAGGTTACTCGTCATACATCCCCTTCTTAATATCAGAAGTGCCTCTGGAAAACCGCACGCTGACAGTTCGCTCTACAGGCCACATTGCCCTGCTAGATCGAATTCGGGATCTAGGAATCCCGCTTAATGGATCCCTGGCATTCGTCAATGACTGGTCTTATATAACCGATAACCCTGATCTGGATTTCGAACAGTTGACAAGCAGTGGGCCCTATGCTGGGACCCTCGAAGCTTTCACAACTGGCGTGAGGCTCCAGACTCGATACTCGCATCTTCTAGACAGCGGCATTACGACACGTTTCTGGGCAAGCGATTCTGACCGAGTGATTGACACTGCTCGCTACTTCGCTGCTGGCTTTTTCGGTCTCGATTGGAAAACTGATGGGTCAACCGAACTCCAAGTTATTCCCGAAACTGCGGATCGCGGTGCAGATACACTCACTCCGGGTGATACATGCAAGAATTTCAAGGAGTACACTTCGACCGAACAGCGCTATCTCAAGAAGCTCGCCGAGGTGCAGAACATGTACCTCCCTCCAGTAGCTGAGAGATTGGCACAGCAGAATCCTGGGATTGAATTCAGTATTTCCGAAGTTTACAGCATGCAGGAGATGTGTGGATTCGAGACTACTGTTCGAGGTTCGAGTCCCTGGTGTGACGTCTTTACGCATGAGGATTGGCAACACTTCGAGTATGCTAGAGATGTGAGCTTATACTATCGCCTGGGACCCGGTAACCCTTATGGTGGAGTCATGGGGTGGCTATGGCTGAACGCAACTACTTCTCTCCTCCTAGAGGGCCCAGATTCCGGGAAGACTTTCTTCAGCTTGTAAGGATGCTCTTCAGAACCCTTTTCAGAACCCTTTTCAGATAATTACTAACAACACGTTCATAGCGTCCACGACGGCGACATGGCCCCCATGATGACAGCTCTCAACCTCCTCCAAGACGAGAATAACGATCCCCACCTCCCAACAACACACATCGCCAAAGACAGAAAATGGCTCACATCTCAGCTCATGCCCATGGGCGGACGCATCATTTTCGAACGCCTCACCTGCCCACCTACATCTTCCCCTTCCGAGCAATTCATCCGCATAAACGTAAACGACGGTATCATGCCTCTGGGGAACTGCACCTCCGGCCCAGGCCAAAGTTGCCCGCTAGGACAATTCGCCGAATTTGTTCGAAGGCGAGGAGTCGAGTTAGGGGACTTCGAGGAGGCCTGTGGGATTGAGAAGAGTGTTGATGGCGGTAGACTCACTTTTCTACACCAGCGGAACCTATAGAAACTTCTTCGATTAGCGAGCGTCTCCGTTGAGCAGGCGTTCTGAGAGATATGGCTCCACTTTTTTCGTCTTGTGAGCTGCAGGGAGTCAGTACCCAGTGCATTAGCCGCGCCAAAATCTGGTACAAGATCAGCTTTTGTACCAGATTTTGGCTTGGCACCGAATATTAGTATGAATGCGCATTCCATCATTCCACTGACACTTCTGGCCATCCTCCCTTGCGGCCCCTGGGTTTATGTTCCTCGAGCATAGCTGTAGACTGTATGCAGATGATTATTCGTTTTTCTTTATGTTCTGTAAATTTCATTTGTGTGCGCTATAGAGTACGAGTAACTGCATCAAAACACAGGTGAAATTTTATGTTGCATAGAAAATATATTGCGGGAGAACTTCAAATCCTTGAGCGCGCACAACTTCCCCCTCCTGTCACTGCCAGTAGTAGTAAATATAGACATTATTCTAGCTAAGGCAGGGCATTTTTGCTTTGTGTTATTCCTAACGACGGGCGGGTCGCCACGATAAAACAATTGACCCTCCCCAGGCGAGTCTATCTCATAACCCCTGAAATGGGGAAACAGTTCAATTGTAATGATATATCCATTACCTGATGGCCAATTGCACCCTATATAAGCCTAATGTAGCTGAAACGAGCAGTAAAATATACGAATGCCGACCTGTGTGAGCACGTATAGTGTTCCAGGAGGAACCTCCTGAGGTATCATCTAAGGTTCCATAGAACAGAGCATCCCGCTCAGCCCAAGTATAAGGGGTAGACTGCTCCTGCATTATATCCTGTTTTATAACCCTTTCCCGTTAGGATACAGTCGTAAAGTGCCGTAAAGTAGAGTATGCCGAAACATTGCCCTGGGCACTGTGTTCGATTCGACATCCTCGATAGCGCGACTGGCGCGTAGGCAGTAACACCCTTCAACAACAGTCACCAACACAAAACCCCTCTTGTTTTCTCAAAAGTTTTCCTCCACTCCACGTGATGCTCGAGGGAATTGGATATAGCTTCAACTCACTGTTTTTTTCTCTCACTTCCTTTAGCGAGACCTCACAAAGATATTTAATCCACTCTTTCCACCACAATTCTACCTTCTCTTTCTTGCAACCTCAGCCCGTTCTTCATCTTTCCATCCACACTCTTTTTTCTTCTTCCCTTTTTTCAGAGACACTCTCGTATATACCGTTACAGCAACGATGACTTCCCTACGTCAGCAGGGAGTCCACCCTCTCTTCTATATAACACACCCTCCCTTCAAGTATGAGGGCCGGCTGCAGCTCGAGAATGGTACGTGTCAACTGTTCTGTGTTACGACGGAGCGCAGTAGTTATATCCCTCCCTCCTATGAAAGATAAAAGGGAAACTTTTTGTGTGTTCTGCAGGAACGGGTCACTGACGCGTCTGTAAACATAGTAGCCGGAAAGCCTCTCGGCGCGACACCGTCGGGGGCCGATTGGGCTCGTTACCAAGCCCAAGAAACCCATGAAGCGAATCCTTTCATGAGCTATCGTGGGCCCACACCAATTTTGGCTTCCGAGCCGAAGGCGGTGCCTGTGGACCGGATGGTGACTGATGAGTCCATTTCCGAGCAGGAGCCCGTCGCTGACGGGGATCCTGTGATGACGAACGGGCTTAGTCTGCGTTTCGAGGGTCTAAGCCTTGAACCTGAGGCCCTCATTCCCGATCGTCGGCAGGCGGGAACCCCGCCAGTCGACTGGGTAATTGAGGTGCCCCCTGCAGCGCCACTCCCCGAGGGCGAGTTCGAAGAGGATGAGGGGGAGGGCTATGAAGCTGACTCGGAGGATGATGAACCTGAGGCAGATGAGGAGGTCGACGACCCAGAGCTGGACGGCCCGGAGCCCGAAGACCCAGAGTCCGATGACGAAGGGGTGGAGGGTGATGAGCCTGAAGGTGACGGGGATGACGGCGCCGACCCTGGCGAAGGGGATGAAACCGAAGAGTCGGACGAAGAGTCCGAAGCCTCAGACTCGGAGGACGAGCCTGACGAGATGGAGCTGGAGGATTGGGGGATGGGTGACGGATCTGATGACGAAGCCAATGCAGGCGAGGATGTGCAGATGGGTGGAATGGAGGAGGGCGTGCCCGTCGGTGCTCCGCAGCAGGCAATCAACGATCCGTTGCTACCAGCCTTGCGTGGGATTCAGCCGTCTCCCTCACAACCCTGCTTCCTCGGACCATCCCCTCCCAGGGGCGATCGGGCTGAGGGGTGGGCGCGTGAGATGGTGGGTGGGTTACTGGATCTCGCTAGGAGTGTTCCTGCCATGTGGGAGCTCTTGGTGGGGTGGTACTTCCAGGAGGGTCGGAATCCTGGTACCTACCTCGCGCAAGGTTGTCAAGCCCAGGGTCCAGTCTGGGGGGTATGGGAGCCTGACCTGCTTCTGCAGGCCAGGAGGGAGCATTGGCCGGAGATGGTCCCGGGCCCATACCTCGTTCCGCAGGGACCAGACGGTGACCGTCTGCAGTCCATTGCCAGGGACATCATGGATGGCAATGAGGACGTGTTCCTCTTTGCCATTCGGACCTGGCATTCAGGACTGATAGGGAAGGCACGGAACGCCCTGGAAAACATCCTGTGCCGGGCAGGATGGTGTGACTACTTCGACGTATAGAGGTATCTCTAGCAGCACAGATGTGGCCATGGGGATGGGGATGGTACCTGGGCTTGTTTAGGATACCAAAATGCGTCTAGTATTAGCAGTCCAGGAAGTGCTACGGTGCACCGAGGGCAGTAAGAAGGAGGGGAGGCATTGGTAAGTTTCAATTCTCATTCCATTCCTATTCCCATACCCATTTCCCACCCTTTCCTTTCCGTCATCCTTCTCCGTTTCCACTCTCATCGTCGTCTTCATCCTCTAAAGGGTTTCCCTTTTCGCCCTGAGATGGGATGAAGTTGAAATTGAGATGGGGTGGATCCCCACGTGATCGCTTCTTCCACGTGACACTGCGTAACTACGCGACTAACCTTGTTTTGTTTTCCGCAGATAAAATAGAAGAGAGGGAGGGAGAGCGCCGGCAACCACCAACACCACCACCACCACCATAACAACATATCAAGAGAGAAAGCCAGAGCAGCCATGGAGTATCATTCAGTCCCACTCGAGGAACGCGCCAAGGACGAGAAAGGAAATGTATTACCCTGGGGTTATGTCTACAAGGAGTGAGTGCAATATTTCCGGTCAACACATCTCAAGCTTCATCTCACTTATTTCACCTCACCACAACTTCAACTTTTCTCTCACTTGCAATTAGCAGTTCTTGTTTTGACTCGATTTTCGCACACTCGCTAAACTTTTCCCACTCTTTTTTTAATTCTAACATTCCCAATCTCTTGTCAACACAACACAACATTCAACTCTTCCCTCACCTCCACTAACCATCATGGCTTCCCTCTCTAGTGCGTCGCGCAATCCAAGAAGACCTCCAGAAGAGTCGGGCTCCTTCGGAAGAAGAAGGAATGCTCGTTACCATTCTACCAGATCACACACTCGCACTGGAACCCCCGCCAAAAAAGAGAACCCGAACGTCGCAGAGTTCAGCCGTCTCTTTGCACAGCAACAAGAAGAAGAAAAGACCCTCAAATCCCTCCCAGCTACCTCATCCACCTCCTTCGATGCATCTAGGAAGCCTGCAGAAAAAGTCGCAACCGAGTGCATCCTTTATGGTTATCGCAACAAAGACGGCGAATGGAGGGTTATCGACAAATACGAGCGCATATCACAAGGATACATTTGCGAAGACTACCCTCGAAGCGATCCCAATGTCTCCTCGAAATACCCACATGTCCTCAGCGGCGGCGATGTCGTGATCCATCGAGAACTGTCCGCCGATGCCAACAGAAAGTCCAAGAGATACGCTGGAGGATACCACTGGATCAAAGTCACCTTCGACTCTGCAGCCTCAGCAGACAAAGCCTGTTACTTCTCACCGCAAGAAATCGATGGCCACCTAGTTTATTGTGAGATCTATCACGGTCAAGGGCCCCAGGAAGATGCACCCATCGTTGAAGGTATCGGAGCGGTTCGACCAAAACCCAAGGCGCATACGATATCTGCGGCAAGGTCTGCCAGTATGTTCAACGCCGACTCTACAGATCGTCCCACCCTCGCTCGCACACTCAGTGGGACGGGTGACCGTGGCGGTAATGTCGAGCCTCAAGGGGGGGATCGTGCTGCCTCCGAGCAATCGACTACAACTGCCAGCTCAGTTACAGCAACCGGAGTTGAGACCCAAGATACAGTCCGCCAACGTCAAACACCGAAGGCCGAGTCAGAATTCATGACACACATCCCGACGGTCCGCCGTGCAGCACTACGCCCAATGTCCGAAGCTCTTCCCCCTCAACCCACTATGAGTGAGCGTGTTATTCGGTCAATCCCTATTCTAAGCTGGTTTACTGGTGACATTGTTGGTGATGGACCTGTGTTACGCGACGACGGAACTTTCGACCACGACAAATCAAATCTCTACTGGCGCTTCTGGTACATGGTCGATAAGATGCTTGGGACCGACGTCTGTGGATTAAGAGAAGATTCTTAATAGCCTTGACTGCTCATCTTATTCACACCTACTTTTCAATCTTGGAATCTCCTTCATCCACTATCTGTCGATGGCTTACCTCCGGAACTCGAAAACCACCCCCACTGTTTCGGATCACACTCCCACTACTTTTACGGAGTCGAACTGGTCTCTAACCTACGATTGCATCGACTCATAAGTCCCTCTCGAGGCACTTTTCCACTACTGAGCTTTTCCCTTCTTGGCTCCCTACCACACCTTTATGACGACGATCAGCTTCTACTTCCAGGAAAGTCCAACTACAACCCTTCTTCTTACGACGTTTACAAGTCCACTTCTTCCGTTGCTCACGCTTCTTGGTGGGAAGTTGGATTTTTTTTTTCTTAATTTCTATTACAAAGTCGCCGGTGGTCCTCTTATCTCTCTCTCTCTAGTTGCCTCTCTTCGCACCCCACATCCATGCCCCCTATCCAAGCTGCAGCTTATTTACTATTCACCCAATGTTTCCAAAGCGGCGACCAGCCATTACATTCCTCTTTCCCATCTTTGTTCCAGAAATTTTCTTTTTCCTTTCATCCTCAAGAGACTCAAAAGCGTGCATGGGAATCCGGTATTATGAGAATGTTTTTTCTTTGTCTTGTCTTACTTTTTTAATCCATGTACTTCTATCAAAGACTTTGCCCAAGCATCAGCGTTTTGCCTCTTGCCTCTCTTATTTAATCCTCTGTACCCGTCTACAATACGTACCACCTCGTCCAAGATTAATTAATAGAGATACCCAGATCGTCTGGTACATACTTAACGATACTTTCCCTCCTCCCTTAACGAGCCAACTAATCGAAGCCCACCGTTACATGTGACATCACCCGAAAGATGAGATTCTTTGGCTATCCCACCTCTACCCTCCTCGACGTATGCTAATACTGGCCAGGAGATGACAGTTGTTGCGCATATGCTGGAAATGCAGCCAGTTGAATCATTCAAACCCGACTCTAACCTCCTGCACATGTTAGGATCCAAGCTAACTGGGACTTTAACAGACATCACCGTCCATGAAATCAGTCTCGAATGTGAGACAGGCGATAGCAAAAATTGTGAGGTAGGTCTGTTTGAGGGCGGAAAAGATGTTGTGTGCATTATCATTTATATCTTCTCATAAAATATTCAGGAAAGAGAAAGAAAGGGGGCGATGAAAAGAATAAGACCCAGATCTCATATACGAATAAGACACAAGAAAAAGACAGAAGAACCATCCCCTTTCTTATCATATCAAGACAAAAGAGGATTTATCTTTTCGATTTTTTAGCCATTTTCGCATATGATGATGCATTAGATCAATCGATCTCCTAAAGTAACAAATAACAACTTTTGTTTCTTTCAGGTAGGGGGGATCATAGTTCCTTTATTCGACCTTGCTCTCGAAGTTCTCTCCCTCAACTAGGTCGGGGATATCCTCGTCATCCTCATCGTCCTTCTTTTCACCCTCGGCACCTTCCTTCTTCTGGAGGCTCTGGTAGCTCTCGGCGAGTTTGCGGAGGGAAGCGAGGGAGTCGGGGCCAAGCTGGTTGAGGATACCGGGGACGAGTTCGGTGAGTTCCTTGTCTTCACCGTTGCCGTAGATTGCGAAGGTGTTGCTTGGGACGGAGGCGTGGACTGTGTAAGGTGGGGTGTGAAGTTAGTTTTTTTGACCCGAGAATTTGGTGTTGTATATGGGTAGGATCTCCAGGTAGTCAATAGTGTATAAACGCACCTTTGGGAGCGGCGAAGTGGATGACGTTTCCGTCCTCCTTGAACATGTTGACTTCCTCAATGGCCTGGATGGGCTGGACATTCAACTTCTTGAGGGAGGTCTGGAGCTTCTTGTCGTCGGTTCCGGACGACTTGTGGACCTTCTTCGTCTTACGGCGGGGAGTACCTTTGCCTCTGTAATGATATATTAGCATATAAACCCATGCGAGTCGACGGTTGGGATATGTGTTGTGCGATGTTCGAGTGCCAAGACCGATATATCGGACAGGTCACTGAGTACTGCAACGAAGGGTATGCTGGTGTTTAAGATAAAAGTAAATGATATCGACATACCCTACACGATATTACGAAATCCGTTAGTTAGTAAAGCAGATTCAGATATAGAGTGGGCATCTTTCGCCGAGAGCCCGCGACGCCAACACAACTTGATTCCCCCCGCTCATCACCGCAAGCTACCCCGAATGCAATGAAATCGTGAAAAACGTACCAATCCGCACACTCTGCTGCATCTTTGCCAACTTTGCCGTATCCATGATGGGCGTTTTAAAATATAAATCCTTCAACTACCTAATTCAACCGGACAATTCGTAAACCTCCGCACGGATTCAATGAGAACTTCTAATAAAAAGTTCCCCAAAGATATAACAGACAGGTAGTTCTACCTTCGTAAGGTTCGATAAATTCGTTCGAGTCTCGAGTGTGGGGGAGGAGGTGGTTCGGAGATCGAGTTTCGTTTCCCTTTAACACAAGAAGTTCATTGCGAATTAGTAGCTATTACTTTGTGCCGCCAATCAGGATTTGTGGGAACCAAAAAAAGGGCAGCTTTTCTTCCCTGCAATGTGAGAGATGAGGGAAGGATATAGCCACTCCGCGAACATACCGTAGACAGACAGTGCCGAGGGAAAGAGGTAGAAGGATTCGTGAAGGTGGGATTCGAAGTGATCTTTTTGCTTCCGTTGGATCTTCTTTCAACAGAAATTTGGTGATGCTGGCGATTTCTTCGAGATCGTTTTCGGTGGTTGGGAATATCCGAGCGGTGAGGCTCTGCTCGGTTAAAACCCTAGAAATATTGCCAGCACAAACCATCAAGAAACAACACAACCGCTATTACACTTAAGAGGTGATGAGAGAGCAATTTACTACTTATCACGATTCGAAAGACATATTTTCAGGGATATAATTATCATAACGCAGCGTATACCATGGTTCTAGAAGGATTCACGCAGAAGAGCATGACAAGAAGCATCCAAATCGATACAAATGGTGGTATATTCCGCAAAAGAAGCCAAAACCAATTCCAATCAGCCCTCGGCTTTCACCTCAATCTCTTTCTCAGTCCATTCCCACAGCTCTCGCCCCATCTTTGCATCACTGCTATAGTTCTTCTCAATCCGTTCCCCCACAGGTACATAATACGCTCCATTCACTAGATGCTCTCTATCCGCAATCGACGCCCATACCTGGTTCCTTGCCCCGATCTGAACATTCTGCAAGAACGTGCTTTGGAACACTGTGTATGCATACTGCATCATGGTATTACCTCCTCCCACCAGAGATCTGTACAGATCCGTCGCAATAGTGCCCGGGTGGAGGGAGACAGACATTATCTCTGAGTGACGACGAGCTAGTTCAGCTGCGAAGAGAATGTTGGCCGCTTTTGAGGCGCCATATCGCTTCCATGTAGATTGTTGGGATAGCGCAGATGTCGATAGCATAGTTGAGAGTGGTGGTGCCATTTGATGTGCTACCGACGTAAGTGTAACAACGCGAACATCTGGGGTAGGTGAAGATGTAGAAGCTGCCGTCCTAAGTAATGTAGGGAGGAGAAGCTTCACGAGAAGAAAGTGTCCGATGTGGTTTGTTCCAAATTGGATCTCATGCCCTGCCTCGGTAAATTCTAATGGAGCAGCCATAATTCCTGCATTTAGGACGAGGGTATCAAGACGGTCACATTCTGAAGTGAAGCTTTCTGCAGCTGCCTGGATGGACTTGAATGAGGTAAGGTCAAGTTTCACAGCTCGTATATCAACCGGGGAATTCAACTCTGAGTTTATCGAAGCAATTGCTTCTTGAGCTTTTTCTTCACTCCGCGAGGCGAGATATATCCTTGCTGGCTTGTACTTCGCAAGCTGCACAATGGTCTCCTTCCCTAGACCACCATTGCCTAAGCGGAAATCAGTTAGCAAATGTCAAGAATGCATATATTAGCAAACCTACCACCAGTAACAAAAATCACTTTTCCAGAAAGATCAGGCGAGTACTTCTCCGTCGGGGAAATTGTCTTCCCTATCAACCCTCCAGTCCATTGATTGAAAGTCGGCGCATACGTCTTATAAGTCTCTGACGGGTGCAGGATAGCATGCAAACCCAAACCACTCGTATCAATAAACTCTCGCATTACTGTAGGTAGTGGCCAGCTCGAAGAGGTATTGATATTGGCGCTGTTGTTATTGTGCTTGTCTTCGGAGGGTTCGGTCATTGCAATTGCAATTGCGACTAGATTTATATATACGCCGGGGTTGGGGAGTAATGATATTGCCGAGCTCTGCGATTGATGGGTGGGACAAGGGCTTTCTGCTTCCTCGGATGTGTTGGAATGTTGTCTGGAGAACTCCGAGAAAATATTTTAATTGTCCTCCCACCTTTATCTTCGTCGCGGACTCGCGGTCCATGAACTTCCCATTTTTTGGACCTCCTAAACTTTCTAGAACAGGTTATTGTGAAGATCCAAGCCCTAAGTGGAATAGCGAAAGATTTTATGCAAGTTGATGGTTTCTTTTGATGGCTTGACAGCGTGCAAGTTGACAAACTCAAGCGCCCTTTGGCTCTCCTCTTGGGGGCTTCACCCTCCTTACGCCCATTCTCAGGGGATTCCCACGTAAAATCTTTGCTTAAGATGATATCTCTGTAGATGGGGGGTGACGAATAAATCTGCTTCTCAATGATGCCAATCTTCACTGATGGGGCAAGATGATTGTCTAGAGATCGTCGGCGTGCAAGCTTCGGCGACAGTTATCAGCTTATCGCTATCTACCAACAGGACGTACCCTACTTTTTACTGGAGGGGTTCTCAATCAGCCAGGTATGGTCTTCTCATTTATCAATAAGTACGGTGGAGAGGGTAAGAATCTTCATTGTAACCCGGTTACCCCCTTATGGGAGCAAGTAAAAGGTATCAACGAAAGTCAATTCCCTGGAATCAATCTCAAAATCTAATATATGTAAAGCCCTCGGCTCAGCCGTGACGCGATCAGACAAGTGGGGAGTCAAGTTGTGAACTCTTTGGGTCGAATAGCTGTGCATCCGACGCAGCCCAATTATCAGATCTCTCCTCATCCCCTTCAACAAACATGCGCCACCCAGCCTCGCGACAACCTTTACCTGGGCGATACTGGATCATCACCTTCCCCCGGGGAGTGTCGAAGTCGGCATCTGCCAGTCTTTGTCTAATTGCATCCCGTTCGGCCCTGGCCTTCTCTGCACCTTCGGCTTTCTGTAGATCATCGACTTCAGCCTTACTCGGGACCAGGGGTGCATATGTAATCAGTCTCTCAAAAGATATCGGGCCGAACGTTTCTCTGAGGTTGTTTCGTATTTGTTTCTCTCGGGAAGAGTAGATCGCCGGTGCTCTGAGGTTGCTGAATCGGTTATTGCGTTCTGGGTCCGTACTTACGACAATATCGACACGTGTTCGTGGCGTCACAACGAAGACGTGAACTTTCGGATCGTACTCGGGATCAGTTTGGTCGCCGAATATAACCCCTCGAGAGCCCACACCCTCTTGGTTCCTGAGCTGATCTACCCCAAATTTGTGTTCGTCAGTATTATCACCGCGATGAATCTTATCAATGACCTCCTGCTGAAAATTGTCATCGTCGGCGTGCGCAAAAATCCCCTCCCAAATGTGGCTCGCCCAGGCACCGCGTCTGGAGATGACGATAACTGATGTACAGCCATATAACCCCGTTACGGCGATTGAAAGGACTTTTTTTTCGAAGGCGACATAGTCCGATGTGGTCCTTTCAACTCCGGCGGAGAGTTTGACCACCTTGGATCCATCAAAGCCGGCCCTCATTTCACCGATCTCAACGGGCAGGAAATCATTTTTGTCGTCATAATCACTAGGGTCCACCCACTCGCCCTGAGCCGGTGAACCACGCTTGGAAAGGATGCCTATCGCAGATTTGTCGAGAGATCTTCTTTTAGGCTTAGGACACCCGTCCGCGCCACATGTATCCGGTGCACAAAGAATGGGTTTAACTTCCTCTGCCCTGGGGGTGAGTGCTGCCGAGGAGATGGTGGCACTGCAAGCATTAGTGTTGTTGTTGGTCGGGCTTGAGCAGTCAATTGTGTTCTCCTGGCGGTGCTGTTCCTCAACTGAGAGATAAATTAGCAGTTTTACTAAACATGAAGTGATAATGATGTTGTACTGAAATTACCTTTCCTGGTGGTGAACGCGCCCTGAGCAAGGACAATTATCCATACAAAAGCCAGAATTCTAAGCGTATACGGGGCCATGGCAGTGCTTTATCACAGACAGACAGCAAACAGCTATGTGTCTGTTTCGTGAAGTAGCAAATATGAATAACGAATGTTTGCGCGTTATGGTGCGAAACATCGCTCTTCTATACTTCGGTCCTCCCCGCTGTATGATAGTTAAGCAGTATCCTAGAAATAACGAGAGCACGTTTCATCTTGCAAGGGGTGTTTCTCCCGACAGTATAAGTATAACGATTATGCTTGATCACAGCGTAAAGATGCGAAGGAGCCCCCTAGCCCCATGAAAGGGGGAACCCGGTATTTCCGCTGGGATTATAAGGACTATGAAATAAAAGCCATACTCTTGATCGGATATTTCTTCTGAGTCTACCCCCGATAGCAATTCTCGACCGAAGGAGGGCCTATCAAGTGATGCTTGGCGCCCCATATGCTGGTCTCGCAGCCAGATATCAGCAGCAGGATGTGCAAGGGGGCAACCCGTTGTCACAAACATTTAGCGAATTGGAAAACCCGGGTTCAATGCTGTATTACAGCTTTTTAGATGTGAATTGACACAAGGAAGGGGGCGTAGTTTCGGGCTATTACCCCAGGTCAATGATGTCGATTGCCGCAGTTGTGTGCTTGGTAAACCGCACATGGCTCACAAGTGGCCGGCCCGAAGCGGGATGCAGCTTCATCCCTTGCTAGAATTGAGTTTCAACCATTTCCCGCGACTTTTTGCATGTTAGAAGGCTGTTAACAACTAGCCAGGATGCGTTTCATAGTGTTAAGCAGCAGGTAAGGGCACCAAAGGAACAGCGATGTCTCAACCCCATCGGATATCATCATTGAAGAGACTTTGCAGGGTTGAGCAGTTCAGTGCCCAAATGATTAAACAATGTTCTTGAGACATTGTTTATGGAATCGTTTCGAGCTGGAGAATTACGATAGTATTCACCGAGTAGTAGTGAGATTAAGAAAGCTTTGTCTCATCACATACTGGAGCCGACCGTCCTGGCTCATGCTATCGACCTTGACAGCATTAGGTACTCCAGGGATGGAAGATGGACGCTACACAAAAAAGGGCAGATTATACCCAGGTCAGTATAATGGTGGAAGCGAACTGCATCGCAGAAACACCAAGAAAAACTCCAGTAAGGAACCTCGGGGATATATTAAAAAAATGAGCCCGAGACGGTTGGCTCAATAGATGTCTGAGAGGGAGTAAGAACGAGAACGAAAAGAAGGGATGAACTCTCTCAGTAGGAAAATCATATTTCCATGCCAAGTCAAAATATCGATCGCTTTTTTTCAAGAGGCGCGTCGAGCTTTCTTCAAAAGTTGATTCTTTCGATTTCTTCTTCTTGCTTGTGCTTGAGAAGACGCCATACTAGAAAAAGTCTTCAATTCGAGAAGTCATGTGTTTATTCTGATCGAGAACTTGAGACTTATCAGATTTTAGCGAGAACTCTAATCAATTAAGATAGCTTGCATAACAACAAATGTGAAGAGATCGAGTGAGCATCAACATACAACAGTCAAACTTCGATGACGCTCATCTAAAGTCTTTAGATCGAGTATGACGCTTCGATCGCTTTATTTAAAGCAGCTCGCATGAGATTCGCGTGAGTTTTATTTCTTTTTTATGCGAATTTCACGTCTGCGACTATGCTGATCAGAAATTACGTTTTAAAAATGAGTAATCACATTTTATGAATGATCACGTCTTTTCACGACATATGTATATATGAGTTTTTTGTTTTTTTTGAACTTTATGTTTCTCAAATCTTTCGATTGTGCTTTTGCTTTTTTAATTTCAATTATCAGTTCATCGAGAGTATTAGCTTACACGTGATGAAAAGAAAATGAAATCTTGTGATTCAATTGTCAAGCATACACAAACTGTGAATCTTGATGATCTTAACGACAAGATAATTAAGCGCAGATTAAAGTTTAAAACTGAAAATGAATATGATTGAATTTTTACAATATTTGACAAATTCGTCTCTCTGATTTTGACGTGATATGTGAGATATTAATCAAAATTAATAAATTTTTCGAGTTGTATTTGAAAGTCGATTCTTCTCTCAATATCAAATCATTCAAAAATTTCATAGAGTTTGCAGCGCGTCACATGAA
Source organism: Arachnomyces sp. PD_36 (assembly GCA_032988195.1). Taxonomy (NCBI): domain Eukaryota; kingdom Fungi; phylum Ascomycota; class Eurotiomycetes; order Onygenales; family Arachnomycetaceae; genus Arachnomyces; species Arachnomyces sp. PD_36. Next base: position 827,301 of record JANTQE010000006.1, on the reverse strand, counting down.
AGATTAATTTGACAAAAAAAATAAACGCTTTATTGTCAACATCGTGAAAATGTTCAGAAAAGATTTCAAAGCTGCAATGTGATACAAACAAAACTATATCATTTCAAACAATATTATCAAGATCGTCAAAAATGTGAGCACATTTCAGCGATATTTTTAAAACACGAAATTTACTGACTCAAGTGAATATCAAAAGTTTTGCGATTTAAGTTGAATTTATTCATCTTTGAAATGAACAAGAAGTGTTTTTCAAAAACTGATTTCATAACGATTTTAATTCAATTATAATGCAAAGACTTCTATAAGTATCGTGACAAATATGATGAATGAACATAAATAACATTCAATATCACACTTTTAATTTATTGCTTTACATCAGTTAAAGCTGACGAAATTCATGAGTTTAATGCTCGTTAAAACAGAAGTGAGAATGATAATATAAAGACTCAAGTCATTTGTTACAAAGTAAATCAATGTTAAATTTTTACAAAAGTTTTCTTGAGATTAACTTGTGTCACAGCACTTTGAACTCTTAATTTAATGAGTGAAAAAGAAAATTATGCTCTGTTTGACGTACACGAGAAAGTTCATAAAAAATCACTTCATAAGAAAAAAGTGAAAACTTCTCATTCATGCTTTTTATGAAACATATAAAAAAAATGTTATGCTTTTTTTTAATGTGCTTGTTTATTTTTTGTCGCTGATCTTTGTTGATCATGTTGTTCGAGATTATTTTTTTTTCAACGAAATACTGACAATTGCTGATGTGAGACTTTCAAAAAATCAAAACATTCTTATTATTGAGTTCAAAGATGATGTTTAAAACTATTTTATTTTTTGATCATGAAATGAACTATTAATTGAGAACTCAATCAAGAAATCTCGTGAGACGAACGCATTTAACAAGATGTTTTATCAATTAAAGTATCGTTTAAATTTCAGATGTAGCGTAATCGCTCGCGCATATTATCATTAAACACTGATGAGAACGAGTGAAATTTCAAATATTTCAAAATTAAATATTATTACTAACATTATATAGATCAACACTATTTTCAAGTAGTATGCATGAAACATGATGATCATATAAATGTCAATACTCACGTTCAATCATACGTGCATTTATTCTTAAAAATAAATGAAGCGACATCATATTTCAACATAGAGCGTCGTAGTGATCACATACAAAATTTATAAAAAATAAACAAACATCAACATTCGCATTTCTTGCAATCACTTTTAATCAGAGATGAATTGATTTTTGAAAAATAAAATAACGTCATAACTTTCAATCAAAGAATGAAAAATCTTAGTCTACAATTTATCGAAGTTGACAATGAGAAAACGCATTGAATTCAACTGCAATAAAAAAGTATCTACAACGAGAAGCAGCAATTGTATGTGAAGAAATTAAAACAACTTTAAAAAAATTAGTTTAATAAATCTGACTTCAAGAATCAATGCGATATATATTATCAAATTTATTTTATTCATTCTTGTCGCGTCATGCTTGAACGTGATTTATTAGCTCAAATACTTTTTGTCAAAATTATTTTGCGAAATTTAAATAATTGAGAAATGCTTCAAGCATTAAAAACTCTTTGTACTTTAAATTGCACAATCACTTATCATAAAAGTCTTGCACTCGTTAATGACAAGTGTGTCTGTCGCAAGAAAATTAACAAATAAAATTTTCTATCATTTTTTAATGTGAATCAGCGTTGATCAGTCTCACATAAAATAAAATTTCACAATTGATGATTGCATCTTTATCGTTGTTTTTGCAAATTCTTGAGTTATATAAGTAAACAGCGTTTTACTAAGTTATGTTTTTTCTGCGACATTTGATTTAATGATCAAGATGAATAAGCTAATCATTGTTAAAATTATATTAATGTCTCTGAAAATCTATTTTTTTGATGTGACTTGTTGATGTTTCGAAACACGTCGATTAACTTGAAATATTGCTCATTTTGTTTAAGCAATGATAAGCTACTCTTTATCTCTTGAATGAATCAATTCGTTCTTGATCGAGTTAAATGATGAACGCATATTAAAAATCATTTTCATGTTTTTTAAAATGATTTTGACTGTTCACACTCGTATTATTCAATGAATCTTTGAAGCTTGAAGAATTTACAATTTTATCTTAGTGATACTCACTGCTGAAAGTCATTGCGAGAAAAGAAAAGAAATTGATTTAAATTTTTTAACGACAAGTTTGTCAAACGCAAATTCAAAAAAGCGCTTTTCAACTCGTTCACAAAAGTAAACTTCTTTATTGACTTTCATTTTCTTAGTTGATTGCTTACATGAGAAACTTTTACTTGCGTCAATATTACAAAAAATAATAATCATTTTGTAAAAAATTGAGCTGTAAACTCATAAGTGCGATTTTAGAAATGAGTAGTGAATAGACGAATATGAAACACGTGATTTAAAATGAAAATTGCTTATTTATTTTTTATGAAGAATTTTTGTATTTTAATTTTAAACAACATCTTTTACATCTCAGTTCAATTTAAAATATCATCAAGATGTGATCTCTTCTTTATCTCTTACACATTTCAACAAAATATATTTAGTTTGTATTCTGAATATATTTAATTACTGTCATTTCTTACGAAACTGCTCTCTGAAACTTCTCGAAAAATTTAAGCATCTCTTTTAAACGAGTGTCAAATTTAACTGCTTGAGCTTGAAAGAACTGTGTCTTATGAGACTTTGTTTAAGTCAAAATTTTCAATCATTTATTTTTTTGTTGAAGATATGTCTTTCGCGCATTTGTTTTCTGTAAATTGTATTCTAACTGCTTTATAGTAGCTGTCGCAATTTCAAGCTTAATATTCAATTTCTGAAACTCATTCTAAAGTGCGTTAGATCGTTGATTCAAAATAAAAATTTTAAAGAAATAATCTGTGCTTTATTGTGTTGAGAATCATTTCTCAAATCTTGTTTCATAGCAATCGCTTGAAAATTTATATTAATTTCTTTGTAAAGTTCAATATAGACACGTGTGAAAAGTTGACTCAAATTTTTCAAAAAAAAATGACGCTTTTGAGACGTTAATATGTCTCATTGATAAAAATCTTTCAATTTTGACTTAAGTCTAATTTTTTTAAAAGATATCAACATTCGAAGAGCATCATTTGCAGAAAAGATTAGTCAATTGAATCACTTATTAACAATACATACTTCGTACAAATGTGTTGAGATAAGCGTTCGCGACACTTATTGCATTAGAAAGCTCTGTTTCTATTGTCAAAGTTAGACATGATGCGAAATATATATTTCATTCAATTCTCAAGCTTCACGAATCATTCTTTAAAGTATCAATCTTGAATTTTAGCGTCTGATCTTCTTTGTTGCTATTTTTAAATCATTAATGATTGATTGTCAAAATCGTGATTTGTCAGTAAATCGTGATTTGTCAGCAAATCGTGATTTATCAAAAGTGATCTTTCTCAATTCATCTCAAAAACTCATTTCGCTCAAGAATTAGATTTGAGATTTTGTTTTGTTCAAATCATAGAGCATCTTGTTCGTACTCATTTTATGTGATCTTTTGAGAAAAAGTGAGAATAACTTGCATGATGATTAATTATTTCATATTTGTATTAATACATACTTTATTTCAACGTTCGTCTCAAATCTCAACAAAGACACAATAAGAAGTGAGACAAAGACTTGAAAAAGAATTAAAAAAATATAAAATACTCAACGCTTATTCGAGTTGCTATCATTAAGTCGTTAACTGATGCTTTGATTTCATTTCGTTTTTTCAATTTTCGCGATTCGTCACGCTTTAGAGAGAGCAAGAAAAGTAAACTATAAACAAAAAACATTACAATTCGAAAATTCACATGTTGTTCACATAATTAAACATTTCTTTCTCGACTCTGAGTAACAAGATCAAAATCGCAAATGATGTAATAACTAATTTCTTAACATTAAAAATGATTGAGAACTTTTTATAATTATCAAGATTGTTATACAAGAATTTTGAGATCATTGATCACGATTCAAGAGTGATTTGAAATAGATAGAAATCGCGACAAAATAATTATGAATTGCTCTTGCATGTAAGCTAGAAATTAAAATAGAATTGATTATTTAACAAAATAAAAAAAAATAAAAAATTAAAATTCAACAAGAGAATCATTATCAAAGTTCATTATATCATTTCTTCAATCGTAATGATTTGCGAAACGACTTGATGTTATGAAATTGCTTGTATTGCTTCACATAATCGAGATGATTTCGCTTAACTTTATTTGCTGTCAGTCATCGAAAAATCAGTACACGAAATTGAAAATTATCATTTTTGTTTTAACGATGATTTCTTTTCTCTTTTTTAATGTTACGCTTTCGTTTCTTCGACGCAATTTTACTAATTGTCGTCGTGAAAATGTCATTATTAATATTGATCATTGATGCGCTATTGTTAGATGCATCATTCAAGATAAAAAAAAAATGATCACGCTTGATTTGTGTTTGTTAATTTCAAATCTCATTATTCATCTCAATATTGCATACGCTTTTTTTGATAATTGTCTCTCACTCATCGTTAATGTTCATTGAGTTTTCTCTCTTGATTCTCGCTTCGTTCTTAACATCGATTAAATTAGAGAACTTGATGTTTTCACAAAATTAAGCGTTGAGAAAACGTCTTTGCGATTAAGACTCGTGAGTCGAAAGATCTCAAAGAGTAACAAAGAGTGACGTTGAAGTTTTAACAAAAATAATTTGAAAATTTTCTTGCGACATGATGAGATCATACATTAAATAATAATGAGAGAAAATTTTTGATTTGCGAAGTTTTCAATTTTTGAGACGTTAAAAACGAAAAGCGAAAATGAGATTTATATAACTTTGTTTTCAACACGTTTGTTTTATGTTTTCGACTTGTTTTCGCATCTGAATGCAATCAGATGTCGATTTTAGAGCGTAATAAAAGTTTTCGCAATAAAGCTGACGCATGCGTTGAAAATCAAAAAAAAAGAGTTCAAAAAGCGAGAATTGCAGTCTCTAATTGTCAACTTTCAAAAAAAAAACTGTTGATCAAGAACAATTATTGAGTGATATGAAACTTTCGACTCGCAGTAATGTGAAATTTTCAGCTTAATGTTAAGAAAGTCTTGCATATTTGTGTTATGTTATAACACACAAAGAACGAATTATAAAACTGCGCACGACTGCGAAATGAAACATTCTTAAAACATGCATGTCTTGCATCAAGAGAATGTCATATCACGCGATGTAACAATTAAAAGAAACGAGAAAGTCAAAAATAAAATAACAATTTGATTTGCGTCGCAACATGCATAATAATCAATGCAAAAAGTTGATTGAGTCATTATCTCAATTAGAAATATTCAATAAAAAGCAAAAAAGCTGAATATATTTGTCAACAATAAAACTTATTTGTGTCAAGCAAACTGATCAGTCGAGAATAAATCACGCAATAAAGAAGTCGCAATTTTGATCGCGCGACGATGTGCTCAGAATTAAAAATAAAACAATCTCAACTTCATTAAAAAAGTCATTCAATAGAAATAATAATTGAACAAAGATAATTCTTGTGTCAATAAGAGTGACGACGAGAAAAAAAAAAAAATGAAAAAAATAAAAAAAGAAGATTTTCTCGACAAAATGTCTCTTTTATATACTCACAGAAGACGCTATACTCAGACGAATTTTTGAAAATCATGTGATTTGATGACTAAGATAGTTCAATTCTCATTTATTTTCATCAACTGATACGAGTAGCTAGAAAGTGATAATTGATATTTTATTTAATATTTCATCTCTATGATTGACTCTGTTTATATTATCGAATGTTACTTCAACAATGTCTTTTTCGTAAGAAGTTCATTGAAGTTTAATAGCTAGCTAAAACTGTTACATGCTGAAAAATAAAATCTTTTTGAAAATTTTATTAAAGTTTTGTGACTGCAAATCTACACTTATCAAATTCAATGACTTAAAAAAGTTCAATCAAATTTATGATTTTTTTTTTAAAGCAATATCATCTCACGCGTCATTTTGACTGTCGTTGCTCACGATTCACGCGTGATTGACGAAAGTGTTTTTTTTAATAATCAATTCTTTTTTGATGTGTCATTTCATACAGCTTTTTTAATATCTTTTTGATTGTCAAGACACTTTTATCATCAGAAATATATTTCGTTATCATAAATTTTGTTTTTTTAACGTTGAGCAGTGCTCTCACGTTTAATCATGAGTCAAATTTTTCTGTATACTGTTCATTCAGATGATAATAAAAATCGCACATCATTTCAAATAATTTTTCATTATATGAATCTCATGTCTCAATCGCAATTCAAATTATGTCATAATCTCTCAGATTTGAAATTCGTTCTCTCATTTTTTTAAACTTGATGTTTTGAATGAACAATAGTTCTTGTTAAACAGTTGCATTTAGAATCATTTTGCTCTCAACTTCTTTGAATGTGAGAAGTCGTAAATCATTATTGCTCTTAATCATGACTCGTTTATAAGTATTAAATATGTAAACATATCGAATTCTCTTTTTTCTCGATGTGTATTCAAATCGAATAGATTGAGTAACTCGTCACGAAGTAGTAACAGCAGAATCTCGTTTTAAACTCAATCAAGATTCAACTGAAGATAGCATGTTTTCAAAAAAAGCAGTCGACTTGTTTTAATTTTGCATGTTTTCAACAAACAACTCATTTTGATTTTTTATGACAAAATCATCATTTGTGTCAAATCGAAAAAGAACTTTTTTAAATCTCACTTGCTCTCAATTGCTAAAGTCAGTTTACGTAAATTTTCGATAATTAAGAAAATACATATCAATGCGAGCATTTTGAAAAGCGTAAACTTTCAAATCAAAGCAGTAAACAAACAATATCAAAACATTTATTACATTGTAAACACGCATATTGACTTTGACTGAAAGATTCACAATAAATAGAACAGTCATCATTTGTCACACATGTTAAAATTATACTTTTTAAAAACGATGTTCACGCTTTTGAATATTTTGAAACAACGAATTCTGTATTAGCATTTGTTCTTAGTTGTAAAAATAAATTATAATCTTTTGTCAGTAATGTCTGAAACATCGACTTATACTTTTTTATCAGTGATTTCAATGACATCTGATATAAATAAAGTAACAATTTTTTGTTTTTATTTTGTTTCGTCATATTTTGATTCATATTTTTGTGAACTTGATGAAAACTTGTCAAAATTTCACGCACGTTTTTGTTATTTCGAAAATAAGTTTGTCACATGTTTTGCAAAGCAGAAATGAGCTGATTTTAACAAACTCATTAATACAATTCAACGTCTTTCGCGTATTCATATATATCAATAAATGAAATCGCGACTCATTCACAAAAGAATCGTAAAGTGTCGCACAATATACGAAAAGCAAAAGAAACATCAATTTTATGTTGTGAGATATCTCACTGTTTTATAAAATCGATATATTTGATTTTTTTGAAATTTAAATCATAATCTTTGATCTCTTTTTCACGTTTAATTTCTTTATTGATCTCTTTAAGTGAGATGATTTTAAAAGCGATGTTTGACAATGATACTGTTTTTTGTTAATTTCTCAAATTACTTTGAAATATTGTATCACAAATTTTTCTCATTTCAAAAATCATCTCAATATGTGCTTGTTAATGATATCTTTTTAAAGTTTTTTTTATTTTTGAAATCAAAATTTCTCTCATGATTTTCTTTAATTCAAAATGATTAGCAATGATCATATTTTGATTTTTAATCAAATCTATTGCAAATATTAGAACTATGATATCTTATAATGAACGAGCATATTTACAAGTTTTGATCTGTTTTGTCAGCTGTTTATTTTAAATATTAAAATTCAACATCGTCATGAGACTTTTGAAGTTCTTGATTATATTTAAAATTTTCGATTTGTTTTCAACATTGATCATTTTTTTGTATTGTGCAGTTTTCACTGTTACAATTTCATTTGCAATACGCTGTCACTTCAAAATGAGTAAATAAGCTCTCTTTATTGAATTGTCATCTGAAGTCGATGAATGAGAAGTTGTTTCAGAAATAACAAGTTCAATTATACTGTTATTTCTTTGTAAATTGAGTTTGAATGAGAATGATAAAAAGAGAAATTAATGTAACGAACGAATGCTCAATCAGTGAAAAAGTGACAAGAGAGATATGAGAAACAAAATTAAATTGACTGATTGAAAATTTTTGTTTGTAGTAGAAGAAAAGTAATTGATTTGCTTGAGAGTTTATATGAATTATAAGAGTCATTATTTTGTTTCAAGTTATCATTTTATAAATCACGTATTTGCAAGATCACGATTTTGCATAAAGTCACAATGTTGAGTTGTTGAGACGAAATTTATAGCTTGATGATTACGTGTGATAAACACGCTCAATATTATATATATCATATCGTCTTTGTTTTTAATTCAATTTAAATAAATTTCAAGTTATTTTCAAGATCAAATCTACAACACATCGTTAGTATGTAATTCAATTATATTTTGCTTTTTTTTCTCTTTGTCATTGCTTTTATAAAAAAGTTTTGAAGCGTTACGTATGTTTTCTCAAGTGAATATTCAACGATATGATTATTGATCATTTTATTAAAAACAACAATTCTCTCGAAGATGTAACTCATAATCTCAATTTTCGCAAAAATAATTTCAAGCACGTCTCGAATGACATTTTTGAATTTAAGAAAATTCTCGAAGACTTTTCTCATAATTATAAAGACTTGAGAGACTTCAAGTTCGAAAGTGTTATTTCAATTGAAAGTGTTATCTCAATTAAGAGTATTTTTACACTCACTAACGCTATTTTCGCGAATGTTGCTTAAGCGATAAATGTTCTTGATCTTGTTATGACTTTGTAAACAAGCTTTGTAAAAGAGTCATTTAAGAAAATTTGTGATAACTAGTTAACTTCAAAAATAAAATTGTAATATTTAAATTTTAATTGATTTTTATTAACATGAAGAATAGCACTCGAAACTTAAATTGAAAATATTTATTACTCTCTCAGTTTTACGAGAACTTAGAGTTATTAAAAAAAAGACATAAGCTTTAGCATGAATTTGAAAAAAAAGAAACATAATTTTGATGTTGAGAAACGAATTTTAACAAAAAAAAAAAATATTTTAAAAACAAGTTAAATTTCAACATATTTCTGTTTTTTTCTCGTTTTGATCTCGTTCTTAGTAAGAATTTTTATTTCGCAAGTGTCACAACGAATACGAAAAAAGATATTATAATTTGTTTGTTCAAAATCGTTGTTCAATTTTTATTCATTAATAAATCATCGTGCTGCTTTAGAAAACTCGTTCAAACATTAATTAATTTCATCGAATCGTAAAAAAAGAGTAAATGTCTCTTTAAAATGTTGAACAAAGAAACGAATCAAACAACAGTAACATTAACAGTTTTTACAAATATCATTCTTGATCAAACACAATCTTAAGTTTATATCATTCTTGTAAAATTCGAGTCGTGAAATTGAGATTAATGATAACATAACTTAAACAGTGACACGAGACAATGCACGATAACGAATTGAGTCAATACAATGATAGAAATTGTGACAAAATATCAATCGCTTATTCAACTTCAAAAAAAGACTATGAGCGAGAAAAGATATAATAGCACGTGTTAATAATTTATCATCAACATTTATTAATATATTAATTCGAATATGATTTTCTTGAATTCGCTTGTCGATCTTTTTATTTTTGTGCGAAATCGTATTTCGTTGAAATGAATCGTTGTTTTTAAAATGACAAAATTTTGATGTTTTTGTTGATTGTGAAATCATATCAAATGATATCATAATATTTGACTTCGACGTTGTTAATTATAAACGTCGTACTTCTTGTAACATGATTTTAACAAAATTGTTTCGCAGCACACTGTCGCTAGTAACACAATCATTAACAATAACATTGATTTTAAACAAGTCAGTCATCAAATCGAAAATTAAAATTAAAAAACTTATGCTTGTCAAACAAAGATTCTTGAGCAGTCACTATTTGAATCAGCGTCAGTAATAAAAACACGTTTTATTTCTTGAGAAAAATATGAGAGATATATCATAACTCTTTTCTCGTGATGTCTCGTCGCAATAGTTGATAAATAAAGTTAAATTTTTTGTTATAATTGAAACGACAATCTTTAAACTTGACATCAGAGAGAGAGAAACGTCAAATATTTGCAAATTAAAGTCAAAATGTTTAATAAAAAAATTTTTAAAAAAATTGCATTTTTTCTTCTTCTGTTCGACTGCTTGTTGAAAGAATTCAATAGTTTCAATATCACAGTGACAAATTTTTATATTCAACGCATAGTAATCATTTACGCAAGTAATCAACAAAAATACAATTTAATAAATTGAAAATAACACACTCAATCTCATTTCAATTAAAAAATCAACAAGATTTCGAATAAATAAATCGACAAAAAGCGTTTGCATTGACATTAAATAACTGAGAAAATTAACATTTAATAATTTGTCGTTGATACTTATCACACGCGCATTAACGATGAGCGATTTGTTTTTAATTTTCAAACAAGTTAACTGTTCGCAGACGATACATTTCTGAATTACAAACTCTTTTTTCGTTTCAAAAAAACTCTTCTCGAAAATCTCGAAACATGTTGTGCAGACGAAATGTTCATAAAACAAATTAAATTTTACTTCACAAAATATGCAACAATTGTAAATGAACTTCAATTTCATTTGTCATTATTGCGAATTCTGACTCACGTTGTATCAATGTAATTGAAATGAGAACTTCTCGCTAATAATCATCGATTCGAAAAATTTAATAAAATAATTTTTAATATTTTAATATCGCGATCTTGCAATAACGCTAATGTCGTAAATTTTAATGAGAGCATTATAAACAATTTTTTGATACAAAGTTTGAAAGACAAGACGCGAATTGAACTCTGATGAAAATAGTCAGATAAAAAATGTAAAATGACGTAAAAAATACTCACTATACATACAAAAAGAATATGCATTTATTAAAAGTGCAGATGCAATATACGACGTTAAATTTTCATTAATGATTCGTAATCAAATTCTTTATCAGAAAAAAATTGATAAATGCGTCATTGATGAGTTTTTGATTAAATTCAATTTTCTCAATGATTGCACGAAATCAAAAGAAACAAAAGTGTTCATTATTATTTATTGTAATGCATCTTCGAAGAAAAAGTTCAAATGCGTCGTCAAAAACAAGCATCGATAATTTAATTGATCTCAACAAGTTTCTCAAATTTCGTCGATTATATCGATGTTCAAAGATAAAACTTCATCAACGAAACGCGAAATTCGAACATTTGTGAAAAATGAAAATACAAAAGTATCGAGATGCAGTATTTCAAAAAAAAAGTTATTTTTATTAAAAACGTTTTTTGTCACGTTAGCGCTGAAATCATTTTTTGTCATCACGATAACTCGTAAGCAAATGCGAAGACTGAACGTTAAATCGATAATAACTCAAATCATTAAAAACGATTAAATAACATTTAAATTGTCAATATTCTTTGCAAAGATACAGAACACATCGCAAAAAAGAAAAATAAAATAAAAAAAAACAAAATCATACAAGTTTTACGACAACGAAATTAATTAACAAATTGACAAATTCTCATGCTAATGACAAAGAGTTGAGAAGTTGAAAATGAAAAAAAAAACATGACAAATTGAATCACAGTTCACGAAAAATTGAGAATGAATTGATTAAGCAGAACTGTCATTGAGTCGCAAATCAATGCATAATCGATATGATTGATTACAATCAAAATTTCTTTTGCATAAACGCTACAAAGCGACATTTTTTCGCTTTTGTTTCATAAAAAATATAAAATGAGAAAACTGTTTCAACAACATTTGCAAATTCTTAATAACACGCGTTAAATCTCATTCATGTTGAAAAATCGACTCATTTTTATTTTTTAACAATTGAAGTCACGCGAGATGATCATAAGAAAACATGCTTGCTTGCTCTTAAACATTTTTTGTTCGAAATTTCATTCACGATTACAAATGAGAGATTTATACTTATGTTATAGTCATGATTAATTAGAAAAATGTCACTATGAAAAATCACGAAAAATCATGACTTTATGTTAAGATCAATTAAAATAAAACATGTCATAAATTATTAATCATGACTCGTGAGCTCTTCTTGATTTTGTTTAAAAATTGAGCAAAATATAAACTTCTGTTTTATTGAATGTGTAACTAGTTGCTATGTATTGTTATGCAATTTAAATAATCAGCTAGTCTTGCAATTGAAATAAGACACAGAACTTTGTTTTGCGCAATTCAAACATAAATCGTTAATGTTTTCTTTCAACTTTGTAACATTTTGAGATTTTTTAGTTGTTGTGAAAGAAATTGAATGATTCTTCTCATCAACATTTTTACAGTTATAAGTAGATAAACAAGTCATTTGTTTTTGAAAAAATTGTATGTCGTCTGCATATTTGACTGATAACATTATTAATTTTCAATTAAATAGTATAAATTTGTAAAACTTACTCGCTTGTAATTCATAATTAAATTCTTGATTGATGCTCTGAAGTAGAGTGAGTTTTGAAATAATCAATAACAAAACATTTGATCAATCATTGTCGAGAAGCGCTTTTTTCTTATATATTGTTTCAAGACACAAAGCTGACTTCAAATGTTGCGAGCGTTTAATTAAGTAAAAATAAGATGTCATGACTGTTATAAAATATGATATAAAATCTTAAAATGAAAAAAAAAAATTTTTCGATCGAGTTTATAAAGTTTTCAAGAGATCATCTTTCAAGACAACTTTTTTCAAAATGTGACATTTTTTCTCAAAGTGATCACAGAGATGACGTTTCAATAAATATTATTTAAAACAAAAACATGTTTTATTAATGATAATGTTTAATATTTATCATGTTAAAATACTAACATTTTTAATTATACTTTTTCAAGTGCTGCTTGAAACAACAATACAAATTGAGTTTGTATATTTAATTTTTCACTTTTCTGCGACAAGTATCTAACTAATCATGCGTCTTTAACATTGATCAAATTATATTCATCTCATCAAATCATTAACAAATCACTTATTGAGTCAAAGTAGAGAACAATACATTTTATTCAAATCATCTCAATGTCAATACGAAAAATCAAATGATCTTTAAATTCTACGAAAATCATACTCTGATGAAATCAAGTTTGAAGAAGTCGTGTATCTTTTTAAAACAATTAGATTTTGATTTTCAACGTTTTATAAAGAATTTCGATCTTACGTTATCGTTTACTGTCGACTTTTCAAATCTCAAATGATTTTTTTGCAAACAAAATGAATTGCTCTCACATTATTATTATCTAAGCATGATGTTTGTTTTTAACTCAAATAATCAAATAAAAGAGTTTTTGATCAACGCGAAAGAAATTTTGACTGTTTCAATTACAATCGCTTCGACAATAAAATGTAATACTCGTTTCTCAAAATGAAATATAACTCGAATAGACAACATTGTCAAGATAAGAAACACTTTTAAAATGAGAAGTATTTCTCATAAAGAATGAGAAAAGTTTACGAAAACAAATTTTATTTTGCAGTTTACTTCAAACGACAGTCAAATTGCTTTTATATAAATTATTTCTCTTCTCATTATTCTTATTTTATCACAATTATAGAAATATAGAAAATATCGAGATGATTTAATTTTCATAAGTAAGAGAAAATGCGTGAAAAAAATGAAGAAAAAGAATGTTTTGAAATAAAAATGATACAAAAAAATTAATTCAATGATGAGAAAAGATATCTGACTATTTAAAATGAGAGAGATACATAATTTATTAAGAACATTAATTTAAAAAGAATAACTCAATTTCTTAAGCTTGATTAAAATGTTTTAAGTTAGCAGACACAGAGTTATTGACACATGTTAAACGACATATATCAAGTTCATTTATGTCGAATGACTCGTATCTAATGATAATTTAAATCTGAAATCACAGAATATATATTGATTTGTATTATTTAATTCATATCGTGTACTGATACATAACGAATTGTAATTTATAATGATGAATTTGAAACGTTAATTAACGTATATCAACATAAATATTGTTATGAATTATCTCAATCTTGTCTCGTAACATGTCTTAATGATGTGAGATTGAAGCTGTGTTGAGTGTTTTACAAAAAAGATAGCATAATGCTCACATTAAGAAGAGTTTAAGTTTGAGATCTTGAATACAAACTCAATTAATAATATGCTTGATTTTACGTAACAAAAAATAAAAAAATAATTAGACAATACTTAGAGTCTGAAGATGAATAATTATCTAAGTGAGATAAAAATATTTTGAGAGTAAAATATAAATATGATAAAGAGATATGATCTTGTTATATTTGAGATTAAAAATATAATTTAAATTGATTGTAAAATAAAACATGATCAAAAAAATAAATCTTTTAATTTTAAAAGTAATAAGCGTGCTTAAATATATGATATAACATTTCTCAATAACAATAATAATTTTGTTAATTTCACTTAATCATAATTATCAAGCTATCATGTTAATGATAATAACTTGTCAAATTTAAGCTATCATAATTATTAGTCACGTGACTTTCGACGTTTTGAGTTGTTTTTTTTTAATAATGAGAATTTATTTGTTGCTTTCAAAAGTTTCTTCAGTCTTTTTTCAAAATCAATAGTTTTTGAGAATTTTGTAATTGCGTTATAAATTTATAACATCATTCTCTTCTTTTTAAGATTGTTGTCTCAACGATTAATTTTAAATAAAGCAACATTCTCGTGCTTTTCTTTTATTTTTTTTTTCTTGATAAGCTCTTATCATGACTCGTCGTTTCTCTGATTTTATCGCTTATAAAAACGAATTGACGTCTGACATTGATTATCTAAATTTCGTCATAACTTTCTCGTATTTTCGTTATGCTCAAAATCAAAAGCAATGCATAAAATTCAAAAAATCAAATCGTTGTAGCGAATATGTTCGTTTTGATTGTCGTTGTGTCGCTGACATCAATATTTTTCATTTCAATTGAAACAAACTGTATTGAGCTCAAAAAAAATTAAAATTCGATTAATATCACGTTCATGATGAGATGACAATAATTCTCGCTTGTCTCAATTGTCTCGATTGTTAAAAGAAATTTTTCAAAAAATGTGTTAACAAGTTTTTTCAGTCTGACGTTGATTCTCTCAAAAAACTGAAGAAACTGAAAGAAAAGAAAAATAAACAATGTAAGACGCAAATTATGCAAAAACGCGAAATTGAACAATTTCTTGCTATAATTAACGACGACTCTCTCGATCTTTTCAATTCTCAACTCGAGTTTCTTGATCAGTTTTTTGTTGAAAAAATTGTTAAATCACGTTTCGTGAGTTCTGCAAATGCTTCATAAATTCTCATGTGTTCTTCGAGATAAAGTAATCTTTTCATTTTATTAAATAATGATTTTTTTCTTTTATTAACGCTTTTTTTAAAATTTTTTCGATTTTATATTCTTTTTTCAACTCAATCTCGATTCGTTTTCGCTTGACGTTTTGATTTGTTTTTTTCAATAATAAGACATAAAAGACTGAGTAAATTCGCATTTTCTTGAGTAATTGAAATTTGTAGTTAACGTTTTCAATAATTTTCGAAATTTTGAATAATCTCAATTTTTTGTGATTCAATTTTTTGTTCGATTTTTTAATTTTGATGTTTCGTCATAAAAAAAACACTTTTTTTTTTTTTTTAAATTTAAATGTTTTCTGACGTCTGATATCATAATAGTGCTTTATTCGTGAGTGAAAAAACTCAATATTTTTTTAAAAATTATTATAAAGTTTATACAATTTGTTCATTGAGATTTCTGCTGCATGTTTTTTAATAATAGTTTCAAAAATTTGTTTTTGCATTTCTGATTCTTTTTCGTAATTTGCGAAATATAACATAAAGCTCGTGATTGCGTTTTTCGCATTATTATATGCAATTTGTGTCAATGATAACAGTAATACTCAATTATCTTGTTCATAATTGAAATAATGTCATAGATATTATTTCATTGTTTAATTTAATCATTTCGCTTGTTCATCAATTTGTGAATGATAAGTTGTAAACATTTTTTTATGAACTTTTAACTTCTTCATAAGTGTGATTCAAAAATGACTCATGAATTTTGTGTTTCTATTTGTGATTTATTTCTTAAGTAATTCGTAATTCGCGATGATCATTCTAAGAATGACGTATACTGTATTTGATGCATTCATAACTTTTATGAATGATATGAAATAAACGTATTTTATTATTTTTTTTGTGATCGTGAGTATAAAATCATATTTTACATCTGTTTGTGAGTTCTTGAATTTTGATAACTTAATAATAAAATTCATCACAATTGATTCTCATGATTTGCGTGACTGTGATATAGATTGTAATGTTTTATAAACTTTGTGTTTGTCAATCTTATCTCATTAACAAATTTCACAATCTCAAATATAGTTTCGAATGTCATTTTATATGTTTGATCAGTAGTATTCTTTCGTGAGTCTTTTTATGATTTTGTTGATTTCAAAGTGTTTTGAAATGAGTGTATTATGTTTTTGTTGCATCACTTTATTACGTAGCATCTTGAGTATATAAATCAATTCATGATATAATATAATATCGTTTTGTTTTGTAATATTGTCATTTTGTCGCAACTATTTAGTTTGTGCGTTTTTAATGATCTCTTTCTTGATTTTCTGATATAAAATATCGTTTGTTGTGTTTATTTGAGTAATTTTTAAAATTTGTTAATTTATAATCATATTTTTTGTTTGATTATCACGTTTAAAAAATACTCACGATTTCTTTTTCTTAATTATCAAGTTTGATCTTTGATTTAAAGCGTTCGCTCATAAATTTTTTTTTTTTTTGCAATGTTTGATTTTAAAATTGTAAATCAAAAAAGTCTCTGATTATCTCGTCTATTTGCGTGTCAACTTTTTGATTGTCGTGAAATATTGTAAATTATAATAATTTGACAGTATGATAATCTGATAGTTTGTTTCTTGCAATTTTATTTTTTATTTCTTTAAAATATATATTATTGCTAGTAATTTCTTGTCATATATATCGTAATTTTGTTCAACTGACATCATTGTTTTTGCGTAACAAACTACAAATCGCAACTTGTCATTTAATTTTTTTTGCTGTAATTTTATTTTTATCGCATAATTCGAAGCGTTCGTGTCAACAATGCTTGATTTTATAAAGTTAAAATATTGTCGCATGTCATCGTTTTTAAACAATTACTTAACTTTGTCAAATGCTTTTTGTTGTCATAACTCTTATTTAAATTTTTTGTTTTTTTTGAACAGTTTCACTAAAGATCGTATCTCGTTTGAAAAGCTGATGATATATTGTCAATAATAGTTGATTAGTTCATGAAATGATTACACATTCTTGACATTTTTTGACGTAAATCAATCTAATATTATCTGAATTTTGTTCGAATTCATTTGAACTTTTTTCGTAGATATGATGTGTTCTAGAAATAAAACTTTCTTTTTGAAAAACTTACATTTTTTTGATTTCAAGAATAAATCGTATTTCTGTAACTTGTTCAAGATTTTTTTAACTTTTTGCGTGTGATCATTTCTTGATTCTTTTGTGAATATGAGAATATCATCGAGATATGTTGTCACAAAATCATCGAGATACTCATAAAGTGCGTTGTTAATCAATATTTGAAATGTTGTTGATGCGTTGATTAATTCAAAAAACATAATTATATACTTGTAAAGTTCAAATCTCGTTCTGAAGATTGTTTTTCATTCGTGACTTTTCTTGATTCGTATCTTGTGATATTTATCGCGTACATTTAACGTGATAAATTAAATAACTTCTCGAAACTTATTCTGTATTTTCTCAATGAGTGATAAGAGATAACAATTTTTTTTTATTATCTCGTTAAGTTGTCGATAATTCACACATAATTGTAAACTTTGATTTTTCTTGAGTACGTAAATGATAGAGTATTTTGCTGAGAATTTAAAAAATTTAATTCATTCTTTTTTAAGATTCTCTTCGATATATTTTCGTAATTTTTTAAATTGTTGTTTTGTAAATCTGTATGTCGACATACATTGTGATTTTTTCTTATTTTGTAAATTTATTTCGTGATTTCATGACTTATGTAACGATAAATTTTGTATCTTTTCTTTCTTCATAAATAATTCTCAATAGTCTCAGTATTTTTTAAATATTAATTGTTTAAAAACTTTCTCATTCTTTGACAATGCTTTCTTTGTTGAAAAATCTCATTGTTTCGTGATCGATCATTTCTGTGTTGAGTTTTTTGTGATGAGTTTTTTTTTTTTTATTGCTTAAATCGTTTTGTTCGTAATTAAATTTTTGATTTGTTTTTTCATTATGATTTCGCGAGATTTTTGAATTTTTGATTTAAGAGAGCAATTACATTTTTATTGCTGCAATTTCTTTTCTTGTCAGTCAATGTTAAAGTTGTGTTGTTTCAATCAAAAGTATTTTAAAATCAAATCATGTTTTCTCAACTTCACAATATCAAAGTTTAAACTTTCTCAATGTTGTTGTATTTGTATATGTAAATTTTTCGTCTCATATCGTACTTGCGCGATAAAAAGTTCGTTTTTTAAAAATCTTAATTGATACGATTTTGCTTTTGTTAAACATCGTATTTTTCGTTTTTTAATAAAATTTGAATTCATGAAGTTTTCAGTTGCGTTTAAATTTAATAAAACGATTGCGCAGTCGTTTTTTATATTCATAATCAATTGTAGATGCATTTCATTTGAATTTGCAATTATTTTCGACTTGTTCTCTTGTCAACTTTGAGCTTTTAATTTTGATTGACTCGATCTTTTCTCTGAAAATTCGAGTGATCGATTTTAATTTGAATATTTTTGATTTTTACATTTCGTTCATCATTGTCATGTTCGTTTAATTTGTCAAGTAATTGTGTCAAAGCGTCTCGATGTTTTGTCGATAATTTTTTAAACAAATATGATATAACTTGTATCAGTATTTACACAATGTTATTGATTGCGTTTCGTATTTCGTTTAGTTTTTCTTGATGTTTTTTGATTTCTTGTTGTATTCTTTCGCATTTTTTTTCGAATGTTTCGTTGCTTTTTAATCGAGATAAATTACACATCTTTGTGCTCATTACTGCTGTTTCTTAACATTTAATTCATTCTGACTTGTTGAATTATTCATATATGAAGCATTCTCATTTCTCTGTTTTTGTAATGACTCGTAATTGTTTTCGTTATGTGAAAAAATATTTCTTGTTTTTTTCATTCAAATGAATTGAGCATGTATCATTGTAACAGAATAATCAATGAATATTTTCATGTAATGAGTGATTGATATTTATCATGTTTTGTGAGTTGAGAAATTTCTTCTCATTTTTCTCACATTTTTTGCAACTCTGAATTTCGCATTCGCGTAAATCATGCTTTGAGTGATTTTTATCATTCTTGATTTAATATTCTCATTGTCGTTGCATATTCTTATATAATGAGCATTCGCATTTATTATATAATATATATTCGTCGTGTCAAAAATATTCAACATTTTTAAAATTTTCATTTTTCTTGTTTTGATGATATTCGCATATCGTGAGCGTTAAAAAGTAATTTATAAATTCAATATTTTGATTTTTCATAAGATAATTTTTCATTTTTTGTTTACATTTTTTTCATGTCATTTTTTAATGTTTTTTTTTAACGTCTTTTTGCGACTTTCGCATAATTTTCATAAAACTTTTTTCAAATTTCTTCTCAAAAACTTGTTTTGTTGCGAAAATATTGTTTTTAATATGATGTAGTCGTTTTTTCAATCGTTGTATTAATTTTTTTCGTTTTGTTTTAAGATATTTTGAGACTGTTTGTTCGTTTTTATTAACTTCTAATTGAAAACTATTTATAAGTTTGACATTTACATCAATTCATTTTTCATGTGTCTTTTTGATGATTTTGAACTTAAATATTTTTGTAATATCGTATTTTTTTCTGAACTTTATTTGATTTTCATGTTTTTGAGTCGTTCATAATTTTTTTTATCTCTTTTTTTTCTATTTCTGATGACAGTTTTTGATGTAATGTTCTTTTTTTTCGCAATAAAAGTATTGATTTTTAATTCATCATTGTTTCTTTTCTTTGTCATCAATTCGTTTCATAGCATTAAGTTTCATAAATATAAATTTATAAAAAACTTTAAATTTTTTAATCTTGCTCGTATTAATTGTGTACGTAATCTTTCGTTGCATTTGTCGTAAATTATATAACTGATTGTCAATGCGTATTGCGTTAACGATTATGTTTTTAATGTTGTTATATAATTCGTTTTTGATGACTTTGTATTGTATGTTTGATTTCAATTCTCTTTCAAACATTGTCATGTTAATGTTTTCGTTTTTTTAACTTGTTATAATGATAAGTTGCTGATGCTTGATTACGTAATCAATTGCTGACTTTACTTACTTTAAATTCATAAACTTTCTTTCGATGATTCTTTGTCGATTCGTGTTATCAAAATATCATTGAATGATTTTTTTGAATTTGTCGTAATTTTTAAAGAATTCATCATAATTTTATGAGTTCTCGTTGTTGTTGACTCAATCATTCAAGTATGATTTCAATCAGTCTGTTGTTGCGTCTCTCAAATAGAATTTTGTAAACAATATTTTTTCTGATGTGTTCATGTTGATTTTCGCGAAAAAATAAAAATTTAAATTTCTTAAAAATGTTTTTAACTTGACTTGATTCTCGTAAAAAGTATTTGATATTTTGATCTTGACATGATTGTTGATTTAATTTCGTAATTGATTTTGCTTAACAATAAGCGTTTTAATCATTTGTTGCATTTCGATTTTGATAAATTCATTATTGCTGTTTGTGATAAACATTTCGTTTAATTTACTTAAGATTGATTCGTTATCATTGAAATTTTTTTTTTCGAAATTTTTTGATATGAGTTTAGTTTGACTAAATCATTTGTTGTTGATAATCAGTTTTTCTAACTTGTATGTTAATTAGCTTTTCTTAAAAATTTTAATACGTTATTTATTTTTCGAACTGTAATTCTGTTCGTTCAAAGAAAGTATTAATGTGATTTCACAATATTGAAAAGAATGTTTTATGTTATTGTAAATTATTTTGATCTTGTCTCGTAACACGTTTCAATGATGTGAGATTAAAGTTGTGTCAAGTATTTTGCAAAAGAGATAACACAATACTCACACTAAGAAAAGTTTGAATTTAAAATCTTGAGTACAAACTCAATTAACAATATGCTCAATTTTACGTAACAAAAGATAAAAAGATAACTAAACAATGTTTAAAATTTGAAAATGAATAATTATCTGAGTGAGATAGAGATATTTTAAAAGTAAAATTTGTGACAACAAGCGAACGATCGTTTTGAGCAATCGCTGTCGTATCAAATATAATGTTGTTTTCTTATGATTTAACGTGACTCTTTTCAGTTTGACTCGCGCTCGTTCGAGTATAACTTGAACTTTAATTGTTTTATCAATTGCGAACATCATTTGCTGCGATTATATAAGTTACTTCAGCTTCTCTTTGTCGTGCACGCATTTTTTCGTTTTTTTATTTTCACTCGTTCATTGTGTTTGCTGTCTCGTTCTTTCTTTTAATGTTCAATTCTTGAATTCTTTTTCGCTCTTTTTTTTTTACACAAAATTCTTCGTCATTATCATCATCGCTGCGATCGCGATTCTCTTCAATTTTTTTTCAAAATCGAAGCAGAGCTTCTAGCATTCAATTTCTCATAACAATTTTTGAATTTTTTTTTATTTCTCTATTTTCATCATGCTAACGAACAAATATGAAAACATTCTTTGTCAAACGATTACGATTGCTCTCGTGCTGCTTCTTAAAATGAAGACAAAGCAAATTTCTGTTTTCTTTTCTCTCATCGCTTTTCTCTGCTTTTGTAAGAGAAATACTTCACTTCGTTCTTCTCAATTAATGACAAAAATATCTCGTTGAGTTGAGATGACATGAGAGAGAATTGTTGCTATTGCGAGAAAATCGACTAAATTTTACTTTTAATGATGTTTGATTCTAGACTGTAATTTAAGATTTGAGCAAAATTTACATATTTTTTTGATTTTGTTCAAACTCAGTTGCGTGTGCAAAACTTCGTGATTTTAATAATCTCATATCGAAATGCAACAGCATGATGCTGAGATTCGCACGAAATGTTGTTAATAAGAAACGCTCGTGATATATCACACGAGCGAGCTCAAGTCTCATTACTTAATATTTTGATTTTGACATTTTCGAATGTTTTGCACGCTCACATTCACTTGCAAGAATGATAAAAGAAACAACGTGATTGCACTGACTTTTCATGATGTGATATTGCATCGCGCTCTTTTCATTTCTTTCTTTGTCAAAAATTGCATCTGATTTGTTCTTGAATTTTGCGTTTTTCACATCTAAATTACGCGAGCGAAATTGAATCTGTCTCAAAGTGTTGATGAGATTCTCAACTCTCTTCGCGAAAAGCGACTCAATATAACGACTACTGTTTGCATTTGTTTGAATTGTATTTTTGAGTTACGCATGCGATCTCATGCGATCAGAAAGTTGAGAAAAATGTTGATAATTAAACGATTCTGCATGCGATCAATAACATGTTCAAATAAAAAAGTGTGCTCTCATCAAATTCTTTGCGAGATAACGAGACGAATTTTTGATGAAGCGAAATGTTATATAAATGATCTTCTTTTCTTTTCGATTTATTATTCAAAGAAAAAGACACACGATCTTCGACTTTCACTTGTTGAAAAAATTGATATCTTGCGATCATAATCAGTGATTAAAACATTTATACTTCTTTAAACTCTCTCAATAAAGTCAATAAATCTTTTACTCTTCGAAATTTTTTGCTCTCAAAATTTTTCAAGTCTCAATTACTCATTCTCTACACGTCTCTACTCTCTTATTCAGAGTATTTTTCATTTACATACAAATTGATTCAATTTACATTTATGTTTACATCTACATTATTAGCATTTTTCGACTTTGAAAATCAGTTTTCACTCACTTCATTCTTTCATGTCGCAGAATTTTGCACTTTTTTCGATTTCAATATCGCGTCGTGATATCAGTCATTTGTCGCATTATTGAATGATATTGATTTCGAGTCTCACAATTTCGATGCGTCAAATGCTGACTTAATTGATGACGTTCTTGTTTCTGATGACAACGTGTATTTGAGAATCAAAAGTCAGTATTTCGACTGTACAAGCGATGAGTTTTTTAAACATAAAGTTTGTTAAGAACTTCTCTACACATCTCGAATCGAGTTCTCATTTCATCTTTCAGATATCTTCGAAGTGAATGAATACAACAATTCAAAGTAAAAAGACAAGACATTTATTACTTCTCGATCGCTTATCACTCTCAGTATATTCAAATTGTCTTGTTCATCGACTCTCTTTCTCAGCGATAGTACGAAGTCTATATCACATTTGAACAAACGACAAGCAAAATCACTGAATTTAAATTGCATTAAAAATATTGCAACTAATTCTAAATAATCAAATAAAAGTTTAGATTGATTCACACTAACATTCTCTCATTTCATAAACTCTCATTTCTGACACGTGTTGTAGATCATTCGATCACGATCAACACTTATGATAACATCGTAGATGTTTTCAAAATGAACGAGAATCTGACGCTTTTTGCTCTCAAGAGTATCAATTCTAATCACGTCATTTCAATCTCTCTTCTCGTAAATTCATTCGCACTCAAGCGCAAAGAGAATGCTGAAGACATCAATGAATCAGAGTCACTCTTTAAATGATGTCGACGACTCAAAATCGAACAGATGCAAATCATGAACGTGATTGTTATATTTATCAGTTGCGATCATCTTGAAATGAAAGTGTCAAAGTCTGAAATTTCTTCTTTTCAAAATCAAAAGCTTGCTGAGAACATCGTGTTACGTCTCGATGACAACATGAGTATGTCACACACAAGCAGCTCGAGCGAAAGTTTCGATGACAACATGAGTATGTCACACACAAGCAGCTCGAGCGAAAGTTTCGATGACATCAATGATGATCATCATGCAACTAGTGAAGAGAATGATATACAGAAAAAGTTATTCAAACGACGCAAATATAACTCGCAGACATTTGACACTGCGACGTAATTTCAATCTCGAACGCGAAAAACGAGCGCGAGAAGCTGCGAAAAGAAGAAACGACGCAGTCGCAATCTATTAGCAACGATGAGAAAGCAGCGTTTATCAATTTCTGTGAACGCGAATTGCACACGAAACGCACACTCTCACTTCGAAATTTCTAAGAATGTCGATCGAATTGAAAGCGTCATTTCATTCTTGATTCAGAAACACGCTCAGAAGCTGTCATTTATGATCGCTCAAGTCGTCTTCGAGATTATCGCAGACTCTTCAATAATCACTTCACAATTTGTGAGTAGAATGAGAATCATCGTTGACTTCGAAGATGAAGACGACGATGAATGTGCTGTCAATCAGAATAGAAAGAAAGCTTCTTGAATCAAAGTCGAAGATGACCGTCTGAGATCTCTGAAGAGCAAGAACTTCTCTTGAACGAAGATCGAGGAGCGGTTTCCTCAGAGAACGCCCCGCTCCTTGCGGCAGCAATGGTACAAGCTTCGGAAGAAATATTAACGGTGCAATATTATTGCAATACCGAAGGCCTGGGCGTACCGCGACCTCTATGGGTATAAGGTAGTGGAAGTCGTTTGTTCTGGTCAACTAG
The DNA here is from genome assembly GCA_032988195.1 of Arachnomyces sp. PD_36. Taxonomy (NCBI): domain Eukaryota; kingdom Fungi; phylum Ascomycota; class Eurotiomycetes; order Onygenales; family Arachnomycetaceae; genus Arachnomyces; species Arachnomyces sp. PD_36. The sequence goes on along the minus strand of JANTQE010000006.1, from coordinate 802,451 downwards.
CATGGGTGCTAGCCACGGAGTTCTCGATAGAGGGAGTAGAGAGTGTCGGCGGACGACGGCATAAGCTGCGGAGGCTTAAGTAACGGAGAGGCCTCTTGAAGAGAGTTCATAGTAACTGGCGGCACGCCCCCCAATGCAATGTATACCTCACAGTTTGGGTATAACGATTATATGAGGCCAGTTTTCATTGTAATCTTGTATATAGCTTCCTGGATCCACTCCGTACTCCTTCCAAACCCGAATCAAGTATAACTCGGAATCTCCGTCGCTCCGAAGTCATCTTACCTGTGATTGGCCATCATTGAGCACCCGCACGATGCTGCAGGTGATTCATAGTGCAATAGGTGATATCAATGCCAGGTTGTTGTATCATGTGGAGGTCGCCCAGCTGCGTTGTCTGATACTTTGCCGGAGTGGAGGGTGAATGCCGCTCTGTCAATTTGATAAGGCTGTCTGGTCTGGGGATCTTCTCGGGGAGATGATTGACTAAGCAAGGCCTGTCGGAAACAATAATATATGTACAGCTATGTCACGTTGAGACTTTCACGTGATCCAGTATTCTTTGGGATCCCCCTTATATGGTCATGTGACATTACAACTCGGCGCCCCACTAAACGATGACAGCAAGAAGTGCTCGCGGCCCGTCAACATTCAACTCTGCAATGCTCGCCTTTCTATGGCTTGACACATAACTATGTCATCGCAGCCTCCTGGATATCAACATATCACACCTCCTTCGAGTTTTCGAGACGCGCCTTTGACACCTCCACCAACGGATGAGAAGGGGTACACACAAGCACTCCGAGTTATCGCGCTTTTTAAGGATATCCGAGCTGGAAGACACATCAAGCGATATCCATGGACGGAATTTCGACTTAGTAAAGAAGATTACGACGAGGTAGAACGTCAGTTAAGTCGAGACGAGTCACTACTCGGATATGTTAAAGACAAGATAAGGTGAGTGTACCTTACGGAATGATAGAATAGCAACTGACGATGGAAATTGGACAGATTTGATTATGACCGGGAGAGCCGTCGAATGATTGTTCGTATGCCGAGTGGCGTTCACGAGCTCTTTATCGATGGTGTCGAGGACGCTATTCGAAGTCAGTTAAAGGAGATCCGCAGCGGATCGGATAGGGCAGCACTCTTTGCGCGAAAGGTGCGGCCAGCGCGGGGGACTGAGATCTCTTTTCCGGCCGGTGATATTCCGAAGTCAAAATACGAGCCTGATACGTCTTTCTGGCACGATAATGCACGATACCCGGGCGTTGTAATCGAAGTGGCATATTCACAGAAGAGGAAAAGATTGAATAGATTGGCCGAAAACTATCTCCTGGATTCAGATGCTAGTATACAGGTCGTTGTGGGTCTGGACATTGAATACGGTCAGAAGGGGTCGCGTAAGGCAACGTTGTCGATGTGGCGAACTTCTATTGCTAAGACTCTTGCTGAAGATGAGTTAATAGTGATTCAAGAGATTGCAGACGAGGCATGTACTCTTCAATTAAGGTTATGCTGCTATTAACTAATATTTTTCAAGGTATTTCGCGACGAGCAAGGGAACCCTACACGACACCCAGGCTTACGACTTCAACTAAGAGACTTTGCCTATGAGGAGCTTGCCGAAGATGAAATCGGAGAAGAGAAGCGAGAGCTAGTCGTCTCCACACAAGAGCTTTGCCAGTATCTTGCTGCGGCAGAAACTAAAGTACAACAGTTAAGCTCACTTGGCAAGCATTCAATCGCTCCCGGAGTCAAGAAGCGAAAGAGATCAGAGACACCTCCAGATCAAATTACTTCAGGCGATGAAGCGAGATATATCGAGCAAGAGGAGAGGACTGCAAAGCGTGTAGAGGGCGATGACTCTGACTATGAAGATACGTCAATCAAAAGCTTATCAGAGTAGTGTACCTTGAGAAGCTTTCTACCGATAACTTGCTATCGGAGATCTCGTTGAACAATAAACAATTCTCCATGTCTCTATTTACGTGGATAATCACTTAGGTACCATATTTGGCCAGAAACATTTATCAGCGGAATGAAAGGTCAGATCCCACTCAAGCTCGTCAACTGCGCTGGCATCCTTGGCGGCCGCCCTCAGTATCCTTCGCAACCTCAATTCAACTCAACTCTTCGGTCTCGAATCCATTTGCGTCCGTCATAGTATCCCGGTCCTGATCACCCCTCCCCCGGGACCTCCTGATCCACGCTGGCAGTCCCGTCGAGGGGCTGCGCCGTTTATAAGCTTGCTGGCAGATAAACCTTTGATCCATATCCTATCCACACGACCGGTCTAGATGAGCGCGCCATCCAAGTGCTTAATGTCCTCAGATGGCGCCTCCAGTCGGCTGGTGCCCATCAACTCATCTCTATTCAGGAACTTGTTGCAGACCGGGCACTGTACCTTCTCGCCGGCTCTCTTCTCTACAGGTTGTTTAGTTTCTCGTTCACTCCGCTCCGGTTTCAGCTGTCAGCGCCAACAGAAAGATTAGTCATCATCATGGACAAAGTTATTAGTCATCCCGCGCGAGGCACGTGCCCTACTCCAACGGACCTCTCTGAAGCTCTTCGAGACGGTTCCGGATTATACAGTAGGAGGCAGCCATGACTCTTAAGTCGCTTTGCAGTCTCTGTCTCATCAGCAACCGCTGATATGTTCGTCCCATCGCTCGACTGTATTTAAAATGGACTTCTGGCGGCGAGAAAAATTCTGTTATTTTGCTCTGGCGCTTTCAATCATCCACAACATCCGAGTCTAATAATTCATTGGCCTTATTCGAACTCCCCACAAGGTAGCAATCCGTAAGTCAATCTACCAGTGTCGTGTTCGCCTTGCCAGGGACAATAGTCCTTGCTCAGATTGGAGATGCAAAAGCTACAGACGCGTCTAGAAGACTATCACCGAGAATATTTTGTGGGTTCCTCGGGAAATGTCAAATAATGTGTAGGATGATATTATGTGTGCGCACATATCACGAATGGTAGAAGGTAAGTTCGGTTTGGCCTGATTCGGCCCGATATTCAGGGACAGAAATGGGTCCCGTGACCTTGTCCTTGGCATGGACGCTACCTCCAAAGATCTGTTAGCTTCCAAGTCCAAAATTTGGTACAAAAAATCAAGCCTCATGAACTTTTTCAAAGCGCTTGCATCTGTATGTACGAGTAGGATGAACCCTTCGTCTCTTAGTAGAAGAATAAAATGATTGGTCTCTTCGAGCGTCAATAGAAACGCGTTCTCACATAAGTTAGTCTCACTTTTCCAGCACCTGCCCCTCTTTCTTTCAAAGGCGCTCCATCAGCATTTCCAGAGCATTTTCCAGTTCCCGTGCTATTGACAGTTTTCTTGTAGAAACAATTACATAACTCATTTTTCTCACGATCTTCTCATGATGAAATCTCTTTCTTATGCGACAAGCGTTATTGCTGTCATTCAACTGACGAGAAGCATCGTGCAAATTTGTGAAGATTATATAAGCAAAGTTAAGATCGCGAAGCAAGATATTCATCGTCTGCAGAAGAAGATTAGTGATCTTAGAGAAGTTTTTAAAATGCTTGATAAACTTCTTCGTGAACTCGATAGCACAAAACTTGTCGTTTTTCGTGCAGTATTCGACGATGTCACAAAATGCTCTTCAAATCTCACAATCTTGAAAGAGAAGATCGATTCGAAAACAACACAGAATTCAATGAAAAGATGAGAACTTAAAGCTCTCAAATGATCTCTGCAACGCACAGAGATAGAAACAGTGATCAGTGACATTGAGAAATACAAATCATTGTTCAGTCTTGCGTTGCAAGTTGATGAGATGTATGTTGCATAATTTAAGTTTTATGAATGAAAATAACTAAGTTTCATATTCACACAGAAAGATCATCAGCATTATCGATCGAAAAATTGATCTAGACAGATTACAAATCGCAAAAAAGACAGAATTTAATTTTTACGAAAATCAGCACGTTGAATGTTTTTCAAAAACTCGAATTGAGTTGCTTCGCGAAATTGAAAAGTGAACGAAATCATCACACGAAAGATGTATATTTTGATTGAGTGACATGACAGAAATCGAAAAATCAACAGTTTTTTAAACAGTCACAAGTCGTTTAAATGAGAAAGAATCACTTGAAGCGAGCTTCTTTTTCAAGAGAAATGAAGCGAATCGAGAGAATGTTAAAAGACTTTTTTCAACGCTTATACAACAATTAGTGATCAGTATATCTCAACTGATTTTTAACATTTGAAAAACGATTGAGAATGATCTCAATATCTCGAAAAAGATGCTCAGAGAACAATTTGAAAAACTCATTGTTCAGTCACTTCTTGCAATAAAACAGATTCATACTACAATTATAATGATTGTGATTGATGCATTGAATGAATGCGATCAAAAAAACGACATAAAAGTTATTTTTCGACTCTTGTTACAAGTTCAAAAGTCAAATTCAGTGCAGCTACGATTTCTGTTGACAAGTAAATCTGAGTTATTAATTAGACTAAGCTTCAAGCGCATCATAAATGATTTTCAAGATTTCGTTTTTCATGAGATTTTCAAGTCAGTGATAAAGCACGACATATCATTGTATTTTGAGAATAAGTTCTCACAATTGAGAGAGAAGCGCTCATTTTCATCAAACTGATCTGAGAATGAGATTATTGAAATTTTGATTGAAAGAGCAATGTCACTGTTCATTTCTGCTGTTATCTTGTATCGATTTATCAGTGATGAGAAATGAAATTCAGACAAACGATTTAAAACAATTCTTGTAAACAAGATCATTTACGTGTTCAAAATGAACAGCACATATATGTCAGTGCTAAATCAACTTCTTATAAATCAAAATGAATGAGAATCACAACAATTGATTTAAAAATTTAAAAAAATAATTGACGTTATCATTTTTCTTGTTATTTCGCTCTTGATTAATGCTCTCGCTCAACTTCTGAATATGAAAACAGACAATGTGAACAATCAATTAAATTTACTTTACTCAGTTCTCAATATTTTCAACAATCTGAATACATCGATCAGATTTTTTTATTTATCGTTCAGAGATTTTCTTCTAAATATCAAAACAAAAGAGACAAAAAAAGCAAGCAATTCTGAATAAATGAGAAAGAGATTTATAAAAATCTCATCGTACAATGTTTAAAAGTCATGCGACATAGTTTCAAAAAGAATATTTGCAACTTATTAAATAATGATACAAAACGCAGTCAGATTGATATATATTTTATTAATTATTATCTGTCATCGAAACTGCGATATGTTTGTCGTTATTGAGCATAGCATCTGATAAAAAGCGAAAATCGTGTTAGTGTGCTAAATGATGCTCTTTTGTTTTAAAAAAGCATTTTTTTCATTAAATGAAAGCAATAAGCATACTGAGTGTTGTGTTCGAAGTCGTGAGAGTAATTGACAAAGTGCAGAAACTCGCACAAGTAAGTTTTTATAAAAAGCTTGATGATTATGAATACTAAAAAATATAAAATGATAAATATTCTAAAATATCACAATTTTTTCATGATGTTCGATGATTTATTTCTAGAACTTAACAAATAACTAATATCGCATCACTTCAAGTTTATAATTCAGAACTTATATTTGCTTCAAGAGAGTTAACAATTAAAAAAATATTCATCAAAAAGATTTCTAGCTGATTATGTTAATTATTAAAAGTTGAGAAATTCTGAAGTGCAGAATTACAGACTTTTGAGAATTATTTTAATACAATGCTGTTTTTAATCTTCTCATTGAATGATGAACTGCTAACGTTTGACTTTAATGATAATATCGTCAAGCTTTGAAATCTCATCATCGACGAATTGCATCAAACTTTTGAAAATTATTTCAATTCAATCGAATTCGTTATTTTCTTGTTAAATGATCAATTATTGATGTTTAACTTTTACGACATTATCGTCAAACTTTGAGATCTCATTATCGACGAATTGCATCAGACTTTTGAAAATTATTTTAATTTAATCAAGTTCGTTGTTTTCTCGTCAAATGATTAATTATTGACGTTTGACTTTAACGACATCATCATCAAACTTTAAAATTTCATTATTAACGAGTTGCATCAAACTCTCAAGAGTTATCTTAATTTAATCAAGTTCGTTGTTTTCTCATTAAATGATTAATTATTGACGTTTAATTTTAACGATCACATCGTCAAGCTTTGAAATTTCATCATCGACAAATTGCATCAAACTCTCAAGAATCATTTTTATTAAGTTAAGTTCGTTGTTTTCTCGTTAAATGATTAATTATTGATGTTCGACTTTGACGACAACATTATCAAATTTTGAAATTTTATTATAAGCGAGTTGCATCAAACTCTCAAAAGTCATTTTAATTCAATCAAATTCGTTGTTTTCTCATCAAATGATTAATTATTGACATTTGATTTTAACAATTTCATTGTCAAGCTTTGAGATCTCATCATTAACAAATTACATCAAACTCTTGAGAGTTATTTTTATTGAGTTGAGTTCGTTGTCTTCTCGTTAAATAATCAATTACTGACGTTAAATTTTGATGACAACATTGTCAAGCTTTGAAATTTTATCATTAACGAGTTACATCAAACTCTTAAGAGTTATTCTTATTAAGTCGAATTCGTTGTTTTTTTGTCAAATAATCAATTACTAACGTTTGATTTTTATGACAACATCATTAAACTCTGAGATTTCATCATTGACAAGTTGCATCAGACTTTCGAAAATTGTTTTAATTTAATCAAGTTCGTTGTTTTCTTGTCAAATGATCAATTACTGACGTTTGATTTTGATAACATCATCATTAAGCTTTAAGATTTCATCATCGACAAGTTGCATCAAACTTTTGAAAATTATTTTAATTTAATTAAATTCGTTGTTTTCTCGTTAAATAATCAACTACTGACGTTTGACTTTAACAACATCATCATCAAGTTTTGAGATTTTATTACGAACAAATTGTATCAGACTCTCAAAAGTTATTTTAATTTAATTGAGTTCGTTGTTTTCTCGTTAAATGATTAATTACTGACATTCAACTCTTATGACAATATCGTTAAACTTTGAGATTTCATTATTAACAAGTTGCATCAGACTCTTGAGAGTCATTTTGATTCAATCAAGTTTGTTGTTTTCTCATCAAATAATCAACTATTAACATTCATCTTTGATGACATCATTGTTAAGTTTTGAAATTTTATCACGAACGAGTTGCATCAAACTCTCGAGAATCATTCTTATTAAATCAAGTTCGTTGTTTTCTCGTCAAATGATCAATTATTGATGTTCAATTTCGACTCTTATAATATCATCGTCAAGCGTTGAAATCTTATCATTGATGAGCTGCATCAGATTCTCGAGAGTCATTCTCATTGAGTTTGATCAGAAATTAATGTTGAGATATTTATACTAGAAAATCAGTGAATATGTCTTCAAAGTGAAAAAATGTTGTGACTTTCTCTTGAGTATTGTTTCAAGTATTTGACAATGATAAATGATGTTGTCGCTTTTGATCATGTATTTGAAAGAGTTTCTTTTATCTCGTGTTTTAATAAATGCATTTAAAACATATTATCACACTCTCTTATATATTCTAATCTCTTTTTAAAAGAAGAGTCTGAGAAGTCTGAGAAATTTATATTTTCACTTCTCACTAGCAGAATACATGAGATACTTTTATCAGCTTTCATATTTTGTTGTTATCTTCTCACTTTGTTAAATAAGCGATCGCTTGTCTCGTGAAACATGTGCTTTCAAAAGCGATTATCATATTTTGAATTACATACACTTCACTTGAACGAAGATCGAGAAACGATTTTCTGAGAGAACAGTGAGCTTCTTGCGACAGTAATGATACAAGCTTCAAAGAAAACAGTTATCTTTCAAATCAACACAAGAAAATTGAAAAGAAAATTAAGCATTGTAATTGATGTTTTTTATGTAATATCGAAGTGATGTAAAGCAATCAAGCTTCGCGCTCTGTGTAAATATTAATTTTTGAAAAAACTTTATTGTTGATAATGATGTTCTTATTTATTGTGTCATTGACGTGAAAACATCAATTGCGTTTAAAATTAAGAGTCGTCGCTAAATACAATTTGTGTATCATTGCTAGCAGTTAACATATTTTACGTAGTTTGTTTTTTGATGAGCTTGAGAACGACTTTTTGAATACGAAATTATATTCGAATTGCAAGTCATTGAATGAAGTCGAAAAGCTTTACAATAACGATGTGTTTGATGATTATCAAAAATTGAATTTGAAGAATAACAAAAATAGATATCTTCGTAACTTCAATTTGATAAATCAATTCTGATAAAATGCAAATACGTTTATAATTATTGATAATAAATTTATCACAAACACGTTTCTCGAACGTGAACAGAATCTGAGTCAGAGTCAAAACGAGAAAATACTCTTGTTCATAATTAGTTCATAGCATGATAACGATGATGTCGATAGTTGTGTCGAAATAAATAACAAAACAGTTAAAAATTACTCAACTCATACTGCTCACACGACTCATACTGCAATCATAAAAAGCTCGTTTTCTCGCAAATTTTTTTTGAATCATGATGACAATAATCAAACTCGTCATTTATTTGACATTGAGACGTGTCACATTCTTAATTATCATTTTGATGACACACAACGTAATGTCGTCTGAGAGCATCGTGATCTCTTTGTGAGTGAAAAAACATGTGATTTTCACTTACTACTACATTTGTCAAGATATGAGCATTTCAAGCAGAAATCGAGATCACGTAAAAAAAAAAAGAAAAGAGTTGAATGCAGCATTGTAAAATGAACTGATTGATTTTTTATTAATATTAGATATTTCTTATTGACGATAGTTAATTGAAATGTTATTTTTTTTTTTCTTTTTAACTTTAGTTTCTTTCATGCTCTCGAATCATAAATCTTGCACGCACATAAAAATTGATAACAACAGACACTCAATCAAGAAGATAAATTTAAACTTCGTTAAAACAATGCAAACAGAATAATTTTGTAATTCTTGTAGCTCAATTAATGTTCGTCGTAACTTTTGTTGAAAAAAATCATTATATGTATTTATGCGAGATTAAGATAATCTTCAACAAGATTGTTCGTGTTTTATGAACATTAATTAAATCATAATCAGCGTTCATATCAGCAAAGAGTTGTTGACGCATAAATTTAAAAAAAATGAGTTGAGTGATGCGATGACTCTGAATTTTATGATCATGTATATTTGAGTAATTTTCATTCAATAAGCTCTCTCTCATCAAATCAAAAAAATAGCGTTGAGTCAAATTTTTTAATTTGTTCAAATCTCGTTTCATCAACTCTCTCTTCACGCTCTCGTTCGATTATTCACAATTAGCAAAAGTGTTCAAAACTTTATTTGATCGTATACGCATCAGTTCAGAATTTCTAACACTACATTTAATCAAAACAAAATCTTTTCGATTTTTTCGAAACTTGTGTGCTTTTTCGCGTAACTGATAATTTTGTGTTGTTCATAATCTTAGACATTCTTGATGAATGAATGAAGTGAAAAAACATAAACAAGATATTTTTGAGCATATAATTGATCTTGCTTCTAACAAACTGTGTGTCTCGATATTTCTTTTTAACTACGTTGAAAATGTTTGTCAGATCAGTCGAATTGAACATTGAGTCAATTGTCAACTCACTCAGTTTATGATCACTCTCTCATTCAAATGCAAATTGATTTTGACGTCGTCTACTCTTCTTTTTTAATTTTATTAAGTCATTGCGACGTTTTGTGTCTGCAAGTCGACATGACTTTTGTGTAAAAAAGTTTGTCACTTTATTGTGAGAAGTGTTTACACTCACAACATTGATTGTATGTTGAGAATGATAAATTTTGAGCTTTCGTGCAATTTTTCGTATTTTTTTTTAATTTCGTGATTGCGTTTTATTTATCGTTTCAATTCGTTCTGCTCGTTGTGATCTCGTTATTAAAGACGCAATTTGATAAGCGTTAGAAGCGTTTCGAACGCGTTTTTTGCTTTTAATGTATAAACTTCATAGTTTCTTGCATCTCTTTTAAAGCACATTGTATTTTTAGTTGTAGTATATTCTTTTTATCTCTCAGTATTTTTTCTGCTTTTTCGTGTACTGATCTTTCTTCAAAGATACAAAATTCACTAAGTTCGACACAAAATCGTTTATTGATTGTTTAATAATCGTGTCTCTCAACATACGTTCTGCAAGTTTTCGTTGTTTGAAAGAAATGCGTGTAAAAATCATCACAGTAAAATCATCAAAAAATTTAGTTTTGAATCAATTTTTAACATCTTCAAAGTCAATAAGAATTTGATTGATTCAATCTCGTAAACTCTTCTTAAAGAAGAAGAGAATTAGTGTGATTCGATTCAATGTGTTCTTCACACTTAATTTTATTAGCTTGAAGATATCGATTTCATAATTTATAATAAGTTAATTGAATTTTTCTTTTTTACTTTCTGCTGTCTTCTTGATCTTATTGTATTCTTAGTTTGAATTCTTTTTTTAAAGCGATGTCATCGTCGAGCTGCTGTCAAGCGTTAATCATTTTTTAAAATGTGAATGAGAGCTCTCTAGTAATCTAAAATTGATAAAATTCAGCAACGACGAAAGAGAGTACGTGTTTTCAATGATAAAAAACATTGCAAGAAAAGTTTGTGAAAAGAGTAAGCGCTATGATGATGAGAAAAATCATGTCAAAAATAAAAAAAAAATTGAGCGACAAACACACACACGCACATAAGTAAACAACAAGAATGACGTTGCTGAAATAGTCTTTTCAAAATTTGTTATAACAAAAATACTGTCAAGCTTATGAGAAACTAATACAGAGTTAATAAGTAACTTATTTTCGTCTTTTGATCTCATGCATATATATAGAGAATAATAATAGTAATAATAACACAGACGTGAGTCAGCTCAAAACACGAAAAAAAATAAAAAAATCAATTTACTTTGCTTTGAAATTCAAATCAGTTTCGCTTTTTTTTGTATTTCTCTCAACAATATGTCTGAAATCGATCTCACGCTCATTGCTTTTATAATTAAAAGCGATAATGATTTTGCTAATGATGCAATACGTTTATTCTCAAACAAAAATCGTTTTGTGTACTCTCAGCTTAACGTCTTCGATGATGAATTCGTAAGCGTTGATCTCGAGAGTTGAGAATGTACATTGATTACACAATTCGCAGAATTTAAATTTCATTTAAGATTCGATGATGATATCAGAGATTTTTTTCAAGATTGAAAATTCAATATTGACAATAAAAAGCAAATTATGTGTGATGTTTTACTTGATATACATGATAAGATTCGACGCATCAATAAAAAAATAAGCGCGAAACACTTTTGTATCTATTTCAATTTCGAGATTAAAATACTCGTTTTTGAAAACGAATGACAACATGATACTCTGTTACGCATTTAAGATGTACAAGAAAAAAAAAAATTTTATAACTAATAAGAAATGAAGCTCGAACTCTCAATGTTGTAGAAATGATCATTATTGTTATGATTGATCTTGAATTCTTGCTTTATCATCTCACTTTTAGTGATATAGAGAAACTTCAGTATCAAACGAAATGACAAATTTTTGTTTAAAAATACAAAAATGTCATTTTTGAACTTGAATGACTTACTTTATTTTTTGCGACAAATATTAGATCATCGTCGTGTCGCATAAAAATGCGTGATAAGTACGACATGTTTAAAAAAATTAATCAAGAAAAATATGAAATAGTTCGAAGAGCTGTTAAATCTCGCATTAAGATTATATACGTTGTAAAACAGTTCTTCAAGATTAAAAAAAACGTGCGAGAAACTCGAAATCTCTCGAAAGTTGTTTTTTTTCAAAAAGTTTCACATGTAAGAGCTCACTGAATGATGATTTCGACTTTCAGACTTCAGTTAACAAATCTTAAACAAACATTGTGAAATTTGTGAATTTGATTGTAAATCAAGTGAGACTCGCGCTAATCATGAAATTCATGTCATTGAGTAATCTCAAACAAAAACATCGACAAAAGAGAATTTCTCGCGCGAATTTGAAAGCTATTGTTCGACAAATTTTACAAGCAATTGCATATTTACATCATGTCAAGCACGTTTATCGAGACATCAAATCAGAGAATATTCTTCTCAAGAGAGATTTTCTTATTAAGAAAATCTTTGATTTTAATTTAACTATGAGAGACGACTTTCTGACAATCGAATGCGAAACGAAAAAGTATGCAGTATTAAAGATATTCAGCGATCAATATAATAAAAATGTCAACATTTGATCAATCAATGTAATTGTTTTTAATGTGATCGAAGATCTTTTGAAAGAGATTGACAGCTTCACACAAAAAGACTGAACTGCAAAGATCGACGACAAGATAGCTGTAACGTGCATCAAAAAAAATAATTTCTTTTTTCAGCTTTTGAATGAGATGATTCATATAAATCTCAAAGTTAAATCTTCAACAAAAATTTACTTATTCAATTCTCGTCTTAAACTTCACTTCAAAGATAACGAATTTCATTTTAAAAGTCAAACTTGCGAAATGAGATGTGATTTGATTATCGTAACATTCAAATCATCATCAGAGTTTGTTCGTGATAGCTCTTTACTTACAATTATACAAGATAGCAGCTTTTTTAGCGTGTTTTTTTTTAAACAAACAGTTTGCAATCTCGTCATATCGCTCTTCGAAAACTCATTATTAAAATCAGTGAAAACTGATCTTTGTTTCGAGCTTAAGTTCAAAGAAAATTTGCAAAGAACGTCAATTTTTAAAGACAAACTCGACGAGCAATCAAAAATATCACATGAAATAAAACGTTTCAGCAATCATTTTCATCAAACATTCAACGTCTCGACTTTCAAATTGATTCAAAATGAACAGATTTTCATAAAGTGTTTTGTCAATAATTACATCATTCACATTCGAAACTCTGACAGCAAAATATGTCTCAATGACTTAGCAAGATTGAAAAAGCGTTTCAAAAATTGAGTCGACAAAAAGCTTGAGAATATTTTTATAAAATTAAAAAATGTCTGTCAATACAAAATGCTGATTAACTACAACATTGCTACTCTTTACATTAAATGATTCAGTTTAGTTACTACATTACGAAAATTTATCAATATGCAAAAGTCATCGAAAGTTTATAAGCGCGAAAGTCATACATTTCATTCAATCATTGTTGACGTGATTGTGATGTATATTTGTTTTAATTAAAAATTTATAAATGCATCGCATCTGATCAAGACTGTCGAATTACGTCGAAATATTTTACAAAAAACACTAGTCGATTGTCATGTTAACAAGATTGTGAATATTCAAGAGAATCTCAATTTTCAAGAAACATATGTGAGATACAATAATGTCTCAGATCTTTGTCAATATTTAAAACTGAATTAATCAGCGAGCATTGAAAAATCACACGATTTGAAAAAAAATAAAGACAATGAAAGAGATAATATAAAAAATTTGAAGTCAATGAATAGATTCATTGTCACAAAATTATCGCAATTCAACAAGTTTTATCTTGTCAAAGATCATTTTCACTTACAATCTATTCAGTCGAATTTAGAGTCATTTGAAATGCTTTCAATTTTCTCTCATGAATATAAGTATGTCGAAGATTTTTTTAATTTTTTATAACAAAGAGACATCTTTCATTGTTCGTCTTTGAAATGCTCGAAGTTTGATTTTATTTTCAATTAATTAAAAACTTTCTTATGAAGCGTTTATCTGCATTTAAAGACGTTCATAATTTTATTCTTGAGTTATGCTTCACATGAATAATCAATGCAGATTATATTGCATACGTATTTTAAGACAACGAAATCTACAACGTCACTCTCAGATTTTGTGTGACTTAATATTTAATTCTATCATAATATCAACACAAATGTGAATATGAAACTTTGAAGTTGTCACAAATCGTACGATAATCGAGTCGTTAAATACTCAGAGAAAAATGAACGTTTTTTTAATACAAACATACTCATATTTCAACTTGACGCGAATTATATTTGAGAAGATTTGCGTAATTATCGCGACAATCAGACAATGAAATTTAGCTTGAGAGTTTTTTTTTTTGCGACATTTAACGACATTCTCAAGATTCATATTCTGAAAACTCTCATAGATGAAATTGAGTGAAAGTTTAGTCGAAAATTTGTTTTTTTTAATTAAAATCGCGACTCAATCTGATTTCAGATTGTGAGAACTTGATTCAAGAATTTCATACGTATTAAAAAAACAAGCAGTCTTCATTAACTACTTTGACGAGTTATAAACACTTTAAGCAGAAACGAAGATCACACATGAACGATAAATGCAAAATTGTAAAATCAATTGATTAATCTAAAACTTATTTCAAAAGCGATTACAATTTGTATTTTGAAAAAACTACTTCTGAGAAACTCAAAGCAACATAACAAAGAATCATAAAAAACGACATTTTCATGACAAGTTTTTTTCATGAGAGAACATTATGAGTGATTTTAATCAATTTGATCAATATATTACATGATTCAAGCAAATTTTCATTTTTCATTGACGCAAGTAAATGTTGACGCGCATACTTTGATTAATTTTTACATATTTCAGTTTTTGAGATCATTGTTCTGCGCAGTCAACATACTCAAATATCAAAGTGCGAGCATGATCATCAGTCGTTTGTTGTTAAAATTTTCTCGTGCGCTTCACAAAATTGATTGAGCGAGATTCAAATTGTCATCATCATCTTGACGTCTTACAAAGATTAATTTTAAATTTGTCATAATATAATCATATCGAGAATGATGCTGCTTCATATAAAAATTGAGCTGCAATAAAATTTGATGAAACTTTTGATAATTTATTGACAAAGAGCTGCTTCGCAAATTGCTCATTCATTTTCAAAATGACTTTATCTCGTCAGATGCGCGATTTCAACTCATTGTAGCAAGTATCGTCTCATCAAAGAATGTTGCATCAGACTTGTAGTTATTGATAATTCTAGCATCTTCATTCTCATTGTATGATACTCTCGTAAGCACTTGTTTTTGAAGTTGATTTTTGAATTGATTAAACGTTGCTTGTAAAGCATGTCTGATTTAATTCTTAAATTGTGTCACAATAAGAACTTTGAGTTGATTTTTCGAACTGACGATTGAATTTAACGAAGTTATTGACTCATTCAAAAGAAAGATATTATCAAGCAACTGACGATAACAAGTCGTAATATACTGTAAAGTAAACTCTGATCAAATATTAAAAGAGTGAATGTTCTCTCAGCTGTAAACAGTATTTGTTATATTTGAATCAGAATTGAGCGAGACGTTGATTCGCATTGATAAAAAATCGTTCTTCAAAAAAGCAACAAGAGTATCTAACATTGATTATTCGCAATTTAAGACGTTTCTTATCATGCATAATGATTTAAAATCAAGAAATTTCATGATCACTTCTGAAAAAAAAGTGATATTACTGAATTTTGATTAAGTCAAAACATACGATGAAGACATTATAATTACTCAACAATAAAAATGACTTCGCGAAAACGTGCAAATTATGCAAAATTTTGAGTGTTTACTCGTAAGTTTCACTTATTTAAAAATATCATTATACTCGACTCACTTATGAATACTAGAAAATGAATGTTGTTGAGAGTCGCTTGAATCATTTATATCTTTACTTTTGTATTTAAACTTGAGACAATACTTTTTTATCTCAAGCTTCGTCAAATCACGAGAGATAATAGATTGAAGACTCGACATAAAATTGTTCAAATGAAGAACGTATCAATACAAAAAAGACGTTGTTATCAATGTTACTTTAAGTGATTTAAAATGAGAGCGCATGATAACTAATGATAGCTCATTAATATTGAGAAAGAGTGAGAGTACGTCTCGCAATTTAAATAAAATGTTTATAATGTGTTCACAATAGTAAAAAACTGTGTTTTCGTACGTTATACAATTCATCATTTTGTATGAATAAAATCTCTTGTTTTCGCTTTGCTTCAACTTTGACTGCGATTTTTTTCACTTAAATTGCAATCTCAATCAAAGCTCTTCTTCGTCTCATGTTATGAGTTAGAGAAAGAAACAGCAACACACGCAATTAAAACTTTTGCAAAAAACACAATCAATAATTCAATATTTCTAATAACTTTGAAATAGCAGTAAATATTATTTCATTAAAAATGATTTTGAGTCTCGATATCGAAGAACTCTATCATCGTGAATGCTTCGACGAGAATTTGATATGAAAATTTTATGCACGACGAAAACATAAACGATTTTCATTGACTACGAATTTGAGATATAGACATTTCAAGCACAAGTCAAAATCACGCAAGAAAATTGAGAAAAGTGTTGAATGTAGAATTGTGAAGCGAACTGATTAATTCTTTATTAATGTATTTTTTATTCACTTCGCTTTTTATCGACAAAACATGAAGCTGAGTCTGAGTCGATCAATTATTAAGAATGAAATTCAATTATCGTTATTAAAGAGTTGAAGAAAGTGTCAAACTTAGCATTGTAAAAATTGAATGTGCGATAATTTGAAATTTTTACAAAAATTATTGTTCGTCATGATTGTGAGTTAATTAAAGATGTTAGTAAGCACATCGAAAAAAAATAAAAAATATATCTGTACAGTCGCTTCGTTTGAAACTGTAAGTAGTATCAAAAGAAAAAAGTGATACAGTAAATAACATTCGACTTTCACAAAGTTCTTTTTCAACAGATAATCATTTAAACACGTGATGAACGAAATGTTCATATTATAAAAAAAAACGCACAAGCTGATATGTACGTCATAGAAATCGAAAAAACTTTTGTAACAAGTGATTGAATTGCACGTGATGCTTTACAATATGACAAATATTAACAAATGTGTTATTTTATTATTGTCGCTCTAATATCTTTCTTTTCATTACAGTTAGAATTGAGAAAAAAATAATTAAAATTTTCACGATGTAAACATAACAATTACAATGATGCTTAACGCGTTGATACTCAATATATGAATATAAAACTGAAAAAGATGTTCGTTAATTATGAGAGATTTTTTGTTGTATCACATAACATTTATTAAATTCGCATCATCTTTTTATCATTCAAAAACAAATGCGAGTTTCTTTCTTTCTTGCGCTTTTAAATTAAATTTGTCTTGCTATTCGACACACACTATTTCAAAATACATTCAATAAGTTTTTTAAGACTCTCGTTCGTGATAACGATGTGACTGAAACTTATTAACTCATTTTCAGTATTCGTCGTTCTTTTCATATAACTTCACAAAGTTTTTGATTTTTAGATATTCGCATTGTTTTTTATTATTTTTCGAGCACACTCTTCACAGACTTCATCATTAAAGCATTTAAATTTGATCTGTCTACAATCTGAAGCTTCAAGATATTTTTTTGCGTTAGAAATCTTTGACAAAATTGATGAAAATTAAACATCACGAAGTATCACATCTGCAAATTTATTATTATTTGAGACTTGTTGATATACAGCATGATCAGAAACGAGCATGACAAGAAAACATTGAAAAAAAAAGTTGAAAAATTGATAAAACGTTTCACTATTTTATGTATAATGTATGAAATGCTGATTCTTGTCTAAATAACGAGCAACGATGAGATAGAAATAACATTAAAAAAAACAATAAAAAAAAACGATTTTAAATATGAAAAATTCTCAAACGTCTGCGCAATTGTGATTGATAAGAGCAGTGAGTTAAAACTTATGTAAATAATTGAAAACAGCAAAGCTCGTGAGATCGTTCATACAAATTTTAAAAAATCTGACTTTGTCAAGATGAATATAACAAATAATCAATCGTATATGCTATACGAACGACTCATAATACTATACATTTGCTCTCGATCAATTTAAAAATCGAGACGTTGTTTTTCACTTTTCATAGCATATATGATTAAACGTTGACACATTTTTCATGATATTTCAATAAACGATGATTCGTTTACGTTGTTTGAAATTTTTATTGTTAAAAGTTTGTATTTTTCGTGATATGTTTTCAAAACATTGAACAAATCGTCATATTGTAGATTTGTACAATAAAGAAATGCATTTTGCTCATGTGTGAGTTTCTGATTTATTGAAATATTAGCTCGCGTCATTTTTAAAAATAATGTATTACAAACTTTGAGCAAATAAAGATTGCATAAAATAAAGATAACGACAGTTGTCATTAAAGTTTTGTTCAACAACAGTTAACTTAAAAAATCTTTTCACAGTAAAATTTAAACTCAAACGACATGACTCATAGCTTTCAAGATTAAGAAAATGCTCGAAAACATTATCGAAGCTTGTTTGAACACATTGTGTTGATGATAAAGTCAATACAACAGTAAAAAACAAGTGATCGCTTGCATTTTGAATGTTCGCGTACGTTTAACGCGCGTGATTTTTTCGTTATTTCATTTCATCTTAACTCTTTGTGTTCTTCTTAAAGTCACTTCAAATGAACTTTAAACGATTATTTCTCAAAATATTTTGATCGTTTATTGTTAAAGTACAACTTGTTTTCAGTTGTCTTACTTTCTCATCGATCTTAATAAGAAATTTATCAACTGCAGTGTTTGAATGTCTTGAAATCAAGCGACTCACATTCGAAACTAATTGATGATTCATGACTAAAAGAATGAAGAGAATATCGTGAATAAAAATTGATAAAAATGAGCGATATAATGCAGTATACAAACGAGATGAAATAAAATGAAATGAAATGAAATGAAATGAAATAAAATGAAATGATAATGAAAGAAATAAAATAAAATGAACAATATGAAACGAAAAACAAAACAATTTCTCTCAAATCTTGATGTTAGCACATGACTCAAAAATGTGTCACATCTTGATTAAAAATAAAGAGTATCGTCTTATCTCATTTCATTTCATTTCATTTCATCTTATTTCATTTCATTTTATTTCATTTCATTTTATCTCATTTCATCTCATTTCATTTCATTTCATTTCATTCAATTTCATTTCATTTCATTTCATTTCATTTCATTTCATTTCATTTCATTTCATTTTATTTCATTTCATTTCATTTCATTTCATTTCATTTCATTTCATCTCATTTCATCTCATCTCATTTTATTTCATTAAAAACAGTGAAAATTTAACATGACTGTTATGTGTATCGCACTCATTTCTACTTAAATTTCTTTTCAATTGTTGTCTTTATCAAGTCTCAAAAATAATGAAGTTAGTATTTAATTTATTTTTTTAAGCGTTTGTCACTTGATCAATGACTTGTTCTCATAAACATCATCGACATTCAGATATTGCAGAATCTCAATTTCAAATTTACGCATAAAGATAATTATACAAAATTAATATTGACAACTGCGATTTATGCTATCATAATGTTTCGCATGATTTAAATCAATATAAACAACACATTTTGCATTTGAATAAATGCGATTCGACACGACTCATTAATGAATACGTTGAGTTCAATATAACAGCATATAAGAAAGCGAAATTGCTCTTGAATGAAACAAACATGTTCACGCACTTTAAACTTTACAAAGTCAATTCTTCTTTTTAATTTTTTAGTTAGCATTGCAATCTTAGTTTATCACAATGAACAGCAAGTCAATCGCTTTTTTATTCTCTTAAACTGAGTCATTCTTGATCAACGTCGCGAGTTCTTTGCGTCTCAAAACACAAGTGTCTTCTGACATTAACTCTTCTCAAGCTCTCGTAACAAAACTTTCAAAAGTGAAAATCAACACTGAAATTATTGATGAAGCGTTTATTGTCTCGAATTCTCATGCTAGATCGCGCTCGAGTACTTTTGAAAATTCACGACAACTTTTGATTCAAGCGTCTTTCAATAGTTCTAGTCGCAATGATAGACAAAATTCAAAGATTAATGTAAACAACGAATCAAAATCGATTGAAAATTCTAAGAATAATAAGCGTGAAGAGTATGCATTTAATCGCTTTAAATTTTCGTATTCTCACTGTCACTAGACTCGCATTTGATGATGTGCAAGATGATGTCGTTGATATCATTAAAATTAAATTCAAACAGCTATGTGACACATTGCGACAAGTCAATCTTAATTACAAACTTGACTCATTGAGTCAACATCAGAACAAGCAAAGAGAAAGTAAAAAGTTATTCAACACTTATAAATCTTTCTCGTTATCATATGATTTTGATTTGATGAGCGAAGAGAATGATGATATTGATTCAACGTTTAAATAATGTTAAAAAAGTCGTTTCTGTTTCAAGATACTGTGTTTGTTATTGTTAACATTGATCTCTTATTCGCTCTTTTTGTATGAACTTGAAATGTCTTTTGAACGTATATTCTTTTTAATATTTTACTACGAAGTTGATTTGAATCTCGTAAATTTCATCTCTAGTCTCACATCATGAGAAATCTAGAAAATAAATCGTAAATGTCGTAAAATTATCTGTCAATAATCTTATTAAATGAGCAGTCTCTCTCAACGAGACTGTTAACATGAGTCAAAGAATCAAAAGATTAAAAAAATATAAAATCAATTGTTATCTCACTTAATCATCGTTTTTTCTTCTTCACAAAATGTATTTCAGCATTATAGTTTTTCACTGTCATAACTTCATTATGACAACTTGATCAACTCAAATTGAGACGAAAACTCTAAAGCTAGACTGAGAGACAAAAAACAACTTTGAGAGTAACAGAAGCGATGATGATATAACTTTAATTTTAAATGCATTGTTTTCTTTCTTTTATTCATTGCGACTGATAGATGAACGCAGATAAGAACTATTTTTAAAAACAACAACATCATATCTTTTTTATATTCGAGAAACAATTCTTTTTCAACTCTTGCAGCTCAATCGCATTGTATTTTTCGATATCAACGACATCAACTTGAGAATCGACGATCTACAAGTTTATACGTTGCGAAAAAAATGCGATAAAAAATGCTATTCATATCACTCTCTTCACAAATTTGATGAGCTCTCAATCGTCGAAAATCGTGTCAAATTGAACTTGAATGATTCGTGAAGCTCTTATCGAGAT
This sequence comes from Arachnomyces sp. PD_36, assembly GCA_032988195.1. Classification (NCBI taxonomy): domain Eukaryota; kingdom Fungi; phylum Ascomycota; class Eurotiomycetes; order Onygenales; family Arachnomycetaceae; genus Arachnomyces; species Arachnomyces sp. PD_36. Next base: position 781,386 of record JANTQE010000006.1, on the reverse strand, counting down.
TCGACGAATAATATTTTTTCAACAGATATATAAATCTCTTAGTTAAAATGATCTAAGTTTCATTCGAGAAAGATTGAAAAATTATACGAATAAAGTGAGACAACAAAGTCACAAGTTAGATGACTTTGATTGAACAGTCATTTTTAAAAACGTTAAAACATTATTTTCGAATGTTGCGCTTTTGAAATCGATGATCACGTTTCAATTTTAGCGAGTGAAATTACTTTACATCAGCAACTTTTATCAGTGCTTTAACTAATATATAAAGATATAAACAGAAGTATCACTCAAAAAAAAAAACATATCATCGACTAAATTTGAAATTTGAGAGCGTATAAAGCGACAGCGACAACGTTAAAAACAAAAAAAAAAAAACGCGAGTCACATGTGATAACAAATCGAAATGAATGTTTAAGCTCATTTCTCAGAATTTTAATGACGATGAGAAAATTATCAAATATAATGTAACTTGTAAAAGATAAGCTCTTTCAATTTTAAAACAATGAGAGAGACATATAAACGAACATCAAATTATGCAATGTAAAATAAATTCTCGTTTTTGATTTTTTACACACTTTAAGAATTCACGTTTCACGTCAATCAGAAACGCTTGAAACAATATTAAATAACAAACTTTTTAAATTTGATTGTCGTAAAATTGAATTTTTGCATTTTTATATTTTTGACGTGAACTCAATCAGAATTGATGTTCTGCATATCATTGTTATACTCAATTAGTTATGACTCAAGACTTTAGTTAGCGAGTATATTTTTGAATAAAACATTAGTATCAATCGTTTTGTCACATTAAACTCAATCTTTATTTCATCTTTCGCGATTCTGACGTTTCAATTTTTATTTCAGAAATTAAAAAGCTTTCGCGTTTGATAAAATGACAAATGCTTCATTGATATTCACTTGATTCGAAACGACTTTTCAAGCGTTCACGTGCTTTTCTCATATTTTGAATTTAAATCATTTTTTTTATTTGATGATTTCGTCTTTCAGAATATCGTCTCACGTGTTAAATTGTTCATAATGTGACTTTTTGATAAAAACATTATGACAAACAACTCTGTCACTCGAACTCGTTTGAATACTCGCTCGAAATTAACGTGTCGCGCTCGCATTTTAATTAAAACAGTTTTTTGATTATCATCGATTCAAGAGATCATTCAAGCGTAATCGAAATATTCGCTCGTTTTATTGACGAAAAAAATTAAAAAAACGCTTTTTATTGATTATATGATGCGTCACGTTTTTAATTAACAAATAACTTCGCACTACTTACACGACGTGAGTGAATTCAGAATCTTATATGCTTCGTTTAGCATGTCTTCATTGTGAATTTGTATGACTTAAATGCGATTTCGTTTGTTACGCTTCAAATTCTCAATTGTTGAACTTTTCAGAATAAAATATTTTTTTTGAGTCATTGTCGAAGATAAATCGTCTGCATTCTCTTTTGATCATTGACTTAAAGCAATTTTCGTTCTCATGATTCGATCAACATTCACATTGAAAACGAATGATGTTGTTGATGTTATATTAACAGATTCACGTTTTTGACGCAATCGACATACGAGTCTAGTTTCTTGAAATTTTGAATCATGAAATTTGTTTGAGATCTTAAAACGCGCAATATCAAACTTGCAATTTACAAAGATACAATTACTCTTGAGTATTAAAAAAATGTTGTGAATTTCTTTGATTGAGTCTTGAAAATGATTTTTCAAATTCACAATATTCGTTCTCAATGACAAATTATCGACTCAAAAGACATGATTGAATTGCGCAGATTTTTTTGAAATCACTTGTGATTTTAACACTTTGACAAATGTGAGTGATGAAATCTGAGCATTACTAACTGTAAAAAAAACGATTTTTTTAATTAGAAAATCTTGATAAAAAGTTTGATATCAATGAAATGAGAAAGTAATCTTTTTTTTTTGTGTTCAAGATCGCACTTTTTCATTTGTTGATTTGCTCTCGAAAAAGTCATTTACAATAAAAATAAATTGTCATAATATTTGCTTCAATCTTAAATTTGATCATTTCGCAGTGTGTGTCAAGTTCATTGTCAGAATTTAAATAAAAAATCTTATGAAAAACAGTTTTAAACAGATAAAGAGAGAGAATGAATTAAAAATAATTTATTTTCTCAATTGATGAAGAAGAAATATCTTTACTTACTTTATTAAAAAATCAATTCATGCATTTCGTCTGTTCAATCAACAATCTTGATGCTCGTTTGTATTAAAAAATTCGTCTCGTCTTTTATCAGCTTAAACGACGATGTCGAGATTGAAAAAATCAGACTTTTTTTTTAAAAAGTTAGTTTCATGAAGTAGCGACATTATATAAAATTATATTAAAATCTCATAGTTCTTTCGTGTGTTTATTATCTAGTTTTAATTCTTTTCGAAATCTCTAACGAGCTATTTCACAAAATTGTATTACTGAGAACTCAAGAAATGAATATCGCAAATTTGAAGTTACAGAGTAACTTTTCGACACGATTAAGAGTGATTTACGACGATTTCAAAATGAGTATGTGATCGACTTTTTTATTTGTAAGTGAAGTCTAACTGCTATAAATTGAAGCATTATTTTAGAAAGAATTTTTTGTTTTTCTCAAAATAGCGATCGACAAATTCTCGAGTTAAAAATTCTATGTCTGTGAAAATGATTATAATGAGACAATAAACGTTTGTGAGAAGTAAGAAGTTACACAATCTCAGAGCTTCACGAAAAAAGAGAAGATTTGCAAAATATTTCAATATATGTTTATGTGCAGATATGTTTTAAACGCAAATGAGTGATTAAAAAAATGATATTTTACGACTCATTGTGCTCATCATAACATGAGTTGATACTCATCTTTAAATACTAATGAAAAATACATGAACAGTGAGAAAAATTTGAAAAATGAAATTTAATTCTTGCATTAATGTCATTATGCATTTTTTTCAAAACTCTGATCACGTTTCTTTTTTTGTTTTTTTTTCTCGAGCATATTTGATTGTCTGTCAAGATTCACTTGAGCTTTTGTAATTGCAGAGATGTGTCAATTATAATTAAAGTTTTTTTTAATATTGTTTCTATTATCAGCAAATGTCATCATTGAAACAAGTTTACAAAAAAAATGATGATCACTTTACGAATTGCGTGTAATCAAACTCAAAAAAAATATATTTTAATATAAACTGTTGACGAAGCATGAGTCTTGTTGCGTGATATATAAATCGCGATTACTTGATTTCAATATCAATGACTTTGCAATTGTTTTTTTGTAAATCAACTATCATATTCATCAACGCAAGCAATCTCGACGTTATTCGATACTGAAAAATTATTGATTCGATTATTGATAAATTGTGACACTTCATTTAGTTCACAAATGCAAAAGCGAAGAGATATCATTGAAAGTGATAAATCAATTTTTTCAAAGCGTCAAGTAGAAGAGAAAATCGAGAATATAATTATCAAACGAAAAAAAATGAAAGACATGACAGCAAAGATTAAAATCACGCATTCAAATTATCTCATTATCAAGCGACAAAATGAATAACACTCATTGAGAAAGCTCTTTGTCAAATTAAAAAGTAATATTGACGTCGATATCTTGAAAAAAAGACAAAAACACGTCGACTCAAGAAGTGTTTATAAAATTGATGAAAAACAAGTTGCTGAATAACTGCTGCACTATAATGTTGATGTGAGTGTTGATTAATGATATTAATGCTCAAAGCTAATTATCATTAATTTTTCAGTCTCAAGTTAAATTCTTTTTTTCGCTTAATTCTTGATTGTTTCTTTCGCGACACTATAAAAAAGATCTCAAAAATTAAAATTTGAGTCGAAAATGATAACAAACAGCGTCGTTCTCTTGAATTTAAATGTTCAATTTACATATTCTGCTCGATGACTAACGAGAAACTTGATGATAGTTGTGAGTTGTTTTATATCATCGAAAACTCTCACATCATGTTAATTGATAAAATTTCTGCTTAAGTCATTCGCATTTGTTTTTAGCTCGATGAGATATTGATCATGTTTTTTGAATTAACAATAAACTATTCACATTTAGAGAGAGAAGTCAGTGTTTGAATGCGTGTGTGACGAAATTTTACATATTCATAGAAATATCAAAAATGTCGTTATCGTTGAAAAAGAGTTTAAAGAAACACGAATTATACGAATATTTATCTTTTTTCAATATATAATATTGATTATATATATGATTGATCTTTTCAAAGTGAGTCTCAAAATCAAGATAATGACAAATGTCAAGTAATTTAAATGTTTATTAATGTTTGTCAAATGTAAATTGAGCGATTAAACTCACGAAATATTTTTAAAAATCAAACGTTTGACAAAGCAAAAAATAGAAAGTGACTTTTATCTGAAATCTTTTTGCAAAGTTTTCAACTTTGTTTTTTTTCTTTTTATGACGAATGAGACGCTGTTTGTGCTTTGAGAAATTTGCGCAAAGTAATTCAATTCTTAATAATTTATAACTGATTAACAAACGCATCACGACTAAGTTCAAGAAAAATTGACGCAAAAAGAAAAATTCGATAACTTGACTATCTCACTTGTTATTTAAGAGTTCTCAGATACATTTGTTAATTCAATAAGTTGTACAATAATAATGCTTCAGATTGTCATACTCAATAAAACTAATCATTTCTTTTATGATGCAGTCAATATAGTTCGTATCAATTTTCATTCACTTTATCATCTCACAAGTTAACGTAATTATTAGACAACAAAAGCGAGCTACTGTCATAACAAACTTGAATTTCTTTTTAAAAATCATCGTTTGACGAACGTACATATGTGTATGTGTTAATTATGTGACATATCGCGAGATGTTGAAATCAACTCGCGACTTTTTTATTTATTTGATGTCGATATCGTCGATGCTGTTAATTTTTTTAAAAATGAGATCAATCGTTTCGTGATTTTGCTTAATAATATTGAAGTCATATTTTTCTCTTTGCTCAAATTATTGCGTGATATTCGAAATTTTTTTAATTAGTTAAATCATCTGTTGCTATCATCGTGAAAGACTCGATTTGAGAATGAATTTATTTAAATTTTCTTCAAACTTTTAATGAATAATCTGAAGTTTTTTTTGACTCAATGCAAAATGTTCATAATCAATTTACTCATTACTTCGTTGATGACAAGTGCAAAAACAATGAAAAAATTGAGAAGTGAAATTAAAACGATTCTTTTACACAAGATCTTCGAGATACTCGATATATTGAATATCATTATTTTTAAACGAGAAACGTCTCTGCTGACATATCATTTTCGAATTGTTGTTGTACGTTGAACGAGAGTGATAATCAATCAACGAAAATTAAATTTAAATTTTTTTTTCGCGCTATTCTCAAAATCGAAGTATTCATCAATACTTCGATTTTGAGAATAGCGTGATTTGAGAATGTTGATATTAATTTCAATTATTAATTGCACGTATATACGCGCTGATTTTCTGAATCACTTGATTAAAATTCAATATTTGCTTACAAATTATATTTTCGAGTGAAACAAAATAGAGCGTCGCAAATATTTCACGTCAACGTCATTGTGAGACATGACTTTGAATCTGTAATTAAGTATTATAATTTCAAAAATGATTTTCAAATAAGCTGACTAAGCAATATATATAAAAAAGACGTTATCGCTTATTAATTATTTTATTGTATGATCGTTTGCAACACGATATTATTCACAATAACTATTCAGAATCTCATGCAAATATTTTTTATATTTGCGAAACATGAGTTTAATCTTGCTAGATTATTTTTTTGAACGAACGTTAATTGCAAAAATGATCGTTGTGACAACAATTTTTTTATTTAATTTTTTCTATGTCTTCTTTTGCATTATGAATTGACAATTTCGATGCTCTCAAATCTCATGTTAACGAATAATCGACATGATACTTATCTGTTCATTGTTCGACATTTGTATTATGTTGTCGTTTTTGAAATCTCAGTCTCAATGATTTAAAGATGAGAATTATCTTTATTGTTTTGATATTGAAGTTAACGACACACAAGACATTTTATTGAGATTAAATATTATATTTTCACTCATACTTGAGATTCGTGTGAGTTATTGAAGTATAATTACAATTTCACTGATAAAATTGCTTAAAAAATTCAACAAAACAACATTTTTGATATTCTTATTAACACTCGTTCGTTTTATCTTATTTATGAGAGTTGCTTTTTTTGCACGAGAGTCACACTTCTCGTGTATGTTAATAGCTCTTTATTGTCAATTTTGATATTTTCAATGACAATGTCGAAGAATATACATTATTTTTCGCATCGTTTGTTATACACACTTTATTATTTTTGATTATATTCATTGATTACTTGTTTTTGAGTGATATAAGCGTTCGAATCATATATTTTACTTATTCTCATAAATTGATGTGACAAATCATGATGTGAAAAATTGATCATTTTATTTTTTCATGCATTGCAAAGATTATTTTTATTGAGTTTAAACTTGATAAAATTTTTGACTGATTTTCTCTAACGCAGATATAAATAAAATAATGATTTTATTATTCTCACGCGTATTAACTAAGTGACAAATACATTTAGTAGTGACGCTCAATGTCAATATAATTTTATATACTTTCGAAACATCACGTAAAGTGAACGAGAGTAATGACTTTGCGTTATCTCTGATATCATAGTAATACGTTTCTTTTTCTTCGTCTTTAATACTCATAAGAATTGATCGTTGAGACTGTCGCTGACAAATCAAAAAGTCTTGAAGTCTCATTTTATTTAATTTTTTATCAAATCTCTTTATTTTTTTTTGTCTTACGACATTGAGAGTATATTTGTTTTATAATTATTTTTTTTTTATTTTTGTTTTTCTCGTCGTATCAATCATACATAAGCTATACGTCTCTTTCAGAATCTTTTATTTTCAATTAATAAATAGCAAACGAGTTTATTCAAATTGTATTATCTTTTCAAGACTTTTTCTTTTCTTTTTTTTTTTTTCTCTGTTTTTGATACTATGAATTTATTTGTTAATGTGAAAGTTTTGTCATCTCTTGAATATTAAAATTAAAGTTAGTCAAGATCTCTTCTTCTACGATTAACGCGAATAAATGTTTTTTTAATGCACATTCATGCAAGTCAAATCTACACACGAATCATTACGTTGCAGCTTTAAAATCTTGAAGTTGAATGTCTTATTCATTTAAATTGTTCTTAATACATTTTTTTACGATTTTTCAATTACTAAATGTGCTTTCGTTCATCTCGATGACTTTCAATAATTTCAAGTCATCTTCGATATGTATATGTGAGATTGATATAATATATTGAACTGCGCTGTATTTAAAGAGAGATCATAATCGCAAAAAAATGTGAATATCAAGCAATTGAAAACTTTCTCAATCAAGAGCGAACGACAAACGATTAAAAAATTGAACAAAAACGTCGATGAAAAAAATCGACAATAATCAAAAGTTTTTGATGCTGATTTCTTTTGTATGTATCATGCATAACTTCATTCTCAAACAGCATCTCTTATTGACGTCTCTTTAGCTTTTATGAAGATTTTTTTTGATGCACAAGCTCTATCATGTGTCGCTTTATCATACACAAATTTCGCGAATGTTAACATGAGCAATGAGTTGATTTTTTTATTTGCGAGAATTCTTGTGATTGTAATTCGATATAAGAAATTCAATTCTTGTCTGACAAATGTGATATTTGTAAAAATAGCGAAACTGATGCTGCGATGAAACAGAAAAAGAGTTGAGCAATATTGCTTAAAAAAAACTTGATAGCGAAACGCGAAACGCGAAACTTCAATTACAAAATACTCAAAGTAGTAACATTCAAAGTAATTAATGATCACTAATTAACGTCTGAATGTTTACGATTTGTAAAAAAAAAAATTTAAAAGCAACGTATCACTCTCAGTAACAGTTCATTTGATTTCTTTATATTATCAATTTCAATTTGCGTCTCTCAACTCTTCAAACTTTAAACGAAGTCTTGCTTTTATTCAATCGAATTACTTCTTCAACAAATGAAGAGATTAATTTTATTTTAATGAGACGTTTCTCACGCGCAATATTTTAATTATCGTCTCACAAATAAATGTTTCACATACGTTCAATATGCATGATTTGATTTACTTTCAGACATTAGTCACTATGAACTTGAAATTTGTTAACAATGCGTCATTAGCATTGTCGAATATGATAAAATTTGATCAGTCAATAAAGAAATAAAAGTTTTTATTTTTTTATTTAATATTTAATTTCTGACACTGACACATGCAGCTTTATTAAAAATAAAAAACAACACGCTGTAATATTCGCATGATAAGCTCGAGATATTTAAATAATTTTTTTAAATCTCATGAATAATAGTTTTTGAAATGCGAGAGTACTAGAGCACGATTCGCGCAATTTAAATATGCAAATTAATATCAATATGTACTTAGAGTTAGCTAATATTTAGTTTTAAATTTTGAGTGAAGACAACGTTTACACTCGAGTCAAAAAATTTGATTTATTGTAAAAATAAGTCTGTCATCGTTCGAGAGAATTTATATAAAGTTATAAGTTTAACACATGATCAGTGTCGACACGATGATCGTGAAAAAATCTTATATTAAATGCGAGAAAGATATTCTTGATAAAAAAGACTTCAAAACTCATAATTATTCAAATCGAGATTATACTCATAAATTGCAAAATGTCAAAGAAATTGATAGCTCAATTTATTAAAATATGTTTGACTTGCAAAAGTTTTCACTTTGTGTCGCGAAGTGTTATGAATCTACGACGCAGATGAAATGTTTTCAAAAATCGTTGATGCTCAGAGAAGACTGAGAAAGTCTCAAAAATAAATCACGAACGACTAAAAACGACTTGAGTTTCGAGAACAACAAATCACGTAACAAAAAGATTCTTTTTATCAAAAATAAAAAAAATCTCTTATGAATCATTCAGAAGAAAATCTCTGACGAATCTCAAAAAAAGAGTTCTTCAAGAATCTTTTTTAAAAAAAAGATTCAAAATCTTTTTCAAAATGTATTTAAGAACGCTCATTACTTTTAGAATTAAGAGACTTATCTTCTTGATTGTGTTTTATCTTGCAATCAATTTAAATTATATCTTTAGTTCTGATTACAATAAGATTATACTTCTTTACTATATTTATATCTCATCTTCAATACTCTTAATCTATTCGAATAATTATTCATTTTTAAATCTCAAGCACTGCTTAGTTATTTTTTTATTTTTTGTTACGTAAAATCGAGCATATTGTCAGTCGAGTCTGTACTTAAGATCTCGAATTCAAACTCTTTTTAGTGTGAGCATTGTGCTACTTCTTTTATAAAGCACTTGACACAGCTTCAATCTCACATCATCGAAACGTGTTATGAGATAAGATTGAAATAGTTCACAATAATATAAAACACTTTTTTTAGTATTGTAAAGTTACATCAATACTTTCTTTGAACGAACAGAATTACAGTTCGAAAAACAGATAACGTATTGAAATTTTTAAGAAAAGCTAATTAGCATACAAGTTAAAAAAACTGATTATCAACGACGAACGATTTAGTCAAACTAAACTCATATCAAAAAGTTTCGAAAAAGAAGATTTTAACGACAACGAATCAATCTCAAGTGAATCAAACAAAATGTTTATCACAGACAGCAACAATGAATTTATCAAAGTCAAAATGCAGCAAATAATTGAGACGCTTACTGTTGAGCGAAATCAACTACAAAATCAGATCAACAGTCATGTTAAAATCAAGATATTAAATATCTTTCACGAAAAGCGAGTCAAATTAAAGACGTTTTTGAGAAATTTAGATCTCTATTTTTTCGCGAGAATCGATATGAACGCATCAAAAAAAATACTGTTTGCAAGATTCTATTTGAGAAACGCAGCAGCAAATTAATTCAAATTATATTTGAACGATTAAGTCAGTAACAATGAGAACTCACAGAATTATGAAAAATTCTTTGAAAATTACAAGAAATTCAAGAAAATCATTTGACGATACTTTGACGACACGAATTGATAAAGAATCATTGAGAGAAAGCTTATGAATCTAAAGCAAATAAAATCAGCAATCGATTACGCAGTCAAGCATCAGCAATTTATTGTTATAACGAGTTGAAAAAACGAAAACATTAACATGACAATGTTTGAAAGAGAATTGAAATTAAATGTACAATACGAAATCATCAAAGACGAATCATACAACAACATCAAAAACATAATCGTTGACGCAGTACGTATCAACAATCAATTGTATAATCTACGACAAATGCGACGAAAGACTACATATACAGTCAATACGAGCAAAATCAAAAAATTTAAAGATTCTTATAAATTTATGTCTATGAAACTTGATGCTATGAAACAAATCGATGACAAAAAAAAGAAACAGCGACGAACTAAAAATCAATGTTTTCACTGCGAGAAAAAAAAACACTACGTCAGAAACTGTCATCAGAAACAAAAAGAAAAAGAACAAAAAAAACTACAAACAACTCAAGAATATGAAAATCAAGCGAAGTTTAAAAAAGAATACGATATCACAGAAATATTTAAACTCAAAGTCATTAAAAAAACACACAAAGAGTGAATTGACGCAAGCGTCAAGCTTATGAACAGTCTTCAGCTAGAAGCTGACAAAAACGAACAAACAGTCTCGAAATATCTCGAGACGAAACGAAAAAAATCAGTACAATGATTGAAAAAACGATTATGTTATATCAAAAACAATATCTTCACAGCAGAACAAATCTTTGAGAAAAAACTTGAAAAAAGTTTTATGAAAACTATGCGAAAGTCGCAAGAAAACGTTAACAAAGAACATCAAAAAATGACATAAAAGAAATGTAAACAAAAAATGAAAAATTCTCTTATGAAAAATCAAGACATTGAACTCATAAATTATCTTTTAACGCTCACGATATGCGAATATCATCAGAACAAAAAAAATGAAAAACTCAAAAATATTGAACATTCTTAACACGATGAATATATACTCTATGACGAATACAAATGCTCATTATACAAAAATATGCAACGACAATGAGAACATCAGATCAAAAATAATGAAAATCATTCAAAGCATGATTTACGCGAATGCGAAATTCAAAATTGCAAGAAATGTGAAAAAAGTGAGAAAGAATTTTTTAACTTACAAGACATGACAAATGTCAATTACTTATTACATGAAAACATTCATTAATCATTCTGTTACAACGATACATGCTCAATTCATTTGAATGAAAAAAATGAGAAATATTTTCTTACGCAACAAAAACGATTATGAGTTACTACGAAAACAAAGCAATGAAAATGTTTCATGTATAAACAACTCAACGAATTAAAATGAATCAAGTGTCGAGAAACAGCAGTAATGAACACAGAAATGTGTAATTTATCTCGATTAAAAAACAACGAAACGTTTGAAAAAAAATGCGAAAAAATACAACAAAAAATCAAAAAACATCAAAAAAAACTAAATAAAATACAAAACGCAATTGATAACGTCATGCAGATAATGATACAAATCATATCATATTTATTTAAGAAACTATTAATGAGACAGTGAGACGCTATGACACAACTACTCGACAAATTAAATGAACATGACAACGATGAACGAAAAAGAATTAAAAAAACTCAAGACACTAAAATCAATCATTCGAACTTTCAGAAAAAAGATCGAGTCAATCAAAATTGAAAGTTTAAAGTTAACAAAAAAACGAGTCGAAAATAGTTGCAAATTCAGATGAAATGCATTTGCAGTTGATCGTGAATATAAAAAACGATCGCGCAATTGTCTTACTAAATTCAGATGCAACTGAAAACTTCATAAACTCAAATTTTATCAAAAAACGAAAAATACGATGCTTAACGAAAACTAGATTGTATCAATTGAAATTCTTAAAAAACGAACTCTTTATCGCGCAAATACGATATGAGACGAAAAAGTTACAAGTACAAATACAACAACATCAAAAAAGTTTGAGCTTCGACATTGTGAAATTAGAAAAACACGATTTGATTTTAAAATATCTCTAATTGAAGCAACACAATTCTAACATTGACTGACAAGAAAAGAAACTGCAGCAGTGAAGATGTGATTGCTCTTTTAAATCAAAAATTCAAAAGTCTCGCGAAATCACAGTGAAAAAACAAATCAAAAACTTAACTACGAACAAAATGATTTGAACAATAAAAAAAAAAACACTCATCACAAAAAATTCAACACAGAAACGATCGATCATGAAATAACAAAATCTTTCAGCGAAAAAAGCATCATTAAAAAATGAGAAAGTCTTTGAGAAATTAATATCTAGAGAATACTGAGACTATTAAGAATTATTTACGAAAAAAGAAAAGATGCAAAACTTATCGTTGCATAAATTATAAAATCACGAAATAAATCTACAAAATGAGAAAGAATCACAATGTATATCAATATACAAACTTACGAAACAACAACTCAAGAAGTTGCGAAAATATATCGATGAAAATTTTAAAAAAGAATGAATTAAACTCTCTGAATTCTTAACAGAATATTTTATTATCTATGTATTCAAAAAAAACGAAAGTTTACAACTATGTGTGAATTATCGACAACTCAACGAAATAATAAAGAAGAATCGTTATCTCTTATCATTCATTGAGAAGATACAAAACAAGTTTCAAGAAATTACTTGATTTATCGCGTTAAACGTACGTGACGAGTATCACAAAATACGAATTAAAAAAAATCACGAGTGAAAGACAATTTTCAAAACGAGATTTGAACTTTACGAGTATATGATTATGTCTTTTGAATTAATCAACGTGTCAGTAACGTTTTAAACATTAGTCAATAATGTATTTTACGAATATCTTGATGATTTTGTGACAACTTATTTCGACGATAATTTCATATTTATGAAAAAATCAAGAGATGATCACACGCAGAAAGTCAAGAAAGTCTTGAACAAGCTACAAAAATACGACTTATTCTTAAAGTTAAGAAAATGCGAATTTTTCAAAAAGAAAGTTCTATTTTTGAGACACATTATATTTACGAAAAAAATTCAAATGAATTTTGACAAAATTCAGACAATACTAGATTGATTTACATTAAGAAATATTAAGAATATGCAATCATTTCACGAGCTAGTCAATTATTATCGACAGTATATTATCAACTTCTCTAACGAAGTAAAATCTTTGATGAAACTATTCAAAAAAAACAAGAAATTCGAATGAGAATCATAGCAACAAGAGACATTCGAGAAAATCAAGTGATTATTCGAAAACAACGACATGTGATAGCATTTTGATTTTATCAAATCAAGCATTGTTGACACGAACGCTTCAAATTGTGCAATAAAAGCAAGACTACAGCAAGAAAAATCAGATGACAAGTTAAGATTTGTAACATATTATGCGAGAACAATAACGTCAGTCAAACAGAACTACGATATACATGATAAAAAACTACTAACAATAGTATGCGCTTTAAAGAAATAAAAGATGAAATTGTAAAATGCAAATCATTAAGTTATTATACTGTCAGATTATCACAATTTACAGTATTTTATGACAATCAAAAAGTTGACACGCAGACAAACGAGATGATCAGAAACACTTTCGATTTATAATTTCAAAATATGACATTACAAGAGAAAAAAGAACTTATGAGCGAACGCTTTAAATCAAAAATCAAATTTAATGATTAAACGAAAGAAGTCACGAGCGCTATTCAAACGCGACAATCAAACAAAAAATATGATTATGAATCAACAAGTTTTGAAAGCTATTTAAATAAACGCAACAGACGATATCTTACATTAGAAAATTAAGAAAGAAATCATTGAAAACGCACAAGTTGAACAGTTACAACAAAACGATAATGTCACGAAACGAAACGATATTATATTATATCATGAATTGATTTATATACTCAAGACGCTACGCAACAAAATGATGCAACAAGAACATGATGCATTCATTTCAAAACACTTTAAAATTGACAAAACTATGAGACGACTTACAGAGAATTATTATTAATCAGACATATGAAACGATATTCAAAATTATATTTGAAATTGCGAAACTTGTCAACGAGAAAAGATTAATAAATATAAATTTTATGAAACGCTACAATTTATATCACAATCACGCAAATCATGAGAATCAGTTGCGATGAATTTTATTATTAAATTATCAAAATTCAAGAACTCACAGACAAATATAAAATACGATTTTATATTCACGATCACAAAAAGAATGACGAAGTACACTTATTTTATATCATTTATAAAAGTCACGAATGCATTGAATATGACATATGTCATTCTCAGAACGATCATCACGAATCATAAATTACTTAAAAAATGAATTACGAACAAAAACACGAAATTCACAAGTCATTTTTAAATCACACTCATAAAAAAGTTGAGAGTTCATAAAAAAATGTTTACGACTTATCACTCACAAATGAATGAGCAAGCGAAATGATTAAATCAGATAATGAAACAGTATCTACGACATTATTTCAATTATAAACAAGATAATTGAGTATCATTGCTATTATTGACACAAATTGCATATAACAGTGCGAAGAACGCAATCACGAGCTTTACATCATACTTCGCAAATTATGAAAGAGAGTCAAAAATGCAAAAACAAACTTTTAAGACTACTATCAAAAAACATGCTGCAAAAATCTCAGCAGACAAATTGCATAAACTTCACAATCATTTATGAAAAGATATTGAGTTTTTTCACTCAAGAATAAAGCACTATTACGATATCAAACGTCAGAAGACATCTAAATTTAAAAAAAAAAAAAAGTGTTTTTTCTACAACAAAATATCAAAATCAAGAGATCAAGCGAAAAACTGAATCACAGAAAATTGAAATCATTCAAAATTTCAAAAATTATTGAGAGCGTTAATTACAAACTTCAGCTACTCAAGAAAATGCGAATCTACTCAATCTTTCATGTTTCATTATTGAAAAAAGCAAATCAGAACGTCAAGCGAAAACGAATTAAGATCAAGTCAAAAAAAGAATATGAGATCGAAGAAATTTTAAAAAAAGCGTTAATAAAAGAGAAAGATCATTACTTGATAAAATGAAAGAGTTATTCTATCTTGAAAAATACATGAGAGTTTAAGAAACATTTGAAAAACGCTCAGAAATTGATAAGACGTTTTTATCAAACAAAAAAAAACTGAATGAGAAGTCGTTTAAGAAGAAATTTTGAGAAGTCTCTGTTTTCAAAATCGAGACATCATAAAAAAGCATGAAATGATCACACTCTCTCAGAATGATTTGTTAATCACATAGTTAAAAATGTTTCAACAATTTCGAAAGAAAAACATTCTGAGTCGAAGAGAGCTTTTGTTGAAGCTTAGTCACTCTTTTAAAAATCAACGAAATATCGAAATTTTAAACAATCAAAGATGACGTCACGCGCGACTCTTTTTTTTTGAAATTTTTTCACTTTTTGTCGCTGAAGACTTGCTGTTCGCAGAGACAATCTTATCGAACATAGTTAAAACAACGAAAACTTTGAGAATTCATAATGATGCACAAAGAAAATGAGAAAAAACAAGAAAAACACGAGAAATTAACGAGACTATCATATTGATTGATGAGATTAGTCAAACGAACACGCTCACGATAACGATTGCGAAAAATGAAAAAAATAATACGAAAATACTTGCGAGACATGATAAAGAACTTACTGAAAAAAAAAGAATCACGAGCGCGAAAAAATTATTTATATCTGACGCTGAGAACAGCTAGCTAGAAAAGAAGAAAATGATGTTATGAATTTATAACGCAAATAAGATGTTTTCAAAAATCGTTGATGCTTAAAAAAGATTGAGAGAATCTCAAAAATAAATCACGAATGATTAGAAATGACTTGAGTTTCGAGAACAACAAATCATGTGACAAAAAGATTCTTTTTGTCAAAAATAAAAAAAATTTTTTATAAATCGTTCAGAAGAAGATCTCTGACGAATCTCAAAAAGAAAGTTCTTTAAGAATCTTCTTTAAAAAAAAGATTTAAAATCTTTTTCGAGATATATTTAAGAACGCTCATTACTTTTAAAATCAAGAGACTTATTTTTTTAATTGTGTTTTATCTTGCAATCAATCTAAATTATATTTTTAGTTCTGATTACAACAAGATTATACTTCTCTACTATATTTATATCTCATCTTCAATACTCTTAATTTATTTGAATAACTATTCATCTTCAAATCTCAAGCACTGCTTAATTATCTCTTTATCTCTTGTTATGTAAAATCGAGCATATTATCAGTCGAGTCTATATTTGAGATCTCGAATTCAAACTCTTTTCAATGTGAGTATTGTGCTATTTCTTTTACAAAGCACTTGACACAGTTTCAATCTCACATCATTGAGACGTGTTACGAGACAAGATCAAGATAATTCACAACACGAAGTTTTTTTAAACTCTTGTTTAAACGTGAAACGAAAAAGAACTTGTTTCTTTTTTTAAAATCAACAAAAAATTACTCGTGAGCGAATCAAATATGAAAAATATTTCTTAAACTTAACACTCTTACACATTCAATTAATTGTGCTTGTATCAGACACATGACTTTTTCGTTAAATTAAAAAGTGATTTCGTTCTCAAGAATTTTGAAAATTTGAGCGAAATCAAATCTAAAGCAAGTTATACTAAGAAAATTATTTGATGAATTTCTCTCGACATTGACGACATTTTGAATTGTTGCAAAGAAGAAATGCGTCACGTGTTAATGTGAGATTCAAAGTATGTAAATTCACTTTTATAAGCTCAATCTTATTTCTCATAATTTTAATTCAATAACAAAGCGCACAACTCACACATTTCTTGAGTTTTCTCAAATTTTCTTCAATCGATCTTTTTTCGATCAGTTCTAAAGTAAGAGAAGCAATATTTATATTTTTTTTGTCAATATACGATTATTCTCGTCATAACTTGATTATTTGCTCGACAATGAAGCTAGAGAGCAACAACGACATTTTAACGCAAAATTGAATATAAGAAAAGTTTTAGTGTCAATAATCTAGTTTACGTTTCAAAATAATAAATTTTCAGATTGAATTGTGTTTATGTGATTGTTTGTATGCGAGTTCATATTCTGCGTGCTGATCTCAAATAAATTTTTTACAAATTTATTATTGATCTCTTTTTTTTGAGTAGCTTTTTATTACGACGTGATGACGTCGATCTCAAATCAAAATTGAAAAAAAAAAAAAAAGATTATTTTTACTATTAAAAATGTGTGTGTTTTTTTAATAATACTTTTTACTTTTTTAACGAATCTGATTTCACGTCGTGAAGTTTCAAATCACTTTTAATCACAAATGTCATCAAGAATGAGTCGTATATTGCAACTTCGTAAAGTTTGAAATTGCAAATTTATAAAATGAAGCAACATAAAAAGAGCTGTTTGCTTGCTGAGTTGTTGCATTCATTTTTATTCTCACGACAAATGAGTTTTTCAATATCTTATTTTAGTGACTTCTTTTCATTCAATTCAATCAAATTTTTCTCAATTCTTTAATTATACTGATTTATTTTTCTCTGTCTATTAGAGTTATACTACTTTATAAAATCGCTGTCTCGAGAGCAAAATTACAATCTAAAAAAACAAAATTGATTTTAATATTAAAATATATTTATTTCATATTGTACTTGAATCGACGCTGACTCGTTTCGTATTTAAAAGTCGCAGTTGTATTTCGATTTTCTCGAGTTGATCATGTCTAGCAAGTTTCAACTAGTATTTGAGAGAGAGAGAGAGAGAAATACTGACATTACAACAGCATTAAAATCTTCAAAATCACTCGTAATTCGCAAGCGAAAGAGCGAAGACAATCTTTGTGAAAACACTTGACGTCAAGATGAAAAAAAGAAACAGAAAATAAAAAAAAAAAAATCTGAGTTAAAAAAAATCTCAAAATATGAAGAGATTTCTCAAGATATTGCTGCGATTGCAACGATGATATCAAAGCTTATAAAAAGAGAGAGAATATAATTTGCGACAACTGCGAACACTATAGTATCAATTGTGTGAATTGTTTGTTTAAATTGAAAAATTAATCATGACTCGCTTCTCTTTATTTTTTTTCATGTTCGTTTTCATTTTTTGTTAAAAGTTAAGAAACAAAGTCTTCGTTTTTATAAACACTCAGCTCTCACGTTATGTGCTCGATATTAATTATTTATTATTTTTCTTATTGCGTTGCGATTGTTGTGAGAAAAAAAACAATAGCGATATTAATAACTCATTATTCTCGTTTTTTCACATCTATATGCAGTCATTTAACTTGTGAGCGAGACACGACGTAAATTTTCACAATATAATGCTATAACACACTCTGACGTTCGCATTATCAATGCGTCTTTCTCAAGATTAAAGTCGATATTGAGAGACTTTTGAGATCATTGTGACAATTAATTCACTTTGAGTCAGTTATGTTGCAATTCAATTTTCGAAAAAACGTCATAAGCTTCGATTATGAGACATGCAGTAATGAAAAAAACAAATAATCTGATTCAATATTGTTGATCAAACAACATGAACTGTGATGAATAATAAATATAAAATAATGTTTTCATACTTTGAAATTTGACAACATGTCGATTTTTTTATAATTTCAAATTGTCTGATCATGTCGTGATATTCATACTCATTTTTTAAAAACAAAAAATTGACATTTTTATCAATTGAGAGACTTTTTAATGCGTTGATTTTCAATTACTCTGATCTTTCGCGTCATGTTCTCAAAGCATTAAAATTCGATGTTTTTTTGATGATTTTTGTATTGACGTTCGTAATCGTAATAATGATCGCAATGAAATACTCTTATTGTTATACTCACGTTTTGATTTCAAATTACATAATGACGTTTATCATCATTGAATTTCACAATGACACGTATGAGTTGATAATTTTCTGACTGTCAAAACAATCGACTGAAAAACACAGTTTTTTGTTGAAGATTAAAATTGAGAGATATATCGAATGTTACTTTTCAACGAATTCTCAAATCAAAATAAATGAGACATCTTTGAGATTTTAATCATGAGTTTTCAAATGATTCTTTCATAACAAGACATATTTTCAATTCAATCAACGCAAACATATCGACTTGAGCGATAGAGAAATGACATTCGAAGAAGATATATTGACAATAAAAACGCTTAAAAAATTCACAGCGTTTATTAAGAAATTCATTTATGAAACAAAAGATCATTATCATGTCAGCGAGACACGCAAAATCATGATACAACATTCACACTCGAAAAAAACACGTGAATTTTATTTTTGAATTACGATCATCGTTCGCTTTTTTCGCTCGATCAAAATCGTCGATCTTGATAAAAGCGTAAAGTTTAGTTTTCTCAACGACATTGAGAAGTATTTTCAATCTGAAACTCGCGAATGATATGTCAATCGTGACATTTTATATCAATAAAACTATTTTCTTCACGACTCGTCAAATATTGAAAAAACTTCATTATGCTTTGCAATCACAAAAATGTTTAATTTTTAAATTTATTGCATCTTTCTTCATGATTCTATACTGTCAAAAGAAAATTTACAATTTTTGTTCAGTCGACTGTCTTTTTGATATATTGTGTTTTTAAAAAATATCGACGTCATCGTCATCAAAAAGAGTAGAGAAATTGTCAAAAAGCGTGAAAAAGAAGATAACACAACAAAAAATGTTGAAAATTAAAACAGTTATATCTCACTCTCTGCAATTCTCAATATTATCGATGAGATTGTCTCAAGTGAAAACAAAATACTTTTTATAACAATCAACTATTCGAAGCGTCTTGATGACGCACTCATTCGTTTTGAGAGAATTGATAAAAAAATTGAATTTTCGCTTGTCACGAAAATGCAGATCAAAAAAATATTTTTGCGAATGTACTCATTTGATAAACTCATCTCAAATGAAAAAGAAAAAGAAGAAGAAAAAGAAAAAAATCAATTTGATTCTTGCTTTGTTAATAATTTTCTTGATTACGTTTTCTTTCTCGCTGAAGTTCAAGATTTTCTGTTAACAATGAAGAACGATTCTCGACGAGTGATGAACGAAATAACGAAATAATGAGAAAAAATCTTAATATCTCGAAAAAATGAGAGTGTGAGACGTCGCGAGTATTGAATAATTAAGTCAATAATCAGAATATGTTATCTCTTGAGTCTTTTAATAAATTATGAACTGACTTTAATAAAAAAAATGAATTCTCTCAAAGCATCTGCTTAGAGACAAGACGAGAAACTTTAAGCAGCAAGAAATAAATCGACAAATGTTGACTCAAATTTTAAATTATGTCAAAGTTAGTTTTTCATAATTGATACAAAGCGATTGAAGTAACATCGATCTAACATAATTTCATTTTGTCAGTTTATTTATTTTCGAAATTGAATTAAGATTGAAAAAAGAGCAAGAAATCAATCAATTGCGTTAATCATGCATTCTGAATAAGCTAGTGCGAATCAAAGAATAGTTGTTTTGATTAATCATTTTTGATGATGCAAGTCAAAAGAACAGCAATTCAAGAATCAAATCTTGATATAAATTGACGAGAGTTGTGATATATTTTTTGACTTTCGTCTTTTTATTATTTTGATAAATGACGCAAACACAATATGTATCTCGATTAAAAAAGTTTTTAATTTCGATTTTTGTTTTCTTCTCTTCATCTTTGATGCAGTTATGAAGTGTTGAATGCATTTTGTCATTGCTCGCACATTTTAACAATTACACTTCAAAGCATGCAATCACGTATAAGACTCATTAATTCGAATAATGAGAGTGATGATGCATATATAATGTTGTTATTAAACTGTATAAAGTTAGCGTTGTATAAATTAAAGTTTATTTCACAAATTGAGCATTTCTCAATCTGAGAGACTGCAGCTTGTCAATCAGAAATCATTTAATATCATTTAATCTTTTTTTTTTGTAACACAAAAGATATGCGTATTTTCGATTTCATGCTTTAATTGAGTTGTGAAGTTGAAACACATTGAAATTAACAAATATCTTTTTTTATTTCTCAATCTCAATTGAAGTGATAAACACTTGACGTGAATGACTTTTCATGAGCGTTATACTCAATCACATTTATCTTTGTTGTGAAAGTGATTTCTTAATTTTGAAACTCTTTAAATGATCATTGCTGATCTCAACGCAGATCAGAATGTATAAGAGAGAGATATCGCATTGATAATTTCATTGAAACTTAAATCGCATAATATGCGTCTTTGTTTTCGTTGTTTTTTTTGTTTTTTTCTTTGTCTCATTTGATCGCTACTGTTTCGCATTCTTCATTTCGCGCAAATTCAATCAATTTCGACTCTGCGAATACGTTCAACTGTCACGAGCATTAAAATTAATAAATAAGAAAGTCAACTTCATCTCAACGAAACGTTTTTTTTGCGCAATATCTTAATTATCATCTCACAAATGTTGCGTTCGATGATTTTGATTTATTTGATTTTTCAGCACTTTCTGACTCTCATGTTTCTTTTAGTGATTGATTAAAATTAAAACACGCTTTTTTCGCACACTATGATAGTGAACTTTCGTCAATCGTATACTCAACTGCATTTTTCGCGACGCATCAGTATTTATCATTGATGACGTAATATGTGTCAGCAAATGTTTTATAAACGTTTAATACATATGATTTAAATTATTTTCAAACATCGAGCTTATACATACAGAACTCAGCACAGTTGAAACAAAAATCATAAAAAAAACATAAAATTTAAGCTCAACAAATAATTTGATTGATTTTGTGATTGAATAAATTTGAATTTGATTGCTTCTGTTATAAACATGTGATTCGTGTCGTATAAAAAAGATTAAATGCGACGAAAGACAATCAACGTGTAATAATTGCAGTGACAATGATTTTATTTGCGTCTATCAAAATGTAACGCTGTCAATTAAGTATGTATTGTATTCATTTTTGAAGAATCTAAGCTAACATTTCTTGAAAAAATCAGTTGATGAACAAGATGATGAAAAATATAAAAATTTTAAATGAATAACTTGTCAAAATGAAGACTAAACAAGAGTCACAGAGCGAACTATTACAAGCATTTAACGACAAATTGAATACATTGCTCTATTTCATGACATCAATGTCAAAAGAAGATACTTAACGTTGTACTTTTGTTTTTTTTATGTATATGAGTGATTGCTTGCGTGTATCTCTTTTTCTTTCTACTCGCGAGATTTACATGTAAATAAAAATAATTTTCAAATATTCACGTCACATTCTTTAAATCAATTAATCAGTTTTCAATCGTGCTATTCTGACTCGATATTGTTATGTACTTTGAATATTTTACGTGTAGTCAAATTCTTGCTATTTCGTTGCATTAAAATTGCATACGAAGAGAAGCAGAAATTTGAACATTGAATTGAAACTTAATTGATGAATGAAAAAAAGACAAATTTGAACGAGAGAATAAAGCAAAGTTTTGACTAAAGTTGAAACAACTATTTTTCACTCGTTTTATCGAATTTCTTCAAATTTCAATCAGAGTTACGTGACGATAAATATTTATCATATAAAAACAATATAATATTTTAACAAAAGTAATATTCTAAGTTGAGTCATCTCAGCAGAGATTTGCAAAAAACATAAGTCGTTCAAGCAATTAAACGATTTCTTCAATTGTGAAAGTTTGAAAAATCGAAATAAAGTTTGCTGCAATTAATACGAATATGAAATAATGCATTATCAAGTTACGCATTTCACTAAAATTTCTTTTTCACATTCTCACTCTTCTTGACATATATTTGAAAGTTTAAATTGTAAATTTTCAATTGTTACAGTATGTTATCGTTTGCTTGAGATCACGAATCTGAGACGAAATCTCTCGAAATAAAATTTTTACGAGTTGAGAGAAAGCAAATCGATAATTTTGACGTATTTTTTTTTTTTTATTTCTTTTTGTTTAAACATGATCTTGCTGATATAAAAGACGAGACATAACAAAAAAAAAAAATCAGTAATGAAATGAGCATGATTTCAAAAACATTCAACTGATGCGATCTTTGTTTAATACAAATAAAAAGTTTTTATTCTTCATATTTTTTTTCAGCTTTAGTATATTTTTTATTGAATAAACAATTATTTATCATATTTGTTTCACAGACACGCGCATTTTATATTTAATCAGCACTTCAAACATGCGACGAAAAGCAATAACAATGCTGATGAGAATTTCATTCTTTAAAATTTTAAAATATTGATGACTAATCTCGACGTTATTCTCTCAAAATTGTTGAGTACGTTTTGTGTCGCTCACTTCAAATATATTTTACATTTTAATTGAAAGCAAACATCACGTCGAGCTAACTGATTAAAAGTCAATGTCGAGAAAAGCTACAGACTATTCGATTCTATTTCAAAAAATTATTTTTGAGAGAGTTTAAAACATCGCTTGAGTTGCGCAACAAGCAAGATTCAACTTATAACTTACTCGAAGAGTTTTAACGAGTGAAAAGACTCATACGAAAAATGTGTAATGATTTAAAAAACATTTATGTCAGTATCAAGAAGCTCTACGAGAAGCAATTAAGCAAGCATGTTTGCGAAACTTAACATCACTGCAGCATTGTGAAGAGACTGAAGAACATAAATGAAAAAAATGCACGAAATCATGATCAAAACATAAAACGAATTATTCAAATTTGTGAGAGTTTGTGATTTTGAATTGAGCGATCTTGTGATTTCGCGCTAAATTAAAACTTGTGTTAAAGCTTAATCTTCATGATGAACAAAATGAGAATTTTTATGTTTTATTTACTAAAGAGAGATTAAGAATAGAATAGAAAGCATAAAGAAAAAATCAAATATCTTAAACTCGCATTTCTATTAAAATTTCTTTTTTTGTGAGAAAGTTAAGAGAGCAAAAGCAGATTGTTTATAAAACTCACAATTAAGATTTTCAAATCTTTTTTCATTTTTCAAATAAAAAACGACATTATGAAAAGACAATCGAATTGAGAATATTAAATGTCAAATTTTTTTAACACATATCTCGAGCATATTATCTCTTTTTTGTAAAGTATTTAAGCTAATCTCGAAATTGAACTGATAAATGAGAAAGAAGCAAAACATCGTGATCTTGTAAACGAAAAATGAAAAGAATTCAATTTAAATAAGAGTTATGAGAGTGAATTAAAACAAAATAAAAATGAAATTGATTTTTTATTTGAACTAACTTATATCTTATCAACATTGACATTGTCTTTTGAAGACAGAGTAAAGCAAATCAGTCAAAATAACGAGCTGTGATTAACTGAAAAAATAATTGTTCTCAATTCATTTTCTTTCAAAAATGTCTCTCAAAAAGTTCTCTCTCAAAGAAATTTAAATTGAAGAAAGAAGAATTGACAAAAGTCTCGATGTGTTCGCTCGTTCGAAGTCATCGTTCGAAATGTCAAATAAAAAATAAGATTCTGATTTTGTTAGTCAAAATTTAAATAAGATACAAGAAAATTTATGATCTTGTTTCTCTTACTCGCATTTCTCAATAATGAGTGTTGCTTTCGCATTCTTTCTTTGTTGAAATTTGATATATCGTTCTCGAAAGTAATCGTGTAAGTCAATGATCTTTTTTTCTCACTTATTCACATAATAATTTCTCTCATTCTTGAAATTGTAAATCTGTCATCTAGTCGTCATTAAAGTAAGAGCAATGAGAATACATAATTCAATGATTCAATTTTTCAAGATCAATGATTGTAAAAACGAGTCGCTCAGAGCTTTACAAAGTTGAATGAATTTTTTTTTATTTTTAAAAAAGACTATTCTTATCAGCATTAAATCGAGACAGTTTTCGTGTGATTGTGAAGATAATTGTGAAGAAAAGCGTAATAAATTTTTTAAAATTCAAGTCGTAATCATTAAATGACAGACGCGCGTTAAAAGACTCTTTTGCTAATTCAAGAGACTGAAGAAAACTAAAACATTAAAGAAAAAACGAATGCAATCTTTCATTCATTTGAGTGACGCATCAAAGAGATTTTCAAAGAGCTTAATAGAATTCGTCTTCGCGATCGTTATCATTTGAGAAATTTGCTCTTTGATGAATGAGATAAAAAGTTTCAGATATGCGACATATCGTAAATCGATTTGTTTCATTATATTGAGAGTTTGAAAACAAATGAGATCGAAGAAGACTGAGAATAATATAAAAAACAAATGATGTTGAAGCAGAAAACAAATTTTGAAAAGCAGAATAATGTTAATTAAAGAGAGAAACGAATCTTTTAATAGTCAGAAAGTCAGCGAATTTTTATCAAAAAAAGAGAAAACAGTTTAACACAAAAGAGACTTTTATTAAGTATCTCAATTTGCTCTCTCATTACAAAAGATCTTGTATCGTTCAATAATTGAGATGATCGAGCAATTTTTTTCTCTCAAGCAAGTCTCGTTGTTACAAGACAGCGAGAAGTGCAAGCTCTTAAAGACAACGCATTGAACTATATGAAATGCAGTGTGTTTCATTTTTAATTGCGTATTTTCAAGACAAGCAAATCATTGTTGTTGATTGATTTTTTTTTTGTTTCTTACGCTTTCTTCGAAGCGAGCTATTTTTTTAAATTTTATTATTGAACATAGCGAGAATCGAGAACGTCGTATCTGTAAAAACAGCTCAAGAAAATGTAAATGTGAATGTATACATGCAACGCATAACTGTCACGTTGATTGATATCAAATCAAAATTGAAAAGCATTGACTTTTCAAATAAATTTTTTGATAACAGCTCTGTTCAATGACATTAACAATTGAGTCTAAGTGCAAATCAGTATAAAAAAAAACTCTTGCTCATCAACAGTCATTTTGTTGAAACTCAAATCGCATAAGAATCATTTTTCTTTTCAATTTTTTCAGCATGATTTTGCTTCTCACGTTTGAATGCAATCATAATCAATTGATTTTTGTTGATTTTGAGATACAAAAGATCTCAATAAGAGACATTAAAAATGTCAACATCGACATATAAAATCTCAGTTAAAATGATATGAATTAAAAAGACAGTCAAAATGATCGTTATTCGTTATCACTTTTTCAATTTATTTGTTCAATAAGATAATTAACTCTCTTTTTTTGATAAAAATGATGAAGATGATTCAGAGCATTTTATTGTGAATGAGTTTTAATTTAACTTTCAATCTCTTCAAGTTGTCTCTGTCGAAATTCAATCTCGACATAAAAAAATTATTGTGACGCAGTATTGTTATTTCATACATTTGAATCATCAATCAGAAAGATGCATATTGAGATTAAATTACACAAAAATGTTTTATTGTTGTTAAGAGTGATCAATCACATCTTTGCATATATGAAAATAGCTTTCATCTTACTGATATATTTTCGTATTATTGAAGAGTTTTCTTGCAATTTTCGAAAGAAAAATTAAAACGTGCAATTTATTAGTGTCATTCTTTTTTTTTTTCATTTGACAATTTTTGATTGATTTAACATATCAATTTTTGATTGATTTGCAAGATTTTTTTCAGTCGAAGCTCTAAATCATGTGATTTATAATTTCTTGAATTACACAAACATTTATAAAAAAGACTTTGTTATTTTTTATCTTGATGTTTCAATTGTGCGATGATCACTTTTTGTTTTTATTCTCATTTGCATTTTTCAATCTTCATTTTGTGATAAGTATATCATGATTACTCAAAATCACTGTTTTTTCGATTTCTGAATTGAATTATTGTCTCAAATTTTTGAGAGTTTGAAATTTATAAATTTTGAACGCGTTCTCTTTATACGCAATCGTTGCATTTGAAATATAACTGAATATCATTTTTATCAAGAAAAAATTCAAGTCTCAATATTGTCGCTGTCAGAGACTATTACTCGACAATTTGTCATTGCTCAAAGAATTCGTAAGATTAAATGAAAAAGAGAAAATATCGCGATCAAAACTCATTTTACAATTGAATGTTGAAAAAATTCATCTCGATTACATCAACTCTTTCAAAAATTATTATCAAAATTGACAAATTTACGTCTTTTTCATTTCAACGATTTCAAGTATGTTGTTGAGAGCGTGAGTAAATTTGATTTTGTATTATATTTCACGCTTTAACATTTGCGTCTGTCAGCGAAGTGTTTTTTAAAACAATCGTTATCATTAACATTGAAAATCTTGTATATAGAAGAAAGCTCTTTCATTGATATATGTGAAGAGTTATTGCGATATTTGAAACACAAATTTCGAAAACTTGAATGAGTTAATATCGAGTCATGATATTCGAATTGATTAAAAAAAAAAATTTGCGAAAAATTGACAAGAATCTAGATATAGATGTGAGAGTAGTTAATTTCTCAAAAGAAAATTTTTGTGAGCTTTATGATTTTTAAAATCAATTCATATCAGCTGTTACTTTTTATTGTTTAAAGTTTCAAAATCAGAATTTTTTGAGCGTTTATATATCTCTGAAGCTAACTTTTTCAAATCGAGATAAAATTCTTAAATTGAGAAACTTTATTATTAAGAGAGCTTTTGTCTGCGAGTCTCAAATTCGACAATTCATTTCGATAATTTCGTCGTTTTCACAGATCATTTTTTATACACTATGATTTATTTTGTTGCTCAAAGTTTGTCATCTTGTAAGACATTCTTCTATCAAAAATCTCAGCTTTTGACAGACGAAAACGAATACGAAAAAAACGAATAAAAATGTTAAATCTCGTTCTTAAATTTCGATTTTATTTGTTTTCAAAGAGTTGCTTAATTAAATGTTCAGACTCGATTTAACGATGTTTCAATTGACTTCGAGTCAAGATACAAGTCGAAAAATGATTGAATGAAAACTCGAGAAAAATTGATTCATTTTTTCATTTATCGTGAGTAGTTAATGATTTTCATCAATTTTTTTATTATTTCAAGATTCTTTTTTTTTTCTTTTTTCTTTTTTTTTTTTTCTTTTCTTAGTCTAGTTAGAGCACACTCAATTGACATAAGTTTTTTTCAACTTTGTTAACAAGAAGAGCGATTAACTTTTCAACTCAAACAAACAATTCACACAATTGATTTTGAAATGATTACAGCGACAACAGATTATATCTTTCTCGTTGATTTTCTTAACATTTACTTAACATTATATTTCGATCGACGCTGATCTCTTTCGTTGCACTCGTGATTTTTTTCGATTTTCAAGATTGATCATGTTCAATAAGTCTCAATTGACTATCATTTTTATAATATCTCGAGAACTATATTGATTTTATAACAGCATTGAATCTCTCAATGTTGCTCGTTCGCAAATGAAAAAGTGATGACAATCTTCATGAATACAATAAACTGCGAAAGAAGCAAAAAAAAGAGAAAGTAATTAAAAAAAACAATTAAGTGAGAAAGAAATCAAGAAAACGAATACACGTCTTTAAAATATATTGCTGTAATTGCGATAATAAAATCGAGACTGAGTATTTTATTTTAACATTCAAATTATTTCTGTTTGTTTGATTCGACGTCTTGTTTTGAGATTGTCGTCGAAAATAAAATAAAAATGTCACGCAAAGAAAGATCAAGTTGAAAAAAAAATATAATGTTAAAGAATTCATTTGTCGCAAAAATTTAAATGAATCATTATCAATAATTAGTTAACATCTTTTATATCATTTCATTTTTTGAGATGCAATCAATAGTTCTGTTTAACAAGAATGTTGCTGATTAGAAAGTGAGTTTTAACTTAAAATGATGATAAATTCGCGAAGCATTTATTATGAATTAGTCGCAAACAAGATAAGAAATTAAATCTGCGTGTTGACACAATTCAATTTTAAAAATAAATAAAATGTAGAATCACATAACAACGATCAAAGCTAAAATTTTATCATTTTAAAACATGAACTAAGTTATCAACACTGAGACTTTCATTATACTCAATTTTGAGTTGAAAAGATCAAAATCGTCGTGATCTTACGATGAGATAAATGAAAACAACAATTTAATAACGAAGTATCGATACACACAGTAAGTGCTGAAAATGAGTTATATCAAAAAGTTGAGTCATGCAATTCTGTTAAAGTAGTAAAAATTTGACGTGATTCGTTTCAAGAGAAAGAACAATCAAAAAACAATCAAAATTGACATGATGCAATATGTTTGTTTTTTGTATTTACAATGTCTCACACGCACGTTTTTTTGTGAGATGACTTGCTTTGTCTTTTATATGAGATTCTCGACTCTCGTTCAAAGATAAATATTCAGTTTTATATTTTTTTTAAATGATGAATTTCGCTGTTTTCTCAAGTACTTCAAACGTTCTTTTCAATCATTTTAAATCAAAGTTTGCGCAATCGTTCGAGAGCACTACTCTTTTTTTTATGATGTTTGTGTTATTCGCTGTCAAAAAGAATGATTAATAAAAATTTAAAAAATGTTATCACATGTGAAACAAACAATAACTTAATTCAACATATTTTCAAGATGAGAAAAAAAGTAACAAAATCACGCATTCAAAATTGAAGCTATTTCTAAAGAATCTTTGATTTCAACAAAATATTTTTTCTCGCGCATATTTTCTTTCTTTTTGTTTATTATTTTTAAAAATCGAATCTCGAAGTCGACATATCGATCAGTATTGTTGAATGAATTCGTTATTAACAATGTTGTTGATGATTTGACATTCTCGCATTTTAATCAAATTAAGCGATCATTATTAACGAGAGAAATTCGAGACATCACTCATCAATTCAAAAAGTTGAATATTCGAGATCATTCATCAGCGAATTTGAGAAAAACAAAAAGTCAATCATCTTTTGAAGAAAAAAAAAAAGAAGACGATTTTTTAAAAAAAAAATTTACGAACTTTGAGTCTGATCATGCGTTCGTCAAAATAATAACTCAATGACTTGACTCACGTATAATTACTTCAAATCACTCTCTTCAACATTAAAAATGAGACTACTCTCAAATTTTAAAAAAGAAATCATTGATGTTCTTAAATATTCATAGTCACAAGCTTCTCGCTTTAAACTCAAATCAAAATCAGTCATCGAAGTCTTTCGATTTTTCAAAATGAGCGATACTCTCACAGTTGAAAACGTGATTTTTTTTCAAAA
The DNA here is from genome assembly GCA_032988195.1 of Arachnomyces sp. PD_36. Classification (NCBI taxonomy): domain Eukaryota; kingdom Fungi; phylum Ascomycota; class Eurotiomycetes; order Onygenales; family Arachnomycetaceae; genus Arachnomyces; species Arachnomyces sp. PD_36. The sequence goes on along the minus strand of JANTQE010000006.1, from coordinate 751,169 downwards.
ATCAATTGAACAAGCAAACTTGTGAGATCTACATTAAGTTGATTAATATCGAAAAAAAATGCATTAAAATCGATCAGCAACAAACTCAAATGAAGAAGCTTACAAAAGAGTAATAACAAACGTTTATAGTTATGCATTGAACACTTTTTAATAAGCATTACAATTTTTTTTTAATGTCTTATCATTTTTTCGCGAGCTCGTTTCTACGAGAGTTGCTCAAGAAACACAAAATGCTCGCTTGAATGTGCAAACATGAAATTTATGCGTTTTTTGAAATTTTAAGACAACATCTCTCGAATTTTTTGAAGCATATGATGATTTTTATACGTTTAGCTTATTTCATAATGACATTGTTAATAAAACATGTTTCAGTTTACAAGAATACTTGAATCAAGTGTTTCAACGATTTGACTAAATATGAAATCACTGTTCAAATCAACATTCATGATCAAGAAGTCTGAGCAAACGTTGTCAAATGCTGAAATAATGAGATTGCTAATCGAGATTCAAAAACAAAAAGAATTCAACATTCATTTTGACAAATCAGCGATTTAATTCAGTGATTAATAAAGCTGAGATAAAACTTTGACGCAGATTAAATTCGAGCTTTCGAGAGTCTTGACGACTAAGAACTCAATTTTTTGTGAAGCGCATTCAAATTTTTTTCTTTACTCTTCGAACGCTCGTTTTATATGAGAACATTTAATTGAGAATGTATATACGATTAATAGTCAGTTTCTGAAGAGTTTCAGAATTTATATTGAGAAATATTGAAGCTGAAAAAATGTCTTGAATATCAAATATAAACAAGATTTCATATTTGACTTGTGTTGAATCTTTCTCTATTTTTATCTCAAACTTTTTCGATTTTCTTTCTTGATCAGACTTTAAATGAAATCTTCAAATTTATTTCTTTGTATGAAAATTTAAATAATTGTAAATAAAGATCGTTCTTATTTTTTATTTTAAAAAATAAATCACTCAATACTCTTGATCACATTGAGACTCAAGTCAAGACTTAATTTCATTAATTCAAATTCAGTGAAATTAAAGTTTTTTCTTATTCTTTGAGAAATGAATTGAGAATGAGCTTGTTAAAATCAGCTTTTCAGTCAATAACAATTCGTTATTTTGAATGTTTTGTTTGACATCGTCTTCAAAAGACGATGACAATCTTGATTAATTATTTATTAACGTTCGATAAAAAATTATTTTTAATATGACTTTTGTTATAACTCTCATTGAACTCTCTTTTAACTCTCATTGAAACTCTCAAGTCTAAAACTTCAGAAAGACGAAAATCAGAAATTGCAAATATTCAAAAAACAGTCTCGCTTTTAAAATTTTAAAAATAATTGTGTATGATCACATCTGTTTTAAACTCGCGATAAATTTTCAAAGAGTTACTCACTTTTAAAAATTTTTATATCACACTTTTATACTTGTAAACTCTTTATTAAGATTCATATTCTTGACATTTGTCACGACTATTCTCGACAATCATTATGAATATTCAATTGCTCGAATTCGCAGATCGAGATTTGAAAAGAACTCAATATTGTGAAAGAACAAAACAAATAAATCTCATTATGTATGCGAGAAATTATGACGTTATTGATTTTTTAAAATTATATTTAAAATATATCTCACTTTTCTGAAAACTGAATCTCACTTCAACGTCATAGTCTCAATGTTTAGTATCAGAATCTCTTTAAAACATCTCAAAAACGACAGAGATCTTTGTCACAAAAGACTCAGTTCAACTTTCGACAAAAGTAATGAAAACAAAAATTGAGAATTTTCGAAAAAGTTGTTAAATATAATGTCAAAAAAAATGTGAATATCTACATTCTTATTAAAATCAACGATCAGTATTTTGATTTAAACATCAATTTCAATGAATATTGATTTTCGTTGAAAGCGAAGATGATATAAAGATTGATTTTAAAAATCATTTCTTGTCTAATTAATCAATGTCAGAACAAATACTATTCGCGTATGATTCGCAAAATAATTAACGAGTGTTTAACGTTGATTAAAAAAAAACTTGAAAGAAGAGAAACTTTATTTAAAAAAATTGCACAGTACGATAACAAATGCAAAGCTCATGTTCATATCATTATTTATGAGAACAATTGATACTTTGCATTATTTATGAATAAAAATTCTTTATCATTTATTAAGACAATTGTATAATCATTGAATTTCTTAAGCATTTTCATCGTTAGCACTGATAATCAACAGAAAAATTACTACTCTCTATTGATGCACTATTCATCTCGTGATATTGATAAAGAAAAGTAAACAAAACAGTTTGTCGCTATTTCGCAGAGACAAATTCTGAGTGTTGAAATATAAAGTCAATACTACGCTTTGATAACGACTAGTTTATTTTTATTTTTTTTTTGAGTTTTACTCTTGATTTCAGTATTAAAACACAAATTTATTTTTAAAGTCAACAAGCAACGAGATCACTGTTCAAAATTTCTCAATAAACGTTTATATGTTTGATGATAGTAGTCATAACATTATTAAGTAATGCGACACTTCGTGATTTCAATAATATAAAACAATCGAAATAGTTTTCTGATATGAACTATATCAAAGCGACAAATCGATAAAAAGATTGAATTGTTGTAAAAGCAGTTTTATGAAGTATAATTTTAAATTCTCACTTGTATAAAAGAAAGAAATCTTTTCAAAAAAGAACTGTTAAATATTGTGATTTGTTTTCAAATTATTTTTATATCATGAATTCTTCTTTTTCGTTTTTCAATAACTATGAGATTCTCTTATTGATGCATGCATTAAAGAACGTGTATTTGAGTCGTTGTGCTCTTACAAAACAAGTTGTCTTTCTTAAGTATGAAAACATATCAATAGAGTCAGTAAGACTTTTGAACGAGACTGACATACTGCGTAAGCTTGCAAAGTCGACAGAAATTTCTTAACTTCACTGAAACAATGTTGTGAGTAAATGTACTGTTTTGATTATTAACACATACGAGTCAAGTTTGAAAACTCTTTTCAATCAAATCGATCGTCAATTTAATTTAAAAACGATGTTGCTTTTGATTGAACAGTTAATATCATGATTTGAGTTTATTTACTTCAAATTCATTATTCACACAAATATAGTTCTCGACACTTTGATTTTGAAAAATTTCAATTGATAACGTCATCAAATGTTTGTCACAATCTTTGAAAATGCGTAAAAATGTAATGAAATATCATCATTATCTCGTACTGATTTTCAAGATTTGAGTCAACTTCTTATTTATCTTTGTGAAATCAATTTGTTGTGATCGAAGTTTTGACACATGAATCACAAAGAATCTCAATAAATTTCAACAACATTTTCAATATATCAAAAACATGTGATGTTCAATGAAACATCAAATTATTCTCAACTGCGACAAATTTTTCATTGTTACTATCAACAATTGCGACTTTCAAACGATCGTTTTCTAGACATTTTGTATAAGATTGAATTTGAAATTTGCGCAAAATTAAATGCGAATATGTTAATCAAAATTTTGCATAAGAAACTGTTGATCACATGATCATTATTCAAAAAAGTTATCAATGAAAATCTCAACACTGAAATGATTCACTCATTGTTGAATACATTAAAGTTGTACATCGACATTTTTTATAATGAATCTTCTGAGACATTAAACAAAAATGACGTTTTTAATTTGTTTTGAGCGAATCTCTGATTGTATCTTGTTATCACTGATGACAAGCTCACGACGATTCAAAAGATCATAATGAGAATCTTGTATAATTTTATGATCGCAATTGTGAAAACAATTTTTGCGTTTTAATCATGATGACTGAGACGTTTGATTTCTTTAATAAAAGAAAAAAAAAATGATAAATAACATTAAAAAAGAGATTTGAAATGACATGATGCAAAAATGAGAGACGCATTTTCATTTTCTTAAAATAAATCTCTTTATCACGAAATTTTTCATTTCGTGCGATATTTATTGACATAATTAATGTCAAACATGAGAAGAATTGAATATTCAAACTCACTGAGTATCAGATTTTCATTGATTTTGTTATGAAAATTGAAACAATTTCTTTTTTTTTAAATCAAGAAAGACTGATGAATTTTAATGTTTTTTCGATTGTTGTATTTAATCATATTAACTTCAGAATGCAAATCAAGTTGAAAATAGCAACAGACAGAAATCAAAATGATAAAAAATATCAAAAAGACAATTAAAAACAATTTTTATCGTTAACGCACGTGTGTATTTTTGTTCGTTTAAGATTTCACTTTCGCGAGAATGAGACGACTAAATTCAATATTCAATTCTTGTTCATCATCTCATCTAATTTTAACAAAATTGTGTTTGATTAACGTTAAATGATTGAGTCTCTTTGAATTTCAAGTCACAACGCGTTGTTGTAATCATGTGATGAAAACAATATGCACAATAACACAAATCATTTTATTCAAGACGTTTTGTATTCTTAAAATCGTAGTCACTGTCAGTTATTGATTATTATTCAAGAAAATAATCTATGCTTTACACTGTTTGAGAGATTTGTTTTTCTCTCACAATTGAAAGTTTAGATTAATCAATGTCACGTTGTTTTACATTTTTTTTCAAATCAACTCTCTCACATTATCGCGAATGCGATTGCTCGTTGACACTTTATCAGTTAAATAGATAGCGCAATCAAAGAAAAAGTTGAAAATATCAGTAATAAGTAATTTCTTCTTGAATTTTAAATATTGCTGAATGACAAGCTTTGCGATGTTCATTAATTCAGACAACTTTCAGATGCATTTATACTCATTAATTGATTTCAACTTTTTGTGTGAAAACATCAAATAGAGATCGAAACGTAAAATTTAAAATGACTCAATCAACTTTCGCTTTGAAATGATATAAATGAGAATTTACATAATTTTTATTCTCTTTTAAAAGTTTAATCATTTAATCGTGAACTCAGTTTAACTGATTTGAGAAAATTTGATTAAAGAGATCAAAGTCATAAACATAAATATATTTACTCTTTTTATGCATTTTTTATGTCATGAGAATGCTTCGCTCTGAAGTTCTGAATTGCTTATGACAAGTCAAAAACTCTTAAATGTATAACATTTGAGCGATAATGTCGATATTTGAACATATTAATAAAGCATATTCATAACTTTAAATCACAAAAGATTTGTCATAAAGCTCATCGATTCAAACTCAAAACAAATAATTGAAGTTCAGTTGATGTAACATTGTGATAAAATCAACTTTTTTTTTGATTAACAAAATGATTTTCGTGATTTTGTTCTCATTATTTGTTTCTTATCACGAGACGACGAATGAATGAAAAAATCAAAACTTTTTTAATTTTGAGATTTAAAAATATACATACTGACTTGATCAACATTTGAATGATTTGATAATGCTTACAATGATTCAAATTATCTCATTCGTCAACATCAGTTGCATGTGATATTTTTTGAATATGACATATGCAAAAAACGTATTCACTAACTTAATAAGTTGCACAATAAAATAAAAAGACTAGTTATCACATAAAATCAAGTGAAAGTCTTTTTTAATCAGAGATGACGCAAAAGCATGATCGTTGCAAACAAAGCAAAAACACAATAAACTTTGACAAATATCTCGTAAAGTCAGCGATGAGCAACGAGAACAGTTACAATTAACGCAATCAAAATTATACTCTGTTTAATCAATCAAGAAAAGAGAATTTTTCGAACGATGAACGTATCAAGAAATCGTGAAAGTACAAAGCATCGTTCAATGTAAAGTCGCGTTGACTTCAAATTATTAACACATGCGTCAATGTTTGAAGATTAATCATAACATCAATATTGTCATGCATTTGTTGATATAATCGTAGCGACATTCTCAGTAAATCTGCGACGAAAACAAATTGTTTTGAAAAAAACAGTGAAATCAAATTGATTATTGTCAAATTGTCTGCTCAACTGTCGATTTACTCGACAAAGTCAATCTCAACAAAGTTGCATGTGAGTGATGTCGATTAATAAACAATTTGTAACAAAAGATCGTGTTGTGTTGTTGAAAAAAAAAGACACGATCAACAATACACATTGAAATACACAATGTGTTTTAAAAAATAGTATGTTAAACGTTCTCGCGAAAGAGAGATGACTTAAAAAAAAAAAAAATCGACGACACAATCATCAAGAAAAAATACGTACAATTGAACAAAGTTCATTTCTGTTGTGCTTTTGTGAATATGACGAATAAAAGATGACTGTGTTAAGAAAATATATAATCAATATCGCGTGAAGCAAATCGATAAAATTGCATTTTTACTTCTTTATGTTTTTTAATTGATGAGAAGTGCGCGTAACACTACATCTTTATTATCTCTTTTTGCAGATAAAGAAAGCGTAACGCTTCATTTTTTTGTTTTCAATTTTGACATACGCAGTTCTCGACATTTAAAAGTGACGATTCTGTCGTTTTGAATTAAAAATATTTTTTCAAAATTCTCACTTATGCAATTTTCATTGAAATTGTTGCAGCTTCTCATCTTCGTATTTTCAAAAGAAAGATATCGAAACACAAAAATAACAATCAAAGAGAAACAAAGAGACGAAAAAAAAACGAAATATCGCATCAAGTTTGAAATCAATTGCAGAAAAACGACGTTTTGAAAGCTTCGCTCTTTTTATCGAAACTATAATTTATATGCATTTATTCTTTTTTTCGATAGCAAGAATAAAAAGCAATATGTCTTTAAAAATTGCGAGATTTACTTTTCGAAAGACTCGATATGTCGTTTTTTTACAATTTCTCAAATCACGATTACTTACTTTTCGCGACAGATCGTGACAATTTCTGAAACAATTGAGCACTACAATGATTTCGAGAAACTATTGATTGACAATAAAAATTCAGATTCGATCAGATCAAAAAAAACAAAGCAATTTAAATACAAAATTAAACGATGAAAGACTTTGTTTCGAAAGATTCGTTTTTTGTATGAGAAGTTTGATTTGTTTGCATTTGTTCTTCTCTTTGATCACGAGAATGAAAAGTAATTTTGTTTTAAAAATTGCATGTTTTATTTCATCGAAATCTTAATATGTGTGATTCTCGAGTATATGTGAGTTTCGTAGTTAATTAATATAGCTATTTGTCGTTTCTGAAAAAACGAAAAGTCACGACGATTTTCAAATAATACAATTAGAGAAGATTGAAGATGCAATAAGTTTCAGAAAAAAAAAAACAAAAGAAATGAAAATCATTTCTACACTGCTCACAAGTTTTGTTTTTTTCGTGTTTGAGCGATCTTCTTAAGATTTCGCAATTATGAAGTTTTCATTTACTGACAATGTCTTGAATTCAAATTGTATAATTTTTTTGTAATTATATTTTTATCAACACTTCTCTTGTCATGTATATACATCGAGTTTTTTAACGTTATCGTTTCTTGTGACGTTACGTGAATTGTCTTGACGCTGAGTGAGCATCTAATTAACGCAGAATTTACGCAATTTTATTCATTGTAACGTCTTTAATATCATTTTTTGAGTTAGTTAGAATTTTCTTTTCGTTCTGCAAATACGCTCAAACATCTTGCAGTTTACAAACATTTATACAATCATCATTTTCTCGTATTATGAAGCAGTATTTTTGATTTGTTAAAATATTTGTGATTTGTTTAACGCGTGTTTATTAATTAATGACATTCGCAAATCTCATTATCTGATTTTTCTTTCAATTATAAATCGTCAAAGATTCAATCGACATGATTTCTTGAGTTATATTCAAAAATGTTATTCTGTTTGAAAGTTGTTAATAATGAATGAGATTTTTGATTTGAACGTTGAAGTTAACGTCGTGATAACAGCTCTAATTGCTTTTATAACAAGAAAAAAAAATTGATAAAATCGAAAAAAACTCTTTTAATTTCTTCTCTTTCACGATCGAATATAAGAGTCGAGTATTGAAAAAAAAAATGAAAATATCACGTTGAAAAGTCAGCGAGACAAGATATTTATTAAATAACAAATCATAATTGTACATAATGTCAAAATACAGATATTTTTTATTCTTTCGAAACTGTTTCTCTTGAGATTGATTTCAACGCGTAGACTTTTCTACAACATCAAATTTAACGATGAAAGAAAGATTTTTATTTGATTGTTGAGATTGAGTCATCGAAGACAATCGTTTTATAATATGATTTGTCAAATGATCAAACACATGATCATTAATGTTGAAAAAATTTGATAAATAAAAATGTCGCAGAAAGATCTAAGTCAGAATTTGAAATAAGTTCATCGATCGCAATTTTCTAATCTCGAAAATCTCATAATCTAATTCAAAGATAAGATTGATTGAATAATATCAACATTTCTCATTATGTTTTTCAAAGATTGACTTGATTTTTTTTATCTCACTTTGTGAAATCATCTGCGACAAAACAAAGAAGTCTCGCATTATAACGAGAATCAATTGCGCGTATTTAAGTGAGAGATAAGTTTCTGCTTTTTCAAAATATACTTTAATTTTAAAATTTTTAATTTGAACTCGAATCTGCGCTGACGTTTGATTGATATTGATATAATGTTGAGCAAATTTCTGTTTTAAAGTATTTGAGAGATCGCTTTTACGAAGTCATGAACTGACAAAAAGCAAACAACGTAGCGACTTCATATATGCTTCAAGATAAACAGTGTTTTAAAAAAAAGTTTTGAAAAAGAGAATGCGTTTATTGATAGCAAGAAGTTATTTCAAAATGACGTTGCGATCTGCATCATTTAGCGTAAAAAATATTCATTTTTCTTGTGTCAGTTCTCTAATTTGAATAACATTTTTGATGTCATATCATGATGTTAAGATTTTTAACAGTAACACAATATTGTGATTTAAAATGACAAACTGTTTTTTTTAATTGCTGAAAATTGTCGTTCACTGATGACGCATACGATCAAAATAATGCACATATAATTAATACTCAATTAAAAGAATTTTTGAAAATTTAATAAAACATGCTCTACATCGTTGCACTCAAATAACAGTTATTGATGAAGTGCTTTCAGCTTAATGCTCAATCAAAAATTGATAAATGAAAGTAAACGATCAAAAATTTCGAACAAACGCTTGTGACTTTTTTAAAATAGAGTAATATCTGTCTGTAACTTGAACAACAATCAAAATGTTTATTTGTTCATTATCTTCGCGTCGTTTCTCATTTGATGATATTGTATGTTACGATAGATATTTTCATGAAAGAACTTCAATTCATGAAAATACTTTTTATGTATGACGACTTTGATGATATGTGATAATTCTAATCTTAGTCAGCATTTTTCATGTTGAGAATCTTAGAAAATTTATTGTTATTATAAAGTTGTATCACTCATCATTGATTTATTGACGTTTTTCTCACTGCTAAAACGCGATGTTTTTCATGAAGTAAAGTGACGACGACGTTGTTTAATAATACAAGCATAAACGATTCGTTATCACGTAAAAGATTGATTTGCTGCAAATTAAAAAATTTCAAATTTCGAGTCAGAATCTCAATTGACATCATCGCTGAGACAAAGTTCTCAAGTTGAAAATGACAGCAATTATGTGCAAACATGTGAGCGAGATATTTCACATGACGTTCGTCGATTGTTTTCGTATCAAAAATGCTGTTGTTTTCAAAAATTAGTTGACAAACAGTTATTTTCACTTTGTCTTGATATTGCTTTGCTCTTTTCAGAAACTTTCTGTTATGTGACTCAATGATATTCATATTCGACAATGACTGTTTTGATGAATGTATATATTTTGTGCTCGCAAGAGCAATGTCAATGTATTTCATTAAACTCGTTGACAAAATAATCGACAAATCTGTATTTTTGAATTTTTTTTGATGTGCGTGAGTTCTTATTATATAAGATCACTTTACAATTTTTGATCATTTTACTCTTTGATCAACAAACATTATGACGTTATGCAAGCATTTGAAATGATTGCGAGTTTTCTTCAACGCAAATTTCGCGCTTGAGAATATCAATTAAATACGTCAAACGTTAAAAAAGTTGACACATTCGTCGAAGCAGCATTCTTCTCTAATACACTTCGTTGATTATAGCGTGAAAAATGTCACAATTAATAAATTATTTTCTGCTTGATGCATTGATCGCATCTCGTCGTTGAAAGAGACTAGATTATGAATGAACATGACATTCAACTCGCTGTTATTTGTTAATAACAATTTTTTTTTTGATGACAACATCAATGTTCGTCAAAGTTTTTGTCACGAAAGAAAAGTTCATTTCATTTTTTGATCGATTCGTGAACAGTCTTTGATGAATATATTAGCAAATTGATTCAAATCATACTTAAACGATTAAGTCAGTAACAACGAGAACTCATAAAACTATGAAGAATTCTTTGAAAGCTACAACGAATTCAAGAAAATCATTCAACGATACTTTGATGACACGAATTGACAGAGAATCACTAAGAAAAAGCTTATGAATCTAAAGCAAATAAAGTCAGCAATTAATTACGCAGTCAAGCATCAGTAACTTATCGTTATAACGAGTTGAAAAAACGAAAACATCAACATGACAATATTCGAAAAAAAATTAAAATCAAACATACAGTACGAAGTCATCAAAGACGAATTATATGACAACATTGAAAACATGATCGTCGACGCAGTACGCATTGACAATCAATTGTATAATCTACGACAAATGCGACGAAAGACTACGTATACAGTCAATACAAGCAAAATCAAGAAATTCAGAGATTCTTATGAATCTATGTTTATGAAACTTGATGCTATGAAACGAATTGATGACAAAAAAAAAAAACAGCGACGAATTAAAAATCAGTGTTTTCATTGCGAAAAGAAAAAACACTACATCAGAAACTGTCATCAAAAACAAAAAAAAAAAGAACAAAAAAAGCTACAAACGACTCAAAAACATGAAGATTAAGCGAAGCTCAAAAAAAAATACGATATCACAGAAATATTTAAATTCAAAGTCATTAGAAAAACACACGAAAAGTGAATTAACGCAAGCGTCAAACTTATGAACAGTCTTCAGCTAGAAGTTGACAAAAATGAATAAACAATCTCGAAATATCTCAAAACGAAATGAGAAAAATTAGTACAACGATTAAAGAAACAACTACGTCATGTTAAAAACAATATCTTCGCAGCAAAACAAGTCTTCGAGAAGAAATTTGAAAAAAGTTTTATAAAAACTATACGAAAATCGCAAAAAAACGTTAACAGAGAACATTAAAAAATGATATGAAAGAAATGTAAATAAAAAATGAAAAATTGTCTTATGAAAGATGAAAATATTGAATTTATGAATTATCTCTTAACGCTCACGATATGCGAATATCATCAAAACAAAAAAAATGAGAAACTTAAAGATGTTGAACATTCTCGACATGATGAATATATACTTTATAACAAATGCGAATGCTCATTGCATAAAAATATGCAACAACAATGAGAACATTAGATCAAGAATAACAAAAATCACTTGAAACATGATCTACGCGAATGCGAAATTCAAAGTTGCAAGAAGTGTGAGAAAAGTGAAAAAAAATTTCTCAACTTACAAAATATAACAAATGTCAATCACTCACTACATAAAAACATTCATTGATTATTTTGTTACAACGATACATGCTCAATTCATTTAAATGAAAAGAACAAGAAATATTTTCTCACACAACAAAAACGATTACGAGTCATTACGAAAACAAAGCAATGAAGATACTTCATGTGTAAACAACTCAACAAATCGAAATGAATCAAGTGTCGAGAAACAGTAGTAATGAGCACAGAAATGTGTGATTTATCTCAACTAAAAAGCAACAAAACATTTGAAAAAAAATGCGAAAAAATACAACAAGAAATCAAAAAACATTGAGAAAAATTAAATGAAATACGAAACGCAATCGATAACGTCATACAAATAATAATACAAATCATATCATATTTATCTAAGAAATTATTAATGAGACAACAAGACGCTCTGATACAATTACTCGACAAATTAAACGAACATGACAACGATGAACGAAAAAGAGTCAAGAAAACTTAAGACATTAAAATTGATCACTCGAACTTTCAAAGAAAAGATCGAGTCAATTGAAATTGAAAGCTCAGAGTTGACAAAAAAACGAGTCGAAAATAATTACAAATTCAGATGAAATGCATCTGCAGTTGATTATGAATATAAAAGACGATCGCGTAATCATTTTATTGAATTTAAACGCAACTGAAAATTTCATGAACTCAAATTTATTAAAAAACAAAAAATACGATGCTTAACGAAGACTAAATCGTATCAGTTGAGATTTTTAGAAAACGAATTTTCTATCGCGCAAGTACGATATGAGACGAAAGAGTTGTAAATACAAATACAGCAACATCGAGAGAGTTTGAGCTTCGACATTATGAAGTTAAAGAAATATGATTTAATTTTAGAATATCTTTGATTAAAGCAACACAACTCTAACATTGACTGACAAGAAAAGAAATTGTAACAGTGAAGATGTGATTGCTTTTTTAAATCAAAAATTTAAAAGTCTCGCGAAGTCACAACGAAAAAACAAATTAAAAATTTAATTACGAACAAGATGATTTGAGTAATAAAAGAAAAGAAACTCATCACAAAAAATTTAACACAAAAACGATCGATCACGAAACAATGAGATTTTTCAGCGAAAAAAGCATCATCAAAAGATGAGAAAGTCTTTAAGAAATTAATATTTAGAGAATACTGAAATTATCAATAATTATTTACGAAAAAAGAAAAAATGCAGAACTTATCGTCACATAAGTCATGAAATCACGAAATAAATCTACAAAACGAGAAAAAATTACAATATATGTTAACATACAGACTTACGAAACAACAACTCAAGAAGTTGCGAAAATATATCAACGAAAATTTTAAAAAAGAATGAATTAAACTTTTTAAATTCTCAACAGAGTATTCTATTATCTATGTATTTAAAAAAAATGAAAGTTTACAACTATGTGTGAATTATCGACAACTCAACGAAATAATGAAGAAGAATCGTTATCTTTTATCACTCATTGAGAAGATACAGAACAAATTTCAAGAAATCACTTAATTTATCGCGCTAAACATACGCGACGAGTATCACAAAATACGAATTAAGAAAAATCACGAGTGAAAGACAGTTTTTAAAACGAGATTTGAACTCTACAAGTATATGATTATGTCTTTTGAGTTAATTAACGTGTCAGCAACGTTTCAAACATTAATCAATAACGCACTTTACAAATATTTCGACGATTTTGTGATGACTTATCTCAATGATATTTTCATATTCATAAAAGAATCAAGAAATGATCACACGCAGAAAGTCAAGAAAATCTTGAATAAGTTACAGAAATACGACTTATTCTTAAAGTTAAGAAAATACAAGTTTTTCAAAAAAAAAGTTCTATTTCTGAGACACATTATATCTACGAAAGAAATTCAAATGAATTTTGACAAAATTCAAACAATACTAGATTGATTTACATCAAAAAATGTCAAGAATGTGCAATCATTTCATGAGTTAATCAACTATTATCGACAGTACATCATCAACTTCTTTAACAAAGTAAAATTTTTGATGAAACTATTCAAAAAAAACAAGAAATTCGAATGAGAATCACAACAACAAAAGACATTTGAGAAAATCAAGTGATTATTTGAAAACGACGACATGTGATAGCATTTCGATTTTATCAAATCAAGCATTGTTGACACGAACGCTTCAAATTGTGTAATAAAAATAAAACTATAACAAAAAGAGTCAGATGACAAGCTAAAATTTATAACATGCTATGCGAGAACAATGACGTCAGTCGAACAGAACTACAATATACATGACAAGAAATTATTAATAATAATATGCGTTTTAAAGAAATGAAAGTTGAAATTACAAGATGCAAATCATCAAGTTATCATACTGTCAAATCATCACAATTTACAATATTTCACGACAATCAAGAAGTTGACATGCAAACAAATAAAATGATCAGAAACGCTTTCGATCTACGATTTCAAAATATGACATTGCAAAAGAAAAAAGAACTTATGAGCGAACGTTTTAAATCAAAGATCGAATTTAATAATTAAACGAAAAAAGTCACGAGCGCTATTCAAACATGACGATCAAACAAAAAATATGATTATGAATCAACAAGCTTTGAAAGCTACTCGAATAAACGCAACAAACGATATCTTATATTAAAAAATTAAAAAAGAAATCATTGAAGACGCACAAGTTGAATAATTACAACAAAACGATAATGTCATAAAACGAAACAATATTATACTATATCATGAATTGATCTATATACTCAAGACGTTACGCAACAAAGTGATGTAACAAGAACATGATGCACTCATTTCAAGACACTTTAAAATTAACAAGACTATAAGACGACTTACAAAGAATTACTATTGATTAGACATATAAAACGATATTTAAAATTATATTTAAAATTGCGAGACTTGTCAACAAGATAAAATTAATAAACACAAACTTTATAAAACGCTACAATTTATATCACAGTCACGCAAATCATGAGAATCAATTGCGATAAATTTTATTATTAAGTTATTAAAATTCAAGAACTCACAAACAAATGTAAAATACGATTTTATACTTACGATCACAAAAAGAATGACGAAGTACATTTATTTTATATCATTTATAAAAATCACAAATGCATCGAATACGACATATGTCATTTTCAAAATGATTATCGTGAATTACGAATTACTCAAAAAATGAATTACAAACAGAGACATAAAGTTCACGAGTCATTTTTGAATCACACTCATGAAAAAGTTGAGAGTTCATAGAAAAATGTCTACGACTTATTATTCACAAATGAATGAGCAAGCGAAACGATTAAATTAAACAATGAAACAGTATTTACGACATTATCTCAATTATAAACAAGATAATTGAGTATCATTATTATCATTGATACAAATTACATACAATAATGCGAAAAACGTAATCACGAGCTTTACATCATACTTCGCAAATTATGAAAGAAAGTCGAAGATGCAAAGACAAACTTTTGAAATTACTGTCAAAGAATATGTTGTAGAAATCTTAATAAACAAATTGCATAAACTTCACGACAATTTTTGAAAAAATATTGAGTTTCTTCACTTAAGAATGAAGCACTATTACGATATCAGACGTCAGAAAACATTTAAGTTTAAAAAAAAAAAGAAAATGTTTTTTTTACGACGAAACATCAAAATCAAGAGATCAAGTGAAAAACTGAATCACAGAAAATTAAGATCATTCAAAATTTTGAAAATTATTGAGAGCGTTAACTATAAACTTCAATTACTCAAGAAAATGCGAATCTATTCAGTCTTTCATGTCTCATTATTGAAAAAAGCAAATCAGAACGTCAAGCGAAAACGAATTGAGATCGAGTCGAAAAAAGAATATAAAATCAAAGAAATTCTAAAGAAAGTGTTAATAAAAAAAAAAGATCATTACTTGATAAAATGAAAAAATTATTCTATCTCGAAAAATACGTGAGAGTCTAAGAAACATTTGAAAAACGCTCAAAAATTGATAAGACGTTTTCATCAAACAAAAAAAAATTAAATGAGAAATCATTGAAGAAGAAATTCTGAGAAATTTTTATTTTTAAAATTGAGACATCATGAGAAAACATGAAATGATCACGCTTTCTCAAAATGATCTGTTGATCACGTAGTTAAGAATGTTTCGACAATTTCGAAAAAAAAATATTCTGAATCGAAAAGAGCTCTTGTTGAAGCTTAATCACTCTTTTGAAAATCAACAAAATGTCAAAATTTTGAGCAATTAAAGATGATGTCACGCGCGACTTTTCTCTCTTGAAATCTTCTCACTTTTTGTCATTGAAGACTCGCTGTTCACAAAGACAATTTTATTGAACACAATTAGAGCAACGAGAGTTTCGAAAGTTTATAACGATGCACAAAGAAAACGAGAAAAAACAAGAGAAATATAAGAAATTGACGAAGCTATCATATTGATTAATGAGATCAGTTAGACGAACACGCTCATGATAACAATTGCGAGAAACGAAAAAAATAACACGAAAATACTTGCAAGACATAATAAAGAACTTATTGAAGAAAAAAAAATCACGAGCGCGAAGAAACTATTTATATCTAACGTTAAGAACAGTTAGTTAGAAAAAAAAAGAATGATGTTATAAATTTATGACGCAAATGAGATGTTTTTAAAAATCGTTGATACTCAAAGAAGACTGAGAGAGTTTCAGAAATAAATCACGAACGACTAAAAACAACTTGAGTTTCAAGAACAACAGATCACGTGACAAAAAGATTCTTTTTGTCAAAAATAAAAAAAATCTCTTATGAATCGTTCAAAAGAAGATCTTTAACGAATTTTAAAGAGAAAGTTCTTTAAGAATCTTTTTTAAAAAAAAGATTCAGAATCTTTTTCGAGATGTATTTAAGAACGCTTATTACTTTTAGAATCAAGAGACTTATTTTCTTAATCGTGTTTTATCTTGCAATTAATTTAGACTATATTTTTAATTCTGATTACAATAAGATCATACTTCTTTACTATATTTATATCTCATCTTCAATACTTTTAATTTATTCAAATAACTATTCATCTTCAGATCTTAAGCACTGCTTAGTTATTTCTCTATTTCTTGTTACGTAAAATCGAGCATATTGTCAGTCGAGTTTGTACTTGAGATCTCAAATTCAGACTCTTCTCAATGTGAACATTGTGCTATCTCTTTTGCAAAGCACTTGATACAGCTTTAATTTCACATCATCGAGACGTGTTACGAAACAAGATCGAGATAGTTCACAACAATATGCATTTCGTGTTTGAAAATGTTCATATGTATTAATCATATGTAAAGTATTTGTCGACATGTGTTGTGTCGTTCGTGTTTAATGTTGCGTGAAAAAGACTATGAATGCAATTGACAACATATCATAATTGAGAGAGATATATTCTCATTCTTGAATATAAGAGTCGAAAAATGTTGAAAAAATAAATAATTCAAGCTCACGAAACGCACTACTGTAACTTTGTGCACGAGAAGTGTCTTGCGAAAACAGAGAAGAGTTGAAATTGATTGAAAATGAAAAAAACGACGACTTTTTCATTGATTCTAATGCAGTCAAACAAAAACGAGAGAAATTTAATGCAAAAAAGTAGCGATCAAGCAAGTAAACATTATTGTAAGACAGTTTGAATTTCAATGAGACATGCTTCTTTTATACATTTTAATTTATCTTACGTGTTCTGTCTCATGCAGTTCGACAGAAGAATTGAGAATTGTCATTAATGATGAGCGAAGCTAACTTTGTCAAATTGATAAATTTCTTGAGCTAGAGAACTTTTCTGCTTTGAAGTTGTTTACAAGTTCTCGATTCGACAATTTATTTTAAATGAGAATGAATATTTTCATGCGAAGTGACTATCATTCTGAAAGACGAAAAAGATTCACTTTGTTGAATGAACGTTTGAATCTCGCACATTAGAGTGCAACAAAGTTTCAAGTTGAAATTGAGTCTTTCATGTAGCGTTCATATCTGCTAATGATCTTCTAGTTGAAAAGCTCGAATAAGAAAGTATAAAGATTGAGATTAAAATGAGTGTTTTGTAAGTTTCAATTAAAATACGCACTGATATCTAATAAGAAAAAATTAAAAATTTTCTTTTTCAACGATTGTTTGAGACAAAAGTCACTAGTACATTTCTAGCTTAGTAAAAACATCGTCTCTCATATTATTTTAAACTGTTATTTATGCGTACGACAAATGAAAAAAAGCTCGTTATCGCTGTTATTTTTAGCTACTGTATGTTGACACGCACATTTGTACAAATTGTGCAAGAAATCAATAAAAGTTTAAAACAAACATTACTACACAACTTTATGAAAAAATAGTAATACTTTGTACTTAATACTTGCATAAAGAAAAGTGACAGCGAAAGCGACAGCGAAAGCGATAGCGAAAGCGACAACGACAGCAAGCTTAAAGAAAGACATTTTACAGATGCTGTACACATAAATAACAATTTAAAATAGTGTAAGAGACATATCTTGAATGTATATTAATGATTTTTGTCTCTTACAAAACACTTTTATCTCTAGCAATTTACGATTATGCAAGTTTTTCTTCACGAAATTGTATTTCAACATTTATTGTATGTTTTTATACTATCTTCATCATTCAAGTTATGAATTGATTTAGTGAATAAATGTCGTTTCTTTGAAAAACTTCAAGAGAAAAGTCGTGAGTTCTTTGTCTTTGCAGTTAAAACAATATTCATTTGATCGAGTTTCTCTTCTCGAAAAAAAATTTATGTCAACTTAAAGTTTGCAAGAGTAATACAAGATTTCGAAACACGAAAGCGAGAACATTTTTGAAAAAAAAAACGTAATTTTACTCACGTCGCGATTACATTCAAAGAACATTGCTGATGTGTTTATTGATATACAACACATCAAGTTCTGATTAAATATTTTTAATGCTCACACTTGTAGTTGATTTAAGTGTAGTCGCACATCTTTGTGACTGCGTTAAATAAGTAAGATTAAAGATTAGCTTGAACACTTTCATATTCGTGTGAGCATATTTTTAAACAGTCTTTTTTTTCTTTGCTTGCTATTCGACGAAACAGACGCGATGTTGTTCAAAAAAATAATGAAATGTAAAAAAAAAACACGAAAACTTCTTACTTTATATTATCAGACAAAAAATCGCAAAGATTAAATAATTCTCTAATTAGATTCGATGTCTCGAGTGAGAAGCATTAACAAGATTCACAATTTAAACTTTCAAATGACGTATCGACATGAACAAAATGAAAATAAGAAAAGAAATGCATTATTTCATATTTATACTAATAGCAGTATACTTTATTTTGATTTTCTCATGTCTGCTACTCTTCATCTAATCTCAATCAAAAATTCAAGAAGACGAGAAAGAAGAAGAATGATAACTAATATGAAAGTTGCTATTTCAAATTTTGAATCGATTGTTCAGATTGATTCACTCGTTTTTCAATCATCACTGAATATACACTCAGAACAGCGATGATGCTTACAAAAAGAGCAAGCTGAATTTTTTTCTTTTTCATAAACTCTTTTTATATCTTCGCAGTAATAATAATAGTGTTTTTTTTTCAAGAACTTTTTTCTTTGTTTTGACTTTTTTTTAATTTAATTATCTTTTTTTTTTCTTTTTTTCTTCATTTTTTTATTTCGAATTCTTATATCGTTCTGAAGATCATCGTCGCTTTGTCGCTTTCGTAACTCGATTTGCGAAAATTGTAAAATGAATGAGATTATTAAGAAGTCAGTATCGCATTAAATATAAAAAAAGCTTTCTTATCTTATCAAATATCATGAATGTTGAGTATAGACATTGACTCGATTGTCATTACTTTTCGTCAATATTCGATGATTTGAAGCAGTGCTTGCTTGACATTCTTCAAAAATTTCGAGTCGTTTAAAAAGTTAAATTGAACATGAGTGTGATGAATGAGCTAGACTTATTTTAAAACTTTCTCACACGATCAAATAATGACGAATACAATAAGAATAAAAAAAACGTTATTAAAACGCTCAAAATAAGAATCAAAAGCATTATGAGAAACTCATTCATTTTGACTGAAAATGACAAACTGATGAATGATAAAGATTATTTTGAGATGCAAAATATCATTTTAAATTTTTCAATCAGACTACAAAAAAGAAACTATTTTTTTGAATACGTTGATTAATCTTTTTTCGATGAAATCATGATGTCGATGCAACGTATGATGTGAAATGTTACAAATCACAATTTAAACGAAGTCATCTCAATATATGAGAAGAACGTGTAGAAAAAACAAAAAAAAATTAAAATACGCGCGAAGCGATCATCAACTCAATATCAAATACAAGCAATTAAAAGAAAAAATAACGTATTACTGACAATAAAAAGACGAGCGAAACAGCACAAAAAGCAATAAAAAAAAACGACAAACTCAGTGAGAAAATAATCATATTATTGACAAAATTCTTCTCAATTCAAGAAAATGTCTGTAAAGAAATGAATAATTTGATTCATTATGAACGCATTGAGTTCAAATCTCATGTCTCGCTGAATGTAATTTCGTGATTTTTTTGTAGTTTTTCGATCGACATTTTTGTCTCATTCAAATATATCAAAACACGTTTTATTGACTCGCAAAGACTGTTTCAACGTCAAAATTGTTATTCGTATTCGTGATTTTCTACGATATGCAAACATACAAAGCAGTCTTCGTCGAATTGTTATCGTGCGCGATTATAATCGATGATTTTGCTTTTTATGTGTTCTGTTTCATGCAACTTGATAAACAAATCGAATGAATTGCTTTCGTCATTCAGATCGAAAAACTTTATACAATTTATATTATCATGTTAGAAATTTAATCAATCAAAACAAATGCTTCTTACATTACAAAAATTCGCTAATGTACATCGTAGTATTGAAGAGCGAAGTCGAGAGTGAGATTGAGAATGAGATTGCGAGAGAAATTTGTAAGAAAAATTTGTTTTGAGATATTTTCGTTTTGAAAAAAACATCATTGAGCTCGATATCGCGATGCTTGTGCTTTTGCTTTTTATAAACTCTTATCTCGTCTCAGAATGATTTTATCTTGTTTGAGAAAAGATACTTTTCTTTTGAATTAGATATGAGAGAGAACATTGACAACTGACAATCACGTATGAAAATGCGAAAAAACTGATAAAAAAAATGCTTGAAGTGATTCATCAAGCTGTTTAAGTATTCTCTCTTCAAGTGAAGCTCTCAACAACTTTTTTTTTTTTTTTTTCGTTTTTAAGTGCTTTCGTATCACACGATATAAATCAATGAAAATCATCTCTAAAAGAGTCGAGAGTGTGAGTCGAAACATAAAAAACGTATGAATGATGAACGAAAAGAAAATAGAAACTAAATCAAAAAAAATTAAATACAATAAAAGAACGAAATATAGAGAAAACGTAAAAGTAAAAAAACAAAAACGAGCAGAGATAGTGAGACGATCAAATATTGAAATGAGTGTGATTTAAAGTGTGAGAAATCTTCTCAACAAGAACGAAAGTAAAGAAAAGCGAGTGAAAATACAAAGATGAAATCAATAGATATAACAATCGCAGCATGAACTTTGATTCGATTAACGACTTTTATAAAAATGAGAGACAATCTTAAAAATAAAAAAGAAGTTCAATTAATTGTTCTTTCTTTATCATTCATTGTTCTCTCTTTATCAAACAGTCGATCTTAGATTTGTCAAGATATTTAAAAAGAGCAGATTTAACATCTGAAAGAGAATTAAAAATCTCTCAGAAAATATTTTTCTTTTCAGAGTAATATCTGATATTCAAAATCGAATTGTTTCTTGAGTTTGAGATTTTGCAATTCATTCACATGCGTATCTCTGACTGAGAATTCACGACGCGAAAATCAATGATTTTTGTCAATTATTTAATCATTTTTGATTTCTACAAGTCAAAGTCAGTAATTGATCAAAGATTCAAGTGCTCTCGCTTAAATATTGAAAAAAAACTGAGACTGCAAAAGAGAGTTGAGAAATATAATCGTTGCTGAGAATTCATTTTTTGATATATTAAAATGATCGTGTTTGAAAAGTATATCTTTTGATCTCTACAAATGATTTTTAACATGAGAACGACAGCGAATATCGAAAAAAAGAGCTTATCAATAAAATAAAATTCAAAAACTCAGTTAATAAACGTTGCGACTGAGATTGTAATGCGACTAACAAAAATGAAACTCGTAATGAGACAATCGAACAATGATTCACTGAAAATCGAGATGATAAAAACGAGAAGACAAAAAAAACGAAAAAAACAAAAAAAACAAAAAAGACAAAAATAGCTTTAATGTCGTCTGAATTTCAATAAAATTATCAGCGAGCAGTAATCTTCTCTTATACATTTTGATTATCATCAGATTGATGCAAGAATTAAAAATTTAAAAAAACGACAGCGTGTCGATATGCGTGAAGAGAGCTCAAGAATCAAGCATTGTTGAAATGATTAACTCACGCTACACTCGCTAAAATATGCAATAAAATCGAGTTTTATTTCAGATTTTAGCGAAAGTGACGTAACGTGACTGTTTGTCAAGCAATTCTGCAAATGAAATTACTCAATAATTTCGACAACTTCTCAGCTTCTTTGCAAACTGATGACAAATAGTTAACGAAAACAAACATGTCAACGTATTCAGAAAACTCAACTCAAAAGTTCAGAAGTTTACTTCGTCAACTAACTTGCTTCTTGAATCGCTATTTAAAACAAAAATATTCTAGTCTTTATCAATCTCTTGATAAGACGAAGAAAGTGACATTGAGAAAAGTTGAGAATCTTTTAAGACTGAACGAAGCAGAAATATCAAACAACGAAGAGAAAGATCGCAATGCAAACAAAAACAACAAGAATAGTGAGAACGACGACGAAAAAAACAACGACGAAAAGAACAACGACGAAGAAAACAACGACAAAAAGAATAACGACAAAAGAACAACGACGAAAAAAACAACGACAAAAAGAACAACGACGAAAAAGACAACGACGAAGAAAACAACAACAAAAAAGCAACGACGAAGAAAATAACAACGAAGAGAACAGCAAAGTGAGTGTCGATAAAAAGTCAAAACTTAACATCACTTCACTTAAAAAACTTTGCTTTGAACTTTGAGAAAAAAATGATGAACATTTCGACATCTCGACAAACTCAGTTAATAGTTGAGCGACAATATATAAAAGTATTGACAGCGATTAAATCACAATTGACAGATTTATTGTTTGAAGACGATTTAAACTACGAAACTTTTATTTGAAAGTTGTGAAAACTGACTATCATTCTGACAAGAGTTGACATCACAATAAAAGTCTTAAACTGACGATGATTATCAAGAATGAGAATTCATCAACATTTAAAACTGACAGTAACATCGAGAATGACGTTAAGTCTATTATTGAGCGAGACATCGATTATAATTGTTGAGTCAAGAAGCTCGAAAAATTTGATTATTTTATTGCAATGTCGACAGAAGTTTTTGACATTGAGTGAGTTTGCAATATTTTATTTCTTGATTTAATACTAAAGTTATCATAGCTATGCACATAAAAATAATTATAAATACATTCTCGCAAATGCAAAATTTCTTAAAAGTCTCGATATCGAGAAACTTGCGACAGATTACGAACTTCTTTAAATAAAAGACTTTTTCTTCACTTGACTGATTTCTATGTCAATGTCTCAGATTCGTCAGTTGAATAAACGTAAAGCTAAGAACAAACAGTCAGATACGTCTCTAGAAAAATTATTTTTTATAATTACAAATTAACAACATTGCTTTTGAAGTGTCAAATGACGCATTGAACAATCGCTCATGTTTATCTTCAAAATTTTCAGCATTATTTTCGCATTTTGATAACTTGCATCTCATTAGCATCTTTGAAGTATCATATAGTCAATTATTACAACACTTGCTGATGACGTCAGATCGTTAAAACATCACGAGTGTTGTTTTTAACAACATTAAAATAATTTATTATCTCATCAGATCACGAAATCATTCGACGCAAATTGACATGAAAAACGTTCTTGAATTAAAAATGTTGATGACGACGATTGTCACGCATGTAACAAAAGATTTGACAAGCGTTGACTTTACATTAGTCACAAAATCACTTCGAGACTCGAACTCACAATCGCAAAATCTTGAATCTTTCAAATTACAAAATTTCAAGTTTGAAATTTTTTTAACATTCTTTCGATCTGATCATTTTGCTGATAGTATAACGATTTCATCGAGTTCTTATCTGTCTTAATCATCAGACAATTTGCTCGAAAAGTCAATTTCTTTCATCATTACAATCATTTTCAGCAACAACACTTCAGTTGAATCGAATGTTCAGATTTCACAAAATTCACGTTGAGAAGACGTCTTTAAATCACGAAATAAAAATCAAGTAAGCAATTTGTTAAACTCACTGACGACAACTGTCATTAGAATTTTGATTTCATCGAATCTCATTCAATATTCTTTGTTCGAGTTACGATCGCGAAATTGAGAAATTGATTCACAAGCATGATTTGCATTATATAATGTGTTGATTAAACAGTTAGCTATCTCATCGCAGTCATTTTGACAGTTAACAACGAGCATAAACATTTATCTTAAACTCGATTTAATGCATTTGCAAATGAATCTCAATCTGCTTAATCTCGATTCAATGCATCTACAGATGAATTTCAATTTACTTAATTTCAATTCGATGCATTCGCAAATGAATTTCAATTTGTTTAATCTCGATTCAATGCATTCGCAAATGAAGAATCAAATGATGAATATTAATTTTAATTTCAATCATTCATCGCTGAATCTCTAGCTATGAGATTCTCTCGACACAAAGAATAATGAAATTCATATTGTAAAGCTATATACATGAATTTAATGCTTGCGCGCTAACATACAAATGACAATCTCTTTCTTTTCTTTAGATGAATACTCTATCGTCAGATTGAAATACATGATCAAAATCTCATTTGATTTGAGCGAAATTGAAATAACTTTAAAACGTTTAATCTTCGCGAGTTTCATTCGATGAGATTCTTTCATAATACGAAAAAAGTCATTTTCATTATAAAGATTCTTCATAATTGCTGAGCGATATATATATATCTCGTCAGAAAACTCGACTCTATAACGTAGCGTAGTTTTATCTTGCGATCAAAAGAACATAAGTTTCAATTCACACATTTCTGTTTCGTTTAAAAAATAGTCGAGAACGTCACGAAATCACGAAATATCAGAAAACTAAAAAGTTAGTATTCGAATTATTATTCACAAAATAATCAAAACTCACGTCGATTTCATGATGCAAAAGTTTTCTATTGATTTCACTCTCATTTATTGTATTTTTAGTCATTTGTTTATTCTGAAACTCATCTCTGTCAACATAGTTCTTCAGTTTCTCGAAAAGCTCTTTCGATGATGTCTCGTTTGATGAAAGTTTGATATATTCTCGATCGTTAATTATATTCGATTTGATAAGAATGTTCGCTGCGATTCTTTTAAAAGAAAAAAAGAATTTAATAAAAACAAAATTCTTTTTCTTTTTCTTGAACTTTTTTTGATTTGAAGAGATAATGACGAATGCGACTCACATTGCGAAACAAATAAATCACATACTCGCGAAAATATCGAAAGACAAAGAAATTTGCATTTCGAAGCACGTTTATATGATTGCTATTTATACTTAAAATGTTTAAACACTCTTCTGTACGTAACGTGAGAAACAGATCGCAATATATTCATGATTCAACGACAATTTTGTGTCAATTATTGATATTGAAATTTTGTTGATAAATCTGATGACTCAACTCTCAAACAAAAGAAACTTCAACTTTATGAGAAATTGTTGAAATAATTACTTGATTCGCATTTGTTCTCATTTATTAATGTTTCAAACAAAGCGACACTTGTTTATATCATGTGACTCAAAACGACTCAATGATTCTTGTATTCGATAAGTGAAAACTCTCGATTACATGCTGACACAAATATTTCTACTCTCAATTTATCTTGTGATATATGAGTCTTGTTCTTGTGATTTCTCACGTGTCATTAAGAATTTATCTTAGCAAATCGTCTTTTTACAGTATAGCTTTCTCGATGTTCAATAAGTTTTCACTGACTCGCTTTCAGTTCAGAGATCAGTCTGAAACTGAAAACTTAAAGAAAAGATCTCAGTCTTGCATTAAATAACGACATGTATTATTTGATGTTAAATCTTTTTTATTTACTGATTCATACGCTTCTATCAAGAGAAAAAAGATCAAACTTCAAGTCTTTCAATCAGCAATTTGCGACGAAAAGATATATAAGAAAAACATATAAGAAGAAAAACTTCGTTCATATATAAAAGAAAGTCTTCGATCGTTTTTACTATTCGTCAAGACGCGAAATTCATTAAATATTTGACAATGAATAGCAACGCGAGCTTAATATTTATTTTAAACAATGACAACAATCTTTCTTTTACTGTTCGTTTCTCGTTTTATACGCTCTCTGAATCGCTTTTTTTCTCGCAATCAACTGCGAATCGTGATTACAATTCTTGTAGAAAGTTTTTCGCATTGTCGTCGAAGTTCTCAGATGATCGTTGCTATGATTCAATATTGTCAAACAAGCTCACGAATTCTCGATCATCACTTGATGCGACATCGATATCGTTAGCTCTTAATAAAAAGCACAAATACTCTTGTTCATGAGCTGCATTTTATGTTTGTTAGACAACATTTATCACTTTCGATTATACTGCTAAACATGACAAAAAACATACAAAAAAGAAGAATGTACACTGCTCGATCTGCAACAAGATTTTCACTTGAAAAAACAATATGAAACAGCATTGACGTACTCATCGAAAATACAACTCAAAAATGTTGACATCGAATGCGAAAGTCAACTCAAAGTTCGAAGCTGAAAATTGACGTAAAAGCAGTCTTTCGCTCTCATTCTTTTCAGTCTTCGTGTCTAAATATGCTAAATCGCACTCAGATTTATTGAACATCGTGTTTTACAAAAAATCGTTGACACAAAAACGACAAGAATCGAAACTTAATGAACGAGAAATTAAACAACTCGCAAAAAAGAGAGTCAAATCAAATTTCATTCATGTTAACGAATTTGTTTCTGATCATGCAGAGTGAACTGATAGAACATGAGACGATTAATTTTTTTCTTAACTTATCGTCAACAAATCAAGATGTACTCTTGACTTGATACATACAGAAAATTTGAGTTTCGAGATTTTTTTAAATCTCTTCATATTCTGACTTCTTTCATTTTTTTTTTTTAAATTTTACTACGTTTGTTTTTCTGCTCTCTAATTTTCATTTTTCAAAACGACATAACTGTTTACTTGTTTCTTCTTGTTCTTTTTTTTGCGCAATTATCTTTCTTATTTTATAAACATTCTTGTTGCTGCACTGCGTTCGCGAGTTAGAAGATTTTTTCACGATGTCACTGTTATTGAATTAATGAAAATATCATCGTTTCTTGTCACTTCTTTCTTTTATTGATTCTTATCAGATAATGAGAAGCGAAATATTCAAATGAAAATTGAGCAAAAGATTTGAGATTTCGCTCAACACTTCTGTCTTGTCGAGAATAAAGATCGAAAAATTTTTTATATAACTCTCTTATCATTATCTGACATTTCTTTTTTTGACATAGTAAATACGCTATCATGAGCAAGCGTAGAAAAACGACAATTTAAAAGATGATCAGTATAAACATATATATGAAAAAGACACAAACTCACGCGCTAATTCAAGCTTCTTAACGAGTTTCTCATTCAGCTTAAAAGTATCAATTGCGTCATGAAAAGAGTGAATAAGTTTTTTTTTCTAATCATTTGTTTTTTAAAGTTACTTAGTCAACACATTAATGTTCGATTTGCAAGATCTATTCACAAGAAATGACTGAAAACTTGCGACAGTGAGAGTTAGAAGAATAAAAAGACAGAGTGTCTTGTTTTGTTGCTTGAATTGAAAAGATTGACGATAATGTTTTCAAACATTATTAAACACAATTGAAAGTCTATTCTTGATCACGTCTTTAATTGAATCATTGATAAGAGAAAAAGAACATTTGATCAACTCTTTTCATGAGAATAATCTGAGAGTGAATATATCAATTCATGTTACAAAAATGAAAGTTTAGACAAACATTTTGTAAATTTGCATCAATCTCTCGTCATCGAAACGCTGACAGTATGACAAAGTATGTTTGAGAATATTCTGTGCTCATGTGACATTATTCATGTAGTTTTTTAATAATTTTCTGATTCTATCATTGATCGTGAGAGATTCGACGAATTTCTCAAATTGTTGTTTGTTGTAAGAACTTGTATTCAATTAAATTAAGACGTTTTTTTTCTTGATCATCTCGATCTTACGAAAAAAGATCATATCGAGTCGAAAGATTGCGATATACTCATTCGCTTCGAGACAAAACGAACTCATTTCGATAGCTTTAAGACTGCAATATATGATAATTGTGCGATCTTTTTAATGCACATGTTCACGAGACTCGAAACAAGTTAAATCTCTGATTAAATCGACTAGTATTTATCAGCATATATTTTTTTTGAGTGATTTTAAAACGTATCAAGAATGAGATCTTCTCGAAATGTCATTTCGATTTTTCGAGAAAAGAAGATAAGATGATACTGATTAAAAAAGAAAAATGTTTGAAAAAGAAAAAATGAAAAACAAGTTAAAAAGAAAATAATCTTTTTAATAGCAAGAAAGTCAGTGAGTTTTTGAAAAAAAAAAAAAAGTTTAACAAACGACGTTTTTGTTGAGCATTTTTACTTAACGTGTCACAAGATCTGATATCGTTTTATAATGAAGATTTTTTTTTCTCTCTCAGCGAGCGCTGTGTTGTCAGTTGCAATGTGAAATCAAACTTAAAAATTTCTCGAACAACACAAGAATCTATGATGAGAGAGAGTTTCATAATAATAAAAATCAGTTAAATCTCTGAGTATAAAATCGATAAATAATTGATCAGTTGATTTGCATCATGAAATAACTTAATCACGACTGTCAATGCAGTGTAAATACTTATTTTTTAATATGATTTTGTTCGTGATGAGAATGTGTTTAATTTAACTCAACATTTTCAAATTAGCTTAGTCATAGTGCTTTCTCATTTTCTTGTCTCTATTTTAAGATTATAATGCATTTTTTTCACTGCTCTGACTGCTGAGAAAGTGCAGCGTACATTAGTTAGAGATTAGTTCAAAAAAAAGAGTTAATATAATTAAAACAGTAGACATTAACACAATTTCACTTCAACTTTTAAAATCTCACGCAAGAGAGATTGATGAGATGTTGTTTATTTCGTGAAAGAGTTTTCAAGCGTCTTTTTGAAATCAAAGTAATTATAGCAAAAGCAATATTGTAAGTTGAGTCATTAACAGAAATTTGCAAAACATGAGTTATTCAAACAATTAGACGACTTCTGCAGTTATGAAATCAAAATAAAGTGTGCTACAATTAGTACAAATATGAAATAAAATGTCTTAATGCAAACAATAAGAATTTTTATTTTATTCGATTATGAGTTTTTAATCGATTCGTGATCTCTCATAGATAATTCTCATCAATTGAACGAGTAAACATCAATTGTGAAAATTTTTGACGAACACGTCATTGTCATTTCACGTGATATCTCACTTTCGAGTGTTTGAAATGTTAACATTTGTTTCTTAAATTACTTCTCTTTTTCAGAAATCTCGCTTTCTATATACGCTTCATAAATTTTGATTGCTTGTCGAATCGTCAAAATTTTATCGTTCTTGATAAGAGAATCATCGCTGTTAAAAAGTTCTCTCAGAATCACATTTTGATGTTCATCGTCAAACTTATCGATTTTAATATGAGAAATGACAATGTCGTAAATATCGAGACTCAACGAAACAATCATAAAAGAGTCGTGAAATTCACTTCGAATTTTGTTTTTTAAAAAATTACATCTCTTCTTTCACACAACTCATCGCATGATAAAGAACTCGTTTTAATAACATTAACAAGAGATTACTGCAATTAAATTGTATTCTTTTAATTTATCTTCAATTCTTTAGAGAATCTCATGATCGAGCAGAATAAATGATTTGAAAAAAAATTATCGAATTACTAAATTTTCAAAAAGACAAAAAGAGAAAAAGACGTATAAATAATAAATTCTTATTTCTCGAGAACTGTGAGACTTGTTGAAGCGAAAGAATGAAATATTTAAGATGTTTTCGTGCAACATTTCGAATGTTGCAGTAATTATTTACTCAACAATTTGCAATGAAATAACAAAGTGAAGAACAATCGCACTCATTAAAATTAAAAACACGTTAAGCATTTTTGAAATCTTTGAAATTTTTGAGAACTGTTCAATGAGAGATAATTGAAACATTCTCACGTTGCATCAGACTGCAATTCTGCGCAAAGAGACGTATATGTAATGTGACTAAACGACTTGCATGCTGCATTCATTAAAAAAATGAGATTAATAATGTTGACGAAAGCAAATCTCTTTCGAATTGTGAGAAGAAAGAGTAATAAGAGTGAAAGTTCAAATTTTTCATCAATGTGATGTGTTGATTGCAAGAAAAAGTCTCTCATAATGCGCATGTCAGTATAAAATTCAACAGATTTTGAGTGTGTGCAAATTAACACAATGAGAGAAATATTGTTTATCGAAGTGATCTCTTCAACAAATAAGACACGATCAATTTTCATAAGCATTAAGCTAACAATGTTTCACATTTTGTGAAAGTCAATTAAATTTCTGAGTATAAAATCAATAAAGAATCGACTTAAGCTGACTTGCATGATGTAATAACTTAATCATGACTGTCAATGCATTTGACAACAAAATGTCGCGCACGAAAAAGAGAAAAAGAAAAAAAAAAAGCTAATACTTGCATTTAACAAAAAAATCAGTCTCGCTTAGTTTTATATCATTGCTTTTTATGAAATCTCAAAAATCACACGACTTTTTATGTCTTAAGTTAATCTCGAAACTCGTTAACATACATTGCACTTTCTCGACAAAAAAGCGTGATTAGAGCAATAGATGTGACAATAACACGAAAAATTCAAGCTTTATCAATGAACAACGATCTGCGAAACAACAGTAAAATTCAAAAAGTTTTTAACTTCTAAGACGAAATTTTCTCAAACGAGATTAACATGAAATTCGAAATAAAGCTAAAGTACTCAAGTGTTTTACAAATGTCTCAATTAAAATATAAATCTGAACTAGTAAAGAATAGTCAAAAGTGAAAAAAAAACTTCAATCAGATTATGTTATTTTTTTAATGAGTCACATGATCTTCAGCTCTATGTAAAAAAATCAAATTCACAAAAAAAAATAAAAAGTGTAAAGCTCAAAGTATTTGAGTAAAGCGTAAAAAAAAGCGAGTTAATAGCTCTTAAATGCAATTGAATTCTATGAATTGACAAATTGAGAAGTAGTAATGTTTCGTCGTTTTAAAATAGTTGTTTTTGAAAATTTTAAGAAAGAACATTTTGATGATTAACAAACAGTTAGATTTCGTGACATGTTTTCTCTCTTTAAAACGCTAAAATCTTGAAAAAAAAGTTCAAGATGATGATGAATTCTTTGTTTAAAATCATTTTCGATAAAATTGTTGAAAAACAACGAGCTCTTGCAAAGCAGAATATAAATATTCTTCAAAACGTTTTCGTTTCAATAATAATCAAAGTTCTCAAACGAAAGCTTGTTTGAAATCACGACAAAAACATGACTGAATGCACAAAATAGTAATTAGTTCACATTGAATGAAATTGATTTGTCGACTTTGCTATCTTCGTGAGAAATATCGATGAGACAACGTAACTTTCAAAGAAGATATTTTTACTGCTTTTTTAAGTCTCTCATTATTGCTGTTATTGAGCACTGATTCAAGATATAAAAAGTCACGTGATTTTAATAATCATTCTTGTTTAAATCTCTTTTTATCATACAATTATTAAATTTTTCGATCATCTTTATCATACGCGCGATAATTTCACGTTGCGCAAATGATTTCAACAGAAGCAACATAATATTAAAAATGAAAAGATTTTGCTTCACGCTTGATCGTCAGTTCTAGATAAGATTAGCGAAATGAATACAAAAAAAAAATGAAAGAATCTATTAGATTACTTTGAAACATGAAAATTGACGTTTCATAATTGTTGATTACATTATTCAGAAATCGATTCAATTCTTTTATACATTTCAAAAAACTCAGTTTTCGCTCAGTAAGTTGTTTGAAGACATTTTTTAAATTATTGCTCAGCATTTTCATTCTTTTTTTTTACTCAAATAGCAATCAGCTTTGAGCTTGAATGTTTGCAATTTTTTTGATGATTGTATTCAAAGTCTCTCACTGATCAGAATTCTTGTTTTTTTATTTTAATACTTGAAAGTAGATACTGATCGTTTCAATTTTGAGCTTGATAATATTCGCTGCAAAATTAAAATTTAAAAGATCTCTAGCATATCGCAGAACTCGTTGTATATCAATTTTCACAGCTCAAAAGTGATTTAAGAGTGCGCTTTCGTTGACATCAATAAGTTTTTTTACGTCTTTTTCGATATTCATGTTTTGCACGACTGCACGATAAATTTTTATGATATTAAAAAACTTGTAACAAATCATATTAACGACGACTTAAGTGAAATCAAAAACTTTCTGAACATCAAGTTTCTGATTATTGAGTCAGAGTGATAAAGTTGTGAGAATATCATTTTCAAAATTTTGAAATTCTTTTCAATCATTTAGAGAAATCAAAGCGTAATAATAACTTTCAAATCGCTCGATATCTCAAAGATTCTCACTTAGTCGTTCTTCAAGACGATTCGAGAGACAAAATCGATTTGTCAAAGCAATGCGAATAATTTCAAAATTCTTTATATTTTAAAGAAAGAAATAACATCTGAGAAAAGTCAACATAAAAATTATAATTTTATATTAATATGAGCTTGTCTAAGAATATTCTGCGCGATCAATTGATAAATACAGCAAAGATCAAAAAATAAAGAATTAAACAAAAAAAAAAAGAGAATGATTTATTATAATTTTGTCTTGTTCATTATTCGATAATCGTAGTTACAAAATTCAGTTCAATTAATCGTCTTGCATTCAAGCGCTATAATTCAACAATCACGAATTATCAAACTTAATGTTTCTCATTTTTACGACTCGATGACTTTCTTTATCAAAATTTTTAATATCATTCTAAGTCTTTCTCTTGTTTTTTTTATCACAACTTGTTCGTTTTTTTTGTTATCTGAACTCATCGAAGCAAATTAGCATAAGTTCAAGAATATTCGTCTCGAGTGAGTGATGTCATTCATTTATGCTTTAACAAAAAAAAGATGTTGCTCATGTTTTGTCAATTTCTTTGTTATCGAGTTGTCTGTGAAGACATTAGCAGTGTAATTTTTAAATTTTTCTCAATTGTTTATACTTCATACAAGAATTTCAAGTAACAAATAAAAACTCACTTTCTCGAGTTTCATCATGAAAAAACTTCGAAGCGTCAATAAACAGTAATCTAACATCTTAAGATATTATTGTTGAAATCAATCAAATAATGACAGTAATGATGAAAATAGCGAAAAGAAAAACAATAAAAAACGTGAAAAATGTGTTCATCTTGCGTGAGTGAGAATTGAGAAGTTAAAAGCAAGCGAATTTGTAAATATGAAATATATAATAAAAAAATCTTTCATCACATCTTTAAATATACTGAATAGCTCTTGATTCTCGTAAAAAAAGACTATGCGCAGAGACACAAAAAGTAAATAAAAAGAATAAAGAAACGTATAAATGCACAAATTCATCAAGTAGAATCGTTAGCAAATATCAAGTACAGCGCAAATAATCATATTATTAACAAAAAAAACATATATATTGCTTCTCTCACTTCATAAAGAGATTAACAAAGTCGTTCGCATTTTTGACTAAAACTCATAGTCAAAATTCTCAAACACGAGTTTCGTTTTTTTTTTTCAAAAGCACAAATACAATAAGACGACTTTCGTACGAACTCAAGTACAACAAATTATCTGCATTGACGATTGTCTCGTTAAAATGTCTCATCAAATTCAACTGAGTGAGAAATTAAGAAATTGATAAATCGTTCTTTTGAGATGCATCATCAATTGTGTTATTATTATTTTAATACTTCTTCTCAATAACATTCATCTCAAATGAAATTTTTCGTTTGATTGAGTTAAAAACTCATTGTTTGAATTTTTGTTATGAGATCGACTCGCTGTTCACGATCAAATCACATTAGATTAGTCATTTTAACTTAAAATTAAATCAATAAAATAAAACGCACTCGTCATTTGAAAC
This sequence comes from Arachnomyces sp. PD_36, assembly GCA_032988195.1. Lineage (NCBI taxonomy): Eukaryota > Fungi > Ascomycota > Eurotiomycetes > Onygenales > Arachnomycetaceae > Arachnomyces > Arachnomyces sp. PD_36. The sequence continues at coordinate 717,122 of JANTQE010000006.1, read as the reverse complement.
ATTAAATCAAAAATCAATTTTTTCGCAAGACGCTGATATCTGAGAATTATCAAAGAAGTAAAACAAAATTTGACTCTCAAAAAAGAAATAAAACGAAGAGATAATCTTGTCTGAGTTTTTAAATATGAAGATGACAGTCGATTGATAATTTTTTCGTGTGAAATTTTCGCGTTAGAACGTAAGTTTCAAACAAGTCATCACAAATTAACTCATTGTACGTAAGACGAAAAAAAATATAGTCATGAAATATCTTAATACGAATGATGAAATGAAATGCAACGTGAAAACAAAAAAAACAAAGATGAATTTAATGTAATTTGAATTTCAACAAAATTATTAATACGATGAGTCTTCTTTTATATCTTTTTTTGATTCGTGTCAGCTTTGTCAAAATCAATTATTCATAAATTCTCATTCATAATGATGATTCACGAGACATTGAAAACGAGATCAGCATAAAGAATCATTTTCACAATGAAATTATCTAATTGTTAAAGAAAGTGACACAGTTACTAGAGAAATATTGATCAGATTTTAATTGAAAATTTTGACTTTTCAAAAATAAATATGTAATGAGATAAAGAAAATGTTTGACAACGCAACTCAATTGAAACAAACGATTTTGATACATTTTATTTCTTTCATTTATGAGACGTTGAGCGAGATGATATCTCGCTCGCGTTTGAATTGATGATGAAATTTTTTGAGACAAATCGACACGATTTGAAGACATTATAATGCAAGTGAATCTTCATTTTTTTTTTTGCTCATGAATTAGTCTTGATGAATCAAAGAGATTTATGCAAAGAGAGACTGTCAGCTAATAAGAATTTGATTATTCAACTAAAATTGCGCTAAATCACTGATTTAACGCAGTTTTTTTTGCTCATACTTATCGCAATCTCTTTCTCAAAGATAGATTCTTTTAATTTCATGTTTCATGATGTCGACTTTAACTGAGTGTGTTATTTCAACTAGCTCAGAAATTCAATTATAATAATTTGTAATTAATGATAAGTCAATTCTTTTTACAATACTCAAATTTCGTGCGTCGAACGATGAGACGAGATTCTCGTGAAAGTTAAAGCGTCGTAACGACAAGTTGATATTTCGATCAGAGTGTTCACTGCAAAACAATGAGAAAAATGATATTCAATGTCTCGAAGAAAAGTTTAAAAAAAAGTGATTTAAAAGAGTTCAGCGTGTTATTAAACATGTTAAAAAATAATCTCGTGACTCATTCTTTAAAATGAACAGTTTTTTTTCAAATAAAAAACAATCTTATCGATCATTGAATAACAACGATGAAAAAATCGACAAAAATCACAATATCTTGCATCAATTTAATCTGACAGAAAGTTTTCAGTAATGAAAGAAACGTAATTCAATTTCAGATAATATTAATGTGAAGCGAGATATGTTAATAATGATAAAATTGAAACTTTTTTTCAATAATGCTACTTCGAAAGAGCTGATATATAACTTAAAATGAAAAAGACTGAGTAAATATATCACTCAGAGACAAGCTCTTAAATTGATGTGAAAACACAACTTGAGTTTTGTGATCATTGTTGATTTGATAATGTCAAGAGTTGAGTAAGTACATCATTTCATTAATTGACACTTTTGAGAAATTAATTTATAAAATCTTAATATCGTGTCACGTGAAAAGTCTGAATTGAAATGATTAAACGTCAAACAATTAAATGAAGCAAAAAAATACAATTCACTAATTAGTACAATTTATATCTCTATGTCAAGAAATTCAATTAGACAGTCGAAAAAACACGAGCGAGAAAATCATTTGTCTTCAAAACATTATCAAACTGTCAACATGTTATTTATTTCGCTTAACAATTGAATCAATACAATTTCTGTCGACGCTCAATATCTTTTGTTACTTTTTCATGTATTAAGCGATTTTAACATTTTGTTATGTTTTTTTCAACGTGAACAATGTTCGTAATCGCGATAATTAAACAACGAGTGTAAATACAAGCTAAAGCTGTCAAAAGTTAATCTCAATCGATAATTGCTTGTGAATTCAAATAGAGTCAGTGTTGCTACGAAATAACTTGAATTCTTTTTTAAACAAAGTCAAATCGAAAATGTTTTGATTTATTCGCTCAAGAATTCGTAATCACACATTTTGTCAACAAAGTTGACTGAGAATGAAAAAGCAAAATGAACTTTAAGAACTGTAAGACTGATTAATTTTGTTTTCTTTTGAGAGCAAATTTGAGAGTCAGAATAAGTTAATCAAGAGAGAGAATGTTTGCTCTAATTTAATAATGTTTTTAATTATGATTTTATTAAACGCAGACTGAGACATTTATTGATACATGTGATTAACAATCTTACGCAAGCTGATATTTTCTATGTCGAGATTTTCGCTGCTGAAAGATTTGAGATTGCGAAAACGTTATTAATAACGTTCAAGCTTGAAGATATCGTTAGTCGAAACGAAACGATATAACTGACAAAAATAATTCTTAACAGTCATATGTCGATCGATCTACACATTGATATGATTGTTCAGAAAAGTGTTTTATTACATTTTTTTAAAAATTACGATTGATTGAAACAAATGATACATGACTTTTGTCGTTTTACAAATTAATTGAAAACGAACGAGTCGATCATTCGTCAATTTTATTGCAGTTTAAAAACAAGTGAGAAGCTTCATGCTTTGTACAAACGCTTGCATGTTTTTTATTTAAAAAATCTGATACAAAGTGAGAAATACATCATCGCAATCAACGAAATTGATGACTGAACATTATTTTCGTCAAAAGTCTCTTTAATAAAGCTCAATATTTTATCTCACAAATTAATCGTCGTATCTAAAATCTTTCGATTTCAGAGACAGTTCAAACGAACTCATCAAAAACTTAATCGTTGTTTGAGAGTAATGCGATTTCATAATAACAATCAATATCAGATTTTTTACAATCTTGCAGATACATACTGTGACTTAGACTTACTTGATACAACTTTTGAAATTATATTTGAAAAAATTGAAGCTGTTAAACACACATCAAGAAAAGACAAATCATTTAAACGCTTGCTAATCTCGATGATTGAGACACAAATACAGTAAAGTCATTATGAGTCGATGCAACATGTGATTTAAGAGCTTGAGAATATTTTTTTTGATTTAATCACGTTAAATGTGAGTGATGAGCTGCTGCATATGTGAGTGTTGTTGAGAAGTGTTCAACTCTGTTACGAAATATTGAATTTTTTTGAGACATTTCAAAGATGACACACTGCTTTGTTACATTTACAATGCTACAAAAGCTTTGAAGATCAAGAATATATATATGCGATCATTCAGCTTTCGATCAATCTGTCGCATTTGAAGCTAGAGAATAATGTAAAAGCAGAAAAAACATTCAATTTTACAATTGATGTTTTGAGAACTGATATCAAGAACTTTTAAATATCGAGACTTGTGAAATGACGTCAATCAATTGAGCAAAGCATACAATCACAAATACAATGAATTATTGAATATATTGAGCATGATATGAGATCAAAATTATGACACATATTTAGCTCTTGAATAAAATGTACATGTCTCAAGTTCTTTTTCTAACTCAAAATCTTTGAAGTTTTCACTTGATTTAGTCAGTAGTGAAGAGATCACATTTTTATGCGTTTTGTTTTAACATTGTATCAATCAACTGAGCTTGTTTATCACAAAATCGCGTCATAAAAGTATCTTTATTCAACAGATCTCGAGAATGATGTGTAATTCAAACAATTTAAACGAAATCAGTTTTTTACTCAAATTGTGAGTTCGAGTAGCACTTGTGAGAAAGTGCTCTTAATGATTTACAATCGTTATCGTAGAGTGATGATTTTTGAATTTACTTTTAATGTCGATTATCGTAGCGAAATTTTACAAATCTTAGCTGAAGTTTTGAAATGCAGAGTTTTGATAATCAACTTATCAAACACTTCATATAAATTTTAAAATAATAAATTTTCTCAAGTTCTTTTTGTTTGTCATTTAACACTCATTTGTTTCTTTGTAAAGTTCTCACTTCGTCAATCAGCTGATTAGAGTTCGCTTCGACAAAAAAATTTGATGTTATTTTAAACTACTTCGAATCAACGTTGACTTTCTCAGAAGTGATTAAGCGAGAAAAGATGTGAAATTGCGTATAACAAAGCATTAATAAAAAACAACAAATATAACAAACTATAATTGTCAATTCAACAAAATTGTCATCACTTAAAATCACGTGATGAAGCTAAGTCATATTGAAAAAAGTTTTGACAAACATCTTTGATATTCAGAGTTTGCATGTTAAATAATATTAAAATTCTTGTTAAAAACATCTGATTATTAATCACATGATTTATATATGATTGTTTAATGTCACATGTTATTCTATTTTGATCATGTGACTCAAATCAGCGACTTAAACTTGATAAAATCATTCTCATATTCTTTTATATTTAGAGCGTCATGATTTACTTTTATTTCAAATATTTGTCGCTTCGCAAAAGCTGAACACTGATCTTCAAAAAATTTAAAAGTCTCACAAGAAGTAAGTTCTTTTTAAAATATCAATGACAAATAAGAGAAAAATCAACTCAAACGCTCATCAAGAACGTTGTTTTAAATGCAGATTCTTATTTCTCTCTATTATTATTTTTTCTTATAGACTCTTGAAACAAAGTCTTTTCTAAGTATTAAGTTATAGATATGAATGAGAACATTTATAATTGTCAAAGCAATTATGCGAGTTTATTATTCAGATTTTTTTCATTGACTCAAAATTCGCATCGCGTTTCTTGAGAAAATGTAACTCGCGTCAAATAAGATGATTGTCGTTGTTATGAGAATTTTATTGTCAATTGATTAATTAAATGAATATCAAAAATAAGTCGAATCAATAAACAAAGAAAAAAGCAAGTGTTGATGTCACGTCATTCAAATAACGAGATCAGTCAAAAACAACGACAAACTTGATCACGATTGATGAAAAAACGTGAGATAACAAATTATGACATGCTTTTCTGAACTTCGCGTGCATGCACGCGAAGTTCACGTGAAATTCACGCGAAAAAATGAAAGAGAGTCATGAAAAAGCAGCGAGATCTCATGTCGAAACGAATCAGAAAAACGAGTCAAGAACGAGTGAGCATCGACGTACAACAGACGATCTCTGATCACGCTCATCTGAAGTCATCAAGTCGAGTATGACGCTTCGATCACTTTATTCAAGGCAGCTCGCATGAGATCGCGTAAGCTTCACTTCTTCGCGCGAACTTCACGCCTGTGACCTGGTCAGGCATATCTTTGTGAGTGCTCACCCACTTTTTTGCTCTTTTTTCTCAATCATTGCGAAATCATAGTTCTTTCTATATTTACCCTGATCACTCCAACTTCTAGACTCTTTGTGGCAATGCATGCAGTCTCTTAGTCGCAGGGGAACAGCTCGGAACTCACGGGACCCTGCACGACCGAAGCTCTGTGTGACAGCCATGTCGAGAGTGCTCATGAACAACTCCCCCAAGCCAGCCTCGTTAGTTAGGTGACGTGGCCCTGATCTTAGTATCTCCTCTTTAGATCGTTGTCGGGACACACTCGCCCCTGCTGCAAGTGTCAGTTGTCATGCACCATGGCCATGGGTGAATATGTATTTTCCCCTTATCTTCGAGTTCTCAAGTGTGCCTTGAGATGCATGCACCCCCTTCTGGCTAGATACAAGGGCTTTGACCAAGGCATGCAGAATTTCTGAGTCCCCTGTTCACAAAAGAAACTCCCAGGAGCACCGTGTCATTAATTTGGATCTGATTCTATGGGTTGGTCTGTGCGTTTGAATACGACTTGAATAGAAAGCACGGACCACTAACATAGAACTGGGTTCAAATTTATGACCACGGACTATCCCAGTCGCTCGACGATGGGGGGTTTTATTTCTCATAGGCGGCTAGCGTTCGCCGCAGAAATATAAGTGAAAGAGTAGCCGCAGAGTATGACAGTTCAGAAGTGGAGGGAGAATCGGTCTCCAATGAGAATGTGCTGCAACATTTGAGTAGCTCGAAGAGAGTTCCAACATCTTACACGAGAAGATAAATGAGATTACCGAATTGGCCTTTCGGCCGTCCTACTAGATATCATGACATCCCGCTTCTTCCAAACCTTACGTCCCAGTCAACGCCGCCAGGAACTCCGGGGTAAGTCGACTTCTGTCGAGCAAAGCTGAAAGCGCCCCCCCTTGCTGATTTCGACAGCCGAAACGAAGACACCCCGATCGCATCGTTAAACACCGTCTCGAATTCGAGTAGCAACGAGCTTGACAAGCCAGCTTCAGGCGAAGGGAGGGGAACACCTCGGCAAGAATGGACCAGAGGAGTTCTTTTGTGTGCCTATGGTACCTCCTTTGTTCTGCTTCTGAACACCATTCTTGCTGCAATCGCAGCGTCCCGAACGTATGGAATCTATGGTAGCCAGGTATCGGAGGCATCGCCAATATATAAAGGAGATTGTTCAAAATCGAAGGGTTGGGCTATGGGATTACATCTCGTTATCAATGTGTTGAGCACCGTGATACTCGCGGCCACCAATTACTGCATGCAATGTCTCGGTGCACCGGCCCGAGCAGATATTGATAAAGCGCATGCCCAACGGCGTTGGCTCGAAATCGGTACTCCTAGTTTCAGAAACCTTCGCTTTTTTGATCGACGACATACTATACTCTGGTTCCTACTTTTGGTAACTTCACTGCCTATTCATTTGCTGTTTGTCTACTCTGTAGCCCAATATATTTTGAGGACCCGTCCTAATAAAGGTTTTTAGGTATAATTCTGCTATATTCTCTTCATTAGCTTCGACACAGTACCCCGTTTTTATCGCGCCTAGTGACACTGATTTTAATAAACCGCTGCTGAATACCACCGAACTAGAATGCTTCTTCTATCCGGACGATCGGTGGAAAATATTCGAGTGTTTGGACTTGATAGCTGACGGGGACTTCGACTACCTCACTCCACAACAATGTATTGACACATTTGCCGTCGATTATCTCTCGGGCCGAGGCGCTCTTATACTTCTTAGTAACGATCTTGGAGATAGTAATAACACGGTCCTCTGGGCCGGCTTCAGTGATTCGGGTGCAAGCTACGAACCGTTCGGATGGATGTGCGAATCCGGAGAAAAAGACTGCGACAGAGATATAGACCCAGAAAACTGGTCCGTTTGGGGCGCCCCTTGGAAATATCCAGCGTTGGACGTTCATTTTCCCGGCATAAATCACACCACTGACTCTATGCGCACGGATGATTTATGGAAGCCAGAGTACTGTAAATCGGATTTCCATACCGATTTGTGCTTAGATATTAACACACTCTACCTCTCCCTTCCCTATTATCTGGACAAAGATGAGTTAAACGATGTTCTTCGTGATCCAGATAAGTGGTTAAACATGTCATGGGCCGAAGAGGTGACGGCGTCTTATCGGCTTTCTTGCGCCGTAATGTCGGTATCAAACCAACGTGCTTATCCACTAGGGACGAATGTTCCAATTGAAGGATGTGTCAGCCAGAAAATCCAGGGAGACTGCCAACTACTATTCAGCCTCCCGATTTGTCTTGCTGTCCTTGGTTGCAATCTTATCAAAGTCATTTGCATGTTTTTGACTGCGCATGATAAGAGAAGCGAAAAGCTCCTAACTGTTGGGGATGCGATATCGACATTTCTTTTTACGCCTGATCTTACGACTAAAGGCAGATGCCTTATGTCAAAGTCAAGTGTGTCGAGCAAGCCCAATCCATGGAAGCGGGGTGTAACCGCTTTGTCGGGATTTAGATCGTCTTACGGCTGCCCTGATTCAGAATGCAGCTTTCCGAAAATATTGCCCCCGCCTAAAAGATGGTTTCACGCTACTAGCCTTTTCCATTGGGTCGTTACTATCGCTTTGTACGCTGCTCCTTCATCTCATTTCTGCCATGCAAATCACTAACTTCCGTAGGGGTGCTTCGTGCTTAATAGGTTCTGGCTATTTGTTTCGTTCTGGGGCTAGGTCCGTGGTGGCAAGAGGCTCGCGGGCAGACCTCAAGAGTCTTTGGGACTTGGGGATCGGAAGCCCTGCGTCTGCCACCCTGATAGAAGTCGGCTCCGCCAACGTTATGCTCATGGTCCTGCTGGCAAATTCTCCCCAACTCATTGTGTCGGTAACATACTTCCTTTACAATAGTTTGTTGACCCGCATGTTGCTTGCCGCTGAATACAACGACTATGCTACCCACCGAAAGCCACTTCGCGTCTCGTGGCCCAAAGGAGGACAACGTTCGACCTACTATCTCAGTCTACCTTACAAATTTAGTCTTCCGCTTATGGCTGTCGCCGCACTTCTGCATTGGCTCATATCACAGAGCATATTCTATGTTCAAGTCATATCCATTGAGTTCGATGGATATATCAACGACGTCCAATTCATAAGTGCGTGTGGGTACTCCCCAATGGGGATCATTTTTGCAATCATAGTCGGCGGCCTACTGTTGCTTACCGGCCCAGCGCTGGGGATGAAACGCCTCACTTCGCGGATGCCTCTCGCTGGCAACTGCAGCGCTGCAATAAGCGCCGTCTGCCACCCTCCACCGGATGATAAAGATGCGGCCTTAAAACCCGTTATGTGGGGTGAGATAGTGACGGAGCCAACGTTGAATAGCACCAGCACCGAAGCAGACGACGCGATGGTTCGTCCTCGTGGATGGAATAAGCTCACAGCAACTGACGACGATACCGAGTATAAACCCGGCCCTCAAATTCGTGCCGAACGAGCGGGATCTGGTATCAGCTCAGACGAATATCCACATTGCAGCTTTACCTCTCAGGAGGTCATTCCTCCTAATCCCATTCGATTATATACTTGAATATATTTGTGGCGATTTCCTTACATGGGCCGTGAGTTGTCTTCAAATGTGTTCTTGGAAGGTCGCTAATTTGGCGCAGCTCCCTGAATCCACCGAATCATGCAACATGGCTCTAGCGGAGAGAGTAATCAGCCAACACGGACGTGTGCACCCGGTGTCCCCAACCACAAACACGAAAAAGTCGATCCCTCGAGGATGCGAATAGCTGGATATATTCATATAAGAATTGGGGGAACGGTAAGCCGGCCGCCGAACGGGTTGCCCCAGAACGGGTCTGGTGTCTGATGGTTCAGCTGCTGCTCGCATTCTTTTTCCGCCGTCTATTCTATGGATCGTGTATACGCAAAATGGATATATGGTTGTGAATGATATGTACAGTTTTCTGCCCTGTATCTATTTGTCTTATAATACCCATATTTTCGTCTTTTCAGGGGAGTTGTGAACATGCTAGACAAGTGAAGGTGTACGAGATTGTTCTAGGGCAGAGCTTACATCTTTATTTCGCCTGGAATTCTTTAATGGAAGCCCAGACCCGACAATATAACGCCGAACTGTTAAGTCGTCTTCGTCCGTGTCCCTACCTCTTTACTATGTACGGCCCTCCCATTCAATGCATAACATTGGTTTGGAATCCGATTGATTTGCCCTCTTCAGAACCACATCAGGGTTTTCAGTATCTCTCGCGGTAAAATATATTATTCCAAACGTAGACAAAATACAATGAGTACTCATCTACATAGAAACTTTTTTACTCGCCGTCTGATCCGCTCGGGCATTAGAGTCTCGGGCACCTCGCTTGCGACTGCTAGATCGGACTATCTCCAGCGCTTAAAGTGTCGTACAAACACATCCCTCGAGCACTCCAATATTTCGGCAGTAGTTGCCCCAACGAGGAGGTGGCAGCCTGGCAACTTTGCTATCAGGGGGTTGCCGATGCAGCCGTCTTTGTTGTCGCTCGGCGGCTGTGTCGCAATTAAGTGATTCCAAACCGTGTCAAACGTTGATGGTTCAACCGCACGATTTATAATCTCCCACAACATTAAACAGTGTAGCCTTTGTATACGAGCCATCTAGAACATTTTGCTTTCAAAGCTTTAAAGTGCCACACCCCTGTCTCCCGGAAAAGAATCGGCGTCATTGCGGACCCGAATATGGGGGGTCGGATAATCAGATAATGAGCGGTCCAATAATCAATCAGAATGGTTGCCGATCCCGACAAGGGTTCCATGCAAGGCTGAACCCAAAATTGGGTCTTTCCTTGGGTGGTGACTCTGGTGAGGATATCTCGAACGGACGGAGCGGATGACGATGTCTATATAAACAGTCAAGAAATGCTGTTAATTATACCTCTAGAAAGACACACGCAGTAAACTATTTGAGATACTTAAACCCTCATGCTTGGACATATAAACAAGTGGAGAACTATATATACCTCTTTACGAAAACATCCAATTCCTCTCAATTACACAACCATGTCCGCCCCAACCATGAAAGTAGTCCGCTACTACCCTCCCGGCGGCCCTCCCAACCTCAAATACCAAGACGAACCCATCCCTAGTCCCACCAAACAGGGCCAACTCCTCATCAAAGTCGCCGCTGTCGGCGTTATCTGGCCAGAACTCCACTGGCCCGTGATCTACGACGGGCCGGATGGGCAGTACACCAACCACATCCCCGGCCACGACTTCTCGGGAATTGTGACTGAGATTGGCCCCGGCGTTGCTGAGAGCAGTGACATTCGAACCGGGTCTGAAGTCATCGCCTTCACCAGTAAACGTGAAACAGAGGGGGCGATGGCTGAGTATGCGATCTCGGATCTCTCGCAAACGGTTCTCAAACCGAAAAACCTGAACTTCTTCGAAGCCGCATCTGTGCCGTTGACTGCATTGACTGCCTGGCAAGCATTTTTCGACCAGGTCGAGGTTAAGCCTGGGCAGAAACTCCTTGTTACTGGTGCCGCGGGTGCTACTGGCCTATGGGGTGTGCAAATTGGTAAATTACTCGGGGCGCACGTCATCGGTACTGCGTCATCAGAGAAGAGCTTCACGCTCCTGAAGGATTTGGGGATCGATGAGATAGTTGACTATAAGAAGACGAACCTGGAAGACGCGGTGCGGGATGTTGACGTTGTGTTTGATACCATTGGTGGAGCGACCTTCAAACAATGTTTAAAGGTCATCAAAAAAGAAGGGACAGCGATTAGTATCGTGGATTACGACGCCGAGGAACAGGGGAAAGCGCTTGGTTTGAAATCCAAGTTCTTTATTGTTGAGATGAATGTTGAGCAGATGAAGAAGATTAATGAGCATTTGGTGAGTGGCAAGCTGAAGCCTGTCGTTGATTCGGTGTTTCCACTCCAGGATGCTGCGAAGGCGTTTGAGCATGGGATGAAGGGGCATTGTCAGGGGAAGGTTGTGCTGAAGGTGGAAGATGAGATTGGGAGATACCAGAAGGAGATGGAGGGAAGCGCTTAAGAGTAGAAAAGCCCAATTGCTCTGTGACGCCTATGAGCCGGTTCATGGGAGAGAGAATGGGATGTTTTGTTATAATTTGGGTACTCGATTCGGATTCTGAGTATAAATACATGTTTAGCTTATGAAACAACATTCACAATCGCATTCTAGTGTGCTCATGGGTAGCGAAAAAAAGAGACTAAAGCTCAACCACTAGCTTCAAGCCACTGACTCCCGCCTTCAGTTGATCTAGTCCCCCCTGAACCGATTCCAAGCCCTTGCCAACAATCTCAGCTTTCGTCCCGGGAACAAAATTCCCTGCTTCCAATTGTTTTGGCAGCCACTCCCTATAAATAAAATGAAACATTTCTGTTCTTTCCTTGTCATCTAACGAGGCAGCAATAAATTTCACGTCCACATCTCGTACATCCGGGAGTGAATCGGGTTGGAAGAGGACAGCGGTGGCCAACGTGGCTCTCTGCACCTCGGGGCCTTTCGATCGGTTGAGGACCTCCATGCAGTTCTTCACCTGCCCGACGGCATCATATCCAAACTGAACCGTAACTCCATCCTCCTTAGCCGCCTTGACAATATCCTCAACCACACTCCCACTCTTGTAATCAAAGACCTTGCTCGCTCCCAAGCTCTTCAAATGCGCATGATGTTTTTCACTAGCCGTCGTATAAACAGTGAAACCCATCTCCTTGGCTGTCTGCACAGCAGCACTCCCAATGCTACTAGCACCACCCCAAACCAACATCCCTTGCCTATCTGCTGCTGTATACTTAAGATCTCTCGAGAATCCCAACGTATACCAAGCAGACCAAGCCGTCAGAACCGCCAAGGGAAGCATCGCAGCTTCATTGAAACTCATTCCTTGAGGGATTTTTGCCACGTTCTCGGATGGAACCAGAACGTGTGTCTGATATGCGCCATAATTAGGAGCAGCTTGTGTGAAGAAGCAAGGTGCGAATGCAGTCACGCGAGTGCCGGGCTTTGGTGCATCAGCGGGAATTGACCAGCCCCTGGATACGACTGTTCCCGCTATATCAGAGCCTAGAACTGCTGGGTAGGAAGCTACGCGAATTCCGAAGTCGCGCTGTTTGCAGTCAAGGGGATTGAGGGCGAGGGATTTTACTTCGATTAGAAGCTCATTGGGGCCTGGTTTTGGGGTTGGGCGGTGGATAACTTCCAGGGGCGTGCCAGCTGCGGGTAGAATTGCTGCGAGGTGATGGCTCGGGGGAGACATGGTTAGATGGGGCTGGTTTTTTGGTAAACGGAATTTAGAGGGATCGAGGCAAGCTGTTTGGGTTGAAATGATAGAGTTTGACAATTGGGGACTGTCTTTAAGAAGATTTGAGATGTAGACACAATATGAAATATGAGAGAGAACGGAGATATTTATATCTCCTTTTTGATATAAAGCATCCTCTCTAGACCTACCTTAACGCCGACAGTGAGCCGGGCTTGAGTTCGTTGTTCGGTCATAGACAACTGTGCTTGATAATCTTGAACATGGGGCGTTATCCAAAAACACAAGCAGATGTCCAGCACAGCGCATTGAATCCAACAAGACGACGTTGTATAGAGCCCTGGATTGTGCCTGCCAAGTTCTCAACAGCTCGGCCGAAGCCTGGTTAGGGCCGAGCAGCTTAACTCCGACCACATCGTGAAGATGATCGTGTCAGAAATAATGCTGTTAACGCTTCAAGTAATGATTTAAAGCTTAGAGACTGGAGAATTGAGGCCTCGGAACCACATAAACAGGCTTTCCTACGCAGTAGGAAGCATTTATTGTCCTTGGGCTGTCAGGACTCTGGAGATGCGCTGGAAAAAATCATGTTCTTCGAATCGGGCCATAGGGCTAACCTAGTCCCGAGGCGGAAGCATTAGGGCTTGACTAGTCTGTGGCCTCAAGACCTTTGAACAGCAAACCCAACACTTGAGATCGATCGCTTTTACCAACATTCCGTTCCGCCTCTCTTATAACTTGCCTTGCATTCTCAGCTTTGATCAAGGTATCCCCCTGACCACATGATGTATATACATACGCAAAGCCCTCGATGCCAAGAAATCCCACATCGGCGTCCCATACGGCGAGAAGAACCCGCCCGGTTCTCGGGTTAATTAACCGTTGATTAATCCAATATCAAGGACCAGTTCCAGGACTTCTGACGTGCTCGCCAAGTCCCCGCCGGGGAAAATAGATTAACTTGCCCTTGGGGGATTGGGAAAACAGCATCTGCCAAGACACTCAAATGCACTCAAGCGTTCAAGATGCCTGTCCAAAAGGACATTTAAGCAATATCACTTTTTCGCTTCTTTAAAGTCTGTCCGCAAGTCCTCCAGATCTCAGGGTTTCGTCCCACTGCACATGGTCCATGGATCATAATGTTGTCGATTTCTGAAGGAGCAAATATCGACCTTGATGGGCGCTCGACCCCTTGCCGCCGGATCGGATTGAATCTGTACCGAAACCACAGGGACCCGGTGTCCCTTGCGGTGTTGCAAGCTGATCATGTTTCTTGTCACAAGAACGCGCACTCATATAGGCCATCGCCCCGGGCTTCTTGCTTTTCTTTCCCGCTCCAGTGCCATGGTAACGTTTCTTGATTCGAAGCTCTTTCGAAGATTTTATATTTTGCTATCGCGTTGTTCTGTGAGACAGAATTGAAACCACGCTCTTCTGTGATCATAAGAATAGTGTTTCCTGCAGCTGGAAAATTTGTAGCTCTCTTGTCCTATCTCCATATCCTCACCTCCCGCACTTTGTCCCCGCGCGGGGAACATCCAAACCAATTGGCAGGCCCAAGAATCGCGCACTCGAAGCGAAAGCGAAAACGTGAGACGGAATGGATCACGAAATGAACCACAGCATGGACCCTAACATGGACCATAATACCATGACAATGGCCATGCCGCAACCCACCGCAGCCCCAATCCACCTAGAGGAACACCCCTCAACGTTCATTGACTCGCACAACACCCCGCTATACTCTCACCAATGGACACCCACATCAGCCGGAAATTACGCCGCAACCTGCATCTTCCTCGTCGTCCTCGCAGTAATCGGTCGAGCCCTCATCGCATTTAAGGCGATACTCGAACATAGATGGAAAGCTGCCCTGTTAAGTCATCAACGCGATGCGCTAGCCTCATCGTCTCCAGAAACAGGGAGCTTCGCGACATCGGCACTGGACAATAAAATGGGGACGGTGTCCATGGCTCAGCGGGTAGATAGGAGTCCCGATCGGAAGTTGTTGAGCAACCCTGCGCCATTTCGGCCGATGGTTGATCTTGCCCGCGCGCTGTTGTTTACAGTGATTACGGGAGTATCGCTTCTAATGTTAGTTGCATTCTCTCTTCTATCTCCCCTCTAGACGGGACTCGAAGCTAACACATCTTGAATTACAGAATGTTGGCGGTTATGACGATGAATGTGGGATACTTCTGTTCGGTACTCGCGGGCAGTTTTATCGGAGAACTTGCTGTTGGTCGATATAATCATATGATATCGCGGTAGAGTAGGACAACTGGGGATTATATTTGCGGAGTCTGATAGGACGATAATATTCGTTTTCACTTTCTTTAAAGGCCGGATTCTAGCCTATAAAATGGCAATGGGTGATCGTTCAGGCGGGCGTTTTTGTGCCAGGTACATAAATTGGCATTTTAAACAAATCTCCTTTCTTTTTGGGGTAATGTCAAGGGAGGAGGTCATTTTGCTGTCTATATATCATCAGCAACATCGTTTATCCATCTTAAAATCATCCTTCTCTAATAAAGAATTTTGTTCCTGAAGTATATCGGCGCCGTGGACCTGAATTGAATGTGGCGAGTCAATGCAACAGCGGCACGGGGGCGGTGAAAGCCGGCAGAACGTCGTATCGGAGATCCGAAGATGCAACCATCAAAGGGGGGTTCAAAAGCCTTCTCTCACTCTCGCGGGCTTATTTCTCCTCCCTCCAACTACCTACAAACAAACAAACGAGGAAATTTCGATCCCCATTCGTATCTAAAAATGGCGACCGCAGCGAATTACGTAGTCCCTGCTTTGACGAAGCATACTGCTACTGTTATAATGGCGCATGGTCTTGGAGATAGGTTCGTATCGGAGTGCTAGGATGCCCCGCATCATCAATGAGAGAGCATAACTGACAAAAATCGCAGTGGAGCTGGCTGGTATGTTCCTAGAACCGGGTGAGGGGGGAATATGTGGGTTAACCACAACTGATTATGGATTGTCAAGGATGTCTCTGGCGCAAAACTGGCGCCGACGTGGAAAGTTTCCGGAAGTCGCCTTCATATTTCCCAACGCGCCATCAATCCCTATCACAGTAGTACGTTGCATTCCTGCTTAGAACGGGGAATGACATTTTGCTGACCTTGACGAGTAGAACATGGGTATGTCGATGCCCGGCTGGTATGATATTGCTCAGCTTGGTTCAAGTGTAAGTTTTCCCTAGTTTGACATTTCCTATAAAGCCCATATCGGATGCTAACTTTACCATCTCTAAATAGTTGGACCCCGCCGCCAAACAAGACGAAACAGGAATCCTAAGATCGCGCGACACCTTCAACTCCCTCGTCGAAGAAGAAATGAAGAAGGGCATAAAATCAGATAGGATCGTTCTCGGCGGTTTCTCCCAGGGTGGCGCGATGTCCCTATTCACCGGTCTCACTAGCGACGTGAAGCTGGGAGGAATTTTCGGTCTATCCTGCTACGTGGTGCTCGGGGATAAGTTCAAGGAGTTTATCCCGAAGGAGTTCCCAAACAAGGAGACACCGGTCTTCATGGGGCATGGCGACGTGGATTCGGTGGTCAAGTTTGAGTACGGTGTGAAATCGGCGGATGCCCTTAAGGAGCTGGGCGTGGATGTGGACTTCAGGAAATACCCGTAAGTTACCCCTATGCACTCCATACCCGAGGGATAATACTAATCCCCATTTCCAGAGGCCTGGAGCACAGCGCAGATCCTCTTGAGATTCAACATCTGGAGGAATACCTCGTCAAGAGGCTTCCTGCTGAAGAGAAATTATGACTGAACAAAGTAGACGGGAATCAGGCGTTATACACTTCTTTGATTGGAATGTTTACCTTACTGCTGGGCTTCGTCGTTCTGGGAAGGCTGCGGCGGCGGGCAGCGGTTTGAGGTTTGCTTTAAGATAAAGCTGATGATAGACCATCAAATCCTCACATATATGTCGAATTCTTCGAATCTCTGATCCGTCTCTCCCTGGTATAAATTCAATTCATTCAATGTAAACAAAGAAAGAAAGCGATGGACAGTGGAAGAGCGATTGTACCTGTAATGACGTCACCACCAACCCCTGCTCTTGTCTGACTCGAATTGCTTCAAAAGCAACAAACATCCTTCATTCTTCATTCTTCATTCTCCAAACCAAAGCAAAGACAAACAATCCATCTACATATCTACAAACCATTGAAAAACACCTCAATTGAAGACTACATCAACCACCTCCATCATGTTCCGAGTAAGCACCTCACGATCCCTTCCCAAGTTCCCATTCCCAAAGCAAACGAATCTAACAACCACACAGCACAAGTCCCTCGACGTAATAACCCTCTTCCACAAACCGTCCCTCCCCGCCTCCTCCCGCGCCCTCAACCTCCTCAAACAAGCCTCAAGCGAAGCTTCCGAGACCGCCACCGAAGACCAAGCCTCCGACCACACCTCCCACTCAAAAGCCCAACGCTCAGAATTCGAACTCGACGTAACGGAGTCCGCGCCCACGCCCGATCAGTTGAAGAGTATTCTGGAATACGTGGGAGGTAGCGGTGCGGTAGGAGGCAGTGGGAAACCGTCGGATATTATTCAGGGGGCGAGAGATCAGGCGGATGCAGTGAAGAAGTTGCAAGAGGATGGTGGGAAGGAGAGCTTTTTGAGGCCGGTGGTGAGTGGGATACGTATTCTTAGTGAAGGCGAAACTTTTTGCTGACGAAGTTGGTGATGATAGGTTGTTGATTGGAACAACGGTAAAGCTGGTAAGTCAATCATTCACGCTTGCGTCCACAGCCCAGTTTCGACGGCCCAGCTGACACGTTAATTGTAGTAATCGGGGGGAATGAATCCGCAATCCTCAAGATGATCAGAGAGCTCCCTACATAGTTGCTCCTCGGATACCAACTGTGAGATTGCTTCAAAAGCCATCAAGCGACGCGGAATCGTGTGAGACGGAAATAAATCGCCATTCAGCACTGCATCCTATTTCATTTTGTACCATCCATTTACTCTAGCACACTGCTTTGTCTGGTTGATACTGGCTATCTTCACTCCTAAAAATTAAAAACACTATCTCGTCACTATCTCGCAACTTCACGATGTTTGAACACTATCAAATCACTCAAACAAGGGCCCTTTTCATTGCTATCATCTATCATAATTGTACAATTGGAACAAAGGTGACAAAGAAAGATACGAGAAGCAAAAACATGAACAGTTTTTTGGTATGGAATGCCTAAGGATGCAAAATAACATGTGCAGAACGTAAAAGAAGTGACTCGAACAGTAATGCGACCGGTGTGTGCCTGAAGCCCAAACATATGGTGGATTGGGAGACAATCGCTTCCGTCTGGTCAAGACAAGAGGAATACAGTTGGCGACGTATCTATAGAGGGGAATGGTAAACTCATTACAAGTAATAGCATCGATAAAAAGGGGTGTTTCCTAAGAGCTTAACAGCCCATTCTGGAGAGGGCTGGGCCCCGAAAGAGGTGAGATTGTAAGAATGTATCAGAGCCAGCTCGAAGTGTGAAAAATTCGTGTATTAAAAAACATAGACAGTCATGGATGCTCATATCGCTTGCAAGAGTCGGGTTGTCGTTGAAACGTTCAGATCATGGTACCGAAGGACCCATCAGTGGCTATGGGTTTCCTAGGACTGGTCCTTCCGTCACCCTCATTTGGCTTGTGTCTGCTAACTGTTAGATAAAGAAATTTCAAAGAGAGAGAATTGGGGCTGTATACCTAAAGGTGAACCCAACGAACAGTCCCTTGCCCATCTTCTCATCCCTCTCGGCCATATCCTCGAGTGCCTTTTGCTTATCATGCACTTCCTTGTACTTGGCCATATCAGCCTCACTGCTGAAGTCATCGAAATAGCCAGCATCGGTCTCCGAATCCAAATCGGGCACAAATGGCGGGTGTTGCTCTCTGAGAGCGTTGAAGTTAACTTCCGCAAAGTAATCATGAGTCTGTATCTCCTTGATGTTCTGGAAACGTTGCTGCTTGGAGGCCACAAGGCGTGTTATAAGACCCCAGGTACGTTTGGACAAGAAATAGTTGGGATCGTCGTATTCTGGCTTTCGTAGCACCTTCTGCCAACGCTTCAAGTTTTGCCAGGTTTCGTCGACTGTAGAGCCTGCAAACGGGGGGTATCCAGCCAAAGCCTCGAAAAGAATGCATCCTAAACTCCAGTAATCCACAGTGAAGTCGTACTCCTCGCCCTTGAGGACTTCAGGTGCCATGTAGTCGGGAGAGCCCACAATTGACTTCGCATAATTGACTTCGCGCTCTCTGAGTGAACGGTAACCTTCACGCCTCTCCTTCACACTTCGTTGCTCCATTGGCCGGCCAAATGGCACGGGTGTCTTACCGACCTCCTCAAGTTTTATCCTCATAGATTCGATCTTGCTGGGGTTGAGTATCCCAGCAGCCAAACCAAAGTCAGTCAGTTTCACGTGGCCAGACGAGTCGATCAAGAAATTCTCCGGCTTAAGATCTCGATGAATGTAACCCAGAACGTGGAGCGCATCGATGCAGGAAAACATTTCCGAGATGTAGAAACGTGCATGGCGGTTATGGAGGACGCCAGTACTGTTTAGTAGAGTTCGAAAGTCACCTCCTGGGACGTATTCCATCGCGAGATAGATATTCTCGGGATCCTGGAAGGCGTAGAAAAGCTTGACAAGCCAGTCACTTTTAGCTGCAGTAAGAATGTCTCTTTCTGTCAAAATGTGCCTGATTTCATCCAGCTTGAACAGCAATTTTTTGCTCATCACCTTCAGGGCACAAATCTCGCGGGTATCCTTCTTTTGTGCCAGATAAACCTGACCATAACCGCCTTGCCCAACCTGTGTAAGAATTTGGAAATCACCATGGCGAAGCCTGGTACGTCTCTTGCGAAGGTTCGCCCTCTCTCGACCGAGGTACTTTTGTAATGCGGGTTCGTATTCTTCGGACGGGGTAGTCGGTGGTGGGGGGTACGAGGCTTTGAACTGGTTTTGGCGAGTCTGGCGATTGTGGACATAGCTTAAAAGGTCGAAGTAATGGTCGAGAAAATCTATAAAATTGTTAGTACCACCTCATTGATCCAGGTTAGCTCCAGGGTACGCACAAAGCTGGGTCACATTTGCCAGTCGCTTCACTTTCGGGAGCTGTAGCTTCTCACGCTCTTCTGCTGTCAGGCCTCGTATCTGCGCTTGCTTCCTGCTCGACACGTCCACCTGTTCACGTTGTTGATACGGTTCCTGGCGAGAAATTGCAGCTTGATTCGGATTGAAGGTCGAGTCTTTTCCCAGCCTCAGTCCACCAGGTGGTGTGTTTTCCTTGTTCGACTTCCGGGTAGGAGTTCCCGGAGTAGGTGCGGTGTCTTTATGGATGACGCTTTCGTTGAACCCTCCCATCGAGTCGTCGCCTGGCGCGAACGTTCCCTTCGTGGGCGACACACCAGAGTATCCCGGTTTAGTTGGCGAGGATGGCGCAAGTTTCATCGCATTCTCGAAGACATTCGGAAGGTCTATAGCCCCAGGAGGCTGCCTGTTCTTACTAGGACTTCCCTGGGGAGTCTGAGGAGGGCTAACGAAGCCTTGTCTAGTGGGGGTAGCGGGGCGATCGTAAAGTTCGTTTGCCGTGCGCGTTTGAAGAGAAGGAGGCAGTTTCACGTCTGGCTTGCCAGACGACGTCAAGGGTATGTTAACCGCCATTGTGCCGTCAGTGTTCGTGCTGTCGTGGAGGAGTATTCTCTAGAAAATTGTTGATGAGGGTTTCCCCTCCGCGTGACAACGCAGTGGAGCTGTTGCTCCAATGAAGAGGAAGAAAAACTCAGGATAGATGAGATAGGATTTCTTGAGAGCTCAAGATACAAAGCTTTATGGTAGAGAGGATAGTGTGAGATGTTGGAAGAGACTGAAGTCAGGCAACAGAATTTGGGCTTGATAAGTGCCAATCTTTGAAGCTCCGAAGCATCATCCTTCCTCGAAAGTGGGTGATGTTTATGTTGTCGGGGCAACCACCAAGTATCACGGAAAGAATGAAATTGTTCAGGAACGGAACCGACAACCAACCACCAACCAAACATCACGACACGTTCTTTCTTTCCCGCTGACTGAAACAATCTCAATTGCAACAATGCAAGCCATGAGGTCTTAATATAATGTTATTATTCTGTGCTACCCATCTGCTGATTCCATATGTCAACAGAGTCCAATTAAGTACCTTTACTGATTCAAATCGAATAATGCGCATACAGGGCGCGACCCGGGTTTCCTAGCCAATATGACCTTGAGAACCTCTTCCTCCCTACGCATCGCCTTCCTTCCTTTGTCCCGTCTATTTGGTGGCCACGCGTTAGCACGGAGACCTGTCAACCGAAGCCTGAATGGAAACCTACATAGAATGCCAGGCCATATGATGGTGTTGAGAAGGTGATGGTAGCTCCCTTGGGGAAGTAAAACACATCACCAGGAGACGCTGTCACCTTCTGGCCAGTCTCGTCCGAAATCTCATACTCGCCCTCAAGGATGATCTTCATCTCATGATAGGTGTAGGTGTACACCAACGGCGCACCCTTTTCGAGGCGATAGAAGCCGCATGATACTGGCTTTTCCGAGTCGATGTGGTCACTAGGGTAAAGGAACCAATGGTTAGACATGCACGGCCCCGAACACCGCCCTGAATCTGCGGACGACCTTACTTCGAAATTATATCCCCGAGAAACGCATTATCATTTGCAATCAACGGGGGCTTGAATGTCGATTGAGCTTTGGGCTTATACGTGAAACCTTGAGGAGCCATCCTGTTTTCGGCGGAGATACTTTCAAGGCGAAGGAGCTAAAGAATAACTGTCAGCATGGAGAAGGGCCTGGGAACGCTCCAATTGAGAGCTTCACTCGGACATTGAGAGCTGGATGAGGCTTCACCACTAACTTCAGTTGGGTTTCTGATGGGCAATTTTCACTAATGAATTGAGCTGAGACCAGAGTCAAGTTGAACAAGATGAGATTGAGCTCTTGAAATCCAGGATATACCGGTTAGATATAGGTACAACCGCTCCGCCGGTAACGAGCTATCGCAGGACCTCTCGAATACCTCAGACCCCTCATCTCAACATGATACAGTCGACATCTTCCCCGCGAACTCATACCCCTCACTCTCGATATTCCAGAGGAAAGCAGCCGTATTGCGATCGCTCGGCATCCGACTGAGGGGACACAGCCTGCTATGAAGCTGCCATCCCTCGAGGAGAAGGTTAGCAACAGGTGCCGAGATCAATGTCCAACTCCAACAAACAGATTATTCAGCAACTTACACCTCAGGAGAGTCAAGAGAATATTAATCCATTGAACAGCAAACAGCCTCTCAAGCACCGCCAAGGATAGACAGAGAAGGACAACAGCAAGTCCACTGATCTGACCTGACGACTCTTCACTGGGGGATATTTTTGCCCTTTTAGGGCATGATGAGGATGGTAAACCTTACCTAAATTAGCTAGTCACCCCGCATTCCACTAAGCCAGAAACAACTTAGTGGCTGAGCTTTCTTAACTCAATTCAAACCTTATCCAAACTTTAATCAACGTCAAGTCAACATCTCTTGAACCATCTGAGCTGACACTACCTTGGTAAAGTGCCACCGGAAAGCTCTTCACACTGCCGAGATTCTCGACCACAAGGTTTAATTGACAGCCCTCCTCTGCGGGGTGCGGGGTGAAGAGTCTGGAAGTGATCTCATCGAAGGAATGGTCGTTGCCGCCGTTCATCTGTCCTGAGCTCAGAAATTTCTCAGCACCAACCCCCCAGGAGGCGATGCCCAAAAATCATCCATCTTTTAAAGACTTCACTTGCCAGCCCTGCCAAATCTCATGTCTGTTGTAGGTGAGCTGAGCACGGTACGCCGGACCCGAGCATATCCATGTCCGAACAACGAACCTGTCTGCCAGTGTAAAGACCTTATGTATGCAAAGCGATATGATAGATGCACCTCTCACTGTTCGCTCTTACCAACAGTGAGAAGGGTGACATTGATTCTGACGTAAATCATTATTGACAGAGTCCCTTTCTGGTAACTCTGAGGAGAACCGTGGGGGGGTTGAGAATAAATATATTCTTCTTAGCAGCTTGCGTCTCGTCAAGCGTTCCCAAAACGCCATATACTCCCATTTGCCCGACAGAGTGCCCCTTTCCGGCTAAGTAAATAGCAGCCTGATCACACAACAGTCCTTTTGTGGCACATGGCAACATCTTCAGAGATAGGGGGCAGAATATGGCACCCTAAAACAGATCATGCATAAGTCTTACCAAGGTGCAGACACTTCGATCATACCGAACCTCAAAAACAGACAAAACTCTGAAAATGCCTCATGTATCATTCATGTCCCCGAAAGCCGCCAAAGGAGCGAGCCAATCTGACAGAACAGAGCCTTCATAAGTGTGATACATTATATCCTGCACTCCTCTCTCACACATAGACGTCATGTACTACCAAAAATACCTCCATCATCCAACATCCAAACTTATGCACGTGCTTCGTAGACGTGGTAGATGGCCTGATCAATTCCCTCGAGAAGGCTATGTTTTCCGAACCAAAAGAATAAGACCAGGTCTCCCTGGAACACAACTAATTTGGTGCGTTGTGATTCTATCAGTCTCCCGATAAAGACAAGTCCCCAACCAGACTGCATCGGATGTCCTTCTTGGGTTAATTATGGAAGAATACGGGATGAATATTGGTCAAAGAAGGAACGGCAAAAATTCGGTATACTTTAGGGCTCAAACTTTTGATATATGACTGATGAAGTGACCTCTGTTCGGAAGGATACGGAGGCGGAAAGCGAGATCTAGGCATCGCGGATGAGTCGAAGGTATATTGATTTCTCCTTCTATTCACCGAAAATGGGAAAAATGGAAAAATCTGTATAGAAAATAAGAATGGGTAGCTGAAGCAAACCTATCAAGGTGAACCAGCTCATGGCTATGGGGACCCGCGGAGCATCTCGGAAGGGGGGCCCAGTATAAAATCTCCCTACCCTACTTTAACCTGCATATAATTTCCTTTTTTTGCGAAATTTTGCACAACCCAACCCTGATCAGTGTGTGGAAGAGGGAAAAAAGCGAAGGAAAAAGGAAAAAGTACAGGACTATCCCGATTTGCATACATACATACATACTTCGAGCGGGCTCAGTTGAGGAGACCGAGACACTGCAAGCCAACCAGAGTGATTGGAACCGGTGCGAAGCCTCATTTTTTCCATTTCATCTTGCTTACTTTGTGTGGTCAGCTAGCCAGAAGGGCCTTGTCCTTTGCCGGTGGGTATATGATTGCTGGTTCCCTCCTGTATATTCTTTTTTTCATCTTCCATTCATCCAAGATTTGTTCAGCTGTTGTGAATCTTGAAGTCTGTCTGTCCTTTCTCTTTATATGCTCTACTGCTCTACTCCTGTGGTGACTGAGGAGGTATGCTTCAGTCAAAAATCTCTTGCTTTCCAATTTTATATAAACCGACCAAGAACGAAGTTGCTAATTATTGCTATCAAAAGAAATATAGGAACTGTGCAGCACAATCTGTGGAATAAGCACCATATCGCACACGCAGAAAACAAAAACAAAAGGAAGAGTGGAGATTGATTCGAAACCGCAAAAAAACAGATGCTCGTGTCGTCATTTCAGTCATATCGCCCATTTCTTTCCGTCGACTCGGCGTATATACCGGTCGTTCCCTGAACTCCAGCGCTAGGTCCCGAACGAAGGGAAGGAAATCTCGCAAACGAAGGCAAAAGTTGTACAGAAGGAAGAACGGCAGGTAAACCCGAGCATTAGATCAGGGTGCGAAACGAAAACCAAAAAAGAAACGAACTCTTTATACCACAAATCACCATACTCAGTTTCCCTTTTCCAAAAGGACTTGAAGTTGGTCGATATCCAAGATCAACGCTGAATCATGGCCGCTTGCGTATTGATCACGAGTGAATTGGAAGCGTATATTGCATCCTTGCGATCGTATCTAAACCGCGAACCTGACGACGACAATCGCCGTGGTGGTATCATCACCCACGGGTCTGAGCCAAATGCGAAACAAGGCCATCTGAATACCGAACCCGCAGAGGATTCTGCCCATCGCGAAAACAACCTAAGACGAAAGGACCATAAAACGAAGCAAAACTCGACACGTGACAATTAAAAGCCTAAAACCGCAACCAGACTCCGGGTCATTGTCGTCACCTAAATTATCCCAGAAGCACTATAGCAGATAAATTAGCCAATTTTCGCCAACCTCGTTTCAGCCCAGTGCAACATTATTATTGTGTGCTTACCTTCCCATTTCCAATCCCTCATAACCCCAACCCAATGCAAACTTCCCCGGACCGTTTTCTCGAACTCGATATTCTCCAAAGTAGGGACCACCGACCCCCGTCTCCCATGACTCACCCTCATGGCTGAAATATCCCCCGCGACACCTGACCCGGACCGCCTTGCCTGCGAGCCCGATGGTTCATGGATGCCCAGAAGGTCATCTGTCTCCTCGGCGATAGCTGAACCATCCGAAGTGCTCTTCATTGTATCCACAGGAGCAGCAAATGATTTGGACCTGGCTGGTCGCCTATTGTTGCGCATCATCTCGGTTTCAAATGCATCTCTGCGATCCCAGACCTCCTTGATGACTTCAAGACAACGATCTATGTTTCCAATCATCAATCGCGCCTGCATTGCTCCCCAGCGGTCCCGAACCCATGCCCGGTCCTCCTCGTTGTCCACCTCGCAACTTGCCGCTAGTAGGGGGTATATATGAACCACCAAAGTACGAGAGCTGAGCGGGATAGTAGCCAAGAAGACAAGAACCCTTCTCGCAAGGGTACTGGCAGTCTCGGACGGAATCTCGGGCACCGCCTGGTGAAGGTAGAGAAGGGTGGCCCAGCGGTACGCTTGCGCAGTCTGGAAACTGTGCTGTACATCCGATGTCGGATCTTCAGGAGGATCAAAATATTGCGGAGGCTCCCACTGCTCGATGGACATCTTGAGCTCGATTGCCTGGGATACGATGGCAATTGAGTTACACTCGCTGTTACGAACCCTCGAAACAAGGGTTGCAACACGGCCGATTAGTGGAAAGAGCGTGGTAGCACAACCCATTAGGGGATCAACTTCCTGTACCGTATTTCTAGGAGCAGAGAATGGAGCAGGGGTCGGTGTCGGGTCATCATTCGGGTCCTCCTCCAGAGATGTCAATCGAGCAATAACGTCCATATACACCCACGTGTTCTGTAGGAATCTTAGTCGTGCTAGCTCTTCAGCGCCTAGAGTGTTCTGTTGGCTATTTGCTATCGCTTGGTTGACAAGGACTTTTGCTCCCCGGAGGTGTTGAATGCCAGTAGAAATGTGCTGGTCCCAGGATTCGGCAAATGCGAGAGTGAGCGTCGTGGCCAGTGCAACATCTGTTCTCATGCTGCCTATTCCAGCCGCTAGCGCCCGTATGCTTCTACGCATATGATCCATTCCCTGAACCCTCAAGTCAGGGCGTTCTTTTGAAGAATGAAACGCAGTGAGAGAGCTAATGGCATGATATAATGCAGGTGACTCCTTTGCCAGTGGCCATATTGCAGTGCGCCACGGGTTTTCCAGCCTTCCGTCCTTTACTGACAAGATACCACAGGTTTGCCTTTCGAAACGAAGCATCAGCATTTCTGGACTCCCCATGCCGAAAGTGGGATCCCGAAACAACATATTCATCGAGCACTCCGACGAACGTGAAGAGTTTGATGGGTTAGGTGATGGTACCCGGATGAGCCACGGCTCACTGCCCGGTTCGGTTTGCCGAACCATCTCTATTATCTCGTCATTATCACCATCTAAGAGCGATGAAAAGGTTCCATCATCTGGTTCAAAAGACAAAGCATCATCGGCCATGTCGAATGATGAAAGGTCGACGGGAATGCCACTCGAACTCTCGTCATTTCCCATAAAATCAGCCAAATTCCGAGCCCGATTCGGGGATAGCTCCAGTCGGTCAGTTAGGTTAGTCATTGGTGACTGGTGTGAAGAAGCTTGGTTTTCGCGCGCCGATCCTCCCGTCTGCCCTCTGTCTGTGAGACCTGCACGCCCCTCATGGTTTATGTTTCGTCCCGGCGACTGAGGGTCAATGGGGGAAACAAGCATGGGTTCCCCAGAGAACGGTCGCATATCATCAAAGAAGGGATTCTCCTGCGAATCACAATCATTTGGTGTAGGTAACCCATTAGGATGAGAGAACGTCTCTTGAGTTCTCGGGACATCCCCCTCAACTGCTAGGCGAGGCTTATCGGGAATGGGCCGATTCAAACCAGAAGCCGAAGATTGATTCACCTGTTTTGCGGCTGGTAGCGGGGGCGAGGGTATGGCTACGTATTTAGATAGAAATCAATAACACCATTCCACATACTAGTTGAACTTCGCTGTTGGGGGAAACTGACCTTTCTTTGACTTCGAATTTGATTTGTTCGCAAAATTTGCCTCTTCGAACGGCCTCCATTTGAAGTCTTTCTTATAGCCACCGCAGGTGACGTTTCGTTTCTGGCATTGTTGACAAGTCGGCTTCGTCTCATCGCATTTAAGTCTTTTCGTCTTGCAGGTGATGCAGCCTAGAATATGGCGTCAGTGCGAAGTACTTTTACCATTTCTCAGGTAGACAGTGGCGCATAATGTAACAACAAAAGGGGTAGAGATGGCTATACCATTGCGACTTTTTGATAGTTTTGGTTTGTTAACGCCCGCTGGATTGTTCGTTGTAGCCGCACTCGTAGTGGATTTTGCGGGGGCTTGGGTGGAGCGTTTTGGAGCTGGTTTGGTCGGCCCAGTGGGGGATGAGTTGGTGGTGGTCGCAGATGGAGTATCAAGAATCGCGGAGGGAGAAGGTATCTTAATCTCTTCCATCCCAAATTATGACTGTATATTATGATTAAAAGAGCAATATACCATACTCTGGAAGGCTCGAAAGGAAAATAAACCGAGAAAATACACAAAGAAAGTACAAAAGAAAAAGAAATAAATGGTCACGATCAGCGTGGGTGAGGAGGCAGATTTGGCTCTTTTAGAAGCAAATGGTAGGTCAACTAGTCCTCCCCTCGAGAAATATAATGATAGCGATAAACATCGTAACACGAGGGTAAGGCCCGGTTTTGCCAGTGAGGAGAAAGATAATGATGATGATGATGATAATGATAAGGTCCACTACCAAGACACGCAAGTTTGCGGGGGTTGGTCTGAATGGTGATCAGTCGGAGCTAGATAAACCCAGTCCAGGTACTAATCGTAGGAGACTTGCGTGAACATGCCCACTTGTTTCGCTGTGTTTAGGTTGGGGGTTTCGACAAAAGGAAAAAACGGCAATGGGAGAAGCGTAGCTGGGGGAAGAGCGGAACCATGGGTGAGAATGACTCTTCATGCCTCCACGTCGCAGACTTGGGTGGCCGGGGGGGAAGGAAGTGTGAAGGGGAACTTTCATGCTGGTTGTACGGTGTGTACTCGTACAGAGAGGCGGAGGGGCGAGGTGAACAAGGGGGGATGAGCGTAAAATTTGGAGAACCCAAGAGATTGATTGATGTGTGAGGAGAGGGATGGAATCGGCTATCTGTGCTGTTCCGTCTCAGCCATCTTTTCTTCTGCGGCGGTTCGGCCAATCGTCGTCTGATGGAAGATGTAAGTGACGGTGCCTCGAGTAGATCTGATTCATGAACAGCGGATTCCGAACAGGTCACACAGACACATCCTGGATTTGTGTTAAAGAACTAGAAGTTCCAACGGCCGAGATAATCCATCCTCTGGGAGTCTGGAGATGCTGACGTGGAGTCAATAACAAGATCGTCTTTTCGCATCGTGAAGAGAAAATGTTAATACACCCACTATGAGATGCCTCAGACGCATCGGTTGCATTCCATGGGTCATTGATCATGGGATGTCAATGCCTTGGGTATCAAACCACTGCCATTGAGAAATTTCTTCTTCTTCACTCCCCGCCGATCCTCTTCCGTATTCCTTCGCCCAGCGGCTTTTGCACCGCATGTCCGCACACTATCTCGGGTTTGGTCTTGCAGGAAGCCGTGAGCTTGACACTTCCTCCAGATTAATGAAGGGAACCTTTGGGGGTCTGGACCCGAATCGAATAGAAAAAGAACCCGAGTTGCTTTGTCACTCCTTGATCTTCTATCGTCGTTGAAAAATGTGAGGGTCTGCGTGACTTCCAAATTTCCGAAAAGGGTATTTTTGAACGTCAGCCCCCAGTTCTCTCTCTCCCTCGGTCCTCCACTTCATTTCTCATTTCTCAACTCTCGTGGTTTCTTTCTTTCTTCCATCGACAACTCTCCCCTCAACTCATAATCTACGGGGAGCCTAAATGACTATCACGTTCTAGAAGCTGGTCTGACCGTCTTTTCGCTTTGCCGAAGACAAAAGAGATGGGTATTCCCCGATTGGTTTCCCGTGTCCGCGGCCATCGCACAATTGCTCCTCAGATTCTGGG
This sequence comes from Arachnomyces sp. PD_36, assembly GCA_032988195.1. Taxonomy (NCBI): domain Eukaryota; kingdom Fungi; phylum Ascomycota; class Eurotiomycetes; order Onygenales; family Arachnomycetaceae; genus Arachnomyces; species Arachnomyces sp. PD_36. The sequence goes on along the minus strand of JANTQE010000006.1, from coordinate 688,047 downwards.
GTCATCACGAGGCCTTTCCCGAGGAACAGCTCAGGACCCTCAATATTACCACTTGTTTTGGGCTCTTCGACGAGAATTTAGCTTCAACAGTTTCTCATCCTTGCTCTGTTCTCCATTTTATCCCCAGAATTCCCTCACAACCTCCTGCTAAGTTTCTAAATTTAGCAGGTTGGCGCTGCTGAATTGTTATCTCGACTTTATTCTTGGTGGAAAGAATGGCGGTTTTTATTCCTTCCTATCTATCTACAGAGTCTGGACTGTCTGTGAAATGCACTTGGCGACGACGAGGGTCAAACTCTCATAGATGTTGCAATGCACCCTGCAACGACCGAACTCCATGACATGACATACATCTCTTTGAACCCCCACCTTCATCACGAAAGAGTCAATACTCAGATTCATTTGCCGTCATGATTATTTCTTTTTCTTTACCTGCAAGATCGGTTTAGCTCAACTACTCTACTTTCGAGTTATCGCTGCAAAAGCTTCTTTGAGCGGAAAATTCCGCTGTTGGAGATCCTTCCAGATGAACCGCCCTTGAGAACTCCCTTAACAGACATGCCTGTGGACGCCTCGCGTCTTTGGAGATTTCGATCTACTTCTTCGGTGACGTCTTTGGTCCCTTTCAATTGATGTATGACCCGTCTGAAACGCTGATAAGTCCGCTGGCTCTGTGGTCATGAGCCGCTCTGTTACCGCAACTATGTCGGCTATCAACCTATCAAGCAGATCTGCAGCCATGCTTTCACGGATAACCACCCTTAAAATCTCTGTCTTATCTTCCTTTGGTGGAAGCGGATAGTCTTATCGGACACATCTCGTTAGCACAGATCCGTTTTGTTCCTATCGGTATCGATAACGAGTGGGGAGATATCGGGATGAATCCACTTACTCGGGATGATATATTGCTTTGCTCGGAGAAGAGTGCTGACACTCTCCTGTTTAACATGAGGGTACTCCTTCTGGAATTCATCCGAGAACCGGAAGGAGACGACAGGAAGTCCAGCATTGTAATCGGCAGAGGTTTCTCCCGGCTTATGAGGCGTGATTTCTTCAACCCCCTTGAACTTATACTCCCCCTTTCTGCGATGGATTGTGCTAATGCAAATGAACAGACCTGTCCTTTCCAAAGCTTTGCTGAATACTCTCGCATTTGCCAAGCAGTTCTCCATGATCTCCTGGTAGCCGACGAAACCCAGGTGTATCAAGTTGAAGTATTGGCCAACTACCTGGGCACCTGGTCGAGAGAAGTTCAAAGTGAACGATTCTTCTGTTCCTCCTAGATAATGAAGTTGGAAAACTAATTCTTTAGGTAGGTAGGATTGGTCGCGCCAGATAATCCATCCAACCCCCGCATATACCAGTCCATACTTGTGACCGGAAGCGTTGATAGACTCGACCCTAGGAAGCTGAAAGTCCCTGGTGTCTTCATTAGCTCTTCTCCCGAAGGTTCCACGGGTTATAAACTAGCAGCTTACCACTTCGGCCCTCCGGCCTGGGCATGAGTGAACGGGGCAACGAACCCTCCACTTGCGGCGTCTACGTGTATCGGTACGTGATTCCCAGATTCCTCTTCGTATTTGTCGAGGATGCGTGACACTTCCTCAACTGGCTCGTAGTGGCCTGTGTAAGTGCTCCCGAGAATGACAAAGACACCGATGGTATTCTCATCCACGTTTTCCTTTACAAGGTCTGGGTCGAGCCTGTACTGGCTCTTCTCAGACACGTTGAGAATCCTTGCTTCTACGTCGAAGTATCTAGCAAACTTCTCAAGCGCCACCTGCGCATTGGCTCCCATAATGATGTTTGGTTTTGACGTGTCCTTACCCTCATCCCTACGTCGCTGCTGCCAACGCTTTTTCATCGCAAGCCCTCCAAGATGGATGGCCTCTGAAGAGCCAGTCGTTGCTGACCCAATTGCCACCTCGTCATTCTGGGCTCCCCACAAATGCGCGATAATAGAAACGCAACGAGCATGCATCGCCATCAAAGCAGGATATTCATCTGCATCCGCCAGGTTCTTGCTAATATTAGCCATGATTATATCATCGGCTTCGCGTTCCATATATGTTCCGACAAAGCTATAAATCTTTAGCTTCTTCTCCCAGCATAGAGTTGAGGGGCGGGTGGGGTGAGTATGGAATTTACAAACACTGTTCACATACCTAGCAAGGTTCAAGTTTGGCCTGCCATCCAAATCCAACTCGTCGGTTAACATGCGATGAACTGATTTGACCGGAGCACCATCCCGGGGGATTCGGAACTTTGGGATTTCTTCCCTGCTGGCGTAGCGTGACGAATAGGGTGTCACCATAGACACCGAGCCCTCGGTATGGATGTTATCCTTCGCACTTTCCTCCGGGTTGTCGCGGAGTTGCTGGATGATAGCATCCGGGTCAATCTGTGCCAGTAGGGATGCTTGTCAGTAATCGAGATATGCCTTGAGATGGCATTGAGAGCATTATCCCATTTACTTACATGTCGCGCCAAAGCCATTGTTATACGCCTGTATCTACGCTTCCTTAAAAGTAATTGAGAGAAGCATGCGCTTATTCAAAAGTCAAGGGTTGTTTCTTTTTTCGGTTCTGTTCCCTTCACTCAGAGAAGAATGCAATAAAATGAGGAAGAGATATTATCCTCAATTCCAAAATATGATGATACGAAATCAATAGCCGTACAAACACAACTGATGAAGTCATAGCTACACTTCCCACCTCGGCTCCCCCCCTCCAACTACCTATGACGTCAACCATACAGCTCCCCAATGTTTGTTTGTTTATTATTTTTGTCAACAATTGAGATCTTGTGATACGTCTGACGAGTCTCACTTTGGTTACCGTTGCATCGAGATCGATGGGATTGGGAATTTGGTTTTAGGCCGTCCCTGTGACCTCTGGAATTTGGTAGCACGAACCATGGATAGGATTGACATATACTTCCCCGTGAATAAATACGGGCTTCGTAGTCCCTAGATGGCAGTTAGGAGTTATTTGGCACGCGGGTTATCTATGTTGAATTCGATATAGGCAGAAAGAATCCTCATTTAATACGTGAAATCGTCAGATAGATACCCATGGATGGAAGTTTGTTGGTATCTGCATTATAACCGTAACACCTTCTCCTCGACTACTCCATCGTGAGCTCGTTGCGAAACAATAAATCGTAATCATAACAGGAAAAAAGCAATAGGCAACGAACGGGATGTAATAGGCGGCAATGAAAGATAGGGAAGGGGGAATTCAATGGAAGGGAAGGCGATAAAACAGCCAGGCGTCCAGCATTCCAGCATCATCATGGCTGGCTCCCTAATGACTCTCTCTTAAACAGACTCTCTTAGCGACCTTCCAACCATCACCATCCGCATCGCGCTCTCTGCACTATCCTTTAGGAGCCGTTCAACCTCCTTGATAGCATTCTCAAGCGTAGTCGGCCCTTGTAGAATGCTCGCAAAGGCGTCAATCCCAGCCTCATAGTTAGCTTCTGCGTCTATACCAATGGTCCCCGCTAACGCAATGACTGGCAGACCATGCTTCTTCGCCTGGAGAGCAATTTCGGCGGGAATTTTGCCCCGGGGAGTTTGGAAGTCTATCCCTCCTTCAGCCGTGAAGACGAGTTGACATTCGTCCAGAAGCTTGTCAATGTTGAGGTACTCTGTCATCACCTCATATCGGGGTCGCAATTTTGCTCCGATGAGGATGAGGCCTGTTCCTAGGCCACCTGACGCTCCGCTGCCGGGAGTTTGGGACATATCGATTCCCAGTTTGCGAGTCACGACGGAGCCGTAATTGTCGAGGGCTAAAGCCAGTGCCTCCACTTGTTTAGGGGTTGTTGCTCCTTTTTGGGGTCCGTAGACTCGCGCGACGCCGTTTGGGCCGCATAGAACATTGTTCCAGTTGCAGGCAACTTCGATATTCACGTCTTTTAGACGGGGATCCAGACGCGAGAGATCAATGCTGGCGACCTCGGAGAGAATTCCCCCACCGCTGGCATGGGGTATCTCGTTTCCGGTAGCATCAAGAAATCGAGCTCCCAGGGCTTGACACATTCCAACACCTCCATCGCTAGTCCCGGAGTCACCGCATCCAACTAATATCTGTCGTGCTCCTTCGTCGATAGCCGCAAGAATCATCTCGCCGACGCCGAAGGTTGTCGTGTGGCTTGGATCACGTAAGCCCTTCGGAACGAGACTTAATCCGGCAACCGCAGCCATCTCCACCACAGCTGTTTTGCTTTCACAACATCCACCACGACAACCGAGGATACCATAATGCGACATGATGGGTTGTCCAACAACGCCCGTAACTGTGTGATACTTGAGCTGTCCATCCGTAGCAGCCACAATCGCACGGGCAAACCCTTCTCCCCCGTCAAAAAGCGGGGCTTTCTGGATGACGGCATCAGGAACGACTCGGAGGATCCCTTCCTCGATGCAGTCTGCTGCAAGGTGCGGTTCGAGGCTTTCCTTGAAGCCTGACGGGCATATCAGAATATTCATCTTTGGGATATTCGGTTTTCTCATTTTTCGTAGTGGGCGGATATATTCGGCCTGTAATCTCAATGGTTCTGGTGCTTCGAGGGTGGCTAAAAGCTGAACGAAGTGATATCTTTTCTCGAAATAATCTATTACTTGCTATTGCTTCTATGCATTCATCAATTATACCTCCAGTCTTCATACTTTTACCCCGAATTTATACTATTTCTTTGCTCTCCAGGCCATCGGAGCTGAAAGGTCAGTCCAGAGGTATATCGCGCGAAAGTTTCTCGAGAAATTTGGACGCTATACCGAGACATGAATATTCTATGGCTTGGTGACTACAGTGTCTGGGCGAAGGCTCTCGATCCTTCAAGAGCACTAACGGAGTCCATCTTCAGACCACTCGCTGTACAGGAATAGAGTCGCTTCTCGACGTGGCCGCGGAACTGTCAGTTTTCGACCAAATGGGTCAAGGCTAACTTGACTCCTATTTCTCTTTCTCCCCCCATAATGTCTGAGTCCAGCTTTCATCCCTATCCCATCTCCCGTCTACATTGATGGCTGGCCTTATCCTCGTACTAATCGGGTATCGACTTGGCGCTTGGCGCACCAATCACATGCGGCGAGTGAGAGCCGATCCGCTAAAAGCTTGGACGAGTGCGCGAAATTCTCCTGGAAAAGCGCAGGACACAGCCACACCCGCACCCGTTTCTTCAGATCGAACTGTGAGACATTGTGGGGGAAATATGCTGATCGGGCCCAGAGATAGAGGCCCGTCATTGTGGCCATGCGTGCCCCAAGCGACACCACGTTCTCTCGTTTTAACCTTAAATCATGAGACAACCTTCCTTTCTTCGACGAATTGACCTTTTCCCCTGGTTTTCCATGACGTTGCCTATCTACGTGGCCATGTCCCAAGCAATTGGCATCTCTTCCATTCGCTTGGGTGCTTGGCTTTTCCCTACGCTGTGGGTTAACAAGGCCTTGCGTTTTGCGTCTTGGGAAATTACTATCTTTTTTTAAATCCCGGCTCCACTATTCCAACCGATTCGATAGGGCTTCGGAATCGATCCTCGCATTGGCGATAACAATTGTGTCAGTTAGACGGAGCTGAAAGCCACGTACTCCATTATCACCGGGGAAAAACCTTTGATCCTAACCTTTTTTGCAAGCCCAGACCCCTTCCAAGAACCCACAGTCTAGGTTCTCGATGAAAGAATCTTGTTTCTATGGCTGCTATTTTTTGAATGCCTTATCCAAACGTGTGGCATTCAGACAGTACATCGTGGCGGTGTACCGAGTTCCTCAGCCGTTCTTCATTATTGTTATCCATTCTAGTCATTGAGACGCAGAAAAATTTCTATATAATGGTTTACCGTTGAGGCAGAATACAGACAAGTATGATTTTCAAGTCACAGCACGCCCAACTCATTCAATATGTGGCATCCAAAACATATGTTCGATAGTTTCAGAGGTAATAACACGTTCGATAACGGTGGCTCCCAGCGAACTTCCACCCAAACAATCCTACAACGCGCATCAGACTTGGAGTACCAGCTCCCTAGGCTTGAGTTTGAAGAATTTACGGGAAGCCCTGATCACCATTTTCTCGAGCTCCCCCGCTCTTCTTCGGAAAGCTCAAATTCTCGTCAAGCAGACAGGGGCGACCTTCAAAGCATAGACCTCTGCAGAGCCGACGGGAATGACCCGGTGCCTGGTTCGGAGGGCCGTAACCTACTCGCATGCCTCTCTTCGAAAGAAGAGGAAGACCCAAATCTAGTAAGCCACCACCCCCTAAGCCTTCTCACCAAGGTCTAGCTAAACAGCGACAGGTAACATGGGATAGCCCTAACGACCCAACAAACCCCCTAAACTGGACTCGTTCCAGAAAATGGATCGCAACCCTGATCGTGTCCTCATTCACATTCATATCCCCCGTCTCCTCCACCATGGTAGCCCCCAGTCTCGACGCAATCGCAGAGGAGTTTCACATAACGTCCTCCATCGAGAAAGTGCTGGTAATGTCGATATTCCTTCTCGCGTATGCGGTAGGGCCGTTTCTCTTGGGACCTCTTTCTGAGATGTATGGACGGACGGTTGTGCTGCAATCGGCGAATATGGTCTATCTTATATTCAATACGGCGTGTGGGTTTGCAGGGAGTAAGGAGCAGATTCTTGCGTTTAGGTTTTTGAGCGGGTTGGGTGGAAGTGCTCCTCAGGCGGTGGGTTTCCCACGTCTACGAACTCCAAATATTTGTATAACTAACGGGTCAAGTAGATTGGTGGCGGCGTACTGAGTGACTGCTGGCGAGCAGAGGAGCGTGGCAAGTCTATAGCGATATATAGCGTAGCCCCTTTTATAGGACCTGCAGTTGGCCCTATCGGTACGTACTAACTTTCGCCCAAACCCATCAGCTAGGCTAACATCTTTATAGCCGGTGGCTTCATAACTCAGCATACAACCTGGCGCTGGGTATTCTGGGCCACCTCCATCGCAGATGCCGCCGTACAAGTGATAAGCTTCCTTTTCCTCGACGAAACTTACGCGCCCAGGATCCTAGCCGTGAAAGCTAAGAAACTCCGTCGTGAGACGGGCAACAAAGATCTCCACACTAAATGGGAAGAACCAGACCGCACATTCTTTACAATCCTGAGAAAAAATCTCGTCAGGCCGTTTATCATGCTTTTTACGCAACCTGCTATCCAAGCCCTCGCTTTGTACAGAGCGTATTTATACGGTTTGATGTATCTGGTGTAAGTTCGGCAGCTCGGACGCAGTTCTCCACTGGGGGTAGCTAATCTAACAACCGCAATATAGCCTATCAACCTTCCCCCTTGTCTGGGAAAAAGAATACAACCAACCCACCGGAATAGCAAGTCTGAACTACCTCTCCCTCGGAATAGGATTCATAATCGGCCTCCAAATCTGCGCCCCAATAAACGACCGAGTAAGCCTCACCCCTTCCCAAAACCCACAACCCACTAACCAACCCCCCTCCCCAGATCTACACCACCCTAAAAACCCACTACTCCCACCCCACCGGCCTCCCAGAATACCGCATCCCTCTAATGCTCCCCTCCGCCCTCCTCGTCCCTCTGGGCCTCTTCATCTACGGCTTCTCCGCCGCCTCCCACACTCACTGGATCGTCCCAAACCTCGGCGCAATAATCTTCGCCACGGGCCTGATCATCGGGTTCCAGTGCGCGCACGCGTATATACTTGATGCGTATACGACGTATGCGGCGAGTGCGACGGGGGCGGTGGCGTTTTTGAGGACGGTGGCAGGGTTCGGGTTTCCGCTTTTTGGGCCCGGGCTGTATAGGGATGTAGGGGAGGGAGGGTTGGGGTTGGGGTGGGGGAATGGGATGTTGGGGTTTGTGGCGCTTGGGGTCGGGGTGGGAGGGGCGGTTGGGTTGTGGGTGTTTGGGGAGAGGGTTAGGGGGTGGAGTAGGTATTGTGCTGGGTAGGGAGGAGCGGTGTCATGGATATATGATATGTTAACGAGGTTATGAAATAGAAGTAATTATGTCCATTTAAACGAGTGACCATATACCCGGCACCAGCAACTCGACTATAACCACCCATTCATTACCAGCTTTTCAAATCCTCGCCTTACCAGCATTTCGACCCCTACGAAAAACCCATCATCAGCACACACCCCCTTCCCCTCAGGTATCTCACACACAACACCTACATATTCTCCCTCAAAAACCCCAAGACAGTCTTATACCCCTCTCCATACTCCCTCTTAACCTCCTCATCCCCCAAATCCGCCCTAGCAGCCATCCACCCATGAATCTGCCCCTCCCACGTCTTAACCAAACTCCTCCCCTCCCCAGCACCCCCAACATCCTTATTCCCGCGCAACTCCTCCCCAAACTTCCTCACCGTCTCCCTATCCTCATCCATACTAGCCAACACCGCCATCGGAACCCTCACCTCCTTCGCATCCCCCGCATCCAGCATCGCAGGATGACACTGCACCGCCGCCCTAAACAACCCCTTCTCTCCCTCCCCCTTCGCCAACAACGTAGCAATCTTCCCCCCCCAACAAAACCCAACAACACCCCACCCCGCCTCAAACTTCCCCCCCTCCTCCCCCTTCGCCCACCTCTCCGCCGCACGAATCAAACCAGGCACTTTCTCCAAATGCGGACCCGGCCCAGCCTTCTCAGCAAAGAATTTCCCCAATTTCGCCTTCTTGTCCTCGTTGTCGGGAGGGTACCAGGAGATAGGAGCGGGACTACCTTCGAAGAGGTCGGGCATGAAGACTGTGTAGGTTTGGTCTGGGTCCGTGGATGTGGAGGAGGAGAGGATGTCTGCGCCCTGCAGGGTCTGTGGGAAGAAGCCGAAGATGTCGTAGATTATGAAGAGGGCTTTTTTGGAGGTTGGGGGGCCGGTTACGTCTATATATGGGAGGGAGGGGTGTTAGATGGATGGGGCTTGAAGAGGGAGGGGAGGGGGTACTGTATTAGGGACGTACAAGTCTTCATGCCATTGAGCTCGATGTATTTCCCCTTTGGCTCGTAGCCTTGGGAGATTACGGGGGGGATGCTATGATGTCGAGGGTCAGTCGGGTCTTGAATATATAGTAGATAGATATCTCGAGCAGAGTAGTGGTATGTAAGTATATATATTTCTTACGTGCAACAGGCCTTGCTATATCCTTCAGCCATGATGAAACTGAGTTCTTCCTTCCTTCCGTTTATTTAGTCTCGTCGTTTTCTGCTTGTATATATTTAATTGAGGTAGGTGATAATTAATCGTGAGATAGAAAGTTGTAGTAGTAAAGAAGAAAGATAGTTCACCCCCCTCCCCCGCCGTCGTGATCGTTTGTTTACATAACTCAAAACACGCCGACGATCCGATCTACGATTCAACCGAGGTCCTTTCGACAACACAGCTAACAACCTCCCTGTTCTCTTTCGCGACAGTTAGCTTCTATCTAGTTCTCTTCTACTACTATCTATAGTAATTGTAATTGTAGGTAGATGGATATCTTTCCTCCTCCTGCATCTCTTTTACTCTTCATCAATCGGAAGTTGAAGCTGTTTGTTCACTCATGGCGGTAATGACGTCACAGCAACGAGACGAACGATTCTTCAAACGAAAGAATCAACTAACATCACTCGAGCCAAAAGCCTTCAAACCTCCATAGAGAAAGATAGATTCCAAAAAGAAGCCCTAATATTCGAACACAAATATAACTGAACTGAAACTATCAATTGAAATAAAAAGTAGAAAGTAGAAACAAACAAGAGAACGCCATCCATTCAAACGAATCGCATCGCAATCGCTACTAAATTAAACTGCAACAAATAAACCCCCAAATATGAGATTATTCTCAGCGCTATATCCAAACATCCGTCCAAAAAAATAAATAGATCCATCGCATTCGCACATCCATCGATCAAACAAGCAGAGCAGCAACAACAACAACAACAATGTAAAAGCAACGCAAACAGTATCCTACCCTATCCTAGCCCTAGTTTACCCTCCCAAGAGAGAAAAAAAAAAATATACCTACCTACTCATACCATAATAACAAACAAAAAACAAACGAACAAACAAGATAAAAGCCCATTTTTTGAGATCCGAAAAAGTGTGAGACTGACTGACAGAGAGACGGGGAGGGGGAGAGAGAGAGATAGAGAGAGAGGGAGAGCAAGGGAGATTAGATGACGGGGAAAGGGTTAAACAGGAATGAAGAAAAATACATCTTTCGAAAAAAAATGAATAAGATATAATAAAGTAGATGAAGAAGTTCGTTCGCTTGGATCAATCAATCAATCAATCAATCGCTAATGATGTCGACGGGCGAAAGAAGAAGAGGAATAAACGAACATATAATAAAAAAAGAGGTATAGATCCCGAAGTATAATGAAGAAATAGATAAAATAGTAAATAAACGCAAAAAATTGTATCGCAAAGATGTACCTAGATATGCCCGTTAATACCCGAACTCCTCCCGAGATTATCATTATTATTAGCATGATGTGATGCGCCACCGCCTGACATGCTGTTGTTGCTGCCGTTGTTGTTGTCCCCCGGTTTTGTCGGGGCGGCGGTGGAGCCCGAGCCCGGCGAGGACGACGATGTCGTGGCTGTCTCGCCGGTCTGTTCTCCACCGCCTCCGCACCGTTTCACCAGGATGTGCCTCTATAATCGCAAAGTCAGATATTAGTATTCGTTGCACGGAATAGATTTGGGAGAAAGGAAAAAAGAGGGGGAAAGGAGTATATTTTTTTGAATATATTTTCAGATAGAAAATAGATGTACATGATGTTATGTTAATATATATCAGAAGAAGAAAGTAAACTAGAAGAAGTATAGAAAAAGCGCGCCCGCCCACCTTCAAGGCATCCTTTCGGGAAAAGCTCTTCACGCAGTGCGCACACGGGAACGGTTTCACCTCGAGGTGGATCCGTCGGTGGCGCTTCAGATCGTGGTTCCGGTTGAAGCTCTGCGGGCATTGGTCGCATTTGAACGGTCGGTCGTTGGGCGGGCCCTGGTGCATGTGGCCGGGTGGAGGCCCCAGCGAGTGTGGATGTCCGTAGAGATGTTGCTGGTGCATGGCTGCGTGGCCGCTGTTGAAAGTTGGGCCCGGCACTAGGCCTGGTTGTGGGAGGCTGCCCATCATGGACATCTGCCCCCCGGGACTGTGGACGTTTGTCATGATGGGTCCTGTCATGGCGGGGAGGGAGTAGGACGGATATGGCGGTCGAGGGAATTGCTGCATCTGCGTTTGCATGGGTGACTGTCCCGATATCGATCCCATGCGAGTTGGTAGCCCGCTTTGGTGGACGGACGATGTGCCGATATACCCTGTCGGGAAGCTACCTTGCTGCGGGGTGGTGGGTTGCGACGATCCGCTGAAGATCGGTGCAGGGGGTTGTTTCGGATCGTAAGGGTTCATAGACGAGCTGTCGAGCTGTGGTGGAGGAGGACCTGGGGATGTTGGGTCGTTTTGTGATCTCATGTATGCTTGGTGGTGTGCCATGGCCTGTTGCTGCTGCTGTTGTACAGCGGTAGTAGGAACGTTTGCCGGCGAGGAGACGGGAAGAGTAGCGTGAAACGATGGTTGTTGGTTGATGTCATACGGCTGTGGCATGGTGTCTGTGGTGGGCTGTTGTGGGGTATTGCGTACTAAAGAGGGGGAATATTGATTTCGAGGAGGGAACAGGGGGTTCATATTCTGATTCCAGGGTTGTGGCGCAGCTGAACCGGAAGGCATGCCGTATGCAGTGGGACTCGGCTGCCAGTATCCCGTGCTGGGAGAGTAGGATGGAAGGGGTTGCGTGGTATCGACAGATGGGTTTGTCGGGGGGGTCAGGAGGTTCCCAACACTTACATTTGCGGGAGAAGGTTGTGAAGCAATGGCATTGATCGGGTTGGCGCTGGATGAGGAAGAAGCGTATTTGTGTGATGACGATGGCCCCGAGGGCAGATGTGAGGGTGGAGGAGGGAGCTCAAAGGTGGGTAAGTTGGAAGCGGCGGGACGTCTCGCGGTGAGAGGGGGCTGCGAGGCATGAAGATGTGGGTTGAGCGCGTCGAGCGCCGTCCCCATGCCTGGTGGCTGGATGGCCACGGTCGCCACGTTGACGGCGGACGAGCTTAGGACGGGAGGATCCGTTGTATGTTGCCCTGCGGACGAGGGGTTCAGGAACGGAACAGGACGGTTTAACCAGGGATCGTTCAAAGGTTAAACAAGAGGTCGGACAAGCAGATGTGTGTTGCAACGGGAAGGGGTAGGAGATCGATCCAACCCAAGATCCAGGATACCGGGAAAGGGGAGGTGGTACCACGGGTGGGTGGAATGGCGGGATGCGGGAATCAGTGGGAAGAGAGTCGAGGCGTACAAGGTTGACCCGACATGAGGATTCCTGGGAAGGTGGTGAGAGTGGGAAGCCGTGAGATTGTGCGACGGATGACAGGGTTATATATGTTGCTGTCGAGGAAGTATAGGAGGAGAACCCAGGGAAGAGGTTACACCGAAGGCTGAGATGGAGAGAGAGTCGAAGGCTTCTTCTTCCGGAGATGGTGATGATGATAGAGTTGATTCTTTACTTGTTATCGAGGAGGCATTTCATCTGATATGACTTGAGTCTCTCTCAGTCTCTCTCATGTCCTTCTGCAGGTACGGTGTCGATGATGAGCAGCCAGGCCGAGAGATACAACGTGGTTGACAGGAAGGGGAGGAAGAGGTGTGAGCGGAAGTGGAAAACAAGCTTAAACCGGGATGTGGATAGCTGGGAAGGAAGAAAAGGATATAGATAGACGCGGGAAGGGGGAAGAAGGGGGGGAGGATCAGTGGATCAGATGGATGAAAGAGGAAGAAGAAGTGGAAGAAGAGAAGTGGGAAGATCGGGGATCGGGGATGATGAACGAAAAAAAAAGAAGAAGAGTTGGTGATGATCGTTCTAGGGCTTAAAGCTATGCTTGTTATGCTTGTTTTAAGAGTAACAGACGCGCGGAGAGGGAGAGGGAGAGGTAGAAAGAGGGAAAAGATCGGCGGTGTGGGTAGAAAAAGGGAAAAAAAGGATGAAAAAAGGGAATTCAATATTTCAGACAGAAAGAGGAAGAAGATGGTGACGATCAGAGAGAAAGAAGAAGATGGTGGGTGGGAGTGAGAGGAAGAAAAGGGAAAAGAGGGTGTAAGAAGGTGTAAGAGGGTGTGGAAAAAGATGGTACAACAGGTGGGAAGAAAAGTAAAAAAAAACAATCAATTAATGCAGACGACAAGGAAGAGGAAAGAGAGAGAGAGAAGGGAAGGAGCGATGGGAGGAGAAGAAAAAGAAGAAGAGCCTCCTTAAAGGGGGGAAGACAAGACAGACAGAAGATAGAGGAAGAAGAGTAATAACAGAGAGAGAGAGAGAGAGAGACGAAGAGATCTGGGTCTGGCCAGAAGAAAAGAAAAAAGATCAAAAGGGGAAAGGTTTGTTTGCTATGAACATGCTGAAAAGGGTTTAGCGTCAAGAGCTCCAGAACGCGAGATGGACCAGGTGGGGCGCACTAACCCCTAAAAAGGATAGTGCGGGAGAAAGGGTCTGCAGGGATGGAAAGACACACTAGACTCGATCGGGAAAGGTGGGAAAATAGTTCGGAGGGAAGGAAGACATTCTTATCATTTGATTGGTCGGTTCTCTTTGAACAGCGAAAAGAGCGATATCACAGCAAATCAGATCCCTTGCTAAGAATATACCCCGATCCAGACACTCATCACTTCACTTCACTCACTTACTTCACTCCCCCTCTCTTCTGTTTCTTAAAGCAATGACAAATAAGCAGAGAGAAAGTAGAGAGAAAGTAGAGAAGAGATTAACAGACGATGAGTCCATGCACTCGAGAAAACCACTCGAGAAAACTCCTCGCTCATCATGTCAATGTCAACGTCAACTGTCACTTCCATCTCCACCGCGGAAAAAGAAACACCCTCCTCTCTCTCTCTCCCTCTTCCATCTGCACTAACCGTGATCAGACCACCTCCACCCAGTTCCAGATGACTGGATGACTGGGATCTCTGGAAACAAACATCCCTCCCCCCTTCCACCCTTCCACCCAATCACCCTCCTTCCCACCACACCCCCCCATCTCATGCACATCCCTGCATTCCTCTCACACCTCACTTTACATAAGCCCACCCAACCTATTATTAACCCTCCTTTTCCTCTTCCGGTTCCTTCCACTCACTTAGGAGTAACTCTCTCTCTCCCCTTCTCTCCACTTTCCCACGTGTCGATGTCCCTTTTTCTTCCTCTCTGGGAGATGATCCGTCTCGGGCCCGAAGCTGTCTCTTCCCAACAGGGGACTGATCTTCTGGTCTGTTGCTGTCACCTTGTTCTTACTATCTCATATCATCAGCAGTGAGCAGTGTTCTTACTCCTCCCTCTCACAACTCTCCTCTTTTATATACTAACACCCTCCCTCCACAACATCACGCCACTCCCGACTCCTCAAAACACTCGCACAGGAACCCGTGGGGAACCTCAAGCCATCTCCACCACCACCATCACCGTCCCTTATCCCTCAATCCCTCTCCATAAGACACCCTCACTGCCCACCATACTCTCCCCCAAAAAGATACACACACGTGCCATATCCCATACATACATAAACCACTGACTAGCCATACATCCCATCCCCAAGGCCCAGACCACCCCAGACCACCATCGGGACCATCGCAGGGATACATCCATACGTCCATACCCATCTACAGTACAGGCCACATATGTCTAGACATCAAATAAAATATTACCCTCAATCCACCTCTCGCCTCCACTAATCTTAATCTCCATTCATTTTCATATACACAAATATGTAAGTAACCCATACCCATGCAGAACCGCATGGCAGGCAAGGCATGGTGATGGGGCCGGCGATGGCCCAGGTCTAGAAGCCACAACCCACACCGCAACCACACTGGCTCGCCACCGGCACTCACCACAACCATGCCACATATCAATAAGGGTCTCGTGACGGTATTTTCCCTCATCTAAATATATATATATATTATATACCCTTGACGAGGTAATAAACCCCTTCTTGAAACCTCGGCTCCAAGATCCCTTTCAAGCTCCAATTCATTCTAGAGAGATCTCAGGTAATTATTAATTAACTGCTGTTCAAATAAGAATAAGAATAAGGATCAATAAATAGTTCGAACTTCCCGCCAGGATAAAACGCTTTCGATGGCGTCAAGTTGGTGGGAAATAGAGTTCAAGCCCTGAACCACGTCCTTGGGATAAATGGCGGAAGATGGGAACGATGGTGGTGGTGGTGGTGGAGGGGCGGAAGTCGGATCGCTGATGATGATGGATCAGTGGATCACCACATGGAAGGGAAGGGGGATGGATGTGCAGGCTACATAGTACATACTACTGCGACGACTACTAACTAGGGTGCTTTGTCGATCAGAGCCCGATGGAAGAAAATATATATACCTATTATCATCTATAATAAACTTAAAGCCCATGATCTATATCTATATGAAATAAAGGCACCCCCTATCCCTCAATCCTGACAAACTGCTCGTAAACACTTGTTCCTTCAAACTCCTCCTCACTAACCCTCCCAACAACCTTCCCCGCCCACCTCACATACCCAACCCCCCCAGCCTCCGCTTCCGCAAGGATCCCCACAGGTCTAACATCTACCTCTAGTACCCCTCCCTCCCCATCCCCATCCTCAATCTCAAACCTAATATCAAACCTCCCCTCCTCCTCCATCCCCTCCCTCGGAGTAACAACCACGCTCCCAGCCCCACAACTCAACGTAAGCACGCGTGCTGCTTCGTCGCCGTTCTCGTTCTCAGCTCTGTACGAAACATACGAGGAGATATATCTCTCACCATCCCCGCGGACGATATCGAACCAGACGACTGAGTACGGGCCGACGCGGGCGTGGCCCCAGTACCAGGTTTCTAGCGCCGGGTCGAAGGGGACGGGGCTCCAGTTCTGTCAACACTTTGGGTTAGATATATATTCCGGGTGTAGGTAAGGTTAGGGTTTAGAGTATACTTTATCATGGTACCCCGTCCCCTGGAACTGAAGTTTCGATCCATCGATTTCGACATCAACGGTTCCGATCGCGTCGGGAAGTGGGTTCACCCAGCCGAGTTCGGGTGCGACTTCTAGCGGTCGGAGGCCGTTTGAAGCTCCGTTTTGGGGCGGGGTGGCATGGTCGTAAGGGGAACAGGGTAGTCGGGGAGATGTGATCTGATAATAAATATCCATTAGCACTTCCCTCCACCCCTCTCAATGTCTAACAAAAGGGGATCGGGGGTATATAATACCGTCTCCAACTCTATAACCCCCTTCAACCCCACAATATCCATCGCATCGACATCAATCCTATACCTCGACATATCCCCCTCCCCCTCCCAACTAAACCCCGTCGAATCAAACTTCCCGCTCGACCCACCCTGGGGAGACGTAACCACCTTCGCCGCCGTCTCACCATGCACATACCTCGACACCAACGTCCCATTCGGGAACGTCACCCAAAAATACGCTGTAAGCACATTTTCCGCGTCTGCAGTAGGTGCGAGGAAGGGGAAGCCTTCGTTTGTTGCGGAGAAAAGTGTCACTACTATGGAGGCAAGGGAGTCGTTGGTTTCGTTGGTTTCGGAGGAGCTTTGGCTGTCGGGTAGGGCTACGACGTCGAAGTACCACCAGTCGAAGGCTGTGTTGTTGATGGGCAGCACGTTTGGTCCGTCGATTCCGGAGAACGGGCTTTTCGGGATGAAGGGGTCGAAGTTTGCGATGCTCTGTCCTGGTATCGCTGTGGGCGGGATTACTGTTGTAGATCCCGGGGCTTTACGGGATTCCGCTCCAAGTGCAAGAGCGAGGGTCAAAAATGGGATAATCATATTGTTGAAAAACAAGACCCTCGGGCTTTCTTGCTAATTGATAGCCCGATTTCGGGCTTGATACCAATCTTCAAGTTTAGTACAAATCGTAAACTTTTCGTAGATATGATCCGGAGAACCTCACGGCTATATAACCGCTGAATTGCTCGAATACCACGCCGCCGACATGCAGTCATCCTTTCGATTGCGTTGCCTGCTTCCCAGCTTCATGGCGATGCCTTCAGCATCTTTCCCGTGGCCGAACAGATAATGGCGCGGGTCTTCACGGCCCCGAGACCGTTAGCCATTGAGAGAGGTCCAAATCATGACATCAACCGACGCGTGGGCGGTTGTTATTTGAAATAGTGATGGCGGCTCGCCCGGAGAACAATGGGGGATGAAGACAGTATTCATATCTTGCATAAGTCATGCAAGATAGAAGTCCCTGAGCAAAAGAAAGGAGACGGAAGCTGAAGGAATGATTGGGAGAAAATGTGACCGATCCAAATTCCTGTCTGGGTGCACAGGATGTGACCAGTCATGCTCGAATTTGGAACTTGCTGTGCCGCCTGGCTTGGTTGATTTTCGGATGGCCGACTCGGAAGAAAAGGAAGAACTTGCAGCGCTCACTCATCCTTCTGCTTCTCCCCCTCCTGAGTCGAAACCATCGGAGTTCTCTTCGAGCAAACAAACCTCCACACGCAATCATCTTTAACCCCCCTCTGAACACGTGAAGACCTGGCTTGTCCATGGTGTTCGTCCTGGAACCAAAACCTTTTCGGGCATAATCCTCGAGAAGCATGAGGTTTTCTGTGGATTGTAGTATTTTTATCCTTGGGAGGCCTGAATATACTTCGTCAACGTCATCGGAGGAAGCAAAGGCCGAAGATATTTCGAACGTAACTGTCGAGATGCGTTTCTCTTGGCCTTTTGTACATATGTACATAGTCAGCACTCCACTCGACGATCCGATGTCTCCATCGTATCCTCAAGATACGAACTTTCCCTGATGGCATGTTAAATTAAGGCATACGAGTTGCGGCTGTCGTATCTGCCAAGCGGATTATTCTCGTGAAGAAAACGAGTTTTGATTAACCTCTTTGCATCATCTTGAATCGACTTCACCGCTGGCCTTGCTGTGCCGCCAACGGATTGATAAGTGCCAAGCGACCGAGGACGCACTCAAGCGAGCTTGTCACTGGTTGAACTCCTTCGTATTCGCCTGCTGTTTCTTCGTTTCACATTTTGCACAAGTGCATATCGACCGAGCTCGATTCGAGCTTCGGCGCATCTCTCCGCTGCTATCCTCTTCTCTCGAGTCTTCAGAGTCACGCCGAACGTCAAGTTGCATGTGGGGAATCCCCAAAGAACCAACAAACCTGTTTGCTCTCTCCTCTCTTCATCACCAAGACGAATGATATATCATTCATCAACGAGAAGCGCTTGCCACTTTACCGAGAAAGGAAAAGATAAATATAGATGCCAAGCAAACGCCAAGCAAAAGGTTATCTGGGAGAAAGGTTGTTCCTGCGTTTTGCGTAGTAAGCTTCTTTCTATTTATAGATAAGGATAGATTCAGCGAGATTCGATGTTGCTTGCTGGAGTTTCATACTCTGACGATCTTCTTCGTTCTCTGGGATCGCCTGGTCGAAAAGAAGGTTATCTGGTACATGTAGTTTGTTAAGTGGGCACTTGATGGAGAACTTTCGCTTATTGACTCCTCATTGCACCACCATGAGGAGCTTTTCACCCGCACGTTTCAACCCACTTTCATCTGTTTCGTCGCTTAACCTGGTCCGACTGTGACCCCCTCCCCGGACGCCGCCGACGATTGGCTTCTGAGCTGTCGAATGCTGGAGTTTCAAGAAAATATGAATGCGGGGCGTGGCTGCTTTGGTGGGAAAAGAAGGTAGATCGGCAGCGGGTTAAGCACAAGCACGTCCACGTCCACGATGCGGAGCCATAGTGGTTCATACTGGCTTGTCCCTGGGTGAAGAACTGGGAAATGAGGACTTGGCGAGAGTACCAGGTTACATTCCGAGCCCGTCTATGCACAAATCGAAGTGGATGAAGGGGGTTGACGAGCGGGGGGCCTCATGGCGACAGTCGAATGCAAGGCTCCGTCCTGTTGCCAAGTCTTCATCGGAGGATAAGGTATATAATCCCCTTCTTTCACCTCTAGAAAGCAATTTATCTCCCCAGCACAATTGAACAAACAAGCCATTCAAATCCAAAGAATACCCTATAATCACCCATCAAAATGAAGTACTCCCTCCTTCTCGCTCCCCTCTCCGCCGCCGTTGTGGCCGCAGGCTCCTCCTGCGAGGTCTACTACCAGACCGGAGAATGCCTCCCCACCGCAGACTGTGCTTCTGCCGGCAACGTCTCAACTCCCAACTACTGCCCCAGCGAGCCAGAAGACATCCAGTGCTGCACTGCTCCCCCCAACCCAGAGATCCCAGAGACCAACTGCCAGGCCCACGTCATCGAGGCCGGAGAGATTATCCTTGCTGAGAACCCCGGTTCCACCCATGTTGTCTGGTGCTATGCCGATAAGGCTGGTGAGCACGGTGAGGGATTGGCCCTGGATCTCATGGTTGGCGTACGTTTCCCCTTCTTCTCTGATTCCTCAGCTCTAATTCTTTACTAACACTTAATAATAGTCCTACAACCCCGTGGGCCAGGAGCTCGCTGAATGGATCATGGACAACTACGTCGACTTGAATGTCATGTACATCATCTGGGGCCAGAAGATCTGGAACCCAAGCAGTGGCGAGGAGCCCACCGCATGGGAGAACTGGAGAGATATGGAGGACCGTGGGTCCGTCACTGCCAACCACTGGTATGCTGCCACCCCATCTCAATGGATTTTGCCCTCAAGATTCAATGCTAACAGTATTACAGGGACCACAACCACATCAGCTTCAACGCTGCCTAGATTTCTACTATTTCGGTACCTCTCGGTTATTTCTAGAGCTTGGCTTATTGAACCTGTTCGCAATATTCACTGTACATATATAGCACCTACTTAGCTGAACGTTGAATGATATCTATTGAAAATAACGAAAAATAGGCCACCAAGCAGGGAATGCGTTGCTTACTTTGCTCGCACCTCGCCTTCCTTACACGAACCACCTCGATCCTCAGCTTTGTAAAACTGATAATCTATATTTATATCAGGTTTGACAGTGTTGACATGTGCACATGCCTGCTCCAGCTTCACCCTCATAGTGTAACCCGCAACCCAATTTCTAGTAAGGCAAGGGTGACTTCAACCCCTGCTCTGGTCTTTACCCATGCATCATACGCCTTCCTTGAGGTTTTCTCGTAAAACCAACCGGGTTGCGTAGGTATACGAGGGCCGTTCCCATAACTGACTATGAAGTTACATCATTTTTCTCGAGAATGAGAAAGCCAGTTCCCTATCTCTTGATAAGTCTTTCTCCGCACAAATCGAGGAAAAGTCAGACGTAAGGCAATCCCCCATGAAAGCGTTACCCGAACGATGAGATTTGATTGTTACGAAAGACGAGGAAGTTTCAACTTGATGCAAGAGTCGGAGCCTCATCTTCTTAGCCAAGTTTTGTGATACAGCCAAGTTGCTGATCATTTTCAAGTGCTGGCAAGAGCTTTTGTTTGTGGCTTCTCTTGCCCTCTTCGATTGTTTTCAACGACCTCTCAACCACTTATTTTCGAAGGGGTTGTGAGATGATTCACTCACCAAACAGAAGAATTATTCCAGAAAAGATAGATAATATCGGTGACTGTCTTCTTCTGATGAGTTCGCACGAGCGAGAAGACTGTCACAGAGCGGCTGAGGTTGGTAGCCTGTGTGCAATGCACGACGTTGACCATTCCACAGGCCTATCTGTGTAGATGAAGGGAAACAAAAAGATGCCCTTCCGCAAGATGGTTTTGATCTTGCACTTCGACAAAAACACATTCATCTGAAGCATGGCACAGAAGAAGTCTCAAGAGAGCGAGAAGACGGACTGGTCAGCATGGAAAACAGAGCTCTGGGCACTCTCCTGGTCTGTTTTCTCGTTCATAGTGATGGTGGTTCTTCTTGCGATCTTCGATGGCCGTCCTATATTCGATTGGAAGAGCGTGACGCTCAACGCCATAATTGCCGTTGTTTCTGTCTCTATGAAGGCAAGCTTGACCTTTGCGGTGGCTGAGTTGATCGGTCAGTGGAAGTGGATATTATTCTCTAGAGAATCACGGCCTCTAATAGACTTTGAACGAATTGATTTGGCTACTCGTGGTCCACTTGGTAGTTTAAGCATCTTGTGGAGAATGAATGGCTTGTAAGTCTACCCGACCTTCAAGTATTCAAACGTCTGACTGACCAAACCAATCATTTGCGAATAAAGATGGCGCCTTCAGCTAGGCGGACTTATAATCGTGCTTGCCATCGCCCTCGAACCTTTCACCCAGCAACTCCTACAATTGGAGGAGGGGATCGAATTTATTGAAACCAGCCTTGCCGACCAACCCCATGCTGCCCGTACCCCACGGGTGGAGATGTATAGTCTAGGCTTCGCAATTGCCAACAGGACAACCTCCACCCAAAAAAATGATACCACCGCGTACAAATCAATGACCCGACTGGACCTCGAGATGCAAACGGCCATTCTGAGCGATCTCTCGCGTTCCCAAGAGCAAGTTAATCAACAGGCTCCCGTCCAATGCCCGACTGAGATATGCGCTTGGGACCAACTTGAAACCCTTGGTGTGTGTAGCCAGTGTAAAGACTTAACATCGGATCTAAAAAGGGTCAACGATTTCGGGAATGTGTTTGATGCCATTTATAGAAAGCAAGGGGGAGATAGGATATCTTCAAAGAAAGATGGCACTGGGGTTGTCCTGCCGAATGGACACTTTCTCGTGAATATAAACGGATGCGATTTGACAAAATATGCCTGTGAACCAATCTACGCGGATGGCGACCCGCTGGAAGTAGTGATAATGACATCCTTTGGCACAGGGGACCAGAGGAAAACCAATGCCATGAAGGAGGTTAATACCCTCATCTGGTCCATGAGTATCATCTACGCTGACCTAGACATCGACACAATGCGTC
The DNA here is from genome assembly GCA_032988195.1 of Arachnomyces sp. PD_36. NCBI lineage: Eukaryota > Fungi > Ascomycota > Eurotiomycetes > Onygenales > Arachnomycetaceae > Arachnomyces > Arachnomyces sp. PD_36. Next base: position 666,143 of record JANTQE010000006.1, on the reverse strand, counting down.
CTGTGGAATGGCCTGACGCCCCTATTCGTGCAACCGAATGCGCCATATACTACTGTGTGAAGACCATCGACACACGCGTCGAGGGAAACATAATTCAGGAGAACGTCACCGAGGCTACCGACGCAGTCCGTGCGGAGTATTCTTTCGGTCTAAGTTCCAGTGACTGGGTCCCCCCGGAAAACAGGCCTCCTGATGATAAAAATTCAACCCTAGAGTTCAACGAGATGTACGCGGATACTCCACGAGATAATCTTATTCTTCATTTCCCAGATAACTCCAGCAAGCCGGAATATGCTCTCAAGCCCTACTCAGTGTGGTCCATCAGCCATTTCTTCCAAAACCTACTAAGCATGAATCTCACGGGGAGTGACAGCGTCACTAAAGAGCTATCGAAATTATTACCTAGCGACTCCGTGCGGTATAATGGTGAATTAATAGGAAGTTGGAACAGGCTCGAGGCGGCGGAAAACATCTGGCATCCCAGCAAACGCGACATCCCAAAGACTTTCGAAACGTTGGCTACTAGTATGACTAACGTTCTGCGTGAGCTCGGTTCAGGCACTGGAGGTCGCGAGGACGTGTATGGCCGAGCGGGGACCCCTACTAAGTATTATAAGACACAGTGGGGGTGGATTGTGCTTCACGGGATGGTACTTGTCGGCGGGGTTTACTTCTGGTGGGCGACGGTGCAGAATACCTCGGGCCCTCCGAATAAGGTGCCCCCGTGGAGGAATAGTTCTCTAGCGGCTATCAGTAAAGGCTCGGCGGTAGATGTCCTTAAAGGGGCTGACGGTTCCGTGGAGGAAATGGAGAAGTGGGCGCGGGAACATGATGTGATGATGCCGGTGGATGAAACTTCGAAGCCATACGCGAGAAATGAATCGGAAGAAGACGGTCTGTATTTGATGCGGGAGGTGATGGGAATGAAAGTGTCTCCCGGGCGAGCGAGTGAAGGGAGAGTAAGAGGGGGGCTCTGACCAAAGACCATACTCAGAATAGGGGGCTACGAGCCTGTTACATGGAACAGAATCTTAGAACGAAGGATGAGAGAGTATACTGTTTCAAAATAGGTGTCATTGGAGATTATCAGCTCTTTGGGTATAGAGACAAAAGAAATTGCGGATCGAAACCAGTCGTGAACGTAACGGCATATGTGCATCATGTAAGGTGTAAGAAAGGGGCTGGGGTGGGGATTATATAGTCGTTGTCATCGGCCCCTGAAGCATGTTCTGTAGGAAAATATTCGGAGTCGTCTTCACCCGTTTCGCAAGTACATTATTATCTGGGTCATATTCAGCCTCCCCTTCCTCCACAACATCTTGATCCAATCCGAAAAACTGCCGATAATCACTCTTCGCACCGCCCGCGTTCATTATGCAGAGAGAATCTAGCGGAGATAATGAGGGGCTTTTCGATATCTGTGGAGATTCCAGGCCTAGGACGGATCCTGAGCGTTCGAGGAGCGAGGGGAATAGGTAGGATTGTGAGCCGCGGATGTTTGATAGGGAGGTCAGGAGTCCCCAGAGGAGTTCTTTCGGGTCGATTGTTGAGTCGGCGACTCGAAGGGCGGTGGAAGGACGGAGAGATCGTGCAACGTCCCCTACGCAGGTGCCGATGTCGAAGAGTTTTTGTTCCTATCGGGGTTTTGTTAGCTAAGGTCAATAGATAAAACGGGGTAGAGCGTTCTTACCATCCCGATGCCATGGGCATCGATCGAACTCTGTGAGACTGAGGAAAGGACGTTCAAAGCAGATTTGCCCACAGTAACTGGGAAGTGAAATGGGAGTAGTCCGTCGTTCCCAGATGATTTCTGCAGTGAGCGGCTCACGGCTAGCCTCCACATAACAGCTTGAAGCCATTGTTGAGTAATTAAGATATCAACCTGTTGAGTTTCCAGAACGCCATCGAGCGAGATTGGACTGCAGAGATTGCACTGGATTGAGCCTGTCAATGTGATCCCTGAAAGTCCATCCTCGCTTCCAGTAGAAATCCAATCGTAGAGGTCTACTGTGAGCTTTTCGAATAAGTTGATCAAATTCAAGAAGCCGTATGAAAGAATGGGGTCATCTGAATCGAAGACTTCGGGCTTGCGTATTGAGCTGCGGAGCATAATTGGCTTGTTTTGCTGCAGTGCGTATGCCCTATTTATATTCGTTAAAGATCGGGAAGGAAATGGAGTAATAGAGAAGCTTGGAAAGTAGTTGAAAGTCCAATATATGCGGCTCAGACATACCTTTCAGTGACGAAAAGGAGCCAGAATATCCTTCTCTTTCCCTCGGCTTCTGACGGCCCCAGGCCAGTGTATGTTGACTCCCGATGGAGACCGAGCGAATTAGCCAGCGAGACGCTTTGGCTCAAGTAGAACCATGCATAATTCTGCTGGTCTAAATTGCCATAAGCGGCAAATAAAAAGAATGACGTTAAAAGGTTGTCGATATTAGAATATTCAATCGGATCGTATTGTTGTCTTGCTCTCACTGCCTCCGCAAGAAGAGTGTCACCAGACATCAGAGCTTGCCCTTCAGGCCGCATTCCGTCTTCGGTAACATCGGTACGCTCATTACCGTCCAGCTTCAGCTGGATGTGAGTGGCTGCACAAAGTGCTACGAGGAAGGCGTATCTTGGAGGAGAGAGTTCCTCGGGGTTGGCACTGTCCCGCAGTACCTCATCGGCCTGAAAGACCGGCATGATCGGGAAAAGATACTTGAGAAAGACATTGACGTGAGCAATTAGGACTAATGAGGATAGACGTCCCTGAGCTTGTACAGGACCGCATTGTTGTGGAGGTGGGGAGCCGAATGTGCCGTCGACAGGTGTAGGAATGGACGGAGGCAAGATAGACGTCGTGAACGGTGGTTGTGTACAGTTCTCGAGGCCTATGTACGCCGGATGCGATGAAGTTGGAATGGCTGAAGAGATAATGGAAGTGGCCGAAGCGGATGTCGCCGAAGTTGGCGATAGGTCAATATCCTGAGGATTCCCAGAGGTGACATTTCTCATGGCATCGTTGACATGTTGACTGTGTCCACCGAAATCAGACGGTGAGGATGCTGACGAGGAGGACGAGGGCCGAAGCGATGATAGAGCACCGAGCGAACGAACTTTCGGGCCCTTGCGCTGCAGTATATCGCTATAGGTGCAAGATAGGAGTGCGCTGTGGCACTTATCGCAAGGAGAGTGCCGGTTGCACTTCAGTTTCCTGCGACGACAATTGTCGCATGCCTGTTTAGAGGCTTTCTTTATCGATGAGGATTCCATCCAGCTTCCAAGGTTACCCTTATTTCGAGATCGAGTGTCTAATATTATGATTTTTCTGTGCTTAAAGTTCTGTCCAGGGACCAGAGACCAGGCTCTGTATAAGTGCCATGGGAAAGCATGAACAGATGAATGAGCATGCAGGTTCTTTGCTCAGCCGATCAATGAGTTAAGAGCCCTAATATCGCGTATTCTTAGCCTTCCTGCATCGATCTTCCTCCCAACCAAGAGAGATGAGAAAGTGATTTCGTTCATATCACACGCTCTGCCGTCTCTACCCCGCAGGCAGTTAGTTTCATGGGTTCTCCCGGGCTTTTCTTTTTTAATTACGCTCGTTTATGCTTCTTCTTTTCTTCTTTCTGCTTCTTCTCCTCGTCTGTTAGGACCCTGATCCCTGATGTCCGTTCTTTTAGTGTCTTTAGTCCGATATTTTGTCTGTTTGACTTCAACGATCTCAGGGATGGAAGAACAGTTCTGGAAATGTTTACGATCCATCCCATTTCGGTAAGGCTCCTTTCCCAACGAGGCTCTTCTCCCGCGTCTTCTTGTCGTCTCGATCATCTTTCTCTCCATCTTTTACATCTTCGTGTCAGAACGATCTTCAGTGATTACTTGAACTGAGGTTGGCCGAGTGGGCTGCTCTTATTCCTGCCATAAAAACTGCTTTGCCTTGGATACGATGGGAAGTCTAATCGTGTTCATGACTCGAAATTAATATATCTCGGCCGTTTCCCCCAAGATTGCCCTATCACCAGATTTGTCTTTGAGAGCACTGACGTTGGCGACGGAGAAATCAGAAGCAGAATATGGCTTTTGGTCAGACGAGAGAGACTGCAATGAGGTATTTTGCTCTGTGTGGCTCACCAGCCAACTATGTGCTGAGCCACTAGATGTTCTCTCTGTATCCTGGACCCCATATCCATATTCCATGGCGGAGATCCTACAAGCTGGGAACTGGGAACAGAGTCTCCAGCCCAGTGATATCGACCCCGGGGTTTAGACCACCGGAAACGTGCGGAGGGTGAACTTGAACTCGGCTGTATAACCGATAAGAGACTTTCGGTCTATTACTTGCCCGTACATCTCACCTGTTGATGACAGCACCAACTACCCTTTTCAGCCTCCTGGTCTCTGGTATGATGGCATCACTGCATATCCTTGTCATTGGAAAACCCACCAACCTAATCTCCACAAGAGGCTTCGCGTCTCCAATCTGAAAGGATCTGGAAATGGCCGTGCTCTCAGGTTGATTGGCCGAAATATCGGCGATTCGGCAACGCTGTGAACCCGGTTCCGAACTTGATATTGCCAACTTCTTGGGGGAGGGCGTGAACAACACTTGATCTGGGACGGGAATGATATTCCCGCATGAGCTAATATCGGAAAACAGTTCACGCCTCTTCTGGCTTCCTCGTACTTACTCGAAATATGGCATCCCGACTATCGGTGGATTTCCAGTTGCGCTTGATCAGGGAATGCTCCCACCAAGAGAAAAGACACATGATGATCTTCGTTTGGAGATTCCTGCTCGTAGCTCAGAGCCTTGCGAAGGTATCTGAGACATTGCTAAGTCCTCTATTTCTTGAACCTATCGAACAAGCATCACTTTAGAACATGAGTAGGTTGCTGGGTTCGTCGGAGATATGGCTGAGATAGAAAGTGATGTTCCCATCTCCAGGTATTTACGTCTGTAGAGGGTTCGATGGGACTCTAGAAAAGAAACAAGCGTTTATATGGAGTACGCGGTTCCTGTCACCCCACATTAACGGGCTTTTTCTCGAACAATCCTCTTACCAGGAAGTCTTTTTTTGTCTTCCCCCAGAGCCCACCCAACTCTAAACCGGCGACATGCATATCCCGCGTTCTCCCCTTGCTTTACACCCTTTTCCTTCGACCGCGACAAGAGGATACATGCATGTAGGATAGAAAATTCTGATAGTAGAAGTAAGATGTCGTCATTATCACTGACATCTTGTTATCATATTTTATTTTTGCTTATGAGCATGGGTATGGATGCTCGGGAAGACCAGGCAGGGAGAAGGGATCCAGGGTCGAGTCGACGCACGCTAAAAGAACTCACCGACTAAGGACCGAGAGGTCTCGGGGAGAAGTAATTAAATATATCCGCGCGCACGGATAGTATAGCAACCGAGGACTTTGCATCTGATCAATAATAATAATAAAAAAAGGCATGGTAGAGGATGAGTAAAACTCATGATAAATGATAATATCGGAGAATGTCAAGAACGAAAAGGGGGCTTACTACAGGTACTCGCTGACTTCCCGTCCCTCGCTTCGCATCAACCTTAAAATACAGAGAGTTTTATTCCTCCTCCCTTTAGGGCTTCAGGAGTCCCTTTTCAAGCCCTCTTCCCCTCCCAAACCCGCATTTTTTACACATTTTTGACGGGCCCATGGGGTCGGCGGGTGTATCACGGGTCTGGACCTGGGGACTGAACCACCTTTCTTGGCCTGGACCCTGACGACGAGCTCCTACGATCCCTGCGAAGAGGGGGGTCCTCACGAATTTTCTAGAATGCGAAAATATGCTTTCCTTACCCTGCTTCTATCATTTCCTTTAAGCCTTCCCCTGGTGGATATAATTTTGTCCAATTCTTGTTGTTCGCAAACTTTATGCTATGCGAATGATCTGAGGTGCATGTTCTCCCGGGGGAATCCTCGGTATATGTGACCGAAAAGTATGGAGCTGTTCTTTGTGGCGGTGATGTGGAGGGAATCGGGTGGCTGGGCATCGAGTTATACAAGGTTAAACATTTCTCTATGATGTGCATATATCTTGGCGATAGATCTTTGGAGATATCCTTTCCGAGGGGCCTCCTGGATACCTCGTGGGGATTGGGCACCTTATAGCGGTGTAACCATATCTCGCGTACCCGCATGGATACTCGCATTCATAACCGCGGAGTAGACTTTATGCCTGATATATTCCGGGGAATTGGATAGCCTTCCCAGGACAGTAACGTGGATGTACTAAGAATAGAGGACTTGTGCAGCGGCCTGCACGAGCATTTCCGTTGAATATATATTTGGCTTTATTTCACTATTTAAGGGGTTCACCAACAGTGAGCCCTGCTAACAGATAGGGGATCGGAATCCCCACTCTCCATATATGTATAAATAAAACGCATCGAAGGTATCAATGTAACAGACAGACGCCGAGGGAAAAGGTCACGCATCCAGCTCGTCACACATATTCAACAAAAACAGGGTCGGAATCGCTCATTTGAAAGATTGAAAAGAGATAATATAACAATGGAGAGAACGCAGGAGAGTATCAACTCATCTCTGGATATGGATACACGGTCTTTGCGCTTGTTATAGTAGCGCTACATGTAGATTTATTCCCAAGTTCCATATCATGACTTGAGGGGTCAAGGTGTGCTTCTGGTGGGTGCGCGGGCGGGCGGCGGGGGCGGCGCCACCTGCGATCCCTTGATCCGGAGGGTGCACCGAGGTCATACTCCCGTCCAGTGATTCGGGATGGCACTTCCTCCAAGGCGTTGTTCTTCATAAGCCAGTAGTCTCGAAGTCGATCTAGGGCTGTCTTGAAGTCGTCGAGAACAACGGTGTCGCAGAGGCATTTGAACACGAAGGATAGCTGTGGGGATGTAAGGGTTAGCTTCTATCACTGTGCTTCTTCCCAAATCAAATGACTTGGCTAATGCCAATCTTTGGGTATGACTAACCTTCCAGAATGGGTTGATCCCCATGGGGAGAGCTTCTCTAAATACGTGTAGAACGCTGAGGATATCGACGATGATGAAGGCAATCGAGATACACATGGATAGGAGCATGATGCCGAACCGCGGGCTCTCGCGCACCAGCTCGATCAGGCCAAAGTCGTATTGCGATTTTATGACCCAGAAGATATTGCAGGTAGTATATATCCACCACGGGTCACTTTAGCATAGACGTCAGTACAATATTCCACCATAAGGAGCCACGGCGGGTCCTAGCAGGGAGCCAGGGTATCTCGCGGGATATCACTCACCGGAATAGAGGTTCGAGAGGACGAGTCTTCTCGAAAATGGTATTGATGTTATTGAAGTAGGTGAAATTTGCGTATATTTCCAGAACCCAGTAGGGTTGAACGAGCGCCACGGTTCCGATATAGAAGGCGCTCACATTTCGACTGAGAAAGGGGCGGTTCTTCATCCATGATATCACGTTGTGGAGACTCCAGGATGTGTTGAGCCCTATGGCAGTGATGGATAGGTACCAGCCGTATGCGGGAGCATGTGCGAATAAGAAGGTTCCATGCGCCATCGCAAGTATCAGCTATTGAGAGTATATATTAGCGAAGGTTCCAACCATAGCGGTCCCATAATACATTCCTAATCAACAACAGGAAGCACGATGAATGCTGGAGACGAGGGAGAGTCGAATGGGCGCGGCGCGAAGGGTACGGAAGAGTAAGTCGGCACATACCTCAGCCAGAATCAACTTGTGCAACAGAAGATGCCGCCGCATGTTGGCGACAGTGATAGCGGCCATAATCACTAACGCTCCGACCATGAATCCCTGGGCCCAGCCCTCGAGAACAAGGCCGTCGGGGTCATTATCGGGTCGACGATTGTCGGGTTGTCGTGAGTCCATGACCGTTTCTCATGGATGGGAATTCATGGATCGAGTCCCACGCGATGACAACGATAACGACGACGACAAGAAATGGGGTTTTGCCTTTTCTTTTCCCAATTTCTTATGAGTTCCTCCGCTCCTCCCAAGGCGTTCTTCTCCCTGCTCCCTGGTCCCCTGCAGGATGGGGGAGGGTATTATAAAAAGGATGGAATCTGCTGTCGAAACAATGGTAGGAAGTAATAATATACTTGGATGAAACCTCGGGGTAGATCTGTGAAGAGTGGAGTCACTGGTGTGAAGAAAAGAGTTAGGAGGAGAGTCCCTGGTCGAGTGCGCTCATCGCTGTCAATGCCGTTCACTTTTGATTCCAAAACAGTTCAATTGAGGTCAATGAAGAGAGCCAGGGCCGCCCTGCATCTTATGAGAGTTTTTCTGGTTTTCCCTTCCCTCTGTCCGTTCCGTCTTGGTAGACTGGGGACGGGGAATAAGTGATGAAAATCCTTTTCCGCGACCTCGTTTTCTCTCTCTTTCAATCTAAGAAAAGCATGATTCGGTGGCGCTGAATCTGACGCGGGCCAATTGCACCCCGCTATCGGACCCCATAGATATCTGAATAAGCTCAGTTCTTGCCCAGACTGCCCGTGTCGAAGCTTGAATGCATCGTTCTGTTTCCTCGTGAGAGACAAGGATGTGGAATGGGGTGAAGAAGTGGGTAACTTTCTGCCAAAATGCGGAGGGATATAGATTAACGATAAGCCATTGAATGTTGCAATGCATCCTTTAGCTCAACGATAGGATATTTTTGGCTCCCAGATGGTTGTGTCATAAAGGTGGCAAGTGTTTTCCCTTTGACTTTCCCCACGATGACCAGCGGAAGTTAGGGTTTACTGAACGTGACATAAGCTTAAAACTTCAACTCTCTTTTCTATGATTGGCCAATCCCTTGTCACGCGAGAACCGTAATTTGACTTCCTCGGAAAAGGCGTCCAAAGCGGCCTTAACCCCCGTTTTGACACTTTTGACAGCAGTTCTCGACTTCAACGACTGGCAACCTCAGCGGAGAGAAACCGAAAAAGCGTAAAGAGTCATGACCGGCCTTAAGTACTCGTTCCCGTATGAAGGAAATAATCCGACACACCCTCTCCCGCAACTTCCTCATCGGGGAAATTCGACGTTCTAGCAGGGATCGGGGATACTCAGGCATTCTTCTTGCTCTCTCGCCAACTGACACACACCATAAACGGCCCCCAACGAAGCCACCGCATGAAGATGAAGGACAAGGAAGCCTTCGTTTCGTTTGTTGCGGAGGAACAACGCGATCGACTAGATATAACTCAGAGAAATAGCATGAGACAGCCGATGCTGGGGAGAGAAGAGAAGGATCGTAAAGGATGCGAAAGGCAGACAAACAGGAGAAAAGACTCGACAGCGTAAGTAATAACGCATTGAAGCTTTGATCAAACTAACCACTGTCTCGGGGATGAGAATGCTGTTCCTTTGGCCGACTCTCTGTTCAACCCATCCATCTCGCCTTCCCTATCCCAGGCCGATATCAACGGGCAACAGGGATTCGGGGGATGGCGCAGTCGAGAATGTCACTTTCATCGGGGAAGCCGATAGCCCCCACCGACGCTTCAGGACTAAGAACCTGACTATATAATAAATCGCTTTCCCTCAGAACAGCTGATGAAACGCTGACAATCATGGACAATGAGGGGTAAAATCGGATCGACAAGATATGGTCGAGTCGATCTGGAAGAAGAATTGAAGATGGAGCTTTCGTTTTTCGCTTCCATTTCTTCACACTTGTGGAATTTGTCTTGACTGCGTGAGCTTTGCTCTCGTCGTTCTTGCGCAAACTGTGTTTGGGGATACGAAAGGTCTCCAGAAGGATCGTATGTCGAGATCTGAGAAGGCGTGAGGCGTCGTTTAATTTCCCTTTTTAGGTTAGAGTGAAACTTGAGTGTGCTTAGGCTATCAGGCACCAGATCTTCGTTCTGATTATCCTCAACTTTGAAAACGCCGAACTCATCAGCAAGAATCGGCAGAGATAGATTCATTTCTCGCTCTTCAGGAAAGCCTTGCGACATGTGATTCTCGTTATGATGGTCCTGCAATAATAATAATAAGAAGAAGAACTTGACCCCTCATCATCTGTCTGTCTGTTCGCCATCTGCATTTTCCCCTTTCGGGAACCCCGCCTTTGGCGTCTAATGATACCCCATCCCACCAACTCGAGATGCGCCAGGGCAGAGTGCATTCTGGGGAAAATATGGGGTTCATGCATCTCCCCAACGAGCTCTACATCTCGATCGCCAAGCTCCTGGGGTCCAGAGACTTGGGATCTTTGATGCGGACAGCTCGTCTATTCGCAGAATTGTTGATTTCGGAACATGATCGTAGGGCGGCAGCCTACAGAATGCAATCGGGGGAAACTGTATTGCATTGGGCCGCTGAACGGGGAGAGAAAGGGTTAGCAGAACGACTTCTCAGACAGGGACTCCAAGTTACCTGTACGGATGCTACGGATGGGACGCCGTTGCATACTGCTGCAAAGAGCGGCCATGCGGACCTTGCGGAACTGCTCCTTAGTTGGGGAGCCAGCATTGACGCTCCAGATTTCAGCAAGCATACCCCATTATCCTACGCAGCCTTTCACGCGAACGCTGCTACCGTGAAGCTTCTCCTTGAGCAAGGTGCCGACGCTATGTATTCCCCACCACCATTTGATACTATCCTCGATAACGCGATTCAAGGTGGTTTGCATTTCCACCGGGAGGGAACAGAAGATATTGCTCATCTTCTCATACACGCAGCTCCTGACCCCGCGAAGAGAAGCGTACCGGATAGTAAAGCACTCTACCAGGCTATGTTCACAAACAATGAGTCTTTAATCTCGGTGCTCTTGGAAGCAGGGGCGGAGCCTGACCAAGAACTACTAGACAGAGGCTTGAAATCTGCAGTTTTGCACGGTACAGACTCTATGTTGAGGTACCTGGTTGGGCTTGGAGCGAAGCCGATGAACACCCTCCATCTGGCTGCCCGCCGTCGGAGTCTTCCCATTTTCCGTTTTCTCGCCGACTCCTGCCCTAAGCTTCTCCAAAGACAGGATGTCCTGGATAATTGTTTAATGCACGCGATTACAGGGTTCAAGCTGGACCTTGCCGAGTTTCTTCTTCGGGCTAATGCCAACCCTTCTGCACCTTCTGCACCCCTTGCCCATGCTGCCGGACTGCTAAATGCGGACGCAGTTCGTTTGCTCATTCAAGAGGGAGCAAGTGTCCACCAAACCATGGGCGGAAAATATCCCCTTCACAAGGCCGTTGCAATAGCTGATCGTCACTATCGGAAGGAAGTGTTACATGGAAACTCACGAAGCATCATTGTCGATTTGCTATTGGAGCATGGGGCGGATATCAACAAAGAGGACGATGACCATTTCACAGCTCTGCATTACGCAGTTTTAGGGAAACAGCTAACTATCATCAGCCAGCTCATTCGATCTGGAGCGGACACAAATATTAAGTTCGATGAACAAGCACTGGCCGGATTATACCCCGATCTCTTGTCAGTGCTGGATAGGAACGGACCCTTCTCTAGGGACGAGTCTCAGAGGATTGAGAATTTCTTGAAAAGCTTGGGCAGCGAGGAGAGAACCGAAATGCTTCGTAATTAGATCTATGTAGCCAATAATAAATCATATCCAATATATTCATTTCGGACTACTATCATCCGAAAAAAAAAGCAACCCTGAAAAGTTCCATGGAAAGCATACTCTCGTCTGTATCTTGTACGTATCTCACAGATGCCCGGGCTTAGGCTGAGATAGCTTGTCAAGCTCAACCATAGCGTTTAAAATCTTGAGATCTTCGTCAGACAATGAGCGTCTTCCATTCTGTCTCTGTCCCTCCGGTGAAGTATCTGCGGGGGTTCCCAAATCGAAGGCATCGACGTCAGGCTCGCAGTGGGCTCCTAACCCAGGGAGTTCTCCGTCGAGGAAATATGATCGTATTGCTCTTGCAGTACAGACGGATGGATGGCTGGTCGACCCGTGCTAAAAAGATGCCGGTTAGCACGAATGAAAAGTTAAACAAAGAGCGGAGGATACTTACCCCGTAGCCACTATGGGGCAGGACGACACTGCCCTCAAACCCGGCGCTGGTGTTATAAGCGCCAGATATGGGGGTGATTGGATCATACTCCCCATTGATGAGCAACAATGGGTAGTTTGTCTTTGCGGTGAAATCACCGGTGTATCGCTCCTTCGCATCAAATCTCCAGGTTGGGCATACCCAGGTATATGGGAACCACGCATCGGAGAAGCCACTGACCTGTGACTGTTGGACCACGATGTCGATGATATCTTCGGGTGAATCTGCCCTCCAGGGCGTGTCACCGCATTTGATCCCCTCGTGGGCGTGTACTCCTTCATTGTATGGGTCAGGCGCCCGGGGGGGCTGTTCGGTGGCAGTCCCATTCAATAAAGCCTGAAGAGTGTCGGCGATGGAGGGCCATCTTCGCGGGGCATATAAGGCACTGTGAATGGCCAATTTGATGCTTGTATAAACGATGTCCCCTCCGGGTGAGGAGTTAAGAGACTTTAGCTCTGCATCGATCGCCTCTAGGAGATCATGCGCTGTCGTCGTGGGGCCAAAATATCGCCCTAATGGACATCTATCCGGAGAATCGACACATTCGGAAAGTAAGGCGAAGAACCCCTTATCCACATCCTCAAGACAGCTCATCCAAGTGCCGTCCACATATTCATGGGGATTTACCACCGAGTCGAGTAATACTCGTCCCACGCGTTCCGGGAACATCGCGGCAAACGTGGCTCCGAGGAATGTGCCATACGACATGCCCCAGTAATGCAACAGTCCATCTTCGCCGAGCGCATCGACAATTTCAATCATGTCTCGGGCAACAAAAGGAGTGCCGAGGTAATCTCCGATGTCAGCCATAGTCTCAGCGCAGCTATCGGAGGCATCTTCCATGGCGTCCCATATAAAGAACAGATCTTCTGTCATATTACGCGCGGCCACGATATCACGACGAGCGATATCCCAGGGGGCATCAGTTGCGTTGCAGTTGAAGGGTATGGTCTTGCCAGTGCCTCTGCCCTAAGTTAGCGAAGATAGGCTTTTCAACTAGGCACACATGGGCATACCGTGGATCAAAACCGATGAGGTTGAACTGTCCACCTAGAATTCTGGACAACAGTCAGCTACTCCCCCCCGTGCCCAAGACATCTGTCGAATAAACTCACGCGTGTAAGCTGTCACTCGAAAGGGCAACGTATTCAACTCCTGATCCACCAGGTCCACCAGGATTAAACAGAATGCTTCCTTGAACAGGCTCTAGTGTGGCGTTCACCCTGACCAGTGACAAGTCAAGCGTTTCTGAGTTTTCATCTGTATAATCGAGGGGAACTGGAAGCGACGCGCATTCGATGGGCAGTGGAACTGGATAGATTTCAGATATTTCGTCTTCAATCTCACCGCATGGGTGCCATTGCAACGAGCTGGGTTGTGGGTAATCCGACTCCTGGGGATTTGGGAGAGCTTGCACGGCTGCTGCAGAGGACAGCAGTGACAGAGCTACAAGGAGACCCATTATGATAGGCCTCTCGAAAACTGGCAATGAGAAAGTAAAAGAAATGAACCCGCAGGGGAAAAAGGCTCGATTCTTGGGAAACGAGTCTCTTTCTCAAAGGACATTTAATGATAACTATATACATGGTGATAAGGCTGGCAGGAGGCATCGTCGCCTAGGCGTCCACTCCCAGGACCTCGGAGGCAGTGCTGTCGAGATCGATGTTCTCATTCGCAGAGGGACAGCTTGTCTCAATATCGGCGGCAGGTATTTCCTCATTCGGTACCAGAGAGTCGCGGCCCCCGAAGTCAGTCGCGCGTGGCTCAGTCGACACCAACCAATATCCAGCCACTTCAGTTGGCGGTCGCCGGTCAGGGGACGCCAAATTCTGACTGCAGGGAATCATTTGTGGCTGAAGAGAACAAGGATAGTATCGTCATTCTATTACGACCGAACGAATAGAAAGCAAGGTTAATCCAGGCTTTCAACGGAAATGAAAGAAAATCGTCTACCCTCCGGGCCTGAGGATATCTTGCCAGGTCTCATCTTCTTGTCCGGGCGTTGGTATTTGAAGATGAGATGGTTGCGATCTGAATCGAGCGAGAATGACCACATGATCTTTCCCGATTGGGCCGATGCGAAATTTCTTGGCGAAATATGCTTAAAAACTTATCTGGAAAAGTCGGACATGAGGTTGACGTCTCGACAACTTTCGGAGGAGAACCTGACGCGCAGCACACAGCTATCATGTTAGGGGAGCTCAGGTGACGGGCTTGGAAGATTTTTGATGCGTTGCCGGCAGCCACTTCCTACTCCAAGTGAAGAAAGCTCTGGAATTCCGGGTTTCCGGTGAGGACAGAGCTCTTTTGCTTGGTAGATTCGAGAGAGCTGTGGCATGCTGAGACGAAACCCGAGAAGCCCGGATCCAGAGAACTAGCAGGTTTTATGGGATTATGTATGCTCTGCGCTGTCATGCCCAAGCACATTTGCTGCGTTTTGTGAAGCTCCTCACTCTTATTAAAGCTTCTTGCCTTCGCCGAGTTTAAGTCACCGCGGCTTCGAAAACAGAGCTCTCCATATGGTTTAAATATCTCCAAACCTGCGGAGCACAGTGCCCTTTTCTCGTTGATATTTTTTCGCGTTCGCCCGCGATCGTCAGTATATCACTGATCCTTCAGAATCCACTTGTGCATGAAGAGATTTTTCACGATGGTACCCGAAACTCCGAAAGAAGAAAGGGTTCTGTCGGGTGTGACCCTTTGTGCAACGCCGACCATCTCGGGAAGCGAATTATTTGTGTATTTCTCCCTCGAAGTCCGCGTCTCGGAAGTGTTTTTCTCGGTTGCCTTTGGTTTCACAGATCGGTTGTGATTTCTTTGAATTGAGATCGACGCCAGACCAAAATCAGTGATACAAGATGGACGGTCCGCACAACTGTCAACAAACGGGATGATCAACTGAAGAACCCGAGTTGAGAATGGCTCCAGGTTATTTGAACCTGATGATGCGAACCATTCTTTAATCAACCCCCCCTCGAATGCATCGCAAAGAGATTCCCAAGTTGAACGCCGTTGGTTGCAATATTTCTGCACCTGCATATGATTGACGCTGAAGTCTCCATTTTGAAAATTTGAAACAGAGGATTCTTTGCGTTACGTGATCGACGATGCTAAAATTGCTTAAGTTTTCTGAAGTACGACGTCGCTATTTTGGGGCCAGTGACTCTCAACAGGCGAGCTTTGTGATAAAACCCTGAAAGGCGAAAGGCTTGATCTTCCAGACTTCCAGCGGAAACCGCGACTCATGTGACTTTTGCTCGCCAGATTCTTCGCGCACTCGCGTAAATGGACCACCAGGCTCTCAACAACACAACGATAGTTGGCACGGGTGAGTGATTTTTTGCCTGACCAGATGGGACTAACTGGTGAACGACTTATTTTCCGAGCCGCTCTGTTGAGTTTTCACGTCAAGCTTTGCAAGCTTTCCTCTCCATGGGGCCCCATGGAGGTCCCCGATTGCGAGCTGCAAACCGACCTATCATTCTCTGATGAGGTTGCCATGAAATCCTTCTAGAAGGCAACTAATCGGTCTTAGAAGAGTAGATCCGACACTCACTGTCACTCTCGGTCCCTCAAAACGGCCGCCCCGTTGTTTGGGTTAATGGCCGGAGCCAATGGAGCTTCCGGCTTGGCTTGTCATCTCCCAGGAACAAAACTAATTGTTACATTTCTTGCTTATGGATCTGCCGAACCCCGGAGTACATCCGACACTATCTATCCTGATTCGCCTGTTGGAGACAACTTACCCACAACACGCCCGTACAGGCCCGGTTTTTCTCACGCTTCTCTTACAGCATCTTCCAAGATGAGATGATTTGCTGCTCTCCTGCTGAGGTCTCTGCCCTTCGGTGAATGAGTTGGGCAGGCGCCACATGGAAGGATGCGACGACGAGAGCCAAAATCGGGGAAGAGCGGGTTTAGCAACCCCAGCGATGTCATCGATCAGGGATCAGAAATATGGGTTTACTTTCTGACCCCAAACATGTTCACGTCCCCTTTCTATCTGGGGGCGGGGAGCATTCTGTGCACATTTACTTAGAGGGGCAATGGTCGGTTTCAAACAGCTCCGATCCCTCCCTAAAATACACATGGGAGATGGGGCAAGTCAAAGCCAACATCGGTTCTTCTTTTGTGTGCGTTCGAGAAGCATGCAATAATAATACGTGCCCCTTTAATTCCCCGTTCAACATTCATACTTAAACCATCCTGCCCCGCTGCCCCGATTTTCGGGTACTTACCGTCCTTCTTTTCCAGGTTGCTCGAAGCAAGTTTCTTTCCGCAATATAGATTGCGCATCTTCTTTTCTAGTCGCTCTTTTGTCGTTGAGATTTTTTCTACTTACCCGTCGTTCATTTACCGGCTTCCGCTGCCTATCCCCAGAGGTAAGGCACCCGCAAGTCGAAACCTAAACAAACTTCAATCCGGGTCAAATATACCGGAACAATGGGCGGAAAAACCGAAACCAAGGATTCCGCTGCCGCGGTCGATGGGGCCGCGGATGTTGGGCGCGTTGAAGCCCCAGTAACCATCCGGGCCTATCTACTCTGCGCGTTCGCTTCTTTCGGTGGTATCTTGTTCGGTTATGATTCCGGTTACATTAACGGAGTCTTGGGAATGGAGTTCGTGAAGAAGAACTTTGGAGGGCCCGTCCCAATCGAGATCGACGAGAGTGGATGGGGCTTGCAGACATGGCAGAAATCCCTTATCGTTTCCATCTTGTCTCTGGGAACGTTCTTCGGTGCCCTCGTCAGTGGTGGCATTGCTGAGGCTATCGGTCGCCGATCCACTGTCATGCTCTCCTGTTTGGTCTTCTCCGTCGGTGTTGCTGTTCAGGTTGCCTCCGTGAACGTCGGCGGTCTTGTTGCTGGCCGTGTCGTGGCTGGTCTTGGTGTGGGAGGTGTTTCCGCAATCGTCATCCTTTACGTTTCCGAAATCGCCCCCAAGAAAGTTCGCGGAACTCTTGTCTCTATCTATCAATGGGCAGTTACCATCGGTCTGCTCATTTCTGCCTGTGCCGATCAGGGAACCAAGGACTTCGACGACCGCTCCTCCTACCGCATCCCGATTTCTTTGCAATTCATCTGGGCTGCCATTCTTGCCGGTGGTCTCTTCTTGCTCCCCGAA
Source organism: Arachnomyces sp. PD_36 (assembly GCA_032988195.1). NCBI lineage: Eukaryota > Fungi > Ascomycota > Eurotiomycetes > Onygenales > Arachnomycetaceae > Arachnomyces > Arachnomyces sp. PD_36. Next base: position 649,014 of record JANTQE010000006.1, on the reverse strand, counting down.
TCGCCCCGCTACTACGTTAAGAATGGTGAAACTGAGAAGGCAATCACCTCTCTCACCCGCGTTCGTGGCCAACCAAGAGATTCCGAATACATTCTCGCCGAGTTGGCTGAGATCCAAGCCAACTACGAGCACGAAATGAGCATTGCTAGCAACAGCTGGTTCGATTGCTTCAGTGGAGGTATGTCCCCCAGGGGTAACTTGTACCGAGTGCTCGTTGGGACTTTCCTCCAGATGTTTCAACAATGGACTGGTATCAATTTCATCAGTAAGTTCCCAACCCTACATTTTCCGACCCAGGGAGTAAAGTTAACTTATGATTTCCGCAGTGTATTACGGCACAACTTTCTTCCAGTCGTCCGGTGTTGATAACCCTTTCACCATCACTATCATCACGAATGTCGTCAACGTTGTATCCACTCCTCTATCTTTCTGGACCATCGAGAAGTTTGGCCGCCGCACTCTGCTTATCTGGGGAGCTGCATTGATGCTTGTTTGTGAATTCATCATTGCAATTGTTGGAACTGCGGACCCAGATTCGAAGGCTGCCACTACTTGCCTGATTGTTTTCGTCTGCATCTATATCTTCGGTTTTGCTTCGACTTGGGGCCCCACAGCTTGGGTGGTCATCGGAGAGATCTTCCCTCTTCCCGTTCGAGCTAAGGGTGTCGCAATGGCAACTGCCTCCAACTGGCTATGGAACTGCGTACGCTACCCCACTTACCCCTTCCTTTCCCTTATCTTTCCAACACCTGAACTGACACTTCTTAGATTATCGCGGTCATGACCCCATACGTCGTCGACCCAGACAAGGGAAACCTCGGCCCAAAGGTCTTCTTCATCTGGGGATCCACCTGCACATTCTGTCTCCTCTTCGCCTACTTCTTCGTGCCTGAGACCAAGGGACTCTCGCTGGAGCAAGTTGACCAGATGCTTGAGGAGAGCACTCCCAGAACATCCAGCAAATGGAAGCCCCACTCAACATACGCGAACGAGGTTCGGGCTGCTGAGAAGGCTCCCGATTCCCCAGTCTCTGTCGCCGAGCAGGAGAAGATCTAGATCTAGATTCGAATTTCTCCCGCTGCCTCTGTCCCCCCGTCATGGGGGGGTTAGTTAAACCAAGTTTCGAGCTGGGCAATAATATGGTTATGAAGATGAGGTATGGTCATGTGGTCGTAATGTAAAGATGGATTGCAGGTTCCATGGGTGTTTGTGTGTTTCGATAGAGAGAAACAACGGGTTCGAAGGCAGATTCACTCGCGAATTAGTTCATATCTCTCAATCAAATCTCGTTAAGAAACAAGCTGTCTCGTCCAGTAACTTCCTTGCAATGTTCTCAGTCTTCAGATGTACCATTTGACTTTCAACCGGAGTTCTCGATGTAAAGTTCAGCGGGAGAAACTTGCTCGAGATGACCTTCCCCTCCTTGGAATTCTCGAATGTTTCTTCCAAGGCGCGATCTCGCGAATAATAGAATAAGACCCTCCTCACTTGGCAGCAGAATTTGGCGCTCGTATTTCGGAAATTGACTGGGGAAGCTTCTGTGAGGCACGCACGTCCCCGTCTTTCGCTTCCCTTTCTCCATACGATGCCGATTCGACCACGGGAAATCGCGTGCAGGGTTCGGTTTTTTAACGGGAAAATAAGCACTCTCAGCCATTCCAACTCTCTCCACCAAGGCGTCTGCGGCGAAGAAACAAAGCGCAGCCTCCCAAAAAGTTTCTCGAAGCGAAAGAGAAAGCTCGCTGCTCAGGGAATGAGGCTTCTCGAAGCTTCCGAAGTCCCTCGCATTTGAGTTTATGCGTGTGTATGCGCCAACAAACCCATTCTCGGCCAGTCAAGCAGCCGTCCGATCGAAGCCCATTGTTGAGTTGAATCGAACCCTTGCCCACGACTCAGGGACAATGTCTGAAGAGACGGAAGAAAGAAACTGTTTTGGTGATCCTCCTTGTACCCCAGAAAGTGGAGTGTTATCCTTGTGAATCGTGAATCCTCATCTCCCTCATACCACTCTCCAACACCGCCTTCAGGAGATTCAAGCGCACGAAGTAGAGGCCCCTTCAGAAGCCTGAATTGTTTTTCCTCGATAAAATAAAGATGTAAAACATCGCATTCTATTGTTGTCGTGGAACTTGAACTGCCGACCAGGAGAACATTGAGGGGGTCACCCAATTAGGTTTACTAGGGCATAGGGCAATAAACTGGGGCTTCAATTTTGTTTTGGAGAAGGGGGCAATATCTCCGCAAAATATAATCGAGAAGAATCAAGTTGGACGCATACAGAATTCACTTGGCTCGTCTATGTTATGCTTTCCGGGGAACCGTAGCTTATGTCGCTAATCGTCAATGCCTCCTTGTCTTAACCAGACCTCGTAATATCCGTATGTCGCGACCTGATCCTCTCGCCGTCCAGGACGTCCGCTGGTGCTGGATTAACTTGGCACCGCGCTATCGAAGCTCCCGATGACGGTTATGCCTGCTCCGTCGGGCCTTATTCGGAGGTACTATCCGCCCTTGTCGCTAGCCATCCTGGGGATATATAAATAAGTAGACATGTCCCTGTCGTTCGCTCGTCCTTGACGCTGGATCGCGAACTCTATCAACTTTTCCATGTGGTGATTCCTGTCTTGATCCATAAAATAAGGCAAGATGGGTCGCGGAAGGCTCTCAAGCTCGCTCCTATGGGCGGGTATTTCCCTGCCTTTACTAGCATCGTGCGCAAACATTCCTAGAACTGAAACTCCCTCTTCGACATCGGCCGGTGATTCTCCGGTTTTCACGATCCCGGCATCCGCGGATCAGGGTGCACCATTGCTGCCAAACATTGAAGACCCTCAGGCAGTCAACGCCCAAAAAGTTTGCCCTGGATATACCGCTTCCGGTATCGAACAGAATCAATTCGGTTTCACCGCAACGCTGTCTCTTGCGGGCGAGGCCTGCAATGTCTATGGCACGGATATCGAGACTCTAAGCTTGGAAGTCTCGTACCAGGCTCAAGACCGTCTAAACGTCAATATCTTACCGGCAAATATCTCACCTTCGAATCAATCGCACTATATTCTTCCCGATGATTACGTCCTGAAACCTGGTGTCGACTCTGACGAAACTACCTCCGAGAGTGACCTGGATTTCCGCTGGTCCAATGAGCCAACCTTCTCTTTCTCCGTTGTCCGCAAGTCAACTGGCGATGTCATCTTTTCCACTGAAGGCACGGTTCTAGTTTACGAGAACCAGTTCATAGAGTTCGTTAGCTCTCTCCCTGAGAATTATAACCTCTATGGATTGGGTGAACGGATCCATGGATTGCGCCTCGGGAACAACTTTACCGCAACGATATACGCTGCTGACATCGGTGATCCAATTGATGAGTAAGTAGTGTTTGCTTCCATTGATTCTGGGAATGATGCCCAGGAAGAATTGTAAAAACTTGAACCAACAGGGTAACTAACGGAATATAGGAACATCTATGGCTCGCACCCATTCTACCTAGACACTCGCTATTATGAAGTTGATCAAGAAACCGAGGAACTTACTCTAGTGACCGACGAGGAGACCGATCCATCAAAGGGAGAGTACGTCTCATACTCCCATGGTGTCTATCTTCGCAATGCCCATGCGCAGGAGGTCCTTCTTCGACCCGAAACTATCACCTGGAGAGCACTGGGTGGCAGCATAGACCTGTATTTCTACGCAGGGCCATCCCAGCCAGAGGTGACAAAGAGTTACCTTGCAACCGCTGCTGGGTTTCCAGCCATGCAACAGTACTACACCCTTGGCTTCCACCAAGCCCGTTGGGGTTACAAGAGCTGGTCAGAACTAGAAGAAGTTGTCAGCAATTTCGAGAAATTTGACATCCCGCTTGAAGCCCTATGGTGAGTAAAATCATAAACTTCCCAAATTAAGGACATTTGCTAACCCTGGTTGGATTTCAGGTCTGATATTGACTATATGCAACAATACCGTGATTTCACTCATGACTCTGAAACCCACCCTTATTCCGAGGGCAAGGAATTTATGGAGAAGCTGAACGCTGGGGGTCGCCACTGGGTACCTATTGTCGATGCTGCTATCTACATTCCAAATCCAGATGACCCATCGGATGCGTGAGTTCTCATTTCTACTTAAACTGGCCCAAATTCCTAGTCTAATATATCACAGGTACGAGACGTACGACAGAGGTGACGAAGCCCAGGCATTCCTCAGAAACCCAGATGGGAGCCTTTACATTGGAGCGGTATGGCCTGGCTATACTGTTTACACCGATTGGCTTGCCGAAGGTGCAAATGATTGGTGGGTAAATGAGATTTCTCTCTACCACGAGAAGGTTGGATTCTCTGGAATTTGGCTGGATATGAACGAAGTGGCTTCGTTCTGCGTCGGCAGTTGTGGGACGGGAAATCTTACTATGAACCCTGTTCATCCGCCGTTCCAGCTTCCTGGAGAACCTGGCAATGTCATTTACGACTACCCTGAGGGGTTCGAAGTAACGAATGCTACTGAAGCTGCCTCTGCTTCATCCGCTTCGTCTAGCCAAGAGGCTGGGAAAACGGATGAACCATCCCCATCAACCACCGAATATCTTCGAACTACACCAACTCCGGGCGTCAGAAATGTGAACCATCCTCCTTACGTGATTAATCACGTTCAGGGTGACCTTGCAGTCCATGCGGTCTCTCCTAACGCAACTCACGCCGACGGTACTGAGGAGTACGACATCCACAGTTTGTATGGGCACATGTCCATAAACGCTACATACCAAGGGCTCCTCAATGTCTTCGAAGGCAAGCGCCCCTTCATCATCGCTCGATCTACCTTCCCTGGAAGTGGAACAATGGCTGGGCACTGGGGTGGTGACAACACTTCCCTCTGGGCTTACATGCTCTTCTCAATCCCCCAGGCTCTTTCATTCTCCCTGTTCGGAATTCCCATGTTCGGTGTTGACACCTGCGGATTTAACGGCAACTCCGACGAGGAGCTTTGCAACAGATGGATGCAACTGTCTGCATTCTTCCCATTCTACCGCAACCACAATGTTCTGTCTGCCATCTCTCAGGAACCGTACGTCTGGTCATCCGTGATTGACGCCTCCAAGTCCGCTATGGAGATTCGTTACGCACTTCTACCTTACATGTACACTTTGTTCTATCTATCCCACACCACTGGTTCGACCGTAATGCGCGCTCTATCGTGGGAGTTCCCCAACGACCCTACTCTTGCGAACGCAGACCTCCAGTTCCTTCTCGGCCCATCTTTGATGATTATCCCCGTGCTCGAACCTCAGGTTGATACCGTCGACGGCGTTTTCCCAGGAATCGCCCAAGGCGAAGTGTGGTATGACTGGTACACTCAAACTGCTGTTCAGGCAGCCGCAGGTGTTAACACCACCATCGATGCTCCTCTCGGCCACATTCCCGTCTATGTGCGCGGTGGGAGCGTTCTACCGATGCAGGAACCCGCGATGACAACCCGCGACGCGCGTAATACTCCCTGGTCGCTCCTCGCTTCCCTAGACAAGGAAGGTGAAGCCTCCGGCCAGCTATACGTCGATGACGGAGAGAGTATCCACCCCGAGGAGACCCTTAACGTTGACTTCTCAGTCACGGAATCCACACTCACTGCTTCCAGCTGTGGAACGTTCTCCGAGGATAACCCTCTATCTAGAGTCACTGTTCTCGGGGTTGCGGATAAGCCCTCGTCGGTCACGTTCAACGATGTTAAGCTTCCAGGATCGTCCGTTTCATACAATGAGACATCGCATGTTCTATCTATTTGCGAGCTTGAGAAGGCCACGAGTGATGGTGCTTGGAGCAACGACTGGGTGTTGAAATGGGTTTAGTGCGGAGGACTTGTCGGGGCTTCTCTACTGTTTTATATTAAATGTTTACTATTATTGCAATGCATGAATGATTATCTTGATCCTCTTAAAAAATAAATCGTTGAGTCACCACCGTGCCCCTCCACATGGTGGATAAAATGGGCGGCGAAGTTCTCGGTTCGATGAGACGTCTCTCGTATACATGACCGCCGTGTTGCCGATGGAACTTTACTTGTAGTGGTGAGACAGATGGCCACTTATCTCGGCCCCTCACAAGTTGCATCAACACGCCCTATGATCAGCAACGGTGCCAATTGCTTCTATATTATTAATAAACTGTCTCCTCCCTAGACACTTACTCGGCGCATCTACCGCGCAATGCCTACTCTATAAGTTATATACGAAGAGTCTCCGGAATGCATTGATTCAATCAATTGTCTTTCACTTACTTTCAAGGGGAAAAAACACTTCCGTCCCAACTATGGCGGACAATCTCCAAATTGCTTCTGTTCAGTTCGAGAACAAATCCGGGGACAAGGCGTACAATTTATCAGTTATTCGCAAATTCGCAGAACAAGCCGCCGCAAATGGCTGCAAAGTGGTCGCGTTCCATGAATGTTGCATCCCAGGATACACTTTCGCAAGCCGCTTATCCCGTGCAGAATTGCTCAATGTCGCAGAGCCAGTCCCAAGCGGAAAAAGCGTGCAAACCCTCATCCAAATCGCCGAAGAGACGGGAATGATCATCCTTGCAGGGCTCTACGAGAAAGACGACCAAGATCAGATATACAACACCTACATCTGCGTTGACGGAAACGGGCTACTCGGCAAATTCCGAAAACTCCACCCGTTCATTAGCACCCACCTCTCACCAGGGAGCGAGTACGTCGTCTTCGACATCCTAGGCTGGAAATGCGGAATCCTAATCTGCTACGATAACAACGTCATTGAGAACGTGCGGGCAACGGCCCTACTCGGCGCAGAGATAATCTTCATGCCGCATGTTACGATGTGCACGCCTTCAACGCGCCCCGGTGCCGGGTTCGTGGATCCGGCGCTCTGGGGGAATAGGTTCCAGGATCCGACGACGCTTCGGCAGGAGTTTGATGGGTTGAAGGGGAGGGCATGGTTAATGAAGTGGCTCCCTGCGAGGGCTTATGATAATGCGGTATATGCGGTCTTTAGTAATCCGATTGGGATGGATGATGATCAGTTGAAGAATGGGTGCTCGATGGTTATTGATCCGTTTGGGGATATTTTGGCGGAATGTACGCGCTTGGGGGATGATATGGCGGTGGCTGTTTGTACGAAGGAGAAACTTGAGAAGGCGGGTGGGTATCGGTATAGGCAGGCACGCCGACCGGATCTTTATCGGGATATCATTAACCAGGATCATCAGTCGACCCATAAGGTTTCCTGGATAAAACGATGAGGAGAATTTGGGTTCGTTGCTGCAATTAGAAACGTGGTTCACTTTAGGCCGCATAGTAGGGTAGCAAAATCGTAAAACGAGTAGAACAGATTCATGATACTCTAAGTTTGTATGTATATAGATAGTATATGTACAGGATAAACCAGGAAAATATTTTTGTATCTCACCATCGAGGGGAAATACAGTGCAAAAGCACCAGAAGGGCACATGTCCCTCTAGGTGCTTCTAGCAAATGAAACCGCACCCTAAAAGAATACGGATCCTAAAAGCTCACGGGCACGCCATTGGTGTTGCGCTTGACTGCGTGGCGCACTGCACCACTAGCGGTGGGGGATGGTGTGGGGGAGGAGGTACCGGTTGGCTCTCCACCACCGCCACAGGTTGATTTGGTCTCGCCCCAAGAAGGAGGGTTCTCACCAGCTCGTCGATCAACGGCTGCAACGAATGCGGCATACGACCAGGTCAAGTCAGCTGCAGACATGGGGGTTCCGTCATCACGGCCGAATTGTTCGGCATAGGAACCGTCTTCGGGGGTGTATTCCTGGACGACGGCGACGAAGCTGTCGGCGTAGGTCTTGATTGCCGAAGTGATGGATTTGTAGGCTTCGTCGCCGGCTGCGATCTCGCCAACAGCGGCATCGCCACTGACGTCCTGGAAGAAGGCGAGCGAGGTTTCATCGATTGTGATGGAGCCCTGGGTTTCCCACTGGTGAAGGGCGTTGTAGAGTTGTTCTGCAGCTGCCAGGGTGGTGAGGTACCTGCGATGAGTAGTTAGCTTACATTCCTCGTTTAATAGACAGATTTCAAGAATAGTGTTTATCTTACCAAGGGTTTCCACCCATGTAAACATCCTCGGAGTAGCGTCCAATGGCGACACCTTTGCCAGCCTCGATACCACTATTTATTCCGTAGACATCCCTGAACGAATCCACAACAGCTTTGTGGTTAGACAACGCTCTGGATGAGCAAGGCTGGAATGTGCTATCGCTACAAGAGGCAGCAGGGTCATAACGGTGGTTCGAAGCCAAAATGGAGTTAGCGTCCAACCCAGTCCTGTCACTAGCTGGCATGTTCGAGACTATGAACTCTCCATTCCAGAAGTCCTCCAGAGAGCAGACGATCTGCTGGGCCTGCTCATCACAGCCCTCACACGTCTCGCCGATTTTCTCGGCAAAGGTAACACCTTCGACCAAAGCGCGGTGCTGACCGGAGACGGTGAAGAAAGAGTTGCCTTCAACTTCCTCCCACAAGTCAAAACCGGTCTGCTGCCAATATTCGGTGACGTAACCGAGGTCTTTCTGAACAATAGGCCAGATCTCGGACTTAGCTTGCTCTTTGCCGCCATTCTCAAGGAGGTAGGTGCCATATGTCATGAGCGCAGTGGCCCGAAGTGCAGGTCCATCACGCTGGGGACGGCCCCATTCCTCGGTAAATGCGGACATGTCCACATGGAACTTGGGCTCACCAAGTCCGCCGGAGTCGATGCCACCTGAGGGGTTCTCAACTTCCTGTAGCTTAGCCTGAGAAGTGACGTAATCGTCGATTTGAGGCTTCACGGAGTCATCTCCAGCAACCAAGACTTCAACCAGAGTTTTAAAGGTCAACCCTGCATCTCGGGTCCACGTATAGAAGTCTGTATTCTAGATGTCAGCTCATGCGTTTTCGAAGAGTAATGTGAAACCTGGGCGAAAGCGGCTTACAGTCTGGGTCGCTCTTCGAGGGACTAGCGACAACAATTCCAGCGGCAGCACCCTGCGCACCGCTTCCATCTGGACCAATGTTTGCTACAATCCCATCCAGGGAAACGGGGCGTTGCTTCTCGATGAACGCTTCGATATCCGATTGCCTTTTCGAAACCGTCGAAGTGGGTGTTGCAAGGGCCGAACCGACGAGCAGGGTTTCAACCACTGCGGCAAGGAGCTTGGTATACATGATGAGGTAGGGCTCGTAGGAGTGAGTAGCTTTGGAGGTAATTAGGGAGAATGGAATGAGAGCGAGTAGATTAAACAAAGGTGGCTCTTTCTTGGAGAAGTAGAGAATGTGTCGGTTGACCTCAAAGTTGATACCAGAGGCGACGTGAATGGGAGACTTTATACCCAGCTCGGAGCTTAGATAGAACAAGAGATATCCCGTCAGGAGTCGTAGGAGACGATAGCGGAATTCAGGGACCGGATAATACGATTGGTAGGGGAAATAGGCTCAAACTTAACAACCCAGAAAGTAAGGTAAATCTCGGACTTTCTAGAGACGATCACGGGAGGGTCAACTGCCGCGGCATACGGAGATCCCCAAAGCACCTCAACTTTTTCTAGAAGCTCGGAGAAGGCCAGGGGAGAAACGTCAAGCCAGCTGTGGGCCAGCGGCTGGGCAATCATTAGGTGTGGGGAAGAGTGGCTCAAATGTTCCCTTCATGGAAAGGGAAGCCGCCTATGACAGCAGCATATATTGCCATTGCCAAACACGCAAGTCAAAAAGGAACAAGCCCATTGCACCATGCCTGGCAAAAGCAACAGACAAAATCAACCGGAGATTTGATAATTGATTTTTGGTGCTGAAGAGACACGGGGATCGGCTACATGGCTTGACGTCCTTGGGTATGACAATACGGCTATGAAGTTAATACCTCAAGCAAGCATATGACCGAAGTCCATCTCGATACTAACGGAAAGAGCGATCGATCGATCAGTATAGCTTTCCTAGAAAATCCCACAGACAACTTTCCGAGGGCGAGCGCACAGCTGTCTGTTTGGCCGGTTCCTGCACATCCAATGCGCCGAGTGCGGAGAAATGCTCTGCAAATGGCTCCATGACGTCGTTTCAGTAAACCTACTCTCGTTGATCCCGTCCTCCCTTGGGAACAGAGAGAGCTCCAACCTTCAAATCAGGGTTCGGCTTATCTTCCAGAACCCGCTTTAGAAAAGCCCGCATATCCCCAATGTTTGCGTAGTCTGGGGATGGCCGGATCTGCAAGGGGTACAGGCAACATTGTTTCGTTGGATATCTGGGGTAGTATCGGTCTGTGAAACCCCCCTCATGGTGTCGTTGACTTGAAGATTCTTTGAACGAGGTCGGTTCGTTTAGACTTCAGCAACCAATCGGCTTATTAACGGATTTACTCGATAAAGATCGGCAGAGGCGGATGATTAAGGTTGGCACGGGGTCACGCACGGGCACATTCTTGTTCCTGGACACTAGACCTGAAATAGTTAGTGTTTTCTTGCTTTTTTCTCAACCACGTTCATCAACGAAACTTCCTTCCGACTCAACTCCGTCCTCTACTCGAGGGCTACGCCAGCGGGTTCGATCGCTTTTAATTAAAGATTTCTAGAAAATTAATATAAAGACATCAATCGGAGCACATCTTTGTTGAATGAGTTCATCGGTACGACTTAACAAGGTTGAGTTTGACGCTCCGAAGTGCCTCCGTTCGTTCAACAAGGGCCCGATTCCATTAAATCCTTGCCCGATCAGATCATCAAAACGAGGACTTTCTGACCAGGATAGGATGAGACCTTGCCTCCACACAAGGATGAAGACCTTGCAGGGATGGAAATATTTTGTTTTCTCAAAGCTTGGAGCTTTGTTCATTGGCATCAAACTATCAGTCAGTGACGATTATGTGGCCCTAAACGTGAGGGACAGTGAGGCCAGCTGGGCATCTCATATTTCCCGATCATCCATCTTTGCGCCCGTTTATGGAGGGGTAGCAGGGGGTAGCAGCCTCGTACTCGGACGGAGACATTGATGCTTCTGATATCCAGCGGAGCTGAAACTCGATGGAAGGGGATGCACAAACAACCGGCCGGGGGCCGTAAGTTGCATTCATGGCTTCTACCTTCTATATAATTTTCCCCGCCAGAAGGCAGGGCCTGCGCTACCAGTGGCTCGGATCTACCAAAATATCCGTTCTCCTTCAGATCCGAAAGCTGCCTTCCCGGCTTCGGGCTTCGGGTCTATTTATCTTTCTACTCCCGGGACACGGCCGCATTAATATAAACGGCTCCATCGCGATCGTTCTTGACGTTGAAGATTAACAAAATTAATTGATTAACACGGTTTCAATTTAATAACCTTTCCTTGCCTTTAGCGAAGGTTTGGTTTGCCTCAAGTGCACCGTTTGGACCCCCGCGTGTAACTGCCATTCGACTCTCCCTCGATTCTATTCTTTGTCACGACCAATCACTTCATGATTCCCCCGTCAGCAAGGTTCCATAATATTTACTTCCAATAGAAAGCTTACCTATCACTACTATCTACTAAAGGATACATCCCATCAAAGCCTATGTGGACTACGTTTGAGTCCCCAAGCCACAGACGGCATCGGAATCAGATATGAAACGGCGAAGAGGTGATAGTGAAAGTTGTTTATTACTGCTCATCTAGAAGCTAACCATAAAGTTCCGACATTTGTTTCTCACAAGGCAGGCACATGGCGAAAGTAAACCCTTCTCACCCCCTCATACTCCGCACGGTCGATATCAGGCGCGGGACCCTCCCCGTCCGTTAGCACCCAATCCTTCCAGGAGTCCAAGACCTTGTCGCATCTATCCGCAATATCGTCTCTAACTTTGCTTTCAACCTCCTTCCAGAAATCGGCATGTTGAACGTTGGCGGACATGTTAAAGCAATCCAAGATCTCTTCTGGTGCCTTGGGTAAGTGTTCCCTGGACAACTCATAGGTTATCCCATACCAGTTGACAAAGGCCAGTGTCATGTCGCTTAGTTGAGTCCGGTCATCGAGCGTGGATTGCGCCCAGCTGATTGTTTCGGAATCGGCTAGGATGTTCCCTCCATGAGTGTGCCTGTAAACTTCTTTGGCCATTTGGAAGTAAGGGTCCTCGACCCAGGCCCGAGTAGTGGATCCAGCCAGGAGGCGATTACGCGTGGTGAATAGCTCGTCCCGGAACGGACGTAGCAACTGATTTTCAGTTTTCAGTTTATCGGCGTCGGTCTGGAGCCTCTGGTTTTCGGTCTCCAGCTTATCGACTTTGGTCTGGAGCGATAGGGTTTCGGCCTCTAATTTATAGAGAGCGTTTTGGAGTTTGTCCACTTTGGAGTGAATACTGTCGAGGTAAGACATTTCACGTTCGTTTCCGGGCACCTTGCAAGTTTTGTCCCCTATGGCACCCGATGCTTCAACTTTGCTCATGAAAGAAGCCTTCGTAGCTGTCGAATCCAAGGTGCACTCCACCGTGACTTCATGCAAGCTAAGTCCGGCCAATCCCTAGATAAGCACATCAGCATGAAATTCTAATCAAGGTCATTTCGACTTACAAAGTTAATGCATTTTTAAAGGAAACTTACCTCCGAAGCTTGGTCTTCCTCCGTCGTCGACATGGTCATTATTGAGGGCGAGGGTGTCGCCATTTCCGTCCAAGGAGACATTGGTTCTTCCTTTATCTCTGATATTGAGGGCGAGAGCATTGCTCCTTCCATCAAGGGCGACATTAGAATGAGACGTCCACTGTTTCTTCCGTCACTGTTGGGTTGTGGGAAGCGGATTTAAGGTAGAGTTGTGTGCGTTTTAGATTGTCAGCTGCCTTTCCAACACTGTGGGTTAATGAGAAAAATGGAAAGAGGAAAACGAGAAGAACAGAAAGATCACAAAGAGAGGTTATAAATGATGGGCTGTGTGAAAGAGTGAATAATTGGCGGGAAACTGCGCGCAATGAATTTTCACTTTGTTGGAAAGCTCCATATCGAGCAGCTCCAGGCTATACGGCACCTGCCTTCATCAATATCAGTTCATCGTTTCTTGCCGACACTTGTTGGATTCCGATGAAAACTCTGGATTCTCTGGAATGGAGCGTACAATATGGTCCTCGAAGTTCCGACTACTCAAGGGGGTATCGCCATCGACACACTTAACTCCATCGTATCTTGAATCCGATGCTCGATCGGAGCAGTAACTTTATGGGGGCGTACTGGCAACAATTGAAATCGATAGAACGAAGAAATGGGGCTCTTTCAATTCCCTTGAAAGGTTTATCATACTCATACCATTCAAGCCATAGATGCTTGTTGCGGTAAAGACATAAGTACGACTGGAGGAAGAGAAGGCAAGCATCGTATTTGCAGCGAAACGAAGACAAGAGAGGAACTCTGTCACCTCAAATAGCTTCTTCGCTCAGAATTCACAGTTAGAGAAATGATTCGATCATTGAAGCCCAACACCATTGATCATTGCCTCCGATCAAAGCGCGTTGCGCTGAAGAGATCTAAGATGAGCTCAAAGGCGGCTGAAAAAAGATATTCTCGAAATGCCACTAAAGGGGACCGGTTGAACCCTCTCTTAAATGCCCGACACCGCCAGCCGATTGGCTGGCTATCGGTTTTTCTGGAGTGGTTTGTGTTGCGCATTAGGGCGAGGATGTTTCAACGGAGATTCTTCTGGGGACCATTCGATCCGTGCCCCCTCTCGTGCTCTCTCCCCACAACCACACCCAAAATTGACGACGCTTCATCCCACACTTGTCACCTTGTCCTGTTCCTCGTTACTCCGTGCAACAAATCTTTATATTGCTTTCCACATTTTCCGTTTCACGATCTTATCATCTCATTGACGTCATGTTCTAATTCCGGACTGGCCGCCAGCCCCATGTTTTAAGTACGCCGATCTTCTCTACATGGAGAACACCGTCGAAACCTTCTTTATTCGCCTGACTCGCTTGTTCTTTCTCTCCTTTCCACTCAGATCGCCCTCACGACACATGAGAGGTGAAGAGGGAGAACAAATGCTCTGCATGAAGAATCCAGAAGTTTTCGACCAGGAACGGCCCCGAAATAATCCCTGCATACTCCACATTATTTCCATTTCCGCCCCTTTTTCCAAACATGGATAGTACACCGGTGCTATCGTTGCTTTCTCCACACTGCGCTGTGCACCCCAGGTCCCCAGGCGCCGAATCACTCCCGCCGCCAGGATGCGGTTCCTCATCTCGATTTCCATTCCTACGCCAAGCTCCAGTGCCTTGCTATATAAGAAACCTGTTGCCACAAAATCTGCAGCTCTTGAAGAAATCTAGCATTTCAGGTTGTCCAGAACTCCTTGCACAACTCTGAACCTTCCCTCTTCTTGCTTCCTCTCCCTGCTGCCAGAAAGAATATGAAGTCCACTTCCTTCATTGCGGTGGCCGCTTGCGCCGGTCTTGCCAGCGCTGCCACTCCAGAGGAATGGCGCTCAAGATCGATCTATCAGGTTATCACGGATCGTTTTGCGCGAACCGACAACTCGACGGACGCTACCTGTAACACTGAGGATCGTATCTACTGTGGCGGTACCTACCAAGGCCTCATCAAGAACTTGGATTATATCCAGGGCATGGGTTTCGACAGTGTGAGTCTTCTTGCAAGGAACATTGGGGTATTTATTCTGACGTTCTGTCTAGATCTGGATTTCTCCAGTCACAAAACAGATTGAAGGCTCCACTGGGTACGGAGAGGCGTACCACGGATACTGGCAAACGGATCTTTACGCGACCAATGATAACTTCGGGACCGCTGATGATCTGAGAGCTTTATCCGATGCGCTTCATGAGAGGGATATGGTTAGTTCCTAATGTTCAAAATATCTCTTTTTGATTATATATACTGACGTTCACATTGTCAGTTCCTGATGGTTGACGTCGTTGCGAACCACAACGTCTGGGATGGAGACGGGTCGAGTGTTGATTACAGCCTGTTCAACCCTTTCAACACCGAAGACAAGTATCATCCTTTCTGCTTGATCGAAGATTACGAAGATCAAACGCAGGTGGAAGATTGCTGGCTCGGTGATGACACGCTTCCGCTCCCTGATCTGAACACGGAAGATGAGTCCGTTGCACAGGAATATAGCAACTGGATCAGCGGTCTTGTTTCCAACTACTCTTGTAAGTTGATTTCTAAAGAGATATAATGCTTTCCGTGAAGCTGACAAGCCTGCTCTGCTTGCAGTCGATGGTGTTCGAATCGACACCGTGAAGCACGTGAACAAAGAATTCTGGTCCGGATTCAATGCCGCCGCTGGGGCTTACTGTATCGGTGAAGTTCTGGATGGCGACCCAGCCTACACTTGCGATTATCAGAACGGTCTTGACGGCCTCCTTAACTACCCCATGTTAGCCCTACCCCATCCAAACAAGTTCTCTCGGTGCCATCTAAACTAACATCAAACAGGTACTACCCACTCCTTGAGGCCTTCAAATCCACCTCCGGCGACCTCAGCGGTCTTGCCAACGGAATCAACTCCGTCCGAGAAGCCTGCAAGGACGTAACCCTCCTAGGATCTTTCTCCGAGAGCCACGACATCCCCCGCTTTGCCTCCTACACACAGGACATGTCTCTCGCGAAGAACATCCTCGCATTCACCATTCTTGGAGACGGTATCCCAATCGTCTACAACGGCCAGGAACAGCACTACGCCGGTGGAGAAGATCCCGAGAATCGTGAAGCCATCTGGCTTGCCGGTTACAACACCCAAGCACCCCTCTACCAACACATTGCCAAACTGAATGCCGTCCGCAAGGCTGCTGGAAACCCAACTGCCGAAAACAACGTCATCGCCGAAGAGAACGGAGTCGTCGCCTTGCGCAAGGGAGATATCGTCTACCTCCTTACCAATGCTGGCGCCAGCGGGGCTGGTTCAACTGTGACTATTGACTCTGGCTACGAGGGCGGAGAGGTTACCGATGTCCTCACCTGCGAAACCGCGACTGTTGATGGCGGCTCGCTGTCAGTCGAGATGAACCAGGGATTGCCACGTGTGTATGCTCCTTCGGACGCGGTCACTGAGGCGGGCATTTGCTAGATGGAGAAGGCTAGTTCTTTTAGGTTAGGAGATGTAAATATTGATACATGTATATATGAGATGATTGCTTCTATTTATGAGTAAAAGTATATTTGGAATATCTACCCATCCGCAGTTGGAGTCTTCCGTTAAGCTGAGTTGATGTATATGGCTGCTCAATAACCTACGCTTGCCAAGGCTAAAAACTTGGGAAGGCCAGCCACTGGAACGGGGTAATATGATTGTTTAAAACAGATAGGGGTGTGCAAATTTCATACCGAGCCAAGCTTTTCTATGTACATATAGAACTCCTGAATCCATGTCCCCACCTCCAACTAAAGCCAAGGTGAGGACTCAGTCCTGGATCCACCTCCCCATCCATCGTCTATTTAGCTCCTTTGCCTCTTTCACTAACCCCAACTCCAGCAACAACTGCACAGAACCCCTAACGGCAGAATGCAACGAACTACTTACCCACGCATGAGTCGGAGCCGTATGCTCCCCAATAAAGATAGTATTATGCTCCGTCCTATGATACGCGGGGATATAAAGCTTATGCTGTGCGATGTCAGGCCTACACCACGCGGTTGCAGTGTGCTCATCCTGTAACCAGCAGAGACGCTCATAGTCCCCCGTATATAACTCTCTAGCTTGCTCTCCATGTAATTCAACAATTGAGTCTAGAACGGTCTGCACATGTTCCTCTTCCGAAAAGCTGACGAGTCGATCACTCCAATCCCCACCTCGGTAGTGCATGATTATACCTGGTCGGGATTCATTAAGGCCGTATACGGGGTAGTAAAGGGCTCCGATGGCATCGCTGGGAGGTTTGGAATAGCCACCGAAAATCGGTCGGGACCCTTTTTCCCAGAAGCGTTCGGAGAAAAGGAGGGCTACTTTGCAGGCTGATTTGAAGCTGAGGCCGCCTTCACTTATGGCGCGATTTAGTACGGAGGAGAATTGCGGGAGGTCCATGAAGCGTGTCATGGTGAATGGGGCGGTCATGATTGTATAGTCGTAATCTTTGGATTCGTATGTGCGGTTGGCTACGCTCGGATACCAGGAAAGGCGAGTGCCAGTTTTCCCTTCGTCGTCCTGTATTGGGTCTAGTTTCCTTATCTTCCGGTTGAGTGTGAGCCTATCGCTAATGTGTGGGAGGAACGCATCTGATAGCCTGTTGAATCCTTCGTCGATACATTTCCATTCCGTTTTCCCTAGAGCCCCTTTGCTCCCGTCCAATCCGAGATTGGAGTTATGGTGCAACTCGTCCCAGAATATATCGTAGTCACTCGATGTTGTGATCACATCGGTGACATTTTCACTAGCTTCGAAGACGTGGCGCATCATCGCCTGCTCGCTCCAGTCATCCAGACCCTCATCCATGGCGCGCCTATGAGCTCTCCAGACATCACGCTGCACCGACTGAAGAGTTGACTTTTGCCACAAAATATTATCCATATCCTGGGTAACACGTGCGTACTCCTGAGAGTCCATGGCTTCCGGCGCATCCAAACTGGCATCCTCCTCAATCTCTGCGCGCGTCGGGATTCTTCCGTCCGGATGCCTCCCCGTTCCAAATCCAAGAAGTTCATTCGGGTGATGCTGAATCCACGGAATGAAGTTGATTTTCCATTCAGGGTCATTTCCGTTCATCTCGTTAAGAATATCCGCTAATTGGAACGTCAATTGGTGATCCGTGTACTCCAGAGTCTCGCCGTCTTCGTATGTGACGTTGTAGGGAATCCTCATTGGACCCATCTCCGCCCATTCTTGAGTGTCGCCAACGTATTTTGTCCGGAATCTGCCCCCAACGCGATCGCTCGCCTCGATGATTTCCCAGTTGTGCAGTCCAACACTATCAAGCATCAATCCCGTTGCCAACCCCGAGATTCCCGCACCAACTATCGCGATTGACGCGTTCTTCTGCGTCTCGTTCGTCGTGACGTCTTCTTCTGGCTCATCCTTGATTCGTGCTACACCCTCAAACCAAGCTCCCAGCGAATCAAAGTCTTCTAATAGGGGCCGTTTATTATCGACAGCCGACCGTTTCTCCAAAAATCCCGATTCTCCTGGTAGGATTGGGGTTCCTTGCACCAAGTAAGAAAAGAGAAGAGCAGCGGAAACTGCTCGCAACCCAGACATGGAGGCAATTGATACTCTTCCGTCCCAGTGGCTTTATCCTTCACCGAGAGATCAAAGGGAAAAGAAATTCATTTTCATGAATTTAACAGGCGTTTTACGCCTATTAAAAGGTTTCCAAACATCTCCGAGTTCGGGCTGTTCCATAAATGTTTGCAAATGCATCATTGGCGCTCCTCCAAAGGACCCTGATAGGTACTAAGGACCTTGGGCGCATCGAGAGCGGTCGGACGAGATGAATATCCCCGTCGATCAAATTATTAAGTGATGCTTAATATATATGTCCACACCGGTGATAAATTGAGGACATTGGGGGCGTCCTTTCTAATATTAAATGTGACATCTTGGGGACTCAATCTTGGGGCGCTTCCCAAGAGCCACTCAAAGCTGCAGATCTTAACGCAGCCACTCGCCTTTGACCCAAAATATAGATGAACTCGAGCAATGCCAAGGACGTGGGGATGTTGTCATTGGGGCTCTCGGTCCCCAGCGCTGGGGGGGGGGGGGGGGGGGGAAAAAAAAAGGGTCGCGTAGAAAAAAGGGGGGAA